>BJKQ01000006.1:705000-1305000 GCA_006538405.1 Hansfordia pulvinata | reverse complement strand
GTCGAGGTCACTCTCTGCGATAATACCGTAAGATTGACTGAGGAAGCTGAGCATTCGCTTGTCGCCCTGGGTAACGCTCATGAGGTCCATGGGGGTCGGTACACCCTTGATGACAGCCAGGGCAGCAACAGAGGGGGTGCCGGTGCCGTTGACGTTCCAGCTCAAGCCGTTGCCGCTGCCGCATGGGATGTGAGCGACGGCCAGAGTGCGCAGAGCGGCCCGGGCGTCCGGGCGCCTGCCGATTCCGTTGAAGACTTCATAAGCCAGACCGTCACCGGAGCAGGGGATAATAACGTCGTAGGCAGCAGGGTCGATCTTCTCAGCGATCTCGATAGCTTCGCCGGAGTGGGTGGTAACAACGATGTCGAGCTGCATGCGAGCGGCCTCGAAGAGCGGGCGAACCTGAGTCTCCCATAGCTTATCAGCGCCGCCCTGGCCGGCGTGGGGGTTGACGATGACCTTGGCCCGGCGGCGGCACTGGGCCGGGCCGTAGGCAAAACGGTGGAGGTTCTCGACCCAAGCTTTGACGGCAGCTAGGGTTTCCTGGGCGTTCTCGTTGTCGGAGGCATGTGCGATGGGGTACTGCAAGCCGGCGGCGCGTAGGCCAGAGCCCGAGGTGCGTTTGGCGTAGTCGATTACAACGCGATCGTCCTCGACGGCAGCCCATACAATGTTGTACAGGGGCACGATGATGGCGTGGCTGTTGGCGGCGGCACCGATGGGGACGCCGCAGAACCTTCTGCGCTGCTTCTTGGCGCGGACTTTGTCTGGAGTGATGTTAGCGAGGCGCAAAAGAGAGGCGCGTGGGGAATGAGGCTGCGGACCGGTGATGACGAGGTCCTCGCCTAAGAGGGACAGCCTGATGCCATTGCCGAGGTCCAGGGGCTTCGCGAAGGATGCGGCGACGGTGCCCGAGTCGGGGGATGTCATGATGGGGCGCTGCCGCGTGCGAAAACGGGCTCGAGTTTGGCAGCGTCGTGAATGCTATCGAAGTTGAGTGGTAATGGCCAAGGGATGTCACATGCAGGATCGGATGCCAGTGATGCGGTGGCAAGCTAGAGAGCGGATAGACAAGCAGGGGCAAGGATAGCGGCGCGTAACGAATGGCGGAGGCGACCCCGAGGAGGAAGCCAGGAAAGAAAAGAAAAGAAAAGAAGGGGTACTAGCGAGTGCTTGCGATAGTTGGAGCGCGGATGTCTCTGGAGAGGAGGGACCAAGGAGAGATGCGAAAGAGAGGAAAGACGAGCCTGTGAAGTCGGGTCGCGGGTTGCTCGGGGTAGCCGCGCTGAACGCCGGGATGCGGACTGCTGATGGTCGCGACTGGGATGGGCTAATATAAATGAGGTACGAGTACCCGTCACGCATCGGGCCATGGGTGGCTTCCGGTATTCGGGCCATTCTAAGGTAAAGTGGTAAGCGCGACCAAGTCCCCTCGGGCTTTGCTTGCCCTGCCAGCCACAGCCCTGCGTCAGCGTCAGCGCCAGCGCCGGCGCCAGTGGGTCTCGGGCGCGCCTGCCCACGCACCTCACGATCCGCAGCTTCCACTTCGGTCGACGAGGGCTTCGGACCCGCGGATGCCGCTTACCGTACCTACACATTTCATGCCAATGTCAATTGGGCACACAGCGTAGGTATAAAATACATGTATCCCGGGCTCATTGAAGTCATGGAAGTCTCAATTTGGACAAGAATGTACCTAGAAATGTCCATATGGGTGTACGGTACATTCAATTGGAAAACCCTTGGCAGGAATACGGAGCGGAGATTCTTGACCGCGGTCTTTGGCTCGGTCCCATCTGCGGAACACGTACAGAGGTAGCTGTCAATTGCTACAACTACACGCGAGGCTCTCTGGCCCCGTCTTCGACACAGTTCCGGCTCTCGACATTATGAGCATCAACCTTGCCGAGCTGGTTGAAGTGAGGTGGCACCCATGCTGAAGAGAGGCAATCCATGCTCACGATATGGCCCCCTTCTTTGCTGCCCAGCCTGCCTGGCCGGCCTCTTCGCGATCTAGTACAACTTGCCCATTTCAGCCTTCGGGAACCCACCTGCGGGCAGCTCGCCGGCCGAGATGTAGGGCCATTCCACAGACTTCCAGGCGAACTTTTCGCGATTGTCATCCTTCGTGAATGCTTTGAACCCGCGACGGAGTCATCCCTGGGCGACTGCCTGCAGCGCCTCCTTCGACGACGACCGCGCCACGTACTCGCCCTCTGGTATGTGGAGGCTGACAAGGGTGCCGTCGGGCGGCAGCTTGCCCTCTATAACCGCCTTCCTGGTTTCGATGATCCCTCTGAGATGGTATTCTTTCCCCTTTTTCGGGCCCTGTCTTCCCCTCTTCGGGCCCTCTTCCACGGTGATCGTGCAGCGGGCGCAGGCCAGCCCCGCTGCCAGGGCAAAGAGGAAAAGAATGAATGTCCTCATGGTCGAGTTGGAGGAAGGGCGCGACGTGGAAGCGTGGAGCGGGTTTGAGCAACGTTGGTGCAGGCAGGGAAGCGATCTCATTTCTCACAGCCCGCTCCGATGTTTAATTTGTAGGGGAACTGGGTCAGCCACCCACCTCGCCCGGGTGCGGACGTGGGCTTCTATCGCACTTATACTCGCAAGTCCACGGGCCTTGGAGCGTCTTGAGACCCGTGAAGCTTATACATCATGGCCAATCCTTTGCGAGGGCGGCGATCGCAAACCTTGTGGTATCTGGAAAGACTGCAGACAAATTGGGAAGGTTCAGGAGGCGAATGAGAAGCTGGCAACATTGAACGCGCACATCGAGTGAGCCTTTACTTAGATACCTAATGAGATGTTGCCGCGGCTGGCGAGACAGAAACAGTAATCGTGCCCGCTGAGCTGTTGCAATTGCCACCGACCCTTCCGCCACAGATCTCCCCGCGTAACCAGTTCTGGTCCTCGCCATCTGCCACTCTTGGTTATCTTCCCAAACTGGAAATTACGCTTTACGATTCACGACCAACTTGCATCCTCCGCGCTCGTTCGTTCTTCGTCGAGTGGCCAAGTAACAGGCGCGGGGCATATGACGAGGACATTAGATGTTGCGGGTACAAGGGTGGAGTCTGACTTCGAGCATCGGGCATTCCGTGGCATGCCCATAGCTGGCTACATATGTAGGAAGCCCACAAGTTCGAATCTGATGTATTGTGGATTGAATCTGCGAGAAAGAACCACTAGAGGTGTATTGTCTAACGACTCGAATTCCGGAAGACATTCAAGCTGCCTGCGCTGCAGCGGCCCAGATCCAATTTCAGATCATTATCTGTCTCCTCATCGACGCCTCTCGAGTTGAAAAGTGTGACAGAACAGGAAAAGGATATCAATCATAGAGTTCGCTACCATCCAATGTCGCTAACACTGGAAATCAAATACACAACTGAGTGGGGGTATTATCCAACAATCATCAACTCGTAGACCCGTTCGTAAACCGTACAATGGAAGAGGGGCGACAACGTTCCCCATACCTGACGGGAAGACCCAAGTTCTGGAACTCAAGAAGCACCGAGATAGCGCCATGCCGTAATATATCCCGTCTCCGCCCAGAGAGAGCTATCAGCCGTCAAACACATAGGCGTTGAGGATGTGTGCCTTTTGGAAACCGTAGTCCTCCAGTGACTCCTCTTCTTTGATCATTTTCCCCAGATACGATAGACGAACCCGTTTGGAGGGATCCAGCTAGATACGCCACTTTGTTAGCGGTTGCGAGTAAAACAGCCCCAAGACACCATGGCGTCGGTAGCTTAAAGGGCAGCCCATGGTTCTTGTAAGTACTTACTCCGTAGTCGTCCTTTATAGTCCTTGCGACGTCGAGGGAGCTCTCATCGAGCCGCACCTTGATTGTTACATCCTGCGCAGTATCGCTCAAACGAACGCGTATCTTGACAAGCTTGCTGGCATCTAGAACGGCTTTCCCCTTCTCTTTCCGACGCTGGGTCGCCTGCTCCTCTTCTTCTTCGTCTTTCTCCTCAACTGAGCCATCTCCCGTCTCGCCAAGACGCTGCGACGAGCCCGGCCCCTCGGACAGATTAGTAGGGTCGCACACTACCCATTCAGGAACGTGGTAAAGGTTTCCCAGCTGGTCATAGGCACCCTGTGACAGGTTCCCAGTGGGGAGTGTTACCTCTGCAGCGCGGAGGATGGCCTGAGCAGCAGCTACGCCGTCGTCCGTGTCACTGTCCTTGGCAGCAGATTCCTCGTCGGCGGCTCGGCCCATGCCTTCCTCACTATGCCTCGTCCTGGAGGAGGCTGACTCTTTGCGCGTCTTACGCCGCTTCCTCCTGTCTTTTCGAGAGTCCGCTTCCCACAAAACCTCCATAGCTAGACGCAGAGCTTGCCATATCTCTGGGCGCCCTGTGACTCTGGTGTCGAAGAAGTCAGTGCGTTCCTTGTCCAGTTGTTCGCGAGTCCACGGCTGCTGGCTGGTTGCCTGCCACTTAAACCGGCGCAACGGCTCGTCGACGTGTTCTGATAGCGAGGTTCTCCGCCTGCGCAGGAGGGCACTCGTGCGCCGGGTGCGACGACTGGTTGATGTTGGGAGATGGGAAGGTTGATCATGAGGCTGCGTGTCTGGTTGCGCGCTAAGTCCCAGCTCGCGACCCGGCTCCTGTGGCTGTCCCGATTGTTGAGATGGAGTCTGCCGCTGTGAGCTTTGACTGTGTCTATGCGACGGGGAGGGGACCCGCGAGAGGGCGGGTGACGCAGGTGCGCTTTGGTCCTCGGCTCCCGAAGGTTGGGCGGCCCACTGAGAGGACGGGTGAGGTCGCGACTCGTTGATAGCGCGAGACGACGGCGACGCGGCGTTTTCGCTGGCATAGGGCGCATTTGAGCCCGCGGTACTGGAGAAGCAGCAACCCTGGATGGCGAGGCGGTCAATTCACGTTTTGCGACATTTGCGGGTGCGCGACTTGCACCGATAGACTTATGTAAAGGGTGGCCATCGTTTGTGGAGCGGCTTCGCCTTGCACACTGTCGCACCACTTGAGCACGACAAGATGAATGCAATGGGAAGGCGGAGCGGCCTGGGCAAAGCAGGGATACTCAGTGCAGCGATATTTCATGCAACGCGACGCGCAGATCCTGAGTCTGGGCAAGTTGAGGCAGGAAACATTGAATGAGACGAAGGGGAGTGACGTGAGGCAATGGTGAGGTGAGGGTTGGAGGGGTTGATTCATACCATTTTGGCCCGTGCGGCGTGAGGTGGTACCGGTGATCGCTCAGCTGCCTTGACCAGTGAAAGAGACGGCGCCTCGGAGGTTGGCCTAGACGGGAGGACGCGAGACCTTGAAACACATGCTAGGGCAACGGGCGGAGGTTGAGCCAGGCTGGGGACGAGCCAGAAGGGAATGGGCGCAGAAGAGTGCGGCCGCCGAGATAGATGCGACGACCGCCGT
This sequence comes from Hansfordia pulvinata, assembly GCA_006538405.1. Taxonomy (NCBI): domain Eukaryota; kingdom Fungi; phylum Ascomycota; class Sordariomycetes; order Xylariales; genus Hansfordia; species Hansfordia pulvinata. The sequence continues at coordinate 1,299,598 of BJKQ01000006.1, read as the reverse complement.
CGATGATTTAGTGGCGACAGGCGGACGAGGATGTGCGTGATCAAGTCAAAGTCAAGCCGGGTCGGGACCGGGTCGGGGCATTTGTCGGGGGAGGGGCTGAGACGGCGGACGAACCCACCGGGGATAGCTGGCTGATGCTGGTTGGCTGGCTGGTAGTTGGCGTGGTGGCGTGGTGGCGTGGTCGTCGTGGTCGTCGTCGCTGCAATTCCACGACGGCCCCGAGGCTATGACGCGGAGCAATGTGCCGAATGAGGCTGGAAGATGACGCGGGGAGGGAATGCCCAAGTTGAGAATGCCTTGCGGATGAGAATGGCAAAGTAGGATGGTGAAAAGCTGGCCGGGGACAGATCAGGCTGATGGTGCCATGTCATACCACGGCGAGTGCCTGTAGATACGGGCCGACTGGTAAATGAGCCTGCTCGTGCTCGCTTGTGCGCGGAGAGGCATGTAGGTGGGATGTCCTGTGCTCATTGACGCTGTGCCCCCACTAAATATAGGGTCGCATGGGTATGGGTGTTCGGGTATCTGATGTATGTTGGGAATGCTTGGGTGGTGGGGGAGGCGAGCAGGGCCAGCGAAGGTACACATACGAGCCTGAAGCGCAAGGCAACAGGGCAGGCGATTTGGCGGATGGGCGGAGAGATCGGCAGTCAAGGCAGTGAGTGCCCTCTCGTTGCCGTTGAAGATAGTATCGGCTATTGAGCCGCAACATAGAAGAAAGAAAGAAAAGAGGAAGAAAGAAGGAAAGAACTAAAAGAAGGCCTGAGCTGCTGTCGCCCTGCGCAGAGCCAGATTCGGGACGTGCGGACAAGGGCAGTGCAATGCGGTCTGCCGGATCCAATTCTGCCTTAACCCCCAGATGAGTCAGCGTGGTTGGCAGGCGCTGGCTTGCGCGCCTTCCCATCCATGCAATTCCGACAGCTGGCCACGTGGGATGGCGATGTGTTTCGGATGATGGGGAAGGCACCGTGGGCGGTCCAACTGCCTGCGAAGGCAGGCGCATGACAGTGAGGCTCTGCCGTTCCAGTCGCACCGCCAAATTACGGTTCCAACAATACACCGCATCAGCTTCTGAAGGCACTACCCGGGACCTACCTCATACATCCATATTGGGTTCCACCCGCTACCTTTGATGTACCTATCTTGAAGTAATAAGTGCCGAGTGCCAGCAGTCCGTCAATAGTGCCGTGATGCTTCTAGGTTGTGCTTCGGTCACAATCCACAAGGTAGGTAGTTTCAAGCCTCCCTTTCTTTCAGCTAAGCTTCATGCTGTGCCGCTTTCTCTGCCTCTTTCGCCCGTGCCTATTGTGTGAACGCGCGTCCTACCCGAACAGAAGTAGCCGTGGCCTTCGGCTTGGATATGTTCCGGAGAGCTACAAATCGAAAACGACGTCACTAGAAAGCTAATTATTTGCTGCCATGGCCGTGTCGGAGCCGGGTGCGGCCTCGCCGCTGATTCCAAACCCTGGTGGGATCGGACTGCGCGGAGACGGGGTTCATGTCCATATCGCATTACCTTGGGGACTAAATCGACTCGTTACCCCCTAACTACAAGGACCCGAAGTACCTGGCCTACATGTAGAGGTCCTTCGCCCCTTGTCCTGTTCTCTCGAACCATCGCCTTTCGCAATACCAGCAGCATCGATTTCGTCTCATCCAGCCACCCATAACAAGGTGCCGGCTAATTGCGATGCCTGGGGCAGCGCGGGCAACTCACCACAACCAGCCACGGCAATTGGGGGTCCCACACAGGCACTTGGTCATGTCCTTGCGCTTCTCCGGGTCGTTGGCGTCGTCGCCTTCCTCGTTGTCGCGGCCTCCCGTGTCCATGTAGTCGAACGTCAGCTCCTCGCCTTTGGCGATGTCCTGGATCGCGAAGAAGGCCAGGTCGTGTAGGTGCAGTTCCTCCTGGCTGCCGACGCGCGCAAAGATGCGCAAGTTGGGCTCGCACGAGTGGTTGATGAAGCGCGAGGGCCCTGACACGAACTCGCCGTCCACCTCCATCGTCGTGCGCAGCTTGTGGTCCTGAGAGGCTGGGTCGTAAAACTTGTCCAGCGCGAACAGGTACACGTCCTTGCGCTGCGCTATGTGCGACGCCGCTCGGCGCGCGTCTGCCTCCGCCGGCGTGATGACTTCGCCCAGGTACAGGTCGACAAACTGCCCTCTCTGGATGTTGGTCATGCTTCTGACCCCCCAGCCACGGTTCTTGGTTCGGAAGATCTGCAGCGGCACCTTGCGGCCCTGCTCGACCACCCGGTTGGGGCACTCCGGGCCGCATCCGCAGCGCTCGTTGCACTCGAAGATGGCCAGCTCCGAATCAAGCCGTTTGCTCGTCAGCCGGCCTGCCTTGGCCCCGTGAGTGTGGTACGCGTAGACCTTCATTCGCGGCTGATCCTCGCCGTCATTCTCATCGGCGTACTCCTCATCCTCGTCCTCGTCCTCGTCCTCACTGTTCCTGCTGTCTTCATTGATGTATGGGTCCAGGCAGCCGCAGCCCCCGTACTGGCAATCCCCGCCACCCTCAGCGCATGTGCAGCCCCAGTGGAACTCTTCTCTAACTCGTTCCACGCCTTCCATGACGACTGATTTGTCGGTGAATCGGAACGTGGGATCTAAGGCCGTGTCATCCACGTTGTTGATGACTGTCACGGGGTACTCGGCGTGCGTTGCGAACCCCCGCAGCTGACAGAAGTGGCAGTCAAGCCTCTCTTGGTCGAAACCCGGCTTGAAAAGCTGTCAGCCAACGTGCCGAAAACCGAAAAGTCGGGGCAGGGTGGCCAGCGAGCCATATTGGGGTGATGGGGGAGGGCCTCACCTTATTGCCTCCATGGTTGAAGAAGTGTTGTTTAGTTGCGGCCTCCATCCTTGGTCGCTCTGCTCGTCGTATTGTGAGGCAGCAGAAGAGGGGTGGAGCAACAACCCATGCCACAGCAAGAACTATAGAGTGGGCTTGGCCATCGGATGTTGATGGGGAGCAATTCCGCTTTTGGTTTGCCGACAAAGACCAGTCCGTGGTTCAGTGCGCGCAAACGTGCTCCAGGTACCAACTGGTCGCCGTGGGCAACGACTGTTCTTTGGTGTATGTTAACACCGTGGTTACCTACCAGTGGACGTGTCGCTGCTGAAGATGCGAAAGCATTGAATGGCTGCTGGGGCGGGCGCGTGATGCGCGTTGCCTTGTCCGGGCCGACAGGTCGCCCCAGACTGGTGAAGGCACGTTGGCTGGTGGGTTCGCGTCTGGTGCGACGATGGTGCACCCCGCCACTGCGATAATATGGCTATTTGAATAGAAATGCCACGCAGTGACATCAGATTCCACATGATTTGACAGCGCCCCCTTTTCGTCGTTCCAGCAGCTTCAAGCAGCTTCACCACGAGACGCTTCTTACACCGACCTGACGGAAGCCCCACCGCATTTTGATCATGGAGAGTTCAAGATACGACCAAACTCACCAATGAACCAAAATGTTATTTCTTACAACCAACGGTATACAGCCGTGAAAGCGTGGATTACTGAATCTATTATGTTCATTATGTCTTTTCTTTACCTCGCCCTTCTAGCCATGTGCAAACCCACTGTCCCCCGCCATGCTCCTGCCGCTCGTCATTCCAGCACTGAGCCAAGCCGTTTCTTCCGTTGGAGGGCTTCACTCTTCGGCTGTAACCCATCGCTGAATCAGCAGCAGTGCTCCTTTCCCAAAACCTGTCAATGCATCTCTTACGTCTCCATAATTTCACCAAGTCTGCCGAAGGTGCAATATCCGCCGCTGAGTCGCCCTCTTCACCACCGCAGACTACCACGATGACGGCCCACTTGAGCCTAGCTGCCTTTGCGTCGTCTTGGAGAGTCTTGCCGAGAGTTGCAAGCCATCATTATCCCTATTTTACGGCTTCAACGGGGTGACCAAGGGGATATTGAACGACGACGCATGTAAGCTCCGAAACACTAGCCGGAGAAGTGGAAGCGTGAGGCCTCGAGCTGGCCGAGCCCGTCGCGGGGCGCAACGTTCCGACGACGATAGGTGTTGGTGAAATCTTGGAGGATAGCGCGGATTTGTCGTACGTCGCCCGTATCGTTGGCATTGAGCCGCTCCTGAATCTTGGCCATCAACTTCTCCACCTCGGTAGCCGTCACACTGCCGGGCGGCAGCAGGCGTAATGTGCGATCCACCCACTGAACGGTTTGCTGAGGCATGATTTGGAAAAGCGTGAGTATCGCACCACTGCCATCGGCGAAGCAGTCTCCCGGGAACGTGATCATCATACCAGCCAATACACGCTGAACCAGTGCCTCTCCCTTAGAATTGAGCAGTTGCTTCACAATGCTGCCCAATTGGCGTACGACCTCTTCAGACAGGTGCTCGTATGTGGGCGGGTTGTTCCCGCCCCACTGCAGCACATCTCGGATGTAGTGCAAAGCTGCAGAGAGAGGTTCCCGCTGTTCAAGGACAAGCACGGAGTTTGCAGCCTCGAGAATAGGGGTGAAGAGAGGCGAGGGAATAAGCTTCTGAGGGTAATAGAGGAGGGCGTCGATGAGCAGACGGAAGAAATCCTCCATCACGTCTGGCAATTCTTGCGGCGTGAGGTCGCTGAGGAAACGGAGGACGTTGGTGGCCTGAGCTTCGAAGAAAGTGTAGATGTGCTCCGTGATGGATTGGTCGACGTAGTCGCGCTCGTCACTGAACTCGCGCAGAATGGCCCCTGTCACCCACAGGAAGCAGCCTTGTTTGGAACTGGCAAAGCCGCCGGCCAGCTTGTTGGCCATGTCAGCCAACAGAGGAGTCATGGCTGTTCTGTGAGAAATGACCAGGAACCTCCAGCACCTGCAAACCCGCTCGCAAATGGGGATGAAAGAAATGAAGCTGTCCAGGATCTTGGACAGAACGGGGAAAACTTCTTGCCAGTACTTGACGGCAGGGTCTTCCTCACCCTTGGCCACAGGCGGCAGAATGACCACGGTCTGAACAAAGATCGTAATGAGCTGCAGATGGTCGGCGACAGCGAGCTTTCCATTATCATCCGCTGCTCCGTTAGCCTTCTCCATCAGCCTCTCAACAAGCGGATCACAGTAAAGCTTGAGAAGCTTGTAGATCTCCTCCTTGGGTTGCACTGCTACCACATTGGCCACACCTTCGGTGATTTCTTCTTGACTGATTTCGGGGAGCTTGTCGAGGATCTGGTTGTAGAACTGCTGGAGCTGGACCACCTGGGCGCTGAGAAGGTGTTTGCAATCCTGGCAAAAGAACTTGATGGCCATTGCAGCAGCTCTGACAATCTCCTTGGATTCGGTGTCGAAAGATGAGACGATGTAAGTGAACTGGGGCTCGAGAAACTCGGAATGCGCCGAGGTCCATTCTGTATATCTGCCCAACACCATGATAGTGGCAAATCGGAGCTTCTCGTGAGGTGGGATCTGAACCAAAAGTGGCATCAATTGAGGAAGAACAATGTTTTCATCCTTCTCAACCATGCGGCCCATGGCTCTCATAGAGAATAGGGGCGCTTCCAGCTTCTGCCAGTGGGGAACTTTAGCGCCGTTGGCCATGCTGGCGTAATTCTGCATCCAGACCTTGATCGCGTCAAGAACCTTGGTGAGGCACTCAGTCACGCCCATGACCTCACAGGCATCTTTGAGCGTGTCGCCCATGTGGTGCCTGAATTCTCGGAACTTCTCTTCCGCCTCACGGTCGCCGTCGAAAAGATCGGTCTCGTTGCCGCTCTCAGATTCGGGGTACTGAAGATGGTTGAGGAGGATGTCGACAAGCTTTGAGTAAACATCGAGAAGCTCCATGCGCGCTTGAATGTACCTCTCCAGCACCAGGTACTGCTTGAGATCGTACCAAAAGTCGAAAGTGTTCTCGATGACATCCCGCTCTTTGTCGCGTGCTGCGCATTCGAGTATGGCGTCCACCAAAGGCCTGAAATGGGTGGGTTCGCGAGCGATGGCAACAACCCACGCCGAGCCGGCATCGGCCAAGACCCTGGTCAAAGCCTTGTACGACTCGGCGTCTTCCTCCGCTACAAACTTCTCAATCTTGGGGCGTAGCGACAGGATCTTGGGCAAGAGAGTCTGCACCGTATCCACACTCTCGTCCACATCCCTGGTCTCGCGCACCATCGTCGACAGGCACTCCGCTGCGGCCTGGAACGAGGAGTCACTCTCGAGACCGTTGAAGATGATGTCGAGGAGCGGAGATTGCACGACGTCGCCGACAGGCAGCTCTCTCAGCCACGACGTGATGCATTCGAGCAGCTGGGGGTTGCTGGCGGCCTCGGCTGGAAGGGGTTCATCATTAGCGCTCGAGGCTTTGGAAGATATGAGACTGGGGCAAAGTAGGCAGCTTACACGACGAGTTGGCGTAGTTGATGAGGAGTTGCACCACTTGGGGTGCGTTGTCTGCGAGCAGCTCAGTAGTTCGCTGGCTCAGGTTCTCTTCCTGTTAGGGTACCAATTAGACCATTATCCAACTGCTGGCTTGCCGGAACGCCGGGCCTCCTCAAAACGCAAGGACAGAGGACGCGTCGCCTCTGTTTTTCGATCCACATACTGATAGGTTGATTTTGCGGCCTTCGGTAACCTCCTCCGGGAGGATTCTGAGAAAGTCGAGGATGCAAGCATGACTCTCGACCTCGTTACCCATGGACGATACAACGACGGGAAGTACGTCCTTCCAGTCCAGCATTTGAATGGCGAGATTCGCAAGGCAAACGCACAACTGGACCCTGATGGGCTTGGGGCCAGCAGCGTACTGCTTGATCAAATTTAGGAGCTGTTCGCGCACGGCTGGCAGTTCAGTCGCAGATATTTGTGTCGAGAGATCGTAGGTAATCTGTCGCAGGCAAGATCGTCAGCGAGAACGGCGAAGGGCCCGTTGTGGGGACTTCGTACCTTGCCACGCAGTGTGGTAGCAGCAAACAATTTCGCGTCGGCTTCGGCCTGTGACTGGAGGACCGAGATGGTGGTTGTCCACGCGGCGGTCTTGGAAGCGGAGATCAGGTTAGCGAGCGCGCGACAAAGACGGGATCTGCCGGCGGATGCTCTGGGGTGGCGGGCAAGAAACGTACAGATTTTTGAAAGCTCTCGAGGAACTCATGGGCGTGCTTCTTCTTGTCCGAGTCGCCGCTCCGCATCGTCAACATGGCTTGAAGCACATCTTCGGGCGCAAAGGCCTGGTTGGACCCGTTGGTCGCCATGATTTGTGAGCGCACAATGTCGCGAAAGGCGCCGAGGTCTTAAGGAGAGTGGTGAGGCAGGACAGCCGACGGCCTGCTCTCTCGGCAGTGCGGTTGGTCGAGGAGGGTCGGCACTGAAGCACAGGCTTCCGTGGTGCGGAGATGGCAACAGTGGCGATATTCGGTAATGGCTGCGAATGAAGATATCAAATTAGACGATTGCGACAGACGTTGAATATGCAAGCGGGCGATGCGGTGGTGGGCTAGTCCGAGTGACGCGACGTCGATTCGGCGGTCGCAAGCGGCGGGCGAGATGGGGCGGCGTCGCCGAGACACGTCTCGTCTGAACGTGAGGGAGCTGGTTTATCTGCCAGCCGGTGTATGGCGGCGCTCAGAGCCACAAACAGATACAGGCAGGGGCAGGGCCAGGGAGGGGCAGAATCAGATGCGGTGGTGATGCTGGTGTTGGTGGATGACGAGAACGTTCAAGGCGGAAGCAGACGGGATGGCCAACCTACCAGATGTCAAAAGACACGTGCAGTGCGCAGTGTTGAGGCCAGCCAGTAGAGAAGAGCAGGAACAGCCCAGAACCTTGCAGGCAACAATGGGAAAACACGCCGGGAATGAGGTAATCGGGGGAAGCAGTAGGGTAGCAGGCAGCGCGGGCGGGTGGCGGATGACGGATGAGGGGCCCAGAAAAAGGGAAGCCGCCCGGAAGAGTCGACGTATGGTGGGCTCGGCTTCAGTCCAGCGACCACGTGCAGGCGGCAGTATTTACAGTCTGGGGTCGACTTCGGGGACCAATGTGATACAACGAACACAACTCATCAGGATCTGTTGGAAATCAAGTTAAAGGGAAGCGATGCACCTTGACGAGGTTCACGCAAATGTCCATTCATTCGTCAGCTCGTTCGCGATAGACTGCCTCCCGTCAATCCACCGATTGTTGTGAGCCTTCACAATCTCTGATTGTCCCGCGGTTGCTATGTCGAGTCAGGGCTTCAAAAGACCTGGAAGTACTCGACCAGTGGTACTTGACATCAAGGTATAGGACCGCTCGCAAGGAGTCATGGTATACGAGATCAGAAGTATCGGAGGCTGGCCCCCGAAGTTCACACAGGCGGGGGAAGCTGAGTGGCTTGAAAGCTCTCGAGGTGGATCTTGGAGGGGTAAAAAGGTGGCTTATCTGGTTCAGGCCGCGGCGACGATGAGGTGTGTAGACAGTACTTAGATGCTGTACCACGTAAGGGCTGATCGTGAGGTACCGAGAACTAATCCTTCCCGACACCACAGACGGGCTTCCATTACGTTCATTCATCACCTGAAGCCTCCACTGGAGCAGCACCTGTCGACGCCCAGGTGGAGGCCGGAGGGCACCCAAAACGGCCCAGCAGCTCAGCCGCGCCATCAGCCTTGCAGACCTCTCGCGACAGTGGGCAGCAGGCCCGCCAGTTTAGCAGCTTCTCCCGTACCTGACCCGCAATCAGACCGCCATCAACGACCAGCACCACCCCCGACATCTTCAGCTTACCGACCTCGTACGCTTCAAAGGCCTCGCATTCTACTGCGCACATCGATTTCCGTCTAATTCCAAAACACCCACCCTCGAAATGACTGGCCGTGGAGGCGGTGGGCGCAAGGTCCTGCTACCGCCCATCAACTTCATCTTCAAGCTCCTCCAGACACACGCGACTGTCAAGATTTGGCTGTACGAGCAGCTGGGAATCAGGATCGAGGGAAAGATCAGGGTAAGATTCTCGTCAACCTCATTTGCGCGCTCCGGTCAGCGTCCCGCGCGCCAGTGAGCTCCGCGCGCAGCTCTTGTCAGTGCTTGACTGCTTGCTAACGATTCACCTTTGCGCTCAGGGTTTCGACGAATTCATGAACCTCGTCATCGACGACGCGGTTGAGGTCAAGCAGATCACCAAGACCAACTCGGAAGAGAAGAGAAGGTCCTTAGGTACGGATAGCCCACTCCCATCAGCGTCATTCGCTCCCGAATGCCACCATCGTCACGCGCACGCGCCCTATTCGAAACCCCGCGCGTTTTCTTCCGGCACGCCAGGTCACTTTACTCCCTGCTGACATGACTATCACACAGGGCAAATTCTGCTCAAGGGCGACAACGTTTCTTTGATTCAGGAAGCAATCTAATGAGGGCGAGGGCCATTGCGAGGCGACAGGGCTCACGGCGTTACGGCAGACCTTTCCGACCACACAAGTCGAGGACCGAATTCCATAGGAACAGTCGGCAGCGGCCATGACGAAAAGCTAGGGAAGATACTGGCATTCAAAGGCTTCTTCAAAATTGCGGGGCGGTTCAAGGTGGCGCAGAATTATAAGCAGGAGCATGCAAGTCACGATGGGACCGAGTAAGTTGGATCGTTGATGTGTGAACGTGACGGCTTCTGCACTGTCGCATCTACATACACCGCTGTCACTCTTTCCCCGACTGCGTGAGGCAACCGTCGCCCAGGAAAACGCCGTCTATCGGCTGATCATGAGGTCCAACCGGGACCGACTCGCCAGACTCGGGGGAGAGTAACTGCTCCTTGAGCGCCAAAGCATATAGCAACACGCCTGAATTCTCGCTCCCGGCCTGGCCTGACTTTGGTGGTGACGAGGACGAGGACGACGACGACGTCGCGAGCGCATAGCGGTGGAGGAAGTAGTCGTAGAAGCCCTTGCCGTGACCGAGCCTCCTCACGGCTTTCGAGCCCGGGTCGATGTCGAAAGCGACGCCAGGCAGCAATATGAGGTCCAGCGGGCCGTCCGCCGGCACGTGCACGCCAGAGCCGGTACTGATGCCGTCGCCGCCGCCAGCACCGTCAATCTCCCCGACGCTGCGCTGGCGCTTGCCGACAGTGGCGGCGTCGACGCTGGGGATCCCCCACTTGTCGCGGGCCAGTCCCTCGTAGTCGGCGACGCCGTCGAGGCGAACCATGTCCATCAGGCGGGCGGGGCCCTCCCCCGCAGGCAAGCCCGAGCAGTGCAGGTAGGGGACGAAGACGTCCTTGCCGGCGGCGAGGGCGTGCCGGACGATGGCGTCGGTCTGCACCTCGCCCCCCGGCATGGATAGGTAGACGCCGACGCGCCGCGCCTCGGCATACGGTGCGAAGCTGATTAGTGACTCGAAGACTTGTTTGCCTGTTTTTTTTTTGTGTGCCGGAGGCGGGTGGTGTCAGCTATCGCACGTGTTTGATCGCATTTGCATGGTCTCTTCTCCGGAATTTCAGGGGAATGTGGTCTCATAGAGACAGAACGGCCCCTTTCGCTGTTGAGAATAGCCCCGTGATGGCTGGACCGTGTGGCAAGCCCTCCATGCGTGCTTTGTGTCGTGCGCTGGGGCGTAAGGCGTGGGCAAAAGGGGCGAGGGCTGTCTGGGCCTTACTCTGTGCTGTGACTGCGTCCGGCGATAGGGCTCGCAGACGCTGCTTCATGAGCGAGCGCAGCTGCGTTTTGGCGGCGCTGAGGGCGGAGCTGTTCATTTCGGGCGAATTCTCCTGCATCTCTTTCCCTTTTCTTTTTTGCTTCCTCCTCTTTGTGCTCCTCAGTGTCGCTCTCTTGTCCGTACGAGAAGGCTCCCCGAAGGCTGCGCCGTGCCTGGTGGCTTGTGCAAGCTGCGGCGCGGTGAACACACAGTTCTGCGAGGCCAGGCCGTGACCAATCCAGACCCGGGCACGTACAGGTAGTCAGCAGGGTGGAGGGGCAAAATCTCTTTTGACGGTGGGCGTGAAAGCGTTCTCGTGATATTCCTCGCTCTTCACTACCACTTGATCTGAGGCCGGTCCTTGGCGTGGTTCACAAACCACGGCACCCCACCGACTTTTAATGGGACGGGGCAGTTTGGCGAAACGCCGCCGGGCGCCCGTGTCGGTGCTGACTCATCACGGAAACAGGGCACCTGTTGCCGAGCCCAAGCCGGCGAGTCGGCCTGCGTTCCGCCTCGGGCTGTATCACGTACGAGGGCCGACGGGATTCATCATGGTCACATTGAAACTGGAATTCTTCTCGCTTTCGATTTCCCCAACTTGCATGTACTCATCTTTGCTTGACGAATTGATAGAAAGCGCCCTCACCCCCGCCCCCATATACGGATAAGAGCATGAGTACAGGCGGCGTTTGATGCAAGGCATCGAGCCCCGCTTTCGATGGGCCGACACATTCTGCCTCCTTCGTAAGAGTAGTCGGTGGGCAGAGAGCCGAAGAGGCTGGAAATGAGGCAAACCTGCAGCTCCGCATGCTGCGATCCCCCGGTCACAGATCTCCACTGCCTTGCTCGGAGATTGGCAGACTCTGCTCACGGGATGCCTCGGACATATCTCATCTGACCGCTTGGTCTTAGATTCGATCTAGCGTGAGCAACGAGAGTACCTGATCTAAATTTTCTCGGCCTGATTCAAACGCCCTCAACCATGCTCAGGTTGGTACGCGTATGCCCTGCAAAGGGTTGCAACGTTGAAGAAAGCGGAAGGGGCCGGGAGCTGGTGGTGCCAGCCTAACGTCCCCGCGCAAACGGCGCTACGAACATACGCACCAACCCTGGCCCAACCAGGCCCTCTGACGTTTCTATCGGCGTCCGCCGGCGGGTGACCATCTGGCCCTTTATCGCTCATAGGGCCGTGGTGGCGGACAAAAACCCCTCTCGCCTCAGCAGGCGAACAGCAGGGGGGGATGGCTCATGGAGTCCGCAGGAGGGGGACGAAGCTGACGCCACGCATGGATGGTGCAAAAGATGCGGCCGAGGCATCCGAGTCACAACCACAACACCGGCTGCTGTGGGATGCGATGGGTATCCTCCAAGGCCCATCTGTTTGATCTTATCCATCTAATCAATCTATCGGTTACACAATCAATGGCTTTGTGCAGCCTCAGCATGCAGCACAGCGCATGTTCGGACATGGGGACCTGGGGGCAAGGGAGGGGTTCGCCCACGCAGGCCACATGACGGGAGCGGCATCGGTTCCATGGCTCGTCCCGCTACCGGCCCCCCAGGCCGATTCCTCGATGCGGGCCCAAACCTGCGTGTCCAGCGTTGCAGCGAGTGAACGAGATCCAAATGAACACAGCGGATTAGATTACACCATGACGCGCTACATGGCCAGCGAAAAGTTTCCAACGGCAACTACGAGTAATGCTCGTCGGCACATCCATGGATGTCAGTTTCGATGGTGGTGAATGTCCAGTACATCTGGTGTGCAAGTACTTGGGGCGGCACAGCTCTTGCAGGTGTAGCGAAGAGTTGTGTTTTCTCCTGCTCCGTACAACACCTGGTACCAAGAGGGCCAGGGGACCTGCAACGTACGAGAGCCCAGGGTTAGGCCTGGGCTCCACCGAGGTGCACGGCCAACGGATAGAGCCACCAGCTTCCATTAGCGGCTGATCGGGCTGCGTGGGTGTCTGTCTTATCAATCAATGCCGCACCCGACACTGGAAGAATTGGATCTTCGAGGTTGTACGAGTACGGCATGTGCGGGCGTACCTTCGAAGTATCGCTCACCTCACTTCTTCGAATTTTAGCGCTCAACTCACCATTGTTTACGCTGCAACCTTTGCTTGCCGCGTGTCGGGGTCGATGTTGCGGTGCATGTTGGGAATGGATGAACGGCATACGAGTGTAACTGGTTCTATGTGAGGTATCAATGGCGTCCTCCATTGCACACAGTGCGGCGCAAGCACCACGCTCCGTCTCTTCCTCGAGCTTGGCATATGAGCAGAGCAATCCGAGGCTGAGCTGACATGAGACGAGACGGTGCCCGACAAGCATTCAAGCCCCGAAGCAGCCCATGGCAAGGCGATCCATAAGCCTGTTTGATTGCTGCTGCTGGATCCCACATGGCCTGGCTGACAGCGGACCGGGGAGGGACATTGCGCTCCACGCGCTGCACCGCCCATGACCCCAAACCATATGGGTTGCCTGCGGAATTTGTGAGGCTACGAGTACAAGCCCAAACCACATCTGCAGTATGTACTCGTACCTCCTCGATCAGACACATTCCGGCTGTACAATAGAGACACTACTTGACCTATCATGGTATGCATTTACTGATTCTCTTCGTCGCAATCGCTCGTAGGCGCCAGCGGCGTGTTCTTTTGGCCGATATGTTTGCTGATTGTCCATGCTGTACTTCCATCATCAATGTGTTCAGCTCTCAAATGGCAGCGCTAGCCTGCAAGCGTTTCTGTTACGTATTGACAGGACCCGGGCTGTTTGTCCGTGGTTAGTACCGGCCTGTACGAGTACTCGCAGCCTGCAGTTCCCAGGCACGTGCCAGGGCCTCCACGGCCTGGCCTCGTCGGCCCCCTCCCGTACCTCCCACGGTTGAGTCTGCCTTTGTGAGTTAGGTACAGGGTACTCGTACCTTGAATGGGTCTATCCATGTTCGTCATCGTGCGCGGTGCCTTGATTCCAGTCTTCCACTCGCATCCATGCCCGCGGGCAACAGTGCACGCTTCCATCAACACCCGACGTCTGAGCAGCTTGCCAACAGGCCGTGTCCCGTGTGACCAAATCAGTGCTGCCTGCTGCGCCATCGCGTTCCGTACCTTCTCTCTCCAGCCTGGGCTTTGCTCAAGACCTTGCGCAGAGGGGTACTGAGTACCGGCGCCTTCCAGTCGCTGCCCGAGACAGCCGCTTCAGCCGGTACATTAGCGGTACTCGGCGTCTCGCGACCCCCAAACCGCCAGCTGGAAATGCCGCCCACTCGCCACAAAAGCAACGAATCCTTCCCTCTGCAAGATCGTGTCGGCCCCACGGTCAGGCCCACAGTGGACGGGAACCCCACGCTATCCCGAGCTGCCTGCTCTCGCCTGCCCATCGGCGACGGTGACGAGCATGCGATCGCTCCTGCTGCTACTGTTGGCCCGTCAAGGCTGACCAGCTCGGCGGCTCGCCATCCCACGCTGCCCTCCAGCTCCAGCTCTGGTACGAGTAAAAGGCCGGCGTCCCCTGCCCCTTCTCTGCCCCTGTTGCCTTCTCTTCTCCTGTTGCTCGTTGCGGCAACGACCCGGCGTCGCCATCCTCATGCGCCGGTACATCACCCTCCTCCACTACCTCTCGATTTCGTCCTCCGCACTCTCCGCCCCGGCCTGCCACCCGGCGGCAGGTCATGATCCTCGCGCTCGCTCCCAGTCGGAGGACACGGACGCCTCCGGGCACACGGACACTGATACAGACGTCGCCGGCCACACCGAGACTGCCACCATGTCCAAGGCACCGCTTTTGATCCGGTCTTCCCCCGGCTTCGGCACGGGTTCCTACGGCGCTGCGCCGGTGCAACCTCAGGACGAGAACGGCTCCCCTGGCCATGCCGATGAAGAGAGGAACGCCCTTGGCAGATCAAGTACAGATGGCACCCACTCTGGGCGCCGCCCCAAGTCAAGCGGCACCAGTCGCTCTACCACCTTCCGCGCCAGCTCCTCCTCTGCCAGCCGCAGAAGAAGGAGCACATCCGAAGAGATAGGCGGATCAACTGTTGTCGGCGGTCTTGAAGGCCGCTTTGGCGTCACGGAAACATCACTTCCGAGCGATGTTGGCTCCAACGCGAAGCCTGACACTCTGGACGAGGATGGCGAGGAAATTCATGGCTCCGACACCGACAGCGATTTGGACAGCAACGACCCTCCTGATAACTCACCTTACCCCCAAGTTCGGGCCTCTGTGTCGCCCACTGACAACATACACCTCTCGATCAACACGCCGCGCATGTGGACACTGTCCATCTTGTTCTCCATTCTCGGCTCATCCACAAATCTCTTCTTCTCTTTAAGATACCCCAGCGTTTCCATTACTCCTGTTATAGCATTGCTTCTCGTACACCCCCTTGGTCTCATGTGGGACCTCCTCTTGAAGCGACAAGATGACCCACCGGAAGAGTTCATCGACGGCGTCCGGACCCCAGAATCCGCTTCAGAGGCATCGGAACCCCGCGCTCCAGACCTCTTGATCAAGAGGAGTCCCGCTACTCGATTCCGGCTTTGGCTTTCCCAAGGCCGCTGGAATGAAAAGGAGCACAGCTGTGTCTACGTCAGTAGTAACGTGTCCTTTGGCTTTGCTTTCGCAACCGACATCATTATCGAGCAAACACAGTTCTACAACCAACATGCCAGCATTACATACCAGCTACTTCTCACTCTGTCGACTCAAATTCTGGGATACGCATTTGCCGGGTTGACGAGACGCTTTCTTGTTCGCCCCAGTGGCATGATATGGCCTGGCACCCTGATGTCGGCTGCCATGTTCACGACCCTGCACAAGGAGAAGAACGAAGTCGCCAATGGGTGGACGATGAGCAGGTGGAAGTTCTTCTATGTGATCTGGGTCTCCGCCTTCCTCTTTTATTTCGTCCCTGGCTTGTTGATGCCAGCTCTGAGCTACTTCAACGTCATCACCTGGTTTGCGCCGGACAATGTCGTGGTGGCCAATTTGTTCGGCGTCACTTCAGGCTTGGGCTTGTTTCCGCTCACTTTCGACTGGGCTCAGATCGCCTACATTGGTTCTCCTCTTCTGACTCCTTTCTGGGCCGCCATGAATGTGGTGGGCGGTCTGGTCATAGTCATGTGGATCATTGCCCCCATCGCATATTACTTCAATGTGTTCTATTCGTCATATATGCCTATCTTGTCTGCCTCGGTTTTCGACAATACCGGGAAAATCTACGACGTCAGCCGAATCCTAACACCCGATTTCGTTTTTGACAGGGAAGCGTACTCCCAGTACAGCCGCGTGTACTTGCCAATCACCTACGTCCTCAGCTATGGTCTGCAATTCGCAGGTCTTGCTTCATTGCTCACGCACACCGCGTGTTGGCATGGAAAGGACATCTGGACTCAGTGGACAAAGTCTTTGCGAGAAGGCGGCGAGGAGAATAAGCAGTCTTACCAGCCAGTCAACGGCGCGGATGGGTCATCAGCCAATGACGGTACCAGTGGGACCTTCGGGAGGTCAACCTCGAATCTCGAAAACATCATGACACGCGAAGATGTCCATAACCGTCTCATGAGGCGATACGACGATGCCCCAATCACGTGGTACATCTTGACATTTGTCTCCATGTTGGCAGTGGGCATTTTTGTCGTGGAGTAGTATGTGCCTGCCGTGCCGTCTAAAAATCAATTTGCTAACAAACTTCCAGCTACCCGATCCACTTGCCCTGGTATGGGCTCTTTCTTGCCCTCGGTATATGCACCATTTTGTTCATCCCCATCGGCATCGTCATGGCCGTCACAAATCAACATAGCAGCATCTACCTGATCTGCCAGCTCATCTGTGGCTCGGTCTTTCCCGGGCGGCCCGTCGCCAACATGGTCTTCACCACCTACGGTTACATCTCCTCGGCTCAAGGCATCAAGTTCGCAGCGGACCTTAAACTGGGCCACTACATGAAGATCCCGCCACGTATCCTATTCATGGTGCAGATGGTCGCAACCATCATATCCTCCTTCACCCAAATCGGCGTGCTGAATTGGATGTTCGCCAATGTGCCGGGCATTTGCACCCCAGAGGCCATCAACGGATTTACATGCCCCATAGCGCGGGTGCACTTCAACGGCTCGATTCTTTGGGGGGTTGTCGGGCCTTCTGAGTTCTTTGGCGTCAATGCCACCTACAGCTCGCTCGTGTGGTGCTTCTTGCTTGGAGCAGTCGCCCCTATTCCCTTGTGGCTATACGCCAGGCGGGGGCGGCGTGCTTACAGTGGGTTGATCCGGAAGATCAACCTGCCAGTTCTTTTCGGCTCCCTGAGCTGGATTCCACCGGCAACGGGCCTCAACTTCTCGGTTTGGGCCGTCGTATGCTACGTCTTCAACTTTCTCATCAAGAATCGCGCCACCGCGTGGTGGGCCAAGTACACAATGACTCTGAGCGCTGCTCTCGACTCGGGGCTAGCCTTTGGTATCGTCGTCGTCTTCTTTGGTTTCGTATATCCAGGATGGATGGACGGCTTCTCATGGTGGGGAACCGAGATTTACAAGCAAGGATGCGACTGGCAGGCCTGCGCCTACCGAACCGTTCCCAACGGCAGTCACTTTGGCCCAGACACGTGGTAATGATAACACGAAGCTATCACCTGGGAGGAGATCAGATGTATTCTGCAAAACAATTGCGCATAAGCAGGGCTGATCGAAGGCCTTTCTGGCCAGTATATACACATACGAATCGAAAATGCTTCTCCGGTATACTAAAACCGGACGAATGCCGAATGAAAAGTCAGCATCTGTTTCGAGGAGAGTGTCTCCCAGTCTCTGCCTTGGTGAATGAAGCAGTTGATAGAGTAATGGAATCGCATGGGAAGGGTTCGAGAAAAATGCCCTTTTGAGTCCGACGTTCGGCTTCAGGACCCATCGGCTTCCTCCGCAACTTGTCGCTCACAAGGCACTGTTTTTCAACTTCCATAGGCGTCAAATTGAACTACTATCTTTGAAACCGAGCCAAAAGATCTGCTGGCGCGCCCGGTATAAACGCATATGGAATGCTGGGTGATGAGACAAGCACAGCACCGGAGGTGCATACTGCGGCATGACTTCTTCACCACAGCGCGGCTCATATCTACTTGTCGAACCCGTTCAAAACTACTCGTCTTCAGCTCTTCAGAGACAGCCTCGACCGTCCTAGAAGCAGCGTCCAGGGGAGCCGAGCGCCATCGCCGTCACATTTTTGTTGATTGGTATGTTCCCGTCAAGTGAAGGGTTATCTGGTTATTTCTTCTGCTCTGACGTTTGAGTGTTAGAGATGGCTCGGCTAGTCTTTGGGCCTTGCTGTGCCGATACCCCAAAGAGGCGTACGATGCAGGCATATTGTCTGAATCTTAGTGTCAGCTGGGTTCAGATTTCGTAAAGTTATCAGAGATGAACCGAGAACTGATCAGACACAAGTGATCACAGATGTGGTCACTGACACCCGACGCGGAAAGGACCTACTCTCGACAGTTTGCTGGGCGGCTCTGAACATCTCGTAACAGCCGGCGAGTGCTTCGTTGATGGACTGATCGGCGGGAACCAAGGCGGCATTGATGATCTCTTTCAAGTGCTCCTCCAGCTTGTGAAACTCGTTGCGGTCCGATCGAAAGCGGCTGGGCAGGCCGCTGTTGTGGATGAGGGCTAGGACGCCGGCAACAGCTGTATTGACGCCGGCAATTGTCGTCTGCGCGTTGCGTACTGTGAGCTCGCAATCTTTATATCGGAGCCGTGCGAAGGTGTGAAGGCCCGCGACTGAGCGGATCAATCAGACAACCCAGAGTACTCACAATGGCGATGCCATTCTTCTTAGGCAGAGAGCCGAGAGCCGTGAGGATAGCGCTCAAGGCGAGCTGGGTGAGCATGAGGAGCCAGGTGACTGTATTTACGAAGTGGAACAAATAGATGAACTTTGTCTTTTCGAAGACAACATCACGGTATAGACCGTCTCGAAAGCCTTTTGGGGGCCACTAGCCGCTTGTAGATCGAGCGACCGCCTCGTCGTCGTCGTCTTTGAATGCCCCGATGCCTCGGCAGAATTGAACCCACTCGGCATGGGTGAGGAGTCGATATTTGGTCCCAGCAGACTGATCTCCGGCCGGCTTGGACTGTGGAGTTGGAGTGGCACGAGTGGGTAGCTGGTGTTCGACTGCCAGGTCATCGGTGCCGACAACCGGGAAGCTTGGCATGTGCTGGTGGTCGCCGTGGGGGTAGATCTGTGCCGAGGCCATACCGAGAGAGGAAGACGTGGATCAAGGAGTGAGGTAGAGTGTTCTGAAGGACAATGTCGACGCGCAGCAAGGGTTCTAAATGAAGTTTGAGGCTCTGTGAGCACCGTAACTGTTCCAAGCGAAATACGAACCAAAGGAGAGCAATGCGGACGGCTTGGAATGTGTGCGATGTGAAGGGGGAGGCTTTGTCGACGGCCGTCAAAGCCTGTGCATTCGATGTGCCACTGTGTCTGCTTGGCTGCTGCGTCTCAGGCAGTTTCGAGAGCCGGCAACCGCCCAGTGCCAGGAGTCGGAAGCTACGACCAGACGCACTCTCCTCAATCATCAGAGAGTCAAAAGGGTCAGGAACGGAAGGGGGAAAGGGAATACATGTATCATCCGGAAGGAGTGTTTCCAACGTCCAGGTCATGACATTCTATGTACCTTGAAACATGTACTCGTTTGACGGGTTTTCTGAATTTGCGATACTCGCGCATCAAGCGTCTTCAAGTCTGTAACTCGAAAACTAAGAGCATCTCATCTTTACGACAGAGTGCCTCTTCTGCCCGGGGTTTGTGACCGCATAAGTCGCAAGTGGACTCCCTGTCCTACAGACATATAAATATATTGGGTAGAATACGCCAATGCAGCGAACGCAACGCATGTTCCAGTCGTGTTACCACTACCTACGTGGGGGACCTCCTGAACCTTGGAGCTACATGTACCTGACGTACATTCATCGCTTCTCCAGCGCCGCATGCCTCTCTTTAGCAGTGCTTGGCCCGGGCTCAAGCTGTCCTAGTGAGGATAGTGAGCCATTTCATCCGCACCTTGAAATGCCCAATTCATGACGGTCGAGACCAATGTGTGCTTCAACGTCAATAGTCGTTAGTGTTTTTCTTGCGAGAGAAAAGGGCGTAAAACTTTGGCTGGCGAGGCGTTCTGTCAGGCGCGCTCACATCCAAATGTGTAAGTCTTTCCCGCTGGCAGAAGTACGGTGGTGACAGGGTGAGGGCGGGCAACCTAAGGTAATGCTACAGCGGGTCTTGGTCCCTGCTGGAAACAAAAAATACCGATCCCTGGATCGCTACGAGCTCGGGCTCACGCGGCCGGGGGACCCGTAGATAAATTAGTGGGTCTTTCCGCCGCGCAAAACGCGACAGGCGCCTGTTCGCATTCGATCCCCCTCGACTTTTTTTTTCCCTTACTGCCGAAAACTTGTCCAGGCCAGACCTTTTCTTTTCTGCTGCCTTCAAATTTATTCTCGCAACACCCCGAGCCAGCCGCCAGCCACTGCCCCCGCATGTTCTCCATACGAGCGACCAGCTTGCGCCGGCTTCTCACGCCCAAAGCAATCCCGAGCCTGCCCCTCACCTCGCGCCTCCGTCTCTCGGGCCCAGCATCCTCCCCGCCTCACGCCCTCCACCTGTCTGCTGCCCGCGCAAACCCGCGTGCTGCCCGCACAATGGCGTCAGCTGCTGCAACCTCCCCCTCGCCGCCCCCCTCCATCGTCACCATCGACGGCCACGACTACACCGAGATCCAGGAAGGCCTCGGCAAGATCCTTGTCCCGTGCCCTCCCCAAACCGCGGCCCCCGACGACAGAGCCAACGGCCAGAGCAAGGACAACGATGCGAAGACCCTCGAGGAGCGCCAACGAGTCTTCTACAACCCCATTCAACAATTCAACCGTGACCTCACCGTCCTGGCCATCAAGGCCTATGGCGAGCAGTCCATCGCCAGCAAGACGGTAAGATCTACCAACCGCCTGAAACGGAAGCGCGACAAGGCCGATCACGACACTGCCCAAGGCGAGCCCAAGAAGCACGCCCCCGACTCCGATGCTGCCCCTGTGGCTGCTTCTGGCGACAAGGACGCTGCCAATGGACCGTCCGAGCAGCCAGCCCCGGCTCAACAGCCCCCAGTCGACGCGGAAGGGCAGGCCACGGCGCAACCCGACGCCGAGGGGGCACCAAAGGAGCCAGCTAACGGCAGACAGCCCATGCCGCCAAGATTCACCATCCTCGATGCCCTATCCGCAACGGGTCTTCGCGCCCTGCGCTACGCCAAGGAGCTGCCCTTCGTCACCTCGGTCACCGCGAACGACCTGACTGCCTCGGCCGTCGAGGCCATCAAGCTCAACGCCACCCACAACGGCGTCCAAGACAAGGTCGTCGCCTCGCAAGGCGATGCCCGAGTTCACATGTACAACCTGATCAGCGAGGAAATCGAGCGCGAACACGAGAGCGAGAACCACCGGCACCGGCGGAACAACACGAAGCCCTCCAAGAAGTACGATGTCATTGACCTGGACCCCTACGGCACTGCCGCCACCTTCTTTGACTCGGCTATCCACGCCGTCCGCGACGACGGGGGTCTCCTTTGCGTGACCTGCACCGACTCGGCAGTCTTTGCATCGCATGGCTATTCGGAGAAGACGTTTGCGCTGTACGGCGGCATCCCCGTCAAAGGCTGGCACTCTCACGAGGCCGGCCTGCGCCTGGTCCTGCACGCGCTGGCCACCACGGCTGCGAGGCACGGGCTGGCCATCGAGCCGCAGCTGAGCCTTTCGATCGATTACTACTGCCGCGTCTTCGTCAAGGTCCGCAAGTCGCCCGCCAAGGTGAAGTACCTGGCGGGCAAGACCATGATGGTCTACAGCTGCGACCAGGGCTGCGGTGCCTACGAGACCCAGCTGCTGCTGCGGAACCGCAAGGCCATCAACAAGTCGGGCAAGGGCGCCTTCTACAAACACACTCTGTCCATGGGCCCGACGGTGGACAAGACGTGTGACCACTGCCACTCCAAGATGCACGTCGCCGGCCCCATGTACGCCGGGCCCCTGCACGATGGCGACTTCATCAAGAGAATCCTGGACAGCCTGCCCAACGCGCCAAAGGAAGTGTACGGCACACTGAGCAGGATCGAGGGCATGCTGCAGACGGCCTTGGAGGAGACTATCGAGCCCCCCGCGCCGACGCACGAGATGCCCGAGACACCGGAAGACGCGCTCGCCGCGGTGGAGCCCTATCCGTTCTACTTCCATCCTACCGTTCTGGCAGGCAGCATCCGTACTGTGTGTCCAGACCAGGACAGCCTGCGGGGTGCCTTGCGCGGGCTGGGATATCAGGTGACGCGAAGCCACTGCAAGCCGGGCAGCATCAAGACCAACGCGCCTTGGTCGGTCATCTGGCATGTCATGCGGGAGTGGGTGCGGCAGAAACACCCAAGCGTCGACAAGAAGATCCAAGAGGGCAGCGTGCCGTATGCCCTGTTGCGGCTGGGCGACAAGGCCACCAACGCTGCCGGGGCGACTGAGGGGGCCCGCGAGGTCGACAAGCTCGAGGTCGTGTTTGACAAGGTGTTGGGCAAGGAGACGGGCAAGAAGGCCGGGCTGGTCCGGTACCCGGCGAACCCGACGTCGTTCTGGGGCCCCCAAACCAGGGCCAGCGGCTGATGCACGTCGCCATGGCGGCCGGCTGGCAGTGCCGGGTGTCCGATGTAGGATATAGAAAAGAGAAGGCGGCCCCGTCTGGTCGTGTGCAGACCGGCAGACTTGACAGATGTAGCATGAGCAATTGATACCCTTTGCATTTGCCAAATACATCGCGAACGCCCTGGCCGGGGCGCTGCGGCTGTGCGGGATTGGCGCGGCTCCTACAAAGTACGTAGGTAGGTAGGTACCGTAGTTGGGTCCATACGTGTGGTCTGACGTGATACCACTACGTGATTGATAATGGCCGAGCCCCTGTGCCAATGCCCAATAGCATCGACAACGATGGCCAGCCGCAGATACTGGACTGTAGCTGACACCCACGACAGGTGCTCATTGCAATCACGACAGCAGCAGCCTGAAGGTACGGTAAGGCGGCAGGCCCGCGTTGACGTGTCCCCGGCTCGACTCGAAGCCTGGCAGCACCTTTATCAACCCCAGCCATTCCCGCAACTACAAACGCAGCCCAACGACACTCTGCCACAAGAAGCGCCCGGCCTCTCCGGCTTCGACCCCACCCAACCACTGCCCCTCCCCCACCTACCACAGCGGACACGACACATCGGCGCACGCGCGCGCGTCGACGGACACCTCTGACAGGAGGTATTGAGAAAGAAAAAAAAAAACAGGAGAGGAGGCGAGAGGCCAGCATGGACGCGCCAGCCTCCCCATCGACCCCGCGCGCGTCATCTGCCTGGCCCCGGTCGCCGGCGGCAGCGAGCCGTCGTACGACGTCTACAGCCTCGACGAGGGCGCCGCGCCATCCGGAGCCGCTGCGGCTGCGGCTGCGGCTGCAGACGCGGAGGCAGAGGCAGGCGCTGGCGCTGGCGCTGGCGCCGAGACGACCGAGGCCGAAGAAACGCAGCCGGTCGAACCGCGCGCCGCCTCCTTCGCCCTGCAGCGCGTGCGCATATCCCGGGCCGAGCTGCTCGCCCGGCAGCCCCCGCTCCTGCGGGGCCTCGTCCTCGACGGGGGGCGGCTGCCGGGCCACCTGGCCCCGTCGGCGGCGTCCCCGCTGCACGTCGTCGTGTCGACGGGGTCGGGGACGGGCCGCGCGCGCGGGTTCTACGAGGGCGCGCTGCGACCGCTGCTGTCGGCCCTGGGGCTCTGTGAGGAGGGGAGCGGCCAGGCCACCGGTGCTAATGCTGGGTCTACGTACCGCCTGCTTGTGACCGAGGACGAGGGCAGCGTGGGCCGGTTCGCGCGCGGGCTGCACGGTGGTCTTCCGCAACAGGACGAAAGGGGCAACGAAGAGCAGCGGCAGAAGGACCACACGGTTGTCCTGCTGAGCGGCGACGGCGGCGTGGTCGACATGTTGAACAGTACCGACGGCGAGGCGCAGCGGCAGCAGCGGCAGCAGCAGAAAACACCACCTCTCATCGCGCTCCTCCCGCTGGGGACTGCCAACGCCCTCTTCCACTCGCTGCACAAGACTGCCCGAGCCTACCCTGCCGCTGACGGCGAGGGAGAGCCGGAAGACGACGACGGGCCGCCCCCGTCCCCGCTTGTGCGCGCCCTGCGCACACTGCTGCTGACAGGGGCCGCTGCGCCGCTGCCTGCGTTCAAGGCCAGCTTCTCGCCTGGATCGAGGCTGATCCGGTACCAGAAGCCGGAAGAGGGGGCGATAGAGGCGCCGAGCAAGAGTCGGGCCCCCCGCCAGCAAAGACGACAGCGACGACACCGCTGCCCTCGAGAGCCGCGACGCCGTCTCACACCTCTACGGGGCCATTGTGGCCAGCTACGGCTTCCACGCTCAGCTGGTGTGGGAGAGTGACACGCCCGCGTACCGGCGACACGGGGCCGCGCGCTTCGGCATGGTCGCCCAGGCCCTGCTGGCCGAGAGCCACGCGTACCGCGCCGACGTCTCGGTAGTCGCCCGCCGTGAGCATCCAGACGAAGGCAGCGACGACACGGGCAAAGGCGGCAAGCAGAGAGCTGAAGAGGCAGGAGAAGAAAGACTGCCGCGCGACCGGCACACGTACGTGCTCGCGACGCTCGTGTCGAACCTCGAGGAGAAATTCACCATCTCGCCGGCGGGCCGCCCGCTCGACGGCGTCCTGCGGCTCGTGCACTTTGGCCCCGCGAGCGGCCCACGCACCATGGACGTGATGATGCGCGCCTACGACGGGGGCAAGCACGTGGGAATGCGCTGGGGAGGCGAGAAGAAGGGGGACGACGTCGGTGTCGGCCGGCAAGTCGAATCAGGACAGGAAGAAGGAAAGGGGGGCAAGGAGGAAGAGGAGGAGGGCTCCGTCGGCTACGAAGCCGCCGACAAAGTCGAGGTCACGACGCGTGAGCAGGACGCGCGCTGGCGAAAGGTGTGCGTCGACGGCACTATTGTCGAGATCCCGACGGGTGGCTCCATGACCATCGCCACAGAGAAGACAACGCTCCTGCGCATCCTCGTCGACCGGAGCGCCCTGTGAGCCCATGTTTACGCAGTTGTTTACATTCCCAACAGACGAGCACTGAGTTGAGTACAGCATGGCCTGATGTCCATCATAGCTCGTCTTGAGATATCCAAGGGCGTCGGCCTTTCAAGATCCCCCGAACCCGCAATGCAGGTGGCGTTGCGCGCATACTTTGTATGCACCTCAAACTCAGAGTGTCCGAGAAGCCGTGGAGTCGGAAGATTCTGGAAGTAAAGCCTCATGCGACCTCACGCCTTTCTCCTTCCTCGTGCCCCGCCACATCCCCGCCGGTCTGTGCTTCCTCCACACCTTCCACCAGACTAGGCTCTCAGGTATGGGCTGCAACTACGTAGACAGATACCATTCAGACAGTTCTAAGCTCTAAAAGTATTCTTTCAAAACTCCAGCATGAGTGTCATATTCAACAGGGCATCTGTGCTCTCTTCATCGGGAACATGTGGTTTGAGTCCGCCATGGTTGTCTACTTTTTAGAGTCTCCAGAGGGTTTCTGTGTGTTGGAGGCTGGGCAGGTCGGATGACGTGTCTTGAGCCCGGATGGGTTTCCTACATATGCGCCTCTCTTTGAAGTAGAAGCTCGCGTGCATCATGGGACGCCCGACGACTATTTGGTTCTCTGACTTTGGTTCTGCCTCGTGCCTCTCACACCATGGTCAAGACCTGCACCATGTCAAAGACGTGCGAATCCCCGCTTCGCCATGCGCCCAAACGCTCGGCACGCACCTCAACAGCAACGAGACTCTGCAGCGACAGTTGGAGACCCCCGCCCCCCCCTTTTGCCGCGGACACCTCGCTCTCTGTTGCGACTATAAAAGGGAGGGCTCTCCCCCTCTCCCCTGAGGTTTCTCGTCCCGTCTTTCTCGTCTTTCATCCACGGAACAAACTCGACTGCCAACTTACATTGTTCTTGCTACTTGAGCCAGCACCACTTCTGTACCCAAACAACTTTTGTGCCATCAACGCTTCTTTTCCGTCATCACTTCTCTCCCGCCATCACTTCTATTGAGCCATCACTGCTTTTCCGCCATTACTTCTCTTCCGCCATCACTTCTCGCCCATCAACACTTCTGTGCCACCAAAGCTTCTTTTCCGTCATCACTTCTCTCCCGCCATCACATCACTTCCATTGAGCCATCAAGCCCCCTACCCCCACCCCCTTCTTTCCCGTCATCACTGCTCTCCCTTCATAACTTCTTCTACGTAGTCACTTCTTTTACATCGTGTCACTCTCGTACTACAAATACCACTTCTTTCTTCCATCACCGCTTCCGCGTCATCACCGCTTCCGTGTCATCGCTACCGCCGTGCCGTTACAGCTTCTCGCCCTTGAGCCGACAACCACGAGACCTCTCAACCATGCGTTATCACGTTGTCGTCTATGCCTTCATGGCCATCATGTCCCTGATCGAGGCCGCGGGAGTCTAGGTGAGCACTGATCATCCTTCAGGGTCGGAAGATACGGGTCTGGCGACCACCGCGGAGGATCCCAACGACGACAAGCCCCACGTTCACGGCCAGGACCCCAAGAGCTCCTGGTTCAACTACAGATGCCACAAGAGCGAGCACCATGGCTGCTTTGACGGTGGTAAGTACACATGCAGCCCCCCCTTATTGATGGTGTAGAGTCACGGTGACCAACCTCGGGCGCCCTGCATGTAGCCAAGCACCCGGGTTGCAACCCCATCTTCAAGCACAAGAACGACACGCACGGCTACTGTGGCAAGAACGCCTTCAAGTTTTGCAACTGCGACAGGTGCAATGGTAACGTTCGTTCATGCTTCCGAAACGGTGTGTCTCTTCCCGCCCCCTTTCCCTTCTTTCCTCTGTCCCTGCCCCTTCGCCGATTGTCCTCTCCGCCATCAAACATGTCACTCACCGGTCCTTCCTCACAGCATGCGACGGCAAGACCACCTTCGACAAGGAATTGGGCACCTGCACCCGAGGCTGGTGGAACGGCTGCCCCTGCCGGAAGTGCAATCTGGTAGATATCTCTTGTTACGTAGAAGGATGCAAGGGGAAGAATTCGAGGTGCCAGGCGGGCAGATTCATTGGCTGCCCTTGTGTGAAGGGCGTTTTCGGTTGGCTGATGGAGGGTCGGGAATAAAGGCTGTGGATGGAATTGGAGGAGAAGGAAGGGGTTTTCAGGTTGATCATGTCCTGTATCGCTAGGTGATGGTTTCTTGTTTCCATGTTTTGTTGTGCGGCTTTGCGGAGGAGACAGGGACACTGGACGGAAAACATAGCGACACTTTGAGGAGAGCACTGGGTAGAGGACATAGCGATGCTTTTGCAGGGACACTTTGCAGAGGAAGCAGGGCGGTCTTCCAACCCCCTAGCGACATTGCTTTCAATTCAGCGGCTGCTTTCCCTTTCCCCATATCTGCACACTGTGCCTGTATACTTGATTCGTGTTCGTGAATGTGTTGATCGTATGCGCGAGCTGTGTTTGGACCAGCAGCAGTCGCGCGAGCCCTTGACATCGACTCCTTCCATGCGTGGGAAATGCTCTTGGTCTCCTGCTGCGGAGCGCACAGGGGGACGAATCGGTCGTGTCCTGGAAAGGCTACTGCCCTGCAGTGGCAATCGGCCATTGGCAGGTTGTGAGTCTAGATGTTGAGATCGACGACGTTGATCGAGTATCTGCGAAGCTCGCGCCCTGTCGATTTGAACGACAGTTCGAGTACGCGGCCACGGCGTTTCGGGGTCTTAGCTTCCATTCTGGTCAATTGAACTATTCAGTACGTCAGCAAGGAATGGCAACGGAGTTGCTCGGACACGCCGCAGTACGGCGAAGAGAAGAAAAGGGGAGCGTCAAGGGGCTGTCCGCGAAGAGACACTGCCTTGCCCGCTCCGCCCCTCATCCATAGGCCGCGGCGCCGCCCTATTGGATCCCACATACGTGGTTCAAGATGATTCATCGGCGCTAACGCCAACGGGCCGGCGACGGTGGCTCAACTCTCGCTCCATGCTCTGCTCTTTGACGCCGGGCTGTCGGGACACACTTGCACGCCTTTCGACGCGTCAACGGCGAAGGTCTTGCGGGCATCCGATGGAACAGGCCAGGTAGTAGCTACTACTGAAGGGAGCTCGAGGCTGTCGAATGGATGCGGGCAATCAATTAACCGAGACGAGTCGTTGGTATAAGAAGAGGCCATGGACGCATTGAACGAGGGGGCGCACAATGCACATGGACTGTACCATCTGGATTCTCATCTCATTATTGTACCAAGCATTTGGAAAGGGCGTTGTTCATTCGTGGAAGGAGCGCTGCAGTACCCGCATTCACCCATCGGCCTCCCCCGTCGCATTGGAGGAAAGAGCCACTGAGGGCCTCATTGATGAAACTGTCTCGACCTGCCTTCGTCACACATCCATGTAGGCCTGGTACCTACCAGGTACCAAGTATCATATTCGTCTTTCATCCAAGTACCAAGGAGGCATCTGCCGCCTCAAGCTCAAGTCGCCATGACTTCCATGGTGGACGACTCGGTCTCGTCCATCCTCTGCACCAGCAAGCAGACGAGATTCGATATCGCGGCGCCTAACTACCGCGAGGTGACCTCCCCCTCACCCATCATATCACTTTGACCCCTTCTCCCATACCCGCCCAAGCTGACATGATCCTGAGGGCGGTCGCTGAAGCTCGACATCGAGGGCCTCAACATCGTGGTGACCTCGGCTGCCAAGTCGGACACCAAGCGCAAGGCCAAGGCCAAGAGCGAGGGCACCGAGATCCTCACCAACGCCACGCTGCGCTTGAAAGCAGGCCAGCGCTACGCTGTCGTCGGCCGCAACGGCACCGGCAAATCAAGTAAGCCGCATCTCGTCATCAGAGCAGGTCCGTATGTGCCATGCCTTCTAACCCACGGAACGACAGCCCTGCTCAAGGCCATCGCGCAGAAGCTGATTCCAGGCATACCCGAGGAAACGCGCATCACCATTCTGCAGCAGACGGATATCGGAGACACCAGCTCCGACGAGAGGGGGCCCGATGTCTCCACCGCGCCGCTAGGCAGAAGCGATGGCCCTACCGTGCTCGAGGAGGTCATTGAGCGTGCCACTTCACGAGGCGAGGTGGAGCGCGAGGTGCAAGGTACGACTGCCCTCGACACAATCAATATCCCGTAAATCTCCTTCCACCAACCATTTTCTGATGCCACGGCCCTCCTAGTGCTCACCCGGGGCATCGAAAGCACACATTCGCACGGCGCGTTGCGGAGCTACCGTAAGGTCCGCCACGACCGCCTCCAGAGGGAGCTGTTTTTGAAGGACAAGGATGCCAGGCTGCGAAGCGGTGCCAGGGGCATGCAGGCGCGCAAAGCCCTGACTGCCATGGAGAAGCAGGTCGCCGAGTACCTCAAAGAGTGAGAACCCCCCGCCCCTTTTTCTGCCTGCGCAAGGCAACGACGATGAAGGACAACACCGCGAAGTACTGACAAGCGCGCTATAGATATGAGCAAACCGATGAAGAGATCTTGCCCGAAGCCCTGGCTAAGGAGACAAGCGAGGCGGCCGACATGCTCGCAGAACTCCAGCTGTCCATCGAGCCGTCCAAGCTGGCCGAGACCGAGACCAGCGCGCGCAAGATCCTTGCCGGGCTGGGTTTTAGCGACGTCCGCACACAGCAGCCCGTGTCGAGCCTCTCGGGCGGCTGGCGCATGCGGACGGCGCTCGCGGCCTGCCTGCTGCAAAAGTCGGACATACTCATTCTCGACGAGCCGACCAACTTCCTCGACCTCCTGGGAATCATGTGGCTGCAGCACTTTCTATCGTCGCTCGCCGAGTCGTCGTCGGACGCGCCCACGTTGGTCCTCGTCTCGCACGACCGAGACTTCATCTCGCTCTGCACCGACCTACTCATCATAAAGGACAAAGAGCTGACATACTTCCATGGCGACCTGCCGATGTATGAGTCGTCTAAGGCCGAGAAAAAGGCCCACCTGACCAAAATGAAGGAGGCCCAAGACAAGCAGAAAGAGCATATACAGCAGACGATACAGCGCAACAAGAAGGAGGGCAAGGCTAAGGACGACCAGAACAAGATGCGGCAGGCTAAGTCGCGGCAGAAGAAGCTTGACGACCGCATGGGGCTTGAGGTCAGCGCCAGGGGGGCCGATTTAAGCTGAACCGCGACCTGGTCGGCTACCATCTGTCGGCGCGGGCCGCCATCGATGTCGAGCAGGATGACAAACCCGTTAGCTTCGGTATCCCGGACCCGGCTGAGCTGCGCTTCCCAGGGTCCTTGCTGTCCCTGGAAAACGTCTCATTCCGGTACGCCCCGTCTGCGAAGAAGTCGCCGCTCGTTCTCGACGGCGTCGGTCTCACCGTTTCCATGGGCGACCGCATCGGTATCCTGGGTCTCAACGGCAGCGGCAAGTCGACTCTCGTTAGGCTGCTGGCCGAAGAGGCACTCCCTGTCTCGGGGACTCTGATCGCCCACCCTCGCCTGCGCCGCGGCTATTACTCGCAACACGCCGTGGAGCAACTGCAGGTTCGAGGGCGGGCCGAGCCGGAGCTCACCGCGCTGTCGCTCCTGGCAGCCGAATCTAAGGCAGAGGGGTCGACGACGGAGGAGGGGGAGATCCGCCGCCTTCTGGCCCGTCTGGGCCTGGCGGGGCGCGTGGCCTCGGACGTGCCCGTGGCGCGCCTGTCGGGTGGGCAGCTGGTGCGCTTGGAACTGGCACGAGTGCTCCGCGCCGCGCCGCATCTACTGGTCCTGGACGAGGTGACAACGCACCTCGACTACGAGACGGTGGCGGCCGTGCGCGAAGCCTTGCGCGGCTGGCCAGGCGCCGTTGTCCTTGTCAGCCATGACCGGTGGTTCGTCCGAGGAGTGATCGAGGGCCTTGTTCACGACGAAGGTGAAGGAGACGGGAGCGACAGCGACGGCAGTGGCGATGAAAATGGTGGCACTAGAGACGCCGCGCCACGGCGGCGCGAGGTGCTTCGCCTCAGAAACGGGAAGCTAGCCCGGCTCGCCGGCGGTGTACAGGCGTTTGAGGATTTTGTTGAGAAGCGGGTTCGCAAGCTGGCGAACGCGTGATGGTATACCGCTGGCAAAGGGTGGGCGATTAGCCAGTTCCGTTGGAAACGAATCATCACAGCTTGACTTTCCCCTTTTCTATGTACTCCACATGAAGGACTCAGCACTCGCGTACGCGGCTTGTCAAAATCCCGTGTAGAGCATGATGTCGACGTCGAGGTCAAAAAAGGGACCGAGCGCCATTCAGGGTGAGTTGCTGTCATTTCCCCATCATCGTCTTTTCTCAGTCTGTATTTGTGTTCTTCCTTCCTGTTCCCGACAGCTGGCGGCCTCAATCAGCATTCAGACTGCGAGAGTAATGGGCCCTCAACTTCCTGGCATGAGGTGGCTGACACAACAGCAGCAGACGTCAAACTCTCCGAAGTCGCTGTCATTTGCGCAGATGAAGGCTGTGCGACGAAGTCAAAGACAGTCATCCCTTGCAATCTTCCCAGCATCACACAGGATTTGGTCTACATGAATCTACGGCACCAAGTTCCAGAGTTTCCGGACAAGCAAGTCAATATCTACACAGGGTGGCGAAGCCACTCCAGCCACCTGCAACCCCGTCGTCGGCTTACGCGCATGGGCTTTGTGTTTGCGGACGAAGGGGTGCGGCTCATCGCATCAAGGGCGGACCAACCGTAGCCCGCAGTATTTGTGTATCCATTCGCGGGCCGCGGTGTCCTGCAACGTGCGCGTGGGCAACGAGGGCAGAGGCCTTGGCAATACGATATGCGGGTACCCGACCGGGCCATCAGGGCGTGATGACACGGAGGGAAGCAGGTAAGACGGACGGAGGGCGGGGTTCTTGTGCGACACATGCAGAAAGGGGCCTTGTGCCGCCTTGTTCCATCTGCTCGGGACTGGCCGACAGGGCACAGCATGACTGCCAATGTCGCACATCCATGGTCCTTGGGCGTGGCTTTCGCAGCGCGTGTCCAACCTGGCCGGCTCTGTGGGTGCGAGCTGGTATTGGAGGAGAACCGATGGAGGTTGCTTGCAGGGGAGAGAGGGTAATGAAAGGCTCGACTCCCCAGCGTTGCAGCTTGTCTAGAACATGATGTGGGTAGGGGTCTTGTTCAGTCGGGCAGGCCATCCTTACTCATGGGATACTCGAAGCTGGGATTTGGCCGGGCCGAGTGGATGGAAAACTTTTCCTCTATTCCATATTCCGGGCCCGGAGCAGAACTACCATCAGAAACGGAGGGGCCTCGGCTAGGATCTGTATGGTGACAGAATTGGGAGGATTTGCCGGCCACGTGAGAGTGGCCTCTAGAGGGCGACAGGGATTTGGCAAGCCAGGCGCGCTGAGGGCGCCCCGGGTTGGTGGCTGAAGATGGCTCCGGCACCGGTTCGGGGCCGGGGTACTTTTGGGGTTGACGGCCGAAGCTATCTCGCATGGAGATGAGCTGGTCGGCGCGTGTGCGGAGCAGCAGCGTCGCTCATTTGGAATCAGTCAGTCAGTCAGTCAGTCGAATTGGCCGTCATGCCGCGCGTGGAGCTGACAGTCTGTCACTCGGACTCGAAGAAGGGTGCTCGCAGTGCCATGTCATCCCGACAGACGTGAGTGGTCTGCGCGTCCCCGCTGTCCGCTCGGATCCGGGAGCGTACTATCACGAGGGCGTCTCGCAGTTGGCTGTAGGCGGGCGGCGCCAAGGACGTGGGTGAGAACGCCAGGCGCCTCTGAAACGGCCCTTCTCGTGTGCATGTGGCTTGCGTACGCAGGCTTGCGAGCGTGGTGCGGGATCCGGCTGGGGCTGTTCAGGCCGAGGGAAGACGGGACCGGGGTTGGATGATGCTGATGAGTGAACGGACGATGAAGTTGACGGCTGGGATGGATCCACCACTGATCACTGGGCTGGACTGACAGGAGATCCGGGGTTGATGGAGCCGGCAGCGCCGATGCCACTGGGCGGAACCCGCTGCAGGAGCCCATCCAACAGCCCCTCACCCCCTCAGAGGCCAGGGCCGGGCTAGGCAGGCACCTGGCACCCACTGGACGCCAGCGAGGTACAGTGCCTCAGGTGCTAACCTAAGGTACGGGCAAACTCGCTGAACTCCAGCTGGGGCCCCCGTTGGAAGTTACCGGGCTGAGGAGCCCCCTGTCTGATGGACGGCTCCAGGTGGAACCCCCCCCAGTCGCCCTCACCTTCTTTGGCGGACCCTCTCCTTTCCCCCGGACTTTAGCTCTTCACATCCCACATGGTGTGCACACTCGTACACCACTCAACCTTCGCCCTCCCCCCCTCTTCACAGCTACCCCAGTCCAGGGTCTGGGGCACCCCTCCAACTTTCTAGGGACCAGAAAGGCCTGGCCCGTCCCAACCAGCACCTTCTGGCGCAGCCGGCCGGGCCCATTGGACGGTTTTCTGCTGCTTGCGACGTCTGACCAAAGCCTCGCCAACATCGGCCCGATAGCAACGACGCAGCGCGCCGTTGGCCTGGCATGCCATTTCGTTCGTATTCCCGCCCCTGGCGATGCTCATACGCGCTGTCGTTCGACCCGGCAATCGCTTGATGCTCACGTCCTTTCTAGCTCGATACGCTCCTTACTTACTGCCTTGGGTGCTCTCGGCGGCCGCGTGCCCGGACTGAACTTTACACCCAGGTCAACCACCTGGCGCCCAGCCACAACAGCCTTGAGTTCCGCCGACAAAAACGAACGCCCTCGGGAACGCCCTCGGCCAAACACACGCCTCTAGGCGCTACCTCCACTCTGGTCACGCGACACTCGGCACCAGGCCCCTCGCTCGGCTTCTCTGTCACGACTCTCACTGTTGTAAGGCTGGCCCGCAACACGAGCATGTCCCGGACGTCATTGCGGGCCCAATCAGATCATGGCCGTCTGCCGTAGGGCCATCGGTGCCGCCCCCATTACCTTATGTGCTCAAGGTGTGACTGGCGACGTGAAAGCACACTTGCCCAGAGGTAACGCCCGCCGGTAACCCGCACCTGCGGAGGCGAGGCGGGCGGAGGCCCAGGTAAGGCGGCACGCTCACACTCCCGCTCCCACACCTGAGCTACCCCGGGGCTAGCAAGTTGCGGAGACAATATCACGGGGAATAGAGAAGAATCGAGACTGCCTGCCTCATGACTTGGGGCTAAATGTAGCGGTAAGCGCCCGCTCTTTCCGGCCTCCGATCACGCCAGCCGCCCGCAGCCATGGATTCATCCATGTAACGTCGCCTGCTACCTCTCTGTGGCCCATTGCGCCTCGCCTCGCCGCGTCCAAGCCAAGCTCCCTCCCCCCCCCTCGAGGCTTCTGCGGGCGCCTGGAACTCAGCTACCAGGTTACGCCTCGGCCCTACTTGAGGCAGCTGAGACACCCAACAAGTCAGCTATGTTGTCGACGACGCGCTGAGGACCGCAATGCCCTCCAGCTCATGAGAAGATCCCTGTCAAATACTCGTACAGGGCCCTGGCCCACGCCTCCGTACACATAGCGAGCACAGGAAGCATACGGGCGACAGTGCGAGAACCGCTCTGATCCTAGTGCGAGAAACCCGTGTCTAAGCTGTTGCGTGAGCATCCAGGTATACTCGTACATCGAAAGGCTGTTGACACTGAAAAGAGTAAGGTGTGCAGAATGTGAGGTGGAAACGCTGCCTTGAATAGTAGGTAGCGAATGGTCGGTTCTGTACTCCAAGTGGCTGTTACCTGGAGACAACCCGACATGCAGAGCAGTGCATGTTCTTCAGTGCCAGTGCCGGAGCATAAACCTACAAGCCCATTCACTCGTGTTTTCTCTAGAGTAGGCCCTGCTTGGTTCGGAGGCGGAACTGACTACTCATGAGCAAACACCCACGGGCACATACCGAATGAGCCAACACGGTCTGGACAGCTCTGTCGCACGCTTGTTGTGCCATACGGTACGAAGACTTTCTCGACCCTGGTCATGACGAGGGCCGCGAGCTGGCCGGTCATTGGAAGCCAGCATGTCAGCCGATCGTGGTTGCAGCATGTGCCATTCTGCCCCGGCACCCTCCCGCCTACGAACGGCACATATCCCTTTCTGGGGATGGGAGGACATGCAGTCGGATTCCATACTCGTACTCTGGGGGAGGGGCGTGGGGATAGTTCAGGTCTGCCAGATCCATCCTCCGTTCGGGGCCCGCCCCGGGACAGTCCAGACGCTCTGATGCTCACTCTCGTCGACTCATCAACGGCCCTTTTTTTTCGTACTTGCTCCCTCTTCGTAAATCGAACGCTCGTTCTGGAGCCCTCGGGATTCGCCAATCACGAGCTCCCGCCTGACCTGCAAGCGTCCTTCTCCCCCCAACCATCAGCTCCCTCCCCCCTCGGAATTTCAAATCGGACATGGGCCTCGTGGCAAACGAGGGGGGGCGCCGTGTAACGTACTCGCTCTCTGATTCACTGATTCAGATAGACTAACCGGCACAGCTTGCCCCATTAGCAAGAGACTGGATGGCTGGACCGGCAAGGATGTCTGTGACAGGTGACATTGAATGCCAAACTGTTCTATTGTTACCTCCTAGGCTACCTGCCTAACAATGCGTTGTTGGCAAAGAGACCTATATAACCAGCCCCATGGTAGCCTGATTCCCTACGAGAGCCGTTCTCCCCTTTCTTCTTACTCCGAGCCAGAGTCGTAATTCGTCTCCCCAGCTTCCTCTTCTACTGTGCTTGAGCATCATCACGCCGGGCACGGGAAACCTTTGCCCGCCCGCTCCCATCTGAGACCGTCACCCACAACAAGAACAACAACAACCGGCAAGAAGACTCAACAAGCTCAACCCAACAATATGGCCGGCGGCACCGTGGTCCAGGGCACCGCCGACGTGGCCCGCGTCGAGGCCCCCGTCACCATCAAGGCCTACCTCATCTGTGCCTTTGCCGCCTTTGGCGGTATCTTCTTCGGATATGACACTGGTGAGTCTAAGGGTCGATCACTCAGGGGCCGGTTCATCGTCTCTTGAACAGCGCACAAAGGCTTACGCAGCACTCTGCAGGTTGGATGTCCGGTGTGCTGGCCATGCCCTACTTCATCACCCTCTACACCGGCATCCCCTACGACTACGAGGCCAAGGCGCCGATTGGGGTCGACGCGGCCGAGTTTGTGCTTCCGACTCAGATGCAGTCCCTCTTCACCTCGATTCTGTCCTGCGGTACGTTCTTCGGAGCCCTCGTCGGGGGCGACATTGCCGACTTCATCGGCCGCCGGATCACCATCATCATCGGGTGTCTCATCTTCTGCGTGGGCTGCATCATGCAGATCGCCAGCACCAACCAGGAGGTCCTGTTCGTCTTTGGGCGTCTGATCGCGGGCGGCGGCGTGGGCTTCATCTCGGCCGTCGTCATCCTGTACATGTCCGAGATTGCGCCCAAGAAGGTCCGCGGCGCCATGGTGTCGGGCTACCAGTTCTGCATCACCATCGGCATCCTGCTCGCCAACTGCGTCGTCTACACGTCCCAGGCGCGGCCCGACTCGGGCTCGTACCGGATCCCCATCGGCGTGCAGTTCCTCTGGGCCATCATCCTCGGCGGCGGCCTCCTGTACCTGCCCGAGTCGCCCCGTTGGTTTGTCAAGCGGGGCCGCATCGCCGACGCGGCCAAGGCGCTGTCTTTCGTCCGCGGCCAGCCCGAGGACTCGGACCTCATCAAGGACGAGCTCGCCGAGATTGTGGCCAACCACGAGTACGAGTCGAGCCTCATCCCCGAGTCCAGCTACGTCGGCTCCTGGACCGCCTGCTTCAAGGGCCGCCTCAGCCAGGGCAACAGCCCCCTGCGCCGGACCATCCTGGGTGCTGGGCTGCAGTGCATGCAGCAGCTGACGGGCATCAACTTCATCTTCTACTTCGGCCCGCCGTTCCTGAAGCAGCTCGGCACCATCCCCGACCCGTTCCTCATCTCCCTGGTCACCACCCTGGTCAACGTGCTGGCGACCCCTTTCTCCTTCTATCTGATCGAGCGGCTGGGCAGGCGCAGGCTGCTCCTCGGCGGCGCCAGCTTCATGATCATCTCGCAGTTCATCGTCGGGGCTGTCGGCGTCACCCAGGGCGCCGTGGAAGACAACAACCCCACTGCCGTGCAGGCCATGATCGCCTTCATCTGCCTGAACATTGCCGCGTTCGCCATGACCTGGGGCCCGACGGCCTGGGTGGTGGTCGGCGAGGCCTTCCCGCTGCAGATCCGTTCCCGTGGCGTCGGTATCTCGACAGCCTCCAACTGGTTCTGGAACACCATCATTGGTAAGTTCGCTGGCACCACCACCACCGCCGCCCCCCCCCCCCCCCCCCAACCACCACCACAACAGCTCGCTGGTCGAGATGCCCCCACACGATACTGGAGAGCCGAGCTCAATGCTGACCTTGAGACCGCAGCCGTCATCACCCCCTACCTGGTCGGGAGCGACAAGGCCGACCTGGGCCCCAAGGTGTTCTTCCTGTGGGGCTCGCTCTGCTGCCTCAGCCTCACGTTTGCCTACTTCCTCGTGCCGGAGCTCAAGGGCCTCTCGCTCGAGCAGGCCGACATGTGCATGGCCGAGGTCAGCCCGCGTCGCTCGGCGGGCTGGAAGCCCAGCCACACCTTCGCCGCCGAGATGAACCACGTTGCCGACGGCGACTCCAAGCCCCTGGCCAGTGCCTCCGTGGACGAGAAGGTCTGACGGTCTCTCGCTGCAGCCTCATTCGCTTTCCCGTCTTCTGAGCATCTCTGCTCTGCTCTGCTCTGCTCTGCTCTGCTCTGCTCTGCAGGAAGCCCGGCTCTGGTGGCGGGTCCGTGGGTGGGATTGGGAGTTGAGGAGTCTGGGGAGGCGAATCGATGTGCGTTTCGCAAGTTTTCGTGTTTGCTGTTTGCAAACCCTTGTTGTATACTGGGTATCTAAATGGACGTTTCAGGACGGGCGGTGCTTCGTGTTCCCGAGGTCAATAACCTGAGAACAGTAAGGTAGTTAATGGAAAGTTAATACTTGACCACAGTCCTGAAGCCCCTTCCCGAGGAGTGTCGCCATCTGCTGTCTGCTTACCTTAGGGCGCGCGGGGGGTTTGAAAACGATGATGGTGACCAATTTAACCCTTAGAATTCCGGTCTCGCGAAAGAAGCTAACTGACCGTTTTGAAATCTAAAACCCCTTGCTGGCCTGCCACTCCTGCCTGCATTCTTGGCTGCACCACCCCCCCGCGCGCTGTATGGTACTCACAGTCGGCAGAGTAGGTGTGGTTAAGGTTGTGTGTGTCTCGGCTGACAAGTTGAGACCTCATATTCTGTTTACAACCTGCCCCTCCCGGTACCTAGGTAAACCAACAGGTAGGTGGGTAGATACATGTACCAGTTGGACAAAAGGTCAGGTCCACATCCATCTTAGATGGGTTGGAACTCTTTTTGGGCAACACCTTTTGACAATAGACACCATCGTGACTACCACGTGCACCGGATATAAGGCAATGAGTAGGTACCTTAGGTATGTGGTAAACAAGGAACCTGGAAAGGTCAGGTCAGGTTCGGTTAGGTTCTTACCTGAAGTACATCATACCTATTCTTCCGGCAGCTACTTGGGAGCAGTAGCCCGATCGTACCTTCCCGACGTGATGGCGGCGCGCAGTACACTTCAAAGTTGGATATGGCAATGGGTTGAAAACACTGACTGCCTGTACCGAAGATCTGGGGTACCAGATGATCCGTCCGAATACTGCTTCAACCGACTCGTGTCCATCAGCAAGATCCGCCGCTTTCATCTCCGGACCGCAGCAACGACGATAAAGACTGACGATGAGTTCTGCCTCGACACCAGACCTCCTTCTGACCCTTGGGTCCCAGCGCCCCGGCCCCATCATCGTCGTCAGTGTTTCAAAGGGGGGCCACCGCATCCTCGCGCAGTCAGAGCCTCCCGAGAACTTCACACATTGGCTGAGATCCACATCGACCCCGGCGCTGTCTATCACCAGTCACTGACTACGAGTACCTATGGAGATGGAGGGGAGGGGGCCTTCCCGCCGCACACCGACGCGCTGCTACCCGCCAGCCAGGTGGCTCCAGCTCCACGGAACCACCGCAGCAAGTTTCCAAGAGCAAAGGGCCTAAGGACATCCGACTTATACCCACCCACGTCCACCCTACCCCGAAACCAAATCGAAAGGGCCGACAGCTATGACTGCAAGATTTACCGATACGGGCCAGGCCATGTGCCGAGACCGCGCCTCTGCCTGCCCGCAAGCCAGCCACGCGCATGTGTGGCGCGGCGCGCTCGACCAGACTTCCGCGGAGAGGATGCCCGACGCAAAAACCAAGGTCCGAGCCCAGGGATCTTGTCGCGATGGATTCCGATACCACGTGCGGTGCGCAGGACGCAGGAGGGTACCACTGGTACTCGTGCCAGTGCCCATCACTGCACGCATGAAACAGACTCCTTGAGCGAGATCATCTTTGAAAACCTCTGGAACAGCCTGCATCCCTCCGTGCGGCGAATCCAACGGGCCGAGGCTACCCTCGAAGCTTCTCTTCGTGGCCTGGGCCAGGATTTATTAGGGTGGCAGCAGTGACGCCCACGACCTCGCTCTGTTCGAGTGCAGTACATGTACTCGTAGAGACTGTCGCTTACCTACTGCGCCGACAAAATCGCCCCCCCCCCCCCCCCCCTCCAAAGCTGGCGGCCACCATCTGCGTGAGAACCAACATTCGCGCCAGGAAGGACACCAGCCGACTCGATGGCGCCAGCGCAATCGCAGAGTACGAGTAGATAGATGCGCTCCTTATCGCGTTCATTCAGGGGCGTTGCAGTATTTCTCGCGGTACCTGCATGGGATCGTCGCCGCCCCCCTGCAGGAGAAGCAGCAGAATGGAAGAGACCCCGTGCGCTATCGACTA
This sequence comes from Hansfordia pulvinata, assembly GCA_006538405.1. Taxonomy (NCBI): domain Eukaryota; kingdom Fungi; phylum Ascomycota; class Sordariomycetes; order Xylariales; genus Hansfordia; species Hansfordia pulvinata. The sequence continues at coordinate 1,259,992 of BJKQ01000006.1, read as the reverse complement.
CTTTGGTGGTGCTCCGGCTGTCTTGGCAGTCGTTGCAATTTCCTTTTCACAGCTAACTAATCTCTCTGGTCTGTTCCATTGGCCGGGATTGCGCTCTCAGTCTCCATACTCCTTCGCTACAGACCAATGAGGACTGGTCTCCTCCGCGATGCCTGCACGCCATTGCTTTCGCATCCCGGCCCCCCAAAGCACGATTGTTCGGCGCTCTCCCGTCTCGCCACCTGCGCGCGAGAGCGACGGGGCAACGTGGGTTGGACCGCCCCAGGAGCTCCCATCTCGTCGACGAGTCGTGCGCGAAATCCGAGCGTCGTCCTCTCACTCGCTCACCCACGCAAATCAAGGAGGTCTGTGTCGCCTTTCGCCGCCCACTCTGATCCTGGGCCTTGAGTCTTTTCCTCTATTCCATTCGTTCTCCTGTAACACACAGTCCACACTCTTTTGTTGCATTTCTCCAGTTTGGAGCCTCGAGGATTCCGCGTCTTTCGCGCCCGTGAGTTTGATCGTCACGTCTATCGTTGATCCTCCCCGCGTTAGATCGCTATACTCGTGTGCTTCTCAAGGCCTTACTTCGCATCAAGACTCTTTCTTGAAGCAGCCACTCTTTACCCAACTTACGACTCCGGAATTTCCATCATGAAGTTCACGACGATACAAGCCGCCTTCGGGTCGGCAGCCGTTCTCTTTTCCGCGCAGGCCGACGCCCACTCGCAGCACAAGCACGCCCATCTGCACAAGAAGCTGGTGCACACCCACGAAACTCAATCGCATGCCAACTGGAGATACAACTCACGCGTCGAGGGCGAGCTTGAGAAGCGCGGTGGCAAGACATGCTCTTTCCCCACGGACAAGGGCCTCATTGCCGTCAACCCTGGCGGCAAGAACGCTGGCTGGGCCCTCGCTCCCGATCAGGAGTGCAAGTCTGGAAGCTGGTGCCCCTTTGCCTGCCCTCCTGGCAAGGTCATGGCTCAGTGGAAGAAGGGAACCACCTACACTTTCCCTCAGTCGACGGTTGGTTCAATCCAAAAGCACGTGATTCCTTTTTTTTTTTTTTTTTTGCTAACGGACGATCATAGTACGGTGGTCTGTACTGCAACGACGACGGCGAGCCCGAGATGACCTTCCCCGACGCCCCTTGCTGTGTGGACGGTACCGGAGCTGTCGAGGTGCACAACAAGTGCGGCGATGTCGTGTCGTTCTGCCAGACGGTCCTGCCCGGCTACGAGGACATGCTGATCCCCACTGACGTCCACGACGTGGCTACCATCGCGGTGCCTGACGCCAGCTACTGGGACTCAACTGCTGCTCAGTAAGTATTGCATCCTGAAATGCGCCTGCGTCTGGCTTTTAACAAGATACAGCTACTACATCAACCCCCCGGGAGTTGGTTCCAACGAGGGCTGTGTCTGGGGAGATGAGAGCAAGCCTGTCGGAAATTGGTCGCCCTACAACGCCGGTGCCAACACGGTGATGGGAGGTCTGACCTTCGTCAAGCTTGGTGTCAACCCCATCTGGCAGTCTTCCAGCCTGTCAAACACCAAGCCCACTTACGGTCTGAAGATTGAGTGCGAGGATGGTGGCTGCATCGGTCTTCCCTGCTCGGTCGATGACAAGGGCATTCACAGCAACCTCGGCGCTGTGGGTGCTGGTGGCTCGGACTTCTGTGTCGTCACGGTTCAGCCCGGCCACAAGGCTAAGATCGTTGCGTACAACTTGGACGGCTCGACTGGCTCTGGCGGCGATGACTACCCCTCTTCCAAGCCCGAGTCTACCCCGAGCCCGACGCCTTCTCCTTCTCCGACGCCTTCCCCTACCCCCACGCCCTCTCCTTCGACTACCAGCACGCCTACCAGCTACCCGACGACGTCGCCCTCGTCTTCTACCCCGTCTTCGACCTCGACCCCCGTGTCTTCGCCCAGCAGCGCTCCTCCTAGCCACACACCCAGCCCAAGCTACGGCCACGGCCACAAGTCGCCTTCTCCCAAATACCCTACCGACTCTCCCATGACCATTGTGGGTGGTCTGTTCCAACAGAACGGCACTTCCAACTCGACTCACTCCTACTCGGCTGGCTCCATTTCTTCTGGATCCTCACCGATTCCGACTGGCTCCGGATCTGACAACTCTGGCGCTGGTGCCGGTGCCGGTGCTGCGTCGCCCTCCTCCTCGGCAAGCCAGAGCGAAAGCCCCGGTCGTCGCGACAGTGGCGCTGCCATCGCCGGTCTGGTCGTGGCCATGGTTGCTGCTGGTGTCATGCTCTAATTGAAATGGCCACCCGAAACGACGCCTGGCATAGCTGCTATTTCCTTTACTGTCATTGCCAGAAAGTCCTTTGCGGAGCATGCTTTCTTGACGATTCTATCCAGGATTTGTCTGAGACTTTGAATCAGAGAAATCTATTCGAGAAACCCTCAATCATCAGACCGATGTTATTTACGACCTAATCTTCTAATACCCCTTGAGACCCGGCGACACAGGTACTTGACCTGTTCTTTTTAACCGCCTGGATGACTTGGTGTCATCAGTCTCAGTTGTTCTTCAATCTTCTGCTATACCCTTTATTTTATATATTCTTGGATTCTTCTTCACCTTTCGGTTTTACGACACGTACGGACTTCAGGGGAATGGCCTTTTTCTGGCCGGTTTGCTGTATTCTTGCGCTTGGCAGTTCCGGGGACTAGGGGCGGGCTTCTAAAAAGACTCATTTTTCTGATTAGACGATTAGGCGCTTTCGGCCAGTCTCAAGTAGACGGAGTCCTTGGGGGAGCTGGTGATGCCTTTATCGCCGGCTTGAGTTTTCTGTATTCTTGCGCATTGAACTCTTCTACCTACAGCCTTTTTATTTTTCTCTCTTGCTGGAGTCTCTTACGACAAATTCTTCATGTTACTTCCCCTTCTCGAAGCCTCTATTACTACGAGGCTACGTCGGGCTTGGTCTATGTAATAGACCTTTGCCCCGACGTAATTTCAAGATAGCTTGTGTCTCGAAGTCACATCCGGGTCGACAAATCAAAGCTTGCGTCTTAACCTTTGTCCATTATGTTGGCCGTGTCTTGTTCACATGCTCCTATTCGCCCCTTGAAGGTAAGAGCGAGCTGTAACGCTTGAGCCTGCTTGGGTATCCATCCCGTGGCAGAGTAATACCGCAGATCCATTTCTTGACCGCCTCTCCCATAACCTGATACACGCCTTCATTTTGCTGCTTCAAGTCACTGGCTTCCATCCCGTGCAGTCATCGCCACGGTAGATGAACAGCTATCCGATCAAAGTCATAAGCCAACGGACACGGACGGCGAGGTATAATATAGTTTATAAGATGGTCAGAGCCGGAAACAAAAAGACCATGAGGCTAAACACCTGACTTTCAGACCGTCTACACCGCCTGATCCTGGATTCATCTAATCATTTCCCACTGCATCGTGATAGGAGCACTTATCCATTGTAATATCCTCAAGCTACTTCTGGAAGAACCAGGAGCTCCTCTTGTTGCCCCCTTCATTCTGCAGACTCGAGATGGTAGGCACTGCAGGCCCTTCCCCCGCAGGACCACCGCCACGCAGAGGCTTCGCAATGCGGCTGCCGGCGCTGGCAAAGCTGAAGCCACCTCCTTGGCCTGGGTTGAGCCCTCTGGTGGAACCCGCCTTGGCTGCTTCGAGCCGCTCCTTGACGGCCGTGAGCTGGGATTCGAACCTGTCGAGTTGTTAGCACAGATGTACAGCCTGGCTTGATTGCTGAGCAATGATACTCACCTGTGGTTCGCAGCCGTGAGCTTCTCTTGGCTGTCTTGAAGCAGACTCTCGAGGCTCGAAATGCGCTCGTTTCTTGCGATGAGTTTCCTCTCGGCAATGGCGACTTCCTTCTTCAGTGAGCCATTCTGCTCGACCAGCTGGCGCTGCACCTGGGTGAGTTGCTCCAGGTTGCGCTCCAGGAACGCCATCTTCTTTTGCTGAGCACGGTTGTTGGATGACCGAAGAACATTGTTGTACTGCTCCCGCGTCTCGTCCAGGGAGATTTCGAGCTCGACCACCCGCTCGCATCGGTTCTGCAGGTCGCGCATCAAGCTCTTCTTCATAACATCGAACTCAGCTATCTGCTGCTGGACCGTCTTCCCGTTGGCCAGGCCAGGTGCGCCCACTGCGCCTGACTTGATCCGGCTTTGAAGGTCGTCGATCAGCGTCTTCATGCGACCATTCTCAGATGACTTTTGGGCGATGTCGGCCTTGAGCTCATCCACGAGCTCCATCTGGGTAGTTTGTTTGTCGGAGTAAGCCTTCTGGAGCCTCCCCTTGACATCCTCAACGTCGGCCTCGCTCAGGTTGCGAGTGAGCAGCTCTTCGTATTCTGATTGCAAAGTCTCGAGGCGGCTCTCCAGCTCGACTCTCCGGCGCGCCTCGGAGTCGCCAGATACCCCACTGTACAGCGAGAGCTCAGCCTGACGGATGATGCCTTGGGTCTCGACAAGCTTGGCCTTCAGGTCTTGCATGTCATCCGGCGGGATCGGGTCACCTGCGGAGCTTTGCTCAAACAGAGCCTCGGCCTTCGCAATGGCAGCAGCGATGGTCTGCTCGTTGGCGCTAAAGACGTCGCCTCCCAAGTCAAAGCCAGCCATCATTTGTGCCATCTTTTCTGCCTTCTTCTTCTCCTTTTCGTCCAGAGCAGCACCCGTCTCCTTGGCGCTCATCTTCACATCAAGAAGCTGCTGTTTCACCTCGTCCAGTTCTGTCGTGAGTTCCGAGTTGGCTTCCTTGAGGGCATCCATTGTAATCTGAGCCTCCTTTCCTTCGAAAGTGAGACGCTCAAGCTGCATCTTCGCCTCGTTGACTTCGGTTGTGAGTTTCTCGTTGTCCTTGCCAAGCTTGCTGTCGTGCTCCTTCAAAAAGCTCAGCTCCTCTTTGGACTCTAGGACCGTCTTCTCGGCGGCGGCGATCGCCGATTCCTTCTCGGCCAGCTGGTCTTGCAGCTCGTTCTCTCTCCGCAAGAACTCCTCCTTCTCGTCCTTATCGAGAGGAAGACTCGGGGTGCCGGCACGTTCTGTCAATGCAGGGGTTTCAGCACGGCTTTCGGGCTGCAAGCGCGAGGGTGTCGAAGGCCGCTGCGCTTTGGGCTCTGATTTAGGAGGCGCAGAACCATCGGCAGACATGGGAGCAACCCAGCGGTCTTTGGGCACAGATTCTCCGGCACGCCACATTTGAATCTCGCCCTCAAGGCTGGAGACGTAACTCTCAAAGTTTGTAATGTTGGACTTCGCCTTGGCGAGCATGGCCTTGAGTTCGGCCGGGCTGAGTTCTGCGTTGACCTTGGCCTTGTTCTTGATAGACTTTGCGCGCATACCGAAGCGAAGGGTGCTGACGGTTTCGGCATCGTTGTAACTACTGGGGAACAGTTGACGATCAGAGTTGTGCGACTGTTACCACCGAGGGACTCTTGCAAAATTCTTGTGAGCTTAGAGTCACGGTACGGAACGTGAGAAGAGCGGCCGTCTGTCAGGGCGTTGATGACCATACCAAGAGCACTCAGACTCTTGTTGATCTTCTTCGCCTCCTCGAGGGTCTGGCCGCTGGCGCCGGTCTTGCCAACCTTCTCGCTACCGGCCAAATCGACGAGGAAGAGCTGGCCGCTTTTCGAGGAGCCTGTCTCCATATTTTTCTGCGTCACAGTAATGACGAAGATGGAGTGGGAACGAGAAGACTCCTGGTTCATGTTGGTGGCGGCGACAGAGCGGGCGTTGCCTCCGCGCTTCATTACCTCGAAGACCTCCTCGACGGAAGAAACGTAGATCTCGAGGAGACCCTTGACATAGACGCCGCGGTTGCGTTCTTCGTGGACGGGCAAGTTGTCGTTTTGGGGTGCAAGCAGGTCGCGAATGCGTTCCATGTAGATTTCCATGTAACTGACGCGGACGGTGTACTCGATAGTTGGTGGACTGGCCATGATGCTGCTGAAGATCTGTTCAATGATGCGTGGCGTGACACCTTTGCCCTCGTCGTCCTCTATGCTGGTTCCCATCATGGTGTACGATTTTCCGGCACCGGTCTGACCGTAAGCGAAAACAGTTCCGTTGTAGCCATTGAGGATGTCATCGACCGTCGGGCGGATGGAGTAGTCGAATATGTCGGCCTGGCGGCCTTGCATGTCAAAGACACGGTCGAAGGTGAAGCTGCCGGCGGCCTCTGAGGACTGCACCATGAGGTTTGTTAGCTGAGGGTCGGAGCAGATCGGGGCGGAGGCATTGTGAGGACATACGTCGATTTTACAGGAGTCATCACCCTCGAAACTGACGATAGGCTGGCCGCCCGATGCCAACTCGACCTTGTTTTGAGGTCGGAATCGGGCGACGACCTTGATGCTGTTGGCGCTCATGGTGGGCGATATGAGGGCGACGCGAACGAAATGAGGGAGAGGCAGAGAGGCGGAAGAGACGTGCGCGAAGCAGCCACACGGGGACAATAGAGCACCGTTTCGATCAAGGCGATATCATGTTCCGCGGAGACTTGGCAAGTGCCGTCAGAGGAGGCGGGCGGCCGTGGTGGCGACGGCGTCGACAACAAAGGCGACCGGGCGCGGGCGAGCCGACTAGTCGGACGGCTTCCAGACCAGAGATGACGAGACGGGTGAGGGGTGGAATGTCGCCGCCTGTCGAGTCAGAGGGCTTTGCTTTTTCTCTGGCGCGAGGCGAGCGGGATGGGATCAGTCAATCGCCGGCGAGGGGTCCGTCTCCAAGTACGTGCGAGTGCCTAGTGGCGGTCAGGGGAGCGATATGAGAACTGGGCAATCCAGGAGACGGTATCGGGGTGTGGCTTGTTCGCAACCGGGGGTGGATGGCGCGGCGGCGGCGGCGGCGGCGGAAGCAGCAGCGGCAGCGACAGTAGCAGAGTCGGCCGCAGATACAGAGCGAGCGAGAGCTGGGCGTGAGTGGGATTGAGAGGGTGCCCGCGTGTCTAAGTATTATTATGGCTGGGAGGGCGAGGGTGAGGGCGGGAGTGGGAGTGGGTGGTTAAGTGGATGTAAATTGGTGTTTATGTGGAGGCATCCATGGGAAACTCTCAGCGCACAGGCGGGCGGTCTCGGGGTGCAGGTATCTCAGAGAGGACGCGAAGTTCTAGGTACTACACAGGCATGAGGCAGTTCGTACCTAGTCCTCCAGGCCAGCAGTTTCAAAGGGTTCGGCATTGTGAATGGCGCGGCGTGTACAGGCCCTCCAGGCCCGCAGACGCTGAGGCGGAGTACCTACAAGCTCAAGTACAGATACTTTTGTGAGCACAGTCGACGACCTCGATCGAAGGTGTGGGTGAGGTGAGGTAAGGTGGGGTTCCGTCTCGACCTCAGGAACGGTGCCGGTTGTAACGGTAATCTGGTTGGTTACGGTACTTGCGCCTCTCCTCGGGCGGGTCAAGTCTGACACCCCCGCTGCCAGGAACCGCGTGCATAACAAAGGACATCTCATCCCACCTAATCGGAGAGCAATGGACCACACTGAATCTATTAGGTTGATTCGAGGTCAATGAACGCCTACAGACAGACCTAGGCGAGTCCGAGAAAGCTCACCGGATAGATCAGCATCGATAGAAGCGATCGCCAAACTGTTGAATCAGGTAGGCACCTTGGATAGTCGAGCCGCATCTGCCCAATTCTACCTTGAAGCCATGGCACGGTGGATGCTGTGGTTTGTTGTTGTTCATGCCCCTCTTCTCCGCTTCCAGATTGCGAAATTAGACCCGTTATCCCGTCCAAGCAGATGGCTGGCATGGCGTTCAAGGAGGGCTGACCTGCCGCTCCTGCCCATCAAGAACTCGACTGCACTTAGGTTGTCTCAGGCACGTTCGCCAATCTGCGGTGTGAACATGTAATTAGTAGGTATCGACCGCTTCCAGGGCTCACTACTAGATCTGTCCAATGTCGTGGAATGCCTGACATTGCATCCGAGTCCGATAACCGACGCCCGCCCAAGGGTGCACGGCCACTGCAATGTAACCGGACGAGGGCATGAACGCAGCTCAGTATAACCAATACATTTGGTCGACTTCGAGATAAGTCGCCGATTCCAAAGACAACTTACATGCAGGCGCACCTCTCTTGGCTCGCACCCTTAACACGGCAGGACTCCATTCATGTAGTACTGTAGGTGTCTATCAATTGAGTCGGGAATACACGACGGCATGTATACGCTGCGGAGCACACACATACATTCGCCCGATGTAGTCAGCCTTGTCTGGATCTCGCGTTCCCGCCCAATTCTTCCCAACAGCAGCCGAGCAGGCTGCGACCCAGTCGCACATGACACACCATGGCTCGGGGTTTAAGATGCTGACAGGCCCATACGAGTTCTCGTACGCTGCCCAATCCCTGAAGGTGGGCCATGGATATACGCCCTCTAATCTACATGGACAAGAGGGCTGAACGATCAGCGTGACTGAATCTGGGAGCCCAATGCATAGAAACCACGCAATACGCGTACATGGTAGGCAGCGCACAAGGGTTGGTCTCTTGTCTACCTCAGGCGCGGTTCCCAATCTTGATCGGTCAACTTCATAGGAAAGGTACTCCGGAACCATCTTCTCACTGATGCACAATCTACACTCGGATCTCCAGACAGACGCAAAAGTGAACTTCACGACACACACCCAAGCACTCCACGAGACAATCATGCCAAATGTATTGAATCGCTATTAAATTGGAAAAAGCCCAATGAATTCAACGCCACTAGCTATGCTGGAGTGATTGCGCCAAATTATGACTCTGTGACGTGCGGAGAGCTCCTCGACAAGCCCTCACCTGGTCGCTTCTTAGCTGCTGCCAACACACGCAGGGCTACCACGTCGAGAAAGCGGTCGCTTTCTTTCGCTCGCCACGATTCAAAGATCGTCGTCAATATGCTTGACATGTTCTGTCGTCAAGTGACCCTGGTTTGTACTCCCAGAAGCCCCAGATTGCCGTGAGCAAGCCGCTGTGTTGACCCGAGTTTCCGCTTAAATCGGGATATGTTCGGACGAAAGGACGGAAATGCATAACGATGCTGACGGTGACTGTATGCTGAATGCTTGTAATCGTGGCTGCTAGGACGAGGGTTGTCGATGATCGGGTTGTATCTGCGTGGGCGGCCGCGGAATTGGCTTCTCATCGAGCTTAGTCCCCTTTCTGGAAAAAGGCTTTCGGTTGCAACGTGATATCGTTCCTCAGTCCTCCCAGCTTTTCTCAACCGTTTCTTTGACGCGTTTTGTGTACTCTTTCCTGTTATCCTTGTAAAGATTCGAAGCTTCGACGTTGGCCGGAGATCCGGTGTTTGGGTCATTGAGTAAACTGATACATGGTAGATCAAAGTCAGCACTCTTCCGACATTTCCAGAAAAGACCATTTTAGATCTGGGTAGGTAGGCAGGAGCTGGTCTGTGTGGTTGCTGGTGATCTGGGTCTCACCTTTGTATACTGGTCAGAACGGCAGCTACATCGTAGGTCGGACTCCATCGATTCTGTAGAATGTCGAGACAGAGCTCGCCAGTAGCATAAACGTTGGGATGGAACATCTGGCTAATGAACTTGACGGCCGGGGGTTTGTTAGGGTATTGCTCTTCAAAGTGCATCACCAAGCGGAAAGTGCCGTCTTCGAAGGGGGTGTCGGCAGGGCCGATGATGACCGCATTCCTGGAAATGCCAAGTCAGAACAATGTGATGGAGACGTGCAGCATCAGAGACTGGGCTGAGAAGCTGTGCGAAACGACAGTCGGCGGCAACTCACCATGTCATGACGTTATCAGGTATGGGCGAGGCGGATACCCCGGCAGGAGGGTCGGTTTGCATGCGCTACGAAGCCAGACAGGATCAGTATGAGCGATAAAATGGGCGATGAGGTTGACTGAAGTTCAACGTACACGGAAGTCTCGCATCAGGCGGCGGCGGGCGGCTGTCGACATGGCGCTTCAAGGGCGTGGCAAGATGGCAGCGGAGGGTGGAGAGTGGAAGGCGACGGAATCGATGGAATACGAGAGAGGGGAGGGAGCGTCGCGTCGTGGATATGGGCGCAGATGATGCCAGCTGTGATGGTGTGATGGTCGTTTGGGAATAGTTGTAGTTGGTTGAGTTGAGGAATGCGATGGCAAACTGTAGGTGACGGGTCTCTTAATCGGGCACGGATGGATGATGGAAGTCCAATCAACGAGGCTGACTACCGCTGGGAGACGGACGTCGGCAGGGGCGGTACGGAGAGTGCAGGGCAGGTACTCGGTCGTGGCGGGGACGTGTACGTGTACGAGTGCCCCCGGTCGCGGTCGGCGGACTCCGTAAGGTAGCCAGGCGGGGCCGGCACAGTTGGACACGCTAGGCCGGAACTGCAGGCCATGCACTGATGAGGTGATTGCCTCCAGGTAAGGTACGGACAGCTTGCGTGCCCCTCTACCTTAGGTGCCTTCAAGTACCTTGATCACCGCGTGCCCGTGCTGCTGATAGCGACGCAATGTCATGAATCCAATCATGACCAGACTGATCTCTAAAAGAATACATCGTTGAGCGGAATCATGCTCTGAACCAGGCCTGCAATGAGTCAAGCGGCCGCGGTTCGCCTTGAACTGTCGACTGTGGACGTGGACTGACGACGAGTACTTGATAGACACGGTGACGTCGTGATCTGCTGGCCCAGCCCCGATAACAGCATGACTTGTTCGCACTCCAGTCCATCTCTGCCCAGTCGTGCACATGACCCTCAAGATCCATGCCAATCGTGGGACTCACTCTCGTGAATGCGTATATTGCCTGTGCCTGGCCGACTTCGATATCGATATCCTGAGACTGAGTGAGGAGTTCTCATTTATTTTACTCTGAGCGCAATATAGGTGGGCTGCCGAGCGAAGCTGAAGTACGCATGTCCCCGCGGAGGTAGAGGATCCAGGCCATGCCCCGGATTCCCTTTCATCAGCATTTCTAACAGCAGGCAGCGCGTCTTCGAGATCCACCCAATGTAATGCCAGACAAGGGGCGGCTTGGTCTTCAAAACCACTGCCTCGTGTGAATCTGACGACCCTTTGCAGCCATATTTTGACTGCGTTGACCGGCTATGCAGCTCATGCGACAAACATCATGTCTGGCGAGGCTTTTGGAGGGGTTCATTTCTGCATGTGCAGTCCCTCGTTGTCTGTGGCTTGTTGACTTGCGAGTACCTAATGCCCAAGTCCGGCTGGTCCGTCGCTTTCAGAACATAGCACCCTTTCGTCCGTGGCATTCCTCACAGTCTGTCGGCGGGACGGCCCCATTGGCCCGACCCGTACAGCCCTGGGCCACGACCCCCATCAGTGCCGCAGCGCTCCCAGTCCACATGTTCGTACACACTGTGGCGCTGAGGTGGCCCCCAGCTTTCCGCCGGCCCCGCCCAGCAGCCCCGCCGTCAGCCGAGGGTCGTGGCTAGCGACGGCGTCCACTCCCATCCACGGCATAAGTCGCGGCTAACTTAGGTCAATATCACATGAATGATCCAGCCCTGCGTACCCAACTTACTCACATTCACCTTGGGGTAACATCCATACCTCGTGCCTACCTACCTACCACCTAAACCTACCTGCATCTGTACATAACCTCCCGGGCCCCTCAAGCTTCATTCCACTTGGTACAGCACAACATCTCGACCAAGCTCCGACCACTGATCATCCCAAGCCCGCCCTCTGCTACCACCACACGCTTCCGTTGTCTTCCGTGGCTGGCCACCCAACATGGTGCTTCAATACGCTGCCCGGCCCTCGGTTCGGGCCTGCGCCGCCCGCGCCGCCAACGCCCGCCATTTCTCCGCCCAAGCCGCTCGCCGGCAGCAGATCCAAGATGCCTACATCATCAGCGGCTCGCGCACGCCCACGGCAAAGGTATGCGGTCCCTTGCTCCCAGACGTTGCGTAGCCCGGCACCACCAATGGCTGACGATATGCCGCCCAGTTCAACGGCTCTTTCCTGTCCGTCTCCGCCCCCAAGCTGGGCGCCATCGCCATCAAGTCCGCTCTCGAAAAGTCAAAGGTCCCCGCTGAGAGAGTCACCGATGTCTACATGGGCAACGTTCTGCAAGGTTCCGTCGGCCAGGCCCCGGCGCGGCAGGCCACTGTCTTCGCGGGCCTGCCTACGGAGACCGAGGCCATCACCATTAACAAGGTGTGCGCCTCGGGCCTCAAGGCCGTCGCCTTCGCCGCCCAGAACATCCAGCTAGGTTTGAGCGAAGTCCAGATCGCCGGCGGCATGGAAAACATGTCTCAAGTCCCATACTACTTGCCGCGATCCAGCAGCCAGCCCGCCTTCGGGCATATCAAGGCCGAGGACGGCCTCATCAAGGATGGCCTGACCGACGTCTACGATCAAATCCACATGGGCATCTGTGCGGAGACCACGGCGAAGAAGTACAACATCAGCCGCGAGGCGCAAGATGGGTACGCGATCCGCTCGTACGAACGGGCACAGGCGGCGTGGGAGGCGCGAGCATTCGCGGACGAGATTGCGCCCGTCACGGTCAAAGGGCGCAAGGGCGACACTATTGTCGAGGTGGACGAGGGATACCTCGACGTCAAGCTGGACCGCGTGTCTACGCTGAAGCCGGCTTTCATCCGCGACGGCACCGGCACCGTGACCGCTGCCAATTCTTCGACCCTGAACGACGGCGCCAGCGCCTTGGTCTTGGGCAGTCAAGCTGTGGCGCGCGAGTTTGGGGCTGGCTCCCGCGTGCTGGCCCGCATATGCAGCGCAGCCGACGCCGCTGTCGACCCGATTGATTTCCCTGTGGCCCCTGCCAAGGCCGTGCCGATCGCGCTGGAACGTGCAGGCATCCGTGCCGACCAGGTGGCTGTGTGGGAGTTCAATGAGGCTTTTGCGGCTGTCATCAAGGCGAACGAGCAGGTCAGTCTTCTTCCCCCCCCTCTCTCTCCTCCAGGACCTGAATTACGCACCCCAACCCGCTCCCGACTGTACAAGATCAAACCATAGCTGACCGTCGAATTGCAGATTCTGGGGCTGGAGAACGCAAAGGTCAACCCCTTGGGCGGAGCCATATCTTTGGGCCACGCGCTGGGCAGCTCAGGGTCGCGTATTCTGGTGACGCTGCTGCACCAGCTCAAGCCCGGCGAGTATGGAATGGCGGCTATCTGCAATGGAGGAGGCGCGGCGAGCGCCATGGTGGTACAGCGGATGGAAAGCGTGTAAGTGGAGGTGCGCGCGTGCTGTTTACAACTGCCTGCCTTGTATCACTGCGGGTTTCCATCCCACCACATGTGTACTCGTACCTACAAGCGCCTGACTATGTAAACAATATCTTCTTGCTTTTTTTTTTTTTCGAGACGTTCCAACTCGTGAGCCATGACGACGTCTCGGGAAATGGCGAGCGCTTCCAGGTGTTGGAGAAATCTTCCTCTAAGAGCAGTGCAGTCTCTAAGGCAATACTCGTACCTTGATAGCTTGATGCTACCTGTAACTAGACGGCGAACACCCGCGGTAAGGGTATCTTCTGCACCATAGCAATCCTGGGTTTCCATTCTGACCAAGTTTCTGAAGCCCATGTGCCAATCTCTTGAGACATTCTCGCAGCGATAGGTTGCCGTTCTCCTCCTCCAATTGACCCTGAAAACCTGCATCTGAGATGGGTACTGTACCTCATTCTCTTTCCGGAGGAGACTGGAGGCGACCTGGCAGAAGGTTCTCTGCGGAATACAACTGTAGGGGCCACCTACCGTACGGGTACCTCTCAGGCAGGGATGTGGGGACCTCCGAACCGCGTCAATCTGGCAGTACCCGCACGCACCGTTAACCGCAACCCACCATCTTCCAACCAAATCTTGGACCTCACTCCGTCCATTCATCCGCTTCTCCCCCCCGGCCAGGCGCCATATACAAACAGCAACGCCGCATAGCCACCGGTTTTCGCCTCGCCTCGAACATCTCGATACCACAAGCCCAGTACCTGGCAACGCAATGCGCTAGAGGCGCGCAATCGGATCGGCAGTCGAGCAGACGGGTGTTTAACGGAGGACCGTCCGATCGACTACACGATACCGCCAACACCTCTACACCTACTCTCGATCGCGGATCCTCGCCCTTCGATTGCCCACCTTTCGGCCCCGAGCCTCCGCTGCCATGGCTCTGACGACTAAGTTCCTGTCTAGCATCCACGGATTCTTGCGTCAGCGCAATGGCAACGAGCTCCGCGACTGGCTGCGCGTCGAGCCCCCTGTGCCCCAGATTTATCACAACCTGGCCGCCGAGCTCAAGGCTAGCTTCGCCAACGATGACGCCGTTGATGGACCCATAGACAAGCACCTGCCGGATGAAGACGACGCGGGCGTCGGCGATTCCGGCCCCGGCACAGCTTGGGCAGGTTTTCGCTCATTCATCAAGGCCTACCTGCTCTACTGGCGAGATGTCGACTTCAACGACCTGCTCGCCGCTCAGCAGCTACTCATGGAGCTCACCAGCTCCTGCACCACCGCTCTCAATCACCCCACTTACGGATCCATAATGTTCCAACCCTCCATGTCGCTCTGCACCTCGCTTTCGAAATTGTCCATGACCCTGAACAAGCGGCCGGACCTCACGTCGAAGCTCCAGGCCCGCGCTGGCGACGACGAGCAAGACTCCGTGGTCGAGCAGACCACAAAGGTCATCCAGAAGGTCTTCAGTACCTGTCTGTCCGACCGCTCCAGTGGGCGCAACGCCAAGCCCCAGGGGAAGAAAGTCGGCGTCTACCTCTTTGCCAACGTCGTTCTCAAGCTCCTCTTCACTGTATGTTCACCAGGCTTCCAATGGAATGTCCAAGTTCTCCACATGCCGCTGTGCGCCCTCTCGCTGACACCACATGGCTCTTGTCTACAGTGCCGCAAGACACAGGGCGCGACTCAGCTCCTTACCAATATCACCGCCATGGCTCCCCCGCTGTCTTTCTACCCCGCTGCCCAGCGCGTCACGTACCTTTACTACCTCGGCCGATTCCACTTCATCCACAACAACTACACACGAGCGTCGTTGTGCCTACAGGATGCCTACCTTCAGACCCCGGCCAGTTTCTTGAAGCACCGCCAGCAGATTCTCACGTATCTGATTCCCAGCAATCTCATGTTGGGCCGTCTTCCTTCCCAGCTGCTTCTACAACGGCCCGAGGCCCAGAAGCTGGCGCCCATATATTCGCCCATTGCTGCTTGTCTCAAGTCAGGAGACTTCTACGCTTTCCAACAAGCCCTCAAAACGCACCACACATGGCTGTGGCGGCGCGGTCTCCTTCTCCCTCTCATATTTCGACTGAAACCCTTGGTGTGGCGCGCTTTTACCCGGCGCACGTTCCTGTTGACCTACGTTCCGCCCGGTGGAAACGGCTCTGATGCTAACAGCAACAAAGCCGCCACCCTGGAGCTCGAACACCTCCACGCCACGGCAACCTACATGCAGCGCCGCCTCGAGGGTTGGCTTCCTGCTCCGAGCTCCGGTCTGGGTGGCAAACAGCTGACCTCGTCTTCCGAGTCAACAACACTGGTCCCGCCGCCCGGCAAGCCAAGGACGTTGGCACCGGACGAAGGCATGATATTCGGCAACATGGCAGTGACCATGGAGAATCTGGAGGAAATTGTGACGTCACTTGTGGCACACGGCCTCATGCATGGCTTCGTCGCCCACTCCCAGGGACGCTTCGCGATTATGGGTGCCAAGCAGAAGGGCAGCGCCGTTGCAGCCGGATGGCCTCCTGTTATCGAGGTAGCCTGGAACTCCGAAGACAGCGTCCCGGGCTGGGTTCGAGACCATGACGTGTGAGGGCAAAAAGAACTCACCCCGATTCGTCACTCGCTCACCAATCGAGTATGCGCGTCTGTGTTTTGGACAATGAAGGAGTGGCGAAACGACGCGTGCCGGTAACAGGGGTCGAAGAGCTGCAGGGCGAGTGCCCCCAAAGTAAGGTGTGTCGGCAGTTAGCCCGCAGAGGCGAGCGATTTCTTGATGAGAACATGATACCCCATGACTAGGATGTAATGTAAGAGTACTACAGCTCGCTGACGATATGTGCAACCCAAGAGGTGTAGATTAGCTCCAGGCGCTTCTGCTCCGATGTGAGGAATGAATAGGAATGCCACGTCGACTTTGCGAGCCGCTCGACTGCCATGCGCGGCTAGTCGACTGTTGAAATCTACTCTGATGATCAATCGAATATGGGTAGCCGAGCTGTGCTTTGTTCTGGCGCAGGCCTGCTAGTACGAAGCCCAGATACCACATCACGTCGAGAAGGCGTCATCTAGTAATTGTTAACTCCTCACACCACCATGCGAGGAACTACGCCAACATGGCGCATCATGCATATGACATCAACATGCCTTGAGCCCATGTCGGCAGGGTTCGGCTGTGCGTCTTGACCGAGGGCTAGCGGCGCCTTACCCAGCCCGACTAGACCCTGCCAAGCACTCTGTCTTTTTGGAGCAACCGTCTCAACAGTCATTCCAGATATTAGGTCCTCGAGGTTCGGTCCCTTGTCAACCGCGAATGTCATCGATAGTTGTCAAAGGGCCTAGCCGAGATTCGCACGGAATGGTGTCATGGGCCCAGAGAGGAACGGGAGGCCCGCCGAGCTCGCTGTAAGGCGAAGGGGAAAGGAATCCCTCCCAAAATCAAAGGACCCCCCTTAATAAGCCGGTAAAGCCACAATGGACCTTCACAAGTCGCCAAGCATGAACGGCTCTTTCGTCGGTTCAAACGGACATAGCAGCCCTACCAGAGGTCGTAAAATGGACCCATCTGGGTTGACCTGCCTTTTTTTTTCTCCCTACGGATGGCCCTTGGTCGTTCAAGGGCTACCGCAGATGCGACGCGAGCCACCAACATCTTACCAAAGTCAGCTTGACGCCTGAGAAAGTGGAGGCAGCGCAGCCCCCATGTCCTTGGCTTTTCGGACGGGGGCTGCAAGTAATGGCGCAAATCCACAGAATAGACACCGAGGACGGTGTTTCCCTTATCTAGGGTACAGACACGTACCGGCTTTGAGCGGTCGTGGTAGTTCGTTTGCCACCCGCATGCCGGCATCGCAGGATGGCGTGCTAGGTGGAGGGCAGGGGACGTCTGCTCCCGTTTCTGCATCAGTTCCTAATCCAAGAAGCGAGCCAAACCCTCGCGGGTGTCAAGCCAGAGAAAAGTCTGCGCTGCGGTTGCGGAATCGCTGCCCGAGGTGCGCACGCCGTTGCTGGAACGAATCATGGCCGCTGATTCCCAGAGGCCCGTTGACGCCACCCGTACATGCGCGCGCTCTTGCTCTTGGAAACCAAAGCCCCCCCCCCTTTCGTTCGCCGCACACGACCGACCCCTCCGGCAGAACCGGACGTTTCCGCCCAGGGGGGATAGGAGCACGACGTATTGGGGCACGTGGGCACCCAGGGCTATGCGTGTACTCGTACAGGTGGCGATCACGTGATAAAAGAAGAGTGCAGGTCCGATATGGGTCCTTGATACATGCGCAAGGGCTCCTTGGGAATCTCTGGGAAGGGAAGTGCTGGGAGGAGAGGAGAAGGTGAGAAAAAGGGGGGCGGGTGGGTGCTTCGGCGCGGAGCGGAAGACCGGAACCACATATTAGGCAGTGAACAAAGTTTTTTCTCGGTCGAAACCAAGGTCGTGAGCCAGGCACATGCGAGGCGAGATAAGGCGATGCGAGGCGAGGTGGAGGGAGGGGAGGGGAGGCGTTGGGTGCCGGAATGCGGTGCGTGTACTCGCACATACATGTAGTCGGCGATTGATTGAGAGGCGGCCGGGCTGTTCCATCCCGCTGGCCTGGCCCCTGCTTGTGTCTGGATTAGGTACTTTATGTATATGATCTCGACCAGAACCCCCACGACGCATGCGATTTGTCAGTACGAGTACATCTCTAGATGTGCGTTGCAGTAGGTACATGGATATCTCATGTAGGTACCTTAGGTAGCTGAGTTTGGGTGGCGAAATCGCGTACAAGGGAAGACCAGACATCACGTTGCTCGCTGTGGTCTCTGCAGTGGTGGTCGCGCGCGTCTGTGTAAGCGACGGACGAGACGACGTGTAGGTACGAGAGGTATCTAGACGCGGTGTGGGTACCAACCTTTTTTAGGAACTTATCAGTAATCTGGGGGTACTTGCACACATATTGGATGGGACGGGATGTGCTCGTACCTACCTAGGTACCTTATCGGTAAGGTATGGATGGAGCAAACCGATGTGGTCCTGGGCAGTGGACAGCACGCAGGCGGGCGAAATGACCTGGATTAGGTGACCGACCGACCGACCGACCCGCCCATCCATGTACTTACCAGTCTCTTGTGCTCCCGTCGTACTCGTAGTTGGGGGGTTCTTTGCGCGCCTAAGCTGGCGTAGCTGGGCGCTTATGCCCCCCTGACAGCCCGGCACCTGAGCCCCCACCGGCTGCAGGTGGGCTGCACAGAAGGCCCTCCACTGGAATGCTAGAAGAGCATGAAGGGGCCGCAGGGGTGGGTTGCGCCAGCTACCCAGTGGAGAGATCCATGGATAGCCCCGGCTGTCTCTCTCGTCTGGTGCAGTTGAACGCATCTTATCAGTCCCAACGTCCAGTCAATGGATGTCCACCCACCCACCTCTCACAACTTGGTATCAACCCCCTCTTCCATCCCGCACTCGGTTCACTGCTCACCTGGCCTGTATCGCTTCGCACACATCCCCCGTTCTTTGCAGCCCTGCCAGGCCGGTGCCTCCTTCATCGACTCATCGAGGCCGCTCTGTTGCCAGCCGCCACTCAGCAAGGGTTCTGGCAACACCTCGTCCTGGCAGTGCGCTGGCAGGCGACTCGCACTACGTCAGATTCAATCCTGCGAAACCGTCCTCTTGCCCGGCCCGCGCTCGCTCGGTTCCTCGCCACCGCCGTTCTCGTATTTTCGTCCGAAGACTGCCATACTCGTCGTACCCGTGCCACTCGTCCCTTGTCGAGAATTGGGACCCTCGCCTCTACTCGTGGGCGGCTTTTGCGCCACGCCCCTGGGCTGGGGGTCCAGCACTGGCGCCGAGCCCTTTGCTTTGTGCAGCACAGCCCGGCGGCAGTTTTCTCTGCCCTAGCCGGAACCCGGCTGGACCGCGGCTGTTCACGGGCGCTCTCGCCGTCCCTGCGTACCCGTAATGCAAACTCTGGACAGGGTCGCACCCTGGCGGCGTCGAGGCATTCTCCAGCTGAGGGCCACGGCTGACTGCGAGAGCCGATCTTGCTTGCTCTCTCCGTATCCCCCGCGCCCGGAAAGGGAGCTCGCCTGGGCACTGATCTTCGTTCTCTGCATGCGAGATAACAGCAACATGCAAGTCATCAATTGCGGTGCCAAGCTCACAGGCGTGGGTGGGGTGGCCATGTTGGTCGAGATCGCGATATGGGAGAAGCCCGGGAAAGTCCCGCAGTTGGCCTCTTGTCTGTGCCGCCTCCACGAGGTAGGCAAACTCTCGCCATTGCTCGCCCGCTTACCAGCCGTGTCCATCCCGCTCGAGGGGTACGGAGTGGGATGACTGCGCCAAGTCAGCTCGGATTACCGGGTCTGGAAGCGCTCTGCGCCTGTGTGCTGATCAAGAGAGCGTGTAAAGCGGGCCATCCGATAAAGGCTGCATTGATGGTTTCCACCCACGGTTGCCCACTGCGCCCAGTCCGGCCAGACGAGTTGGCTCCGGGTCGCCAGCGGCTGAGGTTGCTCGATGGAGGTCCCCGACGCGCCCCCCCCCCCCCCATCCAGTCATCCACGAAGAGGAAACCGGAGCATCAGTAAGTAGAGTGGGCGGGCAGTTCAGAGTGCAAGACTGATGAGTTGTCTGAGCACCACCATGCGACCCACCATACCCTCGTTCCTCGGCGAGCGGGCGCCAGCATCGGTGTGCGGACGGACCAGGCTTGGTTTTCGCCATCGATCCAGCGCAAGCCGGCTTTTTCCAGGGACGATTCGCCGCCGGCGATGCCTTAGCCCCAGCAGTCCCGACATGACAAGGTTCTGCTATCTCCAACGCGCCGAGTGGCGATCACGTCGCCACTTGGACGCTGATGTAGGGGCCGCTTGGCCCGATGTTGGTGAATCAGATTCTTCATCGTGAGCAGCACGCCACCACTGAGCAGGCCAATTCGAGGATTTCGATTCGGCATATAAGGAGCAGTCCAAGCCCTTTCTTCTCTGCCCCTCTCCCAAGCGTATGATTACAAGCACAGGCCTCAGAAATCGGATCTGCTCGAATAGACGTCGACCTTCACCAGAATCAGATCTCACTGTCAATACTGCGATTCACCTACGACGGGCCGACATCGTCACAATGAAGTGTCTCTTGCCCTTGGTCACACTCGTCGCCTGTGCCATGGCGCTTCCGGCAAGCCTGGCGCCGGAAATGTCCCTTCACGCGAGAAAAGGTGACCCATCGTCAGTGAACCCTCTCCATGTACGCAGTACACTGCTAAACACAAGGCTAACGCTCTTTCTCTTCCCCTAAAGATGGTGGGACACTACGGACATTTCCGAAAAACTGAAGGCCAATTACAGGGAGCACAGTGATCAGGATCAGGAAAATATGGATAAAGCAATGGCTTGCATTGCAGACAAGAAAAACAGGAAGCCAGAAAACTACGAACAGGCCAAGAAGACATTTGCTGACCTCACGACAAACAATCCCATAACTAGGGGGATTCTAATGGTGCAGTTGAGTTCTCACACGAAAGACCCCGAGGACCTGTTCGAAGAGCTCCTAGGCAACTCTGTACGCTCCAGAAAGCCGGGCTCCTGAACAGTGCCCACCCTGGAAGTTCCTCCTTGGGCGCCTACCTTTGCGGGAGACCTATTCGCCCTGGGAGATGCCTCATTTTTCTCTTCCCCCTCAATCCTCGGTGTCTGTCATGCTCAACAGGCCCTTTATTGATCTTTCCATTCGGCCCTCACATCTTGTGGATATGTTGGATTTCCCCTTGCGAACCTAATCAACCTAGTCTCTGTCTTCGCACAACTCATAGACCAGCCTTTACTTTCCCCTGCGGCCGACGCTTCCTGGCATCGTCATCGTCGGCGATCAGATAATTGTTTAATCCATAGAACAGGCGGCCGGTCAACACGATCGCCTCCGAATACTCAAACCTTGAAGCTTCCCATAATGTTAAGGGTCTCTGCAGTCCCCGGCCCTGTGCATGCATACTAGGTGAACTTCCTTGGCCTATTCACTTATGGGAAACCCTACTGGCGCGCTTGGTTTCGGTGAGCCGCGCGCCTCACCATTGAGCCCCTTGCTCTTTCGCGAAACGCATGCCTAGCATAGACCCCTTTCACCACGGTGAAGCACAGTAAGTGCGCGTGGCCTCGCAGAAGCATTCCAGGCGGTTACCGTACGTGGGCGCCCCGAGTCTCTTAAGAGGGTTGATGCTGCGCCCATAGCTTGACGAGTATCGATTTGATCAATTGGATAGCGAACGGCGATGATTAGTAGTGGAGATTTCTGGATAAAAAGGCAGTTTGCACTTTTCGGTCAATTCAGTCTTGGGTTATAGAAGCATCTTCACAGATATCACGCTACGCCGCCAGCGGCATCGTTGCCAACTACTAGTGTAAATGTAGTTCCAACACAGAGAACTGCTTATTTCTCAACGGAATGTTTGTAACTTTGTTATTGTCTTGATTCAGATGTTCCTAGATCGGTCGAGAGGAATGGCCCTCAGTCGGGCGCCATTTGAAAACACGTTCGCTGATTTACTGGACTGGCTTGCTGAGCTTCATGATGAGGGCGGCCTGAGGAGCAATGACGGCCAGGAAAAGGAGCCCGACGGCGCATCCGATAAGCCCGACCTTGACGTAAAGCTTGATGAGTCTAATCCAGGAAGCGCGGGTGAAGGTCTTCCAGGCGTCCCTGATAGAGACGAAGCCGTTGCCACCAACGACGGCAGGTTCAAGGAGGCCCTGGAAAGCGCGGTCGAAGGGAATGATGGTCTCGTCCTCCTCCGGAAGCAGAGACGCTTGGATACGGACCAGAACGACGTGGGAAGGGACGACGATGAAGATCTTCATGACGGTGGTGAGAAGGAGGACGAGAGCCAATTTCCAAACCAGGTTGCCGTCGAATGTCGGGACAACACTCGGGTCAGTGGGGTTCCATCGGGGCAGGTCGAGAATCTTGTAGGCCAGAAGCCTCGGGACAAAGCTGGTGAACTCCCAGGCGAACAAGAAGAGAGAGACGGGCAGAGCAACCGCCTTGCAGGTCTGCTTGAAAGGAGGCAGGCGCTGCCAGAAGCTCTTGTTGCTGGGTGCCGAAATGACAATGTGAACCCAGGCCGTGTGAAGCTGGACGGTGAGAACGGCAGTGATGGGGGCCGCGATGAGAGCAGGTAGAGGCAAGAGGCTGCTGAGAAGACCCATGATGAAGAGAACGGACCACTCGAAGGCGACAAAGCAGCCGAGGCCGCGGAAGAGGGAAGTCCAGCCGGAAACGTTGTAAAGAGTGCGGTAGATGGAGCGGACAGAGGAGGAGATAGACCTGAACTGAGGGTGACCAGTCTCGTCGGCAATCTTGGGGGCATTCGGGTCGTCCGTGGCAGCGTCGGAGAGAGCGACGGGGTCGTAGACATCGGGTTCGGGGTCCTCCACCATCGCAAAGATGGGGAAGAGCGTGTGTAGACTGTAGCTGGACTGGGGGTGAGAGTTAGCAAGACGGTTACTCGCGTTGGAAAGGCCAACAGGGTGAGGCCAAAAGGGGGCAAAGCTTACCAGGAGGAGGAGGGGCAGGAAAACGACAATGTTGACGAGGAAGACGATGATGGCCCAGGAGGGCAGCTCGTACGAGTCCATGGCGGACTCGCCGCGCTTGTAGACAGCGTGGGCTATGTCGCGGTACATGGCGGCGGCGGTGGTTGTGGGCTGACGCGGATATGCAGCGAGGACGTGGTTGGCGACTATCGCCAAGTTCCAGGGTTGGTTGTGATGTTGGTGTTGGTGGTGGAATAGGCTGCTGAGACAGTCCTAATTAGCAGGAAGAGGGAGACGGGCGGGTACGAGGGCGAGGGACGGGTCGCGCGGGTCTCTTTAAGGTTGAGTGCTCCCGTCCACGTGCCGTCCAGGCAGCACTGCCCCATTCCAAAACGGGGACCCTGGACGGTTATAGATGCAATACGGAGTATCGGTCCGTACGAGTACGTACCTACTCTTACACGTCGTGAGTGTCTGGCGTCTCTCTGTGGCGAGAATCCGACATTTTCAAGTACCCAGGTATCCGTAGATCTACCTCTCAGACCACCGGATCCAGCCTGGCAAAACGAGATAGCGATACTTGTAAGTTCCTCTGGCCCTTTCTGTCCCGCAAGTGACGCAACGTATGAAGTCCGTCTCAGGGTGTGTTCACGTCCACGCAATCAGTCACGCAGTGCAACACGGTGTCCGGCCGCTACGGAGAATCTAGTACTGGGTTAGGTAGGAGGTACTCGTAGTCGGACGTGACAGAAAGGGGCGAAACAGGCCTGAAACCGTTTGCAACAACACTCTGTCCGGTGGTGGCAACGATGCCCGATGAATCCACTGCGTCTCTAGCCACAAGGATTGCCCAGATTCGTTCCATCATTGACGATTCCAGAGTGAAAGTCACCTGAACGGATGTGCGATCCCGAGTGTCTGTGAAGAAAGTCGTAGTTGTCTGTGGGGCCCTGCTTGGGGACCTCTACGGAGTACGTTTCTGAGAGTTGCACATGGCGCCATCTCGTACGATGCAAGGGCCTGAGGGCTCTTATCAGGTTTCCATCAAGGCATGCAGTTGCTGAACAGACTGCTCACAATCTTTACGCATCAAACCGTCGGGGGGCGCTTCTATCGTGCTTACGAGTACGCGTACACGTGCAGCCTGCCACGCCTGCCTGGTTGCATTGAGTCACCCGGGTGCACAACGGGTCCTCTTCCATTGGCTAGGTAGGTACCTAGAAGTTGCGCGCAGGGGTTCGGGTTCGTTGTCTGCTCTGTCTGGGTCGGTCTTTCGCGGCCCCGCAGACAAGCGTGCTCTCTTAGCCTCTCTCGCGTCTCTTTCGCGCGCCTCAGCTGAAACCTACCCCGGCAAGACGCAACGGCCTCGGCTTCCCCTTCTGCCCAACCGCAGCTGTGACTCAGCACTGCACTGAAGAACCAAACGCCCTCTCTCGGGTGCCAAAGACATGCTTCTAGTCGTAATACGAGTAAAAGCGCGACCATGCGAGTACGTACGTACTCGTAGTCGATGGCGGCGTATCATAGCATGCCGATGCTGTGATGCTCGGCTGTCACGGCGCGGGCCCACGGGAAACCTCTCTCGGGTTTTCGGGGGGCCCGGCACGCTGGTGCTCGGGGCACGGCACCAGTCTGCCCGACCAGCGCTCTCTGGTGGGCCGCATGGGAACCCTGAAGCTGAAGGGCCGATCCCGCTTAGCCTTGACAAGAGCCTGTGGCGTCTCGCGGCGCCTGGTGCCGTCCCCTGCGTGAGATTATGCCGGCGAATCGGCTCAGTCCAGACCCCTTAGCTAGGCAGCTATTATGAGTCCGAGCCTGGCGTGCCTGGTGACTGGTAATCCCCACCGCGTCGTGGGCTCCGTTGTCGAGACTGCACAGGGGAGCACCCGTGAGCTCGAAGCGACAGCGTGGACACCGTATGCTCGTAGTCGCGAGTCGGAAAGGCTGCAGTCTCAATGACCGTCCAGTTGCGGCTCGCGCGATGACCAGTACGCAAACAGTTGCTTGATTTGCGCATAAAAGGATATGGAGAAGCCAGACGGACAACTTGCGATGCTTATTAAGCAAGCACAAAGAAGCCCGCCGGAGTAAACAAATGCGAACGCTGGCCCATTCCTCACAAGCGGTACGGGCTGAAGTGTTCGTCCGGTACACAATGACGAGATGCCCCACCTTTGCCCGAAACCTCTCAAGCTCCGCAGGCACAGAGACGTACGTAACGGTGCACGGTGCGTAACGGTGCTGTTGGCACCCGCCGACAGGCAGTACTTATGGTAGCTGGGACTACGAGTACAGAGTACATCCGATGGATCCGTATCGCACCCGCGACACCGCTACAGACGGTCGAGCACCCCGCCAACAAAAGATCATTGGCGCTGCCACAGAACGCAAACGCCCACGCAAACGCCCGCGAACCAGGCAGACGCTGCCAGAGACCGGCAGAGAAGGCCCCCGGATAGCTCAAGGCGAGGCACACGCGCTGCCCCCCCTCTGGTCCGTCTCCAAATGTCCGCGCCCTCCATCCCGAACCTGCTCTCCCTGCGCGGGGCGCGGGGCGGCGGCGGCAGCGGCGGTGCGCGAGGCCGCTCCCGCGGGGGAGGGGCAGGGGCCGCCCCGGCGCCCGGCTCCGCCGCCGCCGCAAGCCACGACATCTACATCCAGGGCACCGACACCGACGCCGCCGTCTCCCGCATGAGCGCCGTCGACCTCGGCTACCTCGCCGACCCCTTCGCCGCCTCCTTTGTCCAGAGCCCCGCCGATGGCCCGGCCCGCCGGAGGCTGCCCATCATCAACAGAGGTATGTGCTCACGGCCGCCTGCTTCCGAAGCCCGCCCGCACACTTCATCTTTTCTTGTCTTGCCCTGTCTTGTCTTCCTCTCAGAGAGGCACCCGATCGCAAGTGGCAGGGAAAATTGAGTGACCAACACCCAGGCCGGTCGGGAATCCCCCCGGGCCGCCGGCTCTGCTCGCAGGGACCTACGCTCGAACAAAGGCCCTCGACCACCTGGTCTGGTCGTTCCTCGCCGCCAACGCCGGCCGCGACGTGCAGATCGTGTCGCTGGGCGCCGGCACCGACACGCGGTGCTTCCGCCTCTTCTCTCAAGACTCCTCCTCCTCCCCGTCGGAGCCTCCGGTCTCCCGGCTCATCTACCACGAGATCGACTACGCGGCCATCGCGGCCAAGAAGCGCGACCTGACGCGCGCCGATCCGCGCCTGCGCGCCGTCATCCCGGTGGCCGCGCCCACGCCGAGTGGCCCCTCCTCGGCTCCCGACGGCAACACCGCCCCGCTTCCATAGCCCCGTCACCGCCCTCGCTGTCCTGGGGCAATGCCCACCTCCCCAACGGCTGCGAGTACTGGTGCCACGGACTGGACCTGCGGGACCTCGCGCGTCCGCCCCCGCCGCCCCCGCCGCCCCCGGCCTCCCAACAGCAAACCACGCCCACCAGCGGCAGCAACCAACCTAACAATCATGACAACGACGCGACGACGACCCAGCAGCTCCCCCACCTCGAGGGCCTGCGGACAGACGTGCCGACGCTGCTGGTCTCCGAGTGCTGCCTCTGCTACCTGGAGGACTCGGACGCCCGGGCCGTGGTCTCACACTTTGTGCGGCGCTTGGGCTCCGGCGGCGGCGGCGGCCTGGCGCTGGCGCTGTACGAGCCGATCCGGCCCGACGACCCCTTCGGGCAGCAGCTCGTGTCCAACCTAGCGGCCCGGCGCATCCGCATGCCGACCCTCGGCGTCTACAAGACCGAGGCCCGCCAGGAGGAGCGCCTGCGCGCCGCCGGCTTCGACCGCAACGTCGGCTCCATGACCATCCGCCGGTTCTGGGACCGCTGGGTCCCCGAGGCCGAGAAGGACCGCGTCAACGCCCTCGAGGGGCTGGACGAGGTCGAGGAGTGGAACCTGCTCGCCGACCACTACCTCGTCGCCTGGGGCTCGACGGCGGGCGACGGGTTCCGGGGCTGGGGAGGTGACCTGGCAAGGTGAACGGCAGCAGAAAGGGGCAACGAGGGAGACGCTACATGAGTGAATCGAGAGCCGCGGCTGGTGGCCCACGCTCGCCCTAAGAGAGCTGATGGCCAGAGCGAAACAAATGTGCACCCGTTTTCCGGCCTCTCGTGCAATTGGCGACCGGCTTATCGTCTATAGATCGAGCCACGGTCTGGTTTAAGTGTGGGCTACCGCAGTGCTCAGCAGATCTTTTTCCTGCAATCACAAGCAAAATTACACTTCAGTAGAAAAGAAAAGATGCTACAATAGAATCCTACCAATGACCCAAATATTGTATGAAACCAGCTAGCATGTAAGCCCACCGTCAAGAATCAGAACGCCGTGTCCCCGGGGTATATCAGCCGTTGTCGTGCAAAGAGACCAAGAAAGCCTGGACCTGATGTCTACCATCGTATGCCAAGACCCAACGGCAGCCCGTCTCGTAGCCCTGGCTTGTGTGAAAAAAAAAGGAGCAACGCTAGGTGGGTGTAAAAGTAACCAAGAGAATTCGGCCAAGGAGGAAGGAGCGGGCACCACAATCGCTGCCTCAGAACAGCTTCAGGTTCGTGCGTTGCTGCATCCTGGTGCCGTTGAGCATGGCGCGCGACTTTAGGGGCCGCGACTGCAGACGACGAAAGGCCTCCTGGATGTGGCGCGACTCAACGGGAGTCTTGCCCTCGCTTGGGGGGTCGAAGAGGCCCTGCGCGAGCTTCCGCTTTTTCGGCGTCGCGCCCTCGCCGCCGCCGCCGCCCGCCGCCGCGCCGGCGTTGCTGCGGTCCTTCTGCAGGTCCTCCTGCTCCTTGATGCGCAGGGCCTCCTCGGTCAGCGTCTGGACCATCTCGAACGTCAGGAACCCGAGCAGATCGACAATGTCGTCCGAGGGCTTGCTGTCGGTGACGACGCCGAAGCCGGCCCACTCGCGGAAGCGCTTGCCCTTGCGGTAGGTGAAGGACGCCTGGCGGTACTCGGACCACGTCACGTACTCCTCCTTGGTCATGGCCTTTGTGCGCTCATCGGCCTTCTGCAGGCGCTGCAGAGTGATGGTGTTCATCTCGTCATCCTCCTCGTCCTCCTCATCGTCGCGCTCGGGCACCTCCTGCAGATAGAACGAGCCCGGCTCCCAAGGCAGCTTGACCTTGGCCTTCTTTGTCTTCTTGGCGGCCTCATCCACGGCTGGCCCTCCCTGCATGGCACCTCCTGCCGGATCGTCGGCCACGCCCAGGTCAGCGTCGCCGCCTTTCTCGTCCGAGTCCTTGGCGCTCTTGCGGACGTCCTTCCAGCTAAGAAAGGTACGCAGCCTGGAGACTTTGGGTGCGTCGTCGCGAATCTGGAAGATGAGGTCGTTGATGGTGATGGTGCGGACGCCGCGGCGCGCCGCAAGCTCGGTACAGTTGCGAAGCATCTCGATGACCTGTTGCCGCACGATTTCCTCAATCATGGCCGTCGTTTCCATCGACGGTTCGCCGGTCTCTCCAGAGACGTACATCATCTGCTGGATCTCCTGGCGGTATTTGTGCGCTTTCTCCGCCATCCTTGCTGGATTCTTCGGCGCCGCGGCCGCGCGCCTCGGGGCTTGCTAGGCGATGCGTGTTACAAGGTGTGGATCTGTGTCGAAGGGGCCAATTGAATGTGGCGCGGCGGTCGTGCGGACGATTCGCTGTTGACAGAGTGTCAGTTCGGATACACTGGGATTGTTGGATTTGCGGGATCTGTCCGGGCGATGGTGAAGTCGTCGGTGGCGAAGACGGATGGGTTAGATGGTTTGCTGCGATGGATGTTGATGGTGGAGGGTCGGACGGTTCGCTGAGCCGTAGTGGACTGCGGGGCAACGACAGCACCCACCTTCCCTGGTGACTACAGCCGGGGCTCGGCTGGTTGCTAGGGTGCTTATCGTACACGGCACAGAAGTGGTCGGCCCCGCAGCCAGCCTTCGAGGTGCGCAACCCCGGATCCCTCCAATGTCCCTACAACCTCTATGTAACCCTTACCTACATACAGACACGTGAGGTATGGGTACGGCAGGATCAGTGTACTCGTAGCAGGTGCGCTTCGAACGACCTTGAACGCGGCGAAACGCAAACACGACGCCAGAGACTGCGGGACAAGCATCTTTCTGATCACGCCAGATGCTGGCTCTTTCAGGAATGAGTGCGTCTATACCGGCCGCCGTTTGCAGTAGAACATACATGCTGTTGTACATAAGTGATGCCATCCGCCTCATGCCATCCTCTACGATGGACTCTGACCTAAGGAAATATGCTGATAATTGAGCCTCAAGACCAACCCCCAAACGTGGGAAATCAAGCTCAGTAATCGGAAGGTAATGCCAGAAGAGCCGCTCCCCAGCAATCACCAATAATGCGCCCCAAGGCAATGCTAAAGGAAACAATGTCCCAACCTTATCCACACCACACCAGTCATGACGGTGCCTTATTCTTTGCTGACGCTTTCTTCTCCAACTTCTCCGTCTCACGGCCTTCCATCCGCTTCGTCTTGACGCGCTGGAGACTCATAGGAATCTCCTCTTCCACGGCGTTCTCGTCGTCCTCGGCTGCCGCTTTGGCACCGAAAGTCTGTCTGCGCTTGAGCCCGCTTTGGCCCTGTGTGTGACTGCGGCCAAAAGAGAACCCCCTTGGCTTCGTAGCAGCCCCACTGGACTTGCTCCCCGATTTCTCGAGCTCGGCGCCCGCGGATGAAGCGATCTTTGCGAGCTTGTTGCGCGATTCGGACTTGTCCATGTATTCATGGAACTTGGGCCGCTCCAGCATGCCGCTTCGAAACGCATTGACTCCGACAAGTAGTTTGGCCAGGTCCACAAGCTCTTCCAAATACTCGATGATTTCCATCATTGCCGCCGAGCCAGCGTTCCATGACAGGAAGCTCTGTTTCTTCATCGACTTCAAGCTATGAGCCAATGGGGTCAACAGCTGCGGGTTGGCGATGGGTGCTGAAGCAGTGGAAGAACGCGCATTTGCCATCAATAGCTCGCGAACGTGACTCATGTATCGAAGATGGGCGGTTCTGCTGGAGGGAAGAAACTGCGGCAATGGAAGTCTGGTGGTCAGTGCCTCGTGAACCGCGAACAGCGTCAGTGTTATGCTGCCGGCCACGTTTCGTCGATACGGGAGCACATCACTGTGCATTTCCTCGAGGACGCTGCTCCCATAGGCTTTTCGCAGCTGAAGTAGGTTGTCCATGCGCTCAATGATCTGGAACAGCACGTATATCATCTCGCCGTAGATGAGCGCTTGCCCTTCAAAGTTGCCTTTCAGGCGAGGTTCCTTGAGGCAGACCGGCAAGAATGTGCGTGCGGCAGAGAGAGCCTGCTCAGCCTTGTCTTTGGCATCTGCGAAGCTGGAGTTGAGAGCGTGCGATCTGATGTCGATGTTCTTAGGCGAATCGATACCAACTGCAATCGAGGCTTCCATGTTTGATATCTGCTGAATGGTGGATGCCAGAGACTCAACCAGTCTATCGCGGGCGCGTATCGGGAAAAGACACATCTCGACGAGAAGAGCAACCAGCCCCCCCACCAGGAAGCACAGCATGCGCTTGAGGTAAAGCTGCCACGGTTCATCCGCATTTAGGCCCACGATAGTTGCTGCGACTTCGTTAGTTCGGCTTTTGTCTCCAAAGAGACACATGCGTCGGACTTACCTAACCCCACCACTGCGAGACTGACTTGGGTGATCACGCCGACTTTGACGTACGGAGAGGATAGCTGAATGTATGAGGCAGGGACCACACCGATCGCAAGTATCACGACCATCACAACGCGGTTCCCATGCCCGATCAGCCATGCGACGTAGCCAAGTGTGCAGCCCAAGATAGTACCGGTCGCTCGGAAGATGAATCCCTGGAAGGAAGTGCCGACAGAGACTTCAAAAACGAGTATGAGCTGCAGTGTTGCCCAGTTGCCACGTATACCAGCGTACCACGTGTTCCAGCTAGGAATGAATGGAGGCCAGGTGACGATCCAAGCCGCAACGCTCATTTTCAGCGCAAACGACAGCGCATCCGATTCTCCGAGGAACTCCATGGCATCCGCAGCGAGACCACGGGCCCACAGGACGTAACTAACATCTTTCTTCTGCGGGCCCTGCCGAGGGGGTCTCCGCCCTCTTTCCGGAAGACTTGCCTTAGTCTCGAGAGCATACCCGGCTTCCTCGTCCTCAGGGACCCGCGGGAGTTTCTCCTTGCTCGCCTCTTCATCAGCCTCTGCTCTGAGATCTTCCCTGACACCGCGACCCGCTCTGGCTTCCTTCCTTGCATTTTCGGGCATCGCGTTGGCGTCTCTCTCGCCACCGCTGGTGAGCCATTTCCCCCAACTGATTTTGGGGTAGTAGAGCCGCTTCCGAGAACCTCGTCTTTCCCTTCTCTCCACGAGAGCCCGAGACATCTTCAGCATGGCCAGAATGTGGGACGCCACTTGGCGGGTGCTGATCAGGAAAGAAGCGACCAGGTGGGATTCCATTCTTGGTAAGTTTCGCTTCTATAGAGATTCGTTAGCCAAATATCGCAGCCATGTGCCAGCTGTCTTCGTGTTCGAGGCCAAGAGGTCGTGGGGAGGTCAGGTGCATACCTTTGAGTGGCGTTCCCAAGCACCAGCAGCATGCTCCAAAGCTTGAGAGGAGTCTCGGTCGAAGACCTCCAGTGCGTCCACGAGGATACCTATTCTTATGTCGATTTCTTCGATCTTCACGCCCTGTGGTGCTGGACACCCGGAAGGGAGGCTCGGCACGTCCAGGCAGTAAGACAATGCCGCCGTGATTGCTTCGGTGGCGCGCTGAACCTGGTCCCCTAAGGCCTTGACAGGGATGTGCACTTGGCTGAGTATTTGCTCCAACACTTCGATGTCCCCGGATTCGATCTCGCGAAGCGGCTTTACGAGTTCTATTTGGCGCGCGTGCCTTGATTTCTTCTTCTTCTTCTTCTTCTTCTTGGCTTTCTCGGCCTCGTCAGCCGAGGAGTCATCGCTCGTTTCAGAACAAGAGGTGTGCTGGTCGTCCTTTTCGTCTGTTTGTTGTGCTTCGCTCTCTTCTTCGTCATCGTCTTCGAGGGCGTACTTGCTCTCGCAAGCGTTGATCAGACTGATTATGGTCGCTACCAGACTTGCCATGGCATTGCTGCTGATTTGCTTCAGTGACCTTGGCGGCAAGACTGCGAAGACCAGCTCGAAGTTGCACTCGGCCTGCGCAGCTTTGGTGCTGGCCAGTTTTGTCCTCAGTTGCGTTTTCTTGTCGGTGAGCGCGGCGAGTCTCGATCGGGCCTCCCGCAATTTCCCACTGTCTCCGTCCTGGGTCAAGGCTGTCCGTGTGTGGTCAGACATGAACCAATCGTCCGCCTCTTTGAAGGTTTGAATGGTGTCACTCAGCGTCTCGATGATGCTCTTTCCAAGGAAGTCACTCGAGGACTCTGGGAAGACCACGAGATTCACCAGGAATACAACACCGCTTGCAATGATGACGGGGTAGGCCATTTGAGAGACAGCCTTCGCCGTCACTGAGGTGGCCGCCCCCGTCAGTGTCGAAAGAGCCAGCAAGAGACCGAAGAAGACCATTGGGAACAGCCTCGGCAAAGATGCGCGTATAAGACCATGGACGATGATGGCCAACGCCAAAAACACAGCCCGGATAGCATAAGCTGCTGTGGTGTTCTGCTTGAAGACAAGGCTCGACAGGTAGAGGCCAAGGTTGCTCCAGGCTATGCCGCCAAAGGAGCCGATCACAATCAATATCTGTGACTCGGCCATCTTTCCGAAGCGCTGTCCGGGGCATCCAAATACGGAGACCATCGATCCTAAGAAGCCAGACTTGCCGAGGGCGGTGACAAGCGCAGGGACGAGTGCGATGACGAACGTGATGATCAAGCTGATGGTGTTCTTGAGAATGCGCTTCCAGAGGTTGTTCTTCTGCAAGTTCGAGGCGACTCCCTGGAGAGCCTGCACACAGCTTTGGTAGGCTGTGCGGGCCCGGCCAAGAGGACTTGATTTGGCCATGGCCATTCGGTTGCTGCGCCGAAGCTGGGGATGGATGAAGAGGGAGAGGAGCGAAGGGGGTTCATGGCACAGAGCCACTGTTTGCCCATATCCTGCCGAGAGGACGCATGCGAGCAAGATGGGTGGTGAGTAGCGTTCCTAGGTAGTGAACAACAACTTGGCAGTGTGCAAAGAGGAAATCGCACCCTGGCGAGTTATTTGAGCACCCCGTGGTCTTGTCGTGATGGCGCAGCCTGGGTGGCCTGGATGGAAGGATCGATCTTGAAGGCCTACCCCAGAGCACGCGGGAGTCTGAGTCGGGTGCTTGCGATCGGCACCCTGTCGTGTGCGAGAGGATTGTGTTCCGCGGGCTCTGGGCACCTAGCCGAAACGTAGCAGCATCCCAGCACGTTGGCTCGTTTTGCTCAGTGTAGACAAGAAGGCATGAAGCCGACGGGAATGCATTGGAAGCACGGCGCATGCACCCCTTCGAGACGCAACTTGCTTGCGGAACTCGGCAGTCTGCGAAACGAAAGTTGACAGTATCCTGGCGATTGGTTGGCTGCGACGGGCGACTATGAATAGCCTCATGTTGTCATTAGGCGACCAGCAGCGCGCTGAAGCTCCGATTACTCCGTGTACGCGCGCACACACCGGACAGGGGACAGGGTACATGTAGATACCTCGTTCCGAGTGCTTTGGAATTGGGAAGGCATAAGGCGCACCTCCATCTCGAAGCGCAAGTACGGGTACTTCGAGGCTGCTACGCTGCTTCCATTACGCGCGACTTCCCTGGATAATGCCGTGGCTCTCATTGATGCTCGATACCTGCGATTCGTATTTCTCTACACAGTGCTGGGCGTCACGGCAGCAGACTCCGGTCGTACCTCTATTGGCTCAGCAAGTATAAGCACTGCAAGGGTGGGGCTCATGTGGGTTCGGTGCTTTCGAGCGACATCAACTGCGGTGGGAGCACATTCGTTATAAGTACTGGCACAAGCCTGCCACACCCTCCTGGCTGCGTCACTTCGCGGGGCTCGACGCCGACTGTGCCTGGACGGATGCTCGGTCCTTGGTTGTTAGTCCACACCTCGGGATAGCTCCAGGCATCAGTCACAGCCAGCACTGAGCGGGCATCACTCCTCAGCAATCTCCCCTCTAGCAATTGCAATTCCAGCATCTTGGCTCGCTTCGCATCTTCTGCTTCCACCAACGCGACGAGCCACCATCAACACCCCGCTCCCTCGTCTGCGCCCCCACAGCCAGAACCATCTGCACAACGCAGAGATGCCCCCCTCAGCAACTTTAGTGGTAAGTGAAACCGTCGGCAACTTGGCCGTGCTGCAGGTAACTTCGGGCCAGCTTGGCCCTCGTTCGCTCTGGCTGACCGCAGCGTTGCTCTCGTAGAACCGGCTCAAGGTTCAGCTCAACCTCTCCATCCAGCGGCTGCGTAATGTGCAGAAGCGAGACGATGCCACTGCCAAGGCCAGCAGGAGGGCCATGGCCCAGCTTCTAGAAGCCGGCAAGATCGAATCGGCCAAGATACGCGTCGAGAACATCATTCGCTCTGACATCATCACCGAGCTGCACGAGATTCTGGAGCTCTATTGTGAGCTGCTGCTAGCCCGGGCTGGTCTTTTGGACACTCCGGCCTGCGACCCTGGACTTGAGGAGGCAGTCCAGAGCATCATATATGCTGCCCCCAAGACGGAGATCAAGGAGCTGCACCAGGTCCGCATCCTTTTGGCTGAGAGGTTCGGCAAGGAGTTCGCCATTGCCGCTACGGAAAACAGTGATGGCAAGGTCTCCGAGAAAGTCATCAAAAAGCTGAGCGTCACGCCCCCGAAGGAAGAGCTCGTGCAGGGTTACCTGGAAGAAATCGCAAGGGCGTACGGGGTGGACTGGCCGAAGCGGCCCCGAGATTTGGGACAGCCACCAGCGTACCCAGACGATGACAATAATGATTCAGGGGGCGACCATGCGCAGGATGAAGACAGCCTCGAAGCCAAAGCCAACAGCAAAGAAGCCAAAGGCAGAGAAGAGCTGAGCCGCGCCACCCCGCCCCGTACATTCGGCTCCAGCAACCCTCTGCACATAAACCCGCCAAGCCCTTCCACTGAGAACCCGAGACCGAAAGTGACTCTGAACTCGCAAGAGTTGAAGCCCGACCAGAAGATGATAGACGCCGGACTGGCCAAGAAGGGCAACGATAAAAAAGGCAAAATCGAGGACGGTATACCTGATGTCAACGAGTTGGCGGCCCGCTTTGCTGCCTTGAAGAAGTAGCGGGCCGTGGCTCCCTTTTGGTCGGATGGCGAAGCGTCGAGGAACGGGCCTTTTCTCGTGGAACATTTCTGTATTGTGCAACAGCATCATTACTGGATATTGGTCAGCATCATCTCTGAATAATGGACATGCAACTTTGCGCCAGCTCTTGAAGTGGCGTTGCCTGCTTGCACGTCAAAGTGATGTTGCAGGTTGACGTTTGAAACTGGAGGTTCGATTGGGTTCAGCCCTTGATGGACCCTGGCTTTGCAGGCTAAAAATCAATGCATCGCTTCCGTTATCGGCATGTACACACATGTCAGATGGGATAGCGGCAGAGGTCTGCTCTGCGGACTCGATGGGATCTTGACCACCCAGTTCCAGGTAGGTATCCTCAAAATCGTGTATCGGTGGTGCCATGAGGTTCGACTGGAGCGCGTTCATTGTACTGCATGGCAAGGCCAGGTATTTGATGTACATTGTATCTTGCTGGAGGAGTTCACCTGCCGTGACCTGATGTCTTTTGGCCGACACGAGGTAGGCGCCTTCCCGCTCGGATTCAATGAATGGTGACTTCCCCCTTGGGCCCATGCCCTCCACCTTCTGGCCACTTGCTTGGTTACTTTAAAATGTTGAAGCGCCGACCCATCAAGTCCAGACTTCTCGTCTGGATGTGTGAGGTTCTCCATCTCGCATCACTGCATATGCCACCAGCTTCCTGCTGCCATGCCATCAACACCGGCTGTACGCAATTCCTCAGCCCAGTCCGACCCTCTTTGTCGAGTCCACTCATCATTTTCTCACCGATTCATCTCACTCTTTCGTTCATTGATCCCTACACTGCGAGTGGTACCGTGCATCAATTGTACCTCGCCCGCTTGATGACCCAGTTCACATATGTCAGTATTTTAACCTCTGGTTTCCCACACGCCTCTGCAGTCTCCTCCTGAATACCTTGAGATAAATGTGTCGTCCACTGCGCTGGCTATCACGATGGATTTCAGATGATCACATCATCTCAAAGCTCTCTGACGCATCTATTTCACATCGTCTGTCCCTTTCCACTATCAATTTGGGCTCCGGACCACACTTTCGAAGCCTACTAACCACAGTGGTCAGTCAGTCCCGCACAGATGGAACTCGACAGTAGCCTCGAGGCATTCGGCATCCACTGGCTCGAACGTCTGAGTCTGCCCCAACTACTGAATAAGCTTCTCCGCATCCCAAAATGTGCCCCTCCGAGACGTGCAACGCAGGTCATCCTGATGGCCTGGCTGCAGGGGCAGCTCAAAGAGGACCGTATTGACGACCCGTCGATCTTGCCACAGTTCGTACAAGCACTAAAGCTGCACCACCCTACCGATCTGGATCCTCTCAAAGTTGAAGAGATTGACGAGTTTTTCTCAGCTTGGTACAGAGAAGAAGAGCCTGTATTCCGCCGCAGGTTTTTGACTGCCCAGTCGGACATTCACCTTCTCATTGACAAGTCTGCGGAAGAACTCGATACTTTGGCCGCTGCTGAGAGGACCTCACTGGCGAAGGCGGAAGATGATGCTGAAATAGCCACTCGTGAGTCCGTCGAAATGCAAGATTCAGTATTCAAGCTCGGGGGCGCGGTCCTCCTCACACGAGCGCCAACAGTCTCCCACTTGGCTTGAGGCCACCATCATCTCCTGAGGTCTCTACGATGCCCGACGCATCGACTGAATATGACAGGGCCGAGGCCAAAGCCCATGGTCAACAGGTCCGGGTATCTCATCATCATATGACGTCGGAGGTCCCAGATCCCACTGGCCATTCATCACTGCCCCACACATCAACCCATAAGGGTGAAGCGACAGCGAAGCAGAAGAAGATAGACCTGAGCAGCAGACCACCTGGAACGTACAAATGCAAAAGATGTGGCATGCCCGGTGAGCTCATTTCTCGTTTGGCATTGGCATGTGATGTTGCTCTGACAAGGTATTCAGGCCATTGGATACAGAAGTGTCCAACCAATTCGGATCCCAAATGGGATCAAAAACCCGGCGCCGATTATCGATGCTATCTATGCCATCGCTACGGCCATCATTTCGCGACACTCTGCCCTAGAAACACAGATCCCGACTCGCTGACTGTGCAGCGCAAGCAAGCGCGTCGCAAGTCCCGAAACAGAAGCCCGGCGACGGCACAACACAAGCGCAAAAGAGAATTTTCTCCTCTGGCCATCTCAAAAAGGCCGCGCGGGCGAAGCAATAGTCCTAGCCCTGACTCCTGGAACACTTCGGAACGGGAATTATTTCCGCCTTCAAAGACAAGCCGTGATGGACGGAACGATCGAACAGGGGATGCATATCGCCATGTCTCAAGTCTTGGCTCACAAGAAGAGGGGCCGGATCATGACGGGGCTCGACCTCACTGCGATTCCAGTCTTTCTGGCGATGGACAAGCTCAGTCGCGAAAAAATGATCGACGACATGGCCGCGAGCGCGGACATCATTCATACCCAATCAGAAGCATCCAAGCAGAGCTCGGCTTGGTTTCTCGCCACGATTCCAAACATTGGAATGCCGAGGTTGAGGGACAGCCGCAGTACCATGCTAGAGATCGTCACAAGAATGACGGCTCCGATGAGAGATTGGCATCAGCCACGCCTAAGGACCACGACCAGAGTTTCGAGAAGAACTTTCCTAGACACCAGAATACGTCGACTCTGACCGACTTGTCTTTTACTTCCATCAGTGACAGCGTTCTTTCTGAAAGTCCTGGACCTTTCAGCAAATCAGTCGATGAATTCCTCGAAACCCTTCGTCTCGAGTGTCTATTAGCAGACCTCGGCTTGCCAAGCACAGATGGGTCATCTGATGTGATCATGGAAGTTGCCCAATACATCGACCCAACTTTGACCGAGGGACCCGACGGCGTTTGGTGCCGTGTGGTCAATGAAGCTCATTTTCGCCCCGAGGTTGTCAGCCTCTTCTCCAATCGGCCTAACCCGATCATACACGCCAAGGAGGGGAGACCCAAAGCGACCGATATATGAAGCACCTGGGACGCGGGTCGGCTCGACTCGTATTGATGGCGCTGAATGACTGGGGGTAATCGATCGCAGCCTTTTTGCTCCATGTCTCCTCAGACAGCAGTCATAGGTACATCATGGTCGGCCTGCATTAGGTTGCTTTCTCGTAGACATCACCAAGGAAATCAACATAATTGGAGTGTTGCTCTTGGGTCGCATGATGGCTCAGCGAGTCATACACGGAAGATCACACTTCAGCTATTGTTTAGCCGCCAAAACATGGGCTGAGGCCACATGATAGTAATATAATAGATTTGGAATCATTGTGCCCATGGTTATGTCGCCAGATACGTGTGGCCAATGCTACGGCGTGGTCTGAGCGTTATGCAGCTCAAGCCTACTCGTGCTCACTGCCAGAGAGAATATGCGCCCAATACGCCAAACGCCGCCGCCCGCAAATGCAAAAGAGCCCCTCACAGGGTATAAAAGATTGGAGCCGAGACGGCATGGGCGGGGAGTCGGCCGTCCTTATTCGAGTTTGTCGAGGTGCTCTAGGCGGGTGAGGACGACTTGTTTGCTGGTCTCCTCGATCTCGCCGGCGAGGAAGACCTCGTCCAGGATGGCGTAGACCTTGTAGAAGTTAAAGACGAGATCGAGCTCGCAGACGTTGCCGAAGAAGGCATCAAGGACCTCGACGAAGAAGTGGATGGCCTCGA
The DNA here is from genome assembly GCA_006538405.1 of Hansfordia pulvinata. NCBI lineage: Eukaryota > Fungi > Ascomycota > Sordariomycetes > Xylariales > Hansfordia > Hansfordia pulvinata. The sequence continues at coordinate 1,221,390 of BJKQ01000006.1, read as the reverse complement.
GATAGGCCAGCTCGTTGTCGTTGGTGTCGACGCAGGCGCAGAAGAAGAGGCCTGCGTAGCGCCGGTAGACGATCTTGTGGTTGCGGAACTCGACAAAGTTGCTCTGGTATTTCTGGTCGCGCGGGGCCACCAGCCGGTGCACCTCGCCTTTGAGCTTGACCTTCTCGTCGTCGCTGTAGGGCACGTACCACTTGGCTAGCCTCGTCTTGCCTCTGGATTTCGGGGAGGGGCCTCAAGTCAGCGGGCTTGGTTCGTCGTCGCTTCTGGTCTCTTCGGGACGTGGGTTTTCCGCGGCGACCGCGGCGACCGCGTCGGCTCACGTGGCGATTGGGTGCGGACTCACTGCCGGTTCTGGATGAGGATGAATGACAACATGGTCGGGGGACGCCGCTCGGTGCGCTTATGAGAGTTGCTTGCTCGGTCGGTCGGTCGGTTGGAAGTTCGCTCGCTCCGTGGCCGGTAGCCTGCGCTCTCTCGTAAATCGTTTGCCTCCGTCGTCGCGGGGTGGAGGAGTGCTGCGGAGGGGGGAGGAACAGGTGTCGGACAGGACTCGGGACAGAGCAGGCGCAAGTCGCTCGCAGTCTGGGGTCGGAGGGTTTGCTGCGCTCTCGGATCGACGTCAAAGGTCGGAGGTGGGGACGCCACGGGGAGCCGCGTGGTGGGCGGCTCTGGTGCGCGACGCAATGGAACGAACGCACGGTGCGCGAAGGCGGGCGGTCCAACCTCCAGCCGGAGGTGTCCAGGGTGCAAGTAGCGGAGCTCTGCGCAGTGGAGGCCGGCCAAGGCCCATGGGGCCCCGCTGGGACACCCCCAACGAGCGCTGGAATACAGCCCTGGAGGGCACCTTCTGCTCGTAAGCGCCAGCCAGTTTCCATACCAGGTACCAGGGCTAATAACTCGTACGCCCTCGCAGGGGTCCCACGGAACGCGGCTGGAGGAAAAGGGGTGAACGTCGTCGTCACGATGCATACCTACATACCATGCTACACGGTTATGCAATTTTTTTTTTGGGCATCGCGGCATACTCTCGGACTCTGCAATGGAGCTCTCATGGATATTGGATACCTCTGTTTAGATATCAAGCTCAACATCGATCAAACAAGATTACGTCGGAATCAGTCCATACGGTATCTGTCTATACTCGTCCCAGCCAACACGGTTTAAATATCAAACTTCTCCCCAACCAGCTTCTCACTGAGTGACCAACACCGCTCCGCCAGGTCTGCGTCGGTCGCCCACTCGCGGATGAACTTGGGATCAGTTGTCAGCTGCGCGTACTCGAGGTAAACGCCCTCCTGCTCTTCCAGGCTGGGGTCCAGGGCCGCCCGCAGCTGGGTCGCGCAGCCCTGCTGCAGCGTCCGGGGCTCCGACAGCGCCCTCGACTCGGCCAGCGTCACTCCGTGGACCTTGAGCGACGCATCGTCGAATATGGCCGCCGCCCTGTCCGCCTCGAGCGCTGTGACGTGGCTCTGGAGACCGGTCCGGACGCTGCCCGGGTCCAGGGAGTACGCCCTGCCGGCGCCGCGCTGCGCCAGCCGCCGGTTGAGCGCCACCGCGTACAGGATCACGGCCGACTTGGACGACCCGTACGCCCCAAACTCGCTGTAGGACCCGGGCTCCAGGTAGTTGGGGTCCTCCCAGCGCACGCCGTTGTAGCGGTGGGCGCAGCTGCTGACGAGGACGATGCGCGGGCCCGATCCGTCGACGCCGCCGCCGCCGCCGCCGCCGGCCAAGATGCGCGGCATCAGGCGGTTGGTCAGGACAAAGTGGCCGAGGTGGTTGGCGGCGAGCTGCATCTCGAGGCCGTCCTCGGTCCGGGCCAGGGGCAACGCCATGACGCCCGCGTTGTTGATGACGACGTCGATCCGGGCGATGTCCGGGTCGGCCAGGACGGCGTCGGCGGCGCGCCTCACGCTCGTCAGCGACGCCAGCTCGGCCTCGAAGAACTTGACCCGCACGCTCCCGTCCACGGCGCGGATGGCGTCCATGGTCGGTTGCGCCTTGGCCAGGGACCGCCCGACCAGGATGATCAAGGCGGGCGCCGCTGCCGCGAGGGTCACGACCGTCTCGGCGCCGATGCCGCCGTGGCTGGGGCCCGTCAAGAGGACTGGGAGGACTCGTCAGCGTCGGGGTAGCGAAGCGGCGATGGACTCGATGGGAGGTTCTTACATGTCTTGCCCCTGACCCGGCCGGCAAAGTGCTGGACGACGTCACGGCCATCGGTCGTTTTTCCAAACGTAACCATGTCTGATGTTATAGATAATGGGGGATTTTCGAAGCGGGGGTTCTTTGATGCGATGCGTCTTGGGCTCTACCGATGCGATCTTTGTTGTGGTCTCATCAGTTGCCTCCGAGGAGTAGACACTCTCCTATTTATACAACAGGCATGTCGTAGCAAGGGGGCCGAGCCCCGAGATGCGCGGCGTCATTCCGATTCCTTCAGTCGCGGAGGTTATCGAATATTGCCGAAAAGACTGCAGCATCTCATGTTCCATGTCGGAGCGTTGCATTCCGCTGATTCAGCGATTCACTGTTCCCCAACGGTTGGTTGCGGGCGAGACACATGCACGGAGGTTGAGGAACGGTTGACGATCCGGACTTTACGCGGCTAATTCCATTAGCTGCAGTGTTGGGGGGTCACGCTGTTATTGGTATACGTTTAACAACAATAACGAAAGAACTATCAGTAATATGCGAAGCGTACGACTCGGAGAACTGATTGTAAGTCCGTCCTATCTCACCAGCTAGGATTGTTTCCAGACTGGGCTCTCTTCACTGGGAGGAACTCGATTAAAGGCCGAAAGCCAGTTGAGTCAAGCTGCATACTCTGACACACAAGCACAGATGCCGACATGTCGACATGTCTTGAGGAAGCAGATTTCTCATGGCTCGTGGGAGAACATATGAGCCGAAGTAAAAAAATCACAGGTTTTTTCTTCTTCTTTGTTTAGATTTTCATTCTGTTCGCCGTTTCAAGCCAGGCGATGCGTAGATGGGAGCCTGGCGGACGTTGCTGGCTTCCCAGTAGATGAGGCTCAACTAAATCATTCGGTCAATTGAATGTGGAGCCAGCTGCATCAATTGAATGCCACGCGTCTGGCCCATAGAGGCGTGAAGAATATGTAAGTAAAGCAAATATGCATCTAAGAGCGTCCGCTGCAGGCACCTAACCCGTCGGAAGCGGCCCGTAAGACAATCGGTACCTCCATATATCACAAACCACCTTGGAAGAGGTTGGTAAGTAGAGATCCATCTCATCACGCGCCAGCAAGGCAGTCTTCGACTCTGCTCAGCCTCACCGACGACCTTCTTCTCATCTCATCATTACCGGGCCCCTTCCCCACATGCCTGATTGTGTCCGCAACCGGCTGCTTACCCTGGCATCATCGACAAATCACCTGCGGATATCTGTGGATGAGGTCTTGTCGCTGGGACGCATCGGCTAGACGCGCATCGGGCTGCAACAGCATCGGTCGAGGACAACGAGCCGCATCAATAGTGGCATAAGCCGCACTCGTCGCGTACCCGGGGCGAGCTGGATTCTTTCTTACGGCGTCGGCCCCCATGCCTCAACGGCAACGCAGGCGTTCACACCCCATTGGAATTGTAGGGTATCAAACGGCTGCTCTTTGTCCGTGAGCACTGAATAGTAGGGCATTTCCAATTTCCAGAACAACACACTGGCAAATTCACCATGACAGCCGCCTCGTCGACCGGGCCCTTTCAGGTGCCAGTGGGAGCCAAGATGCCGGTCCACGCCGCTTACCCGTTTGCACTCGACGACGATTCCAGCGATGGCAAAGACTGGAAAAAAGTGGACAAGTTCCCCGACGGCCACGAGATTCTGCCTTTAGACAACAAAACACAGAGAGACTGGCTGTTCAAGCTGGGCCGTATGCTCCGTGACCAGCTGTACCCCCGCGATATCGGTTCGTCGTCGCCTTCCCTGCCTCTTCCTAGTGGACCTAACCCCGCGTCAGATAAAATATTCTATTTGGAAAAGCTCCCTGAGCATTATCACCTCCGAGTCAAGAGGAGTAGGTTACCACCTGACCCATTTCGTTCTAAAACCACAAACTGATCTGCGTGTTAGGCGGCAACAATCGCTCTGATTACTACCTCTACGGACACCCTGAAGCCACAAAACAAGGGGGCCCGAGGGCTTTCAGATCACCCAACGATTTCTTCCCCCATCTCCTGTTTCTGGCTGGGGGGACAAAGGACAGAAAGAACTGCTCCTGTGTCTTATGCAGCCCCGATGGCCAGGTTGCCGTCCCAGAGCCCAGGTCCACCCAGGCTTCGAGAGCGGCTGCGGCTGCGAAAGCTGCCTCGAAGGCTACGAACCAGCCCGCGTCCAAAGGATCGCCAGCCCCAGCGCAGCCAGCCCCAAAAGCTCTGCAGAGTCCACACCGCAGCCGCAGCCTACGCTACATGATCAGGACACGACACAGGTTGAAGACGTCGCGGGCGTGGAAGCAGCTTCTGGCCCAGGCCCTCCCGTCGTGCCAGGCACAGAGACCCAGGTACAGACAACAGAGTCAATGTTGCAAGCAGAAGAGCCAGCACGGCAAGGGGAAGAGCCGACGCAACAAGCACCTCCGGAGCCTGAGACAGAGCATGCGCCCCCCATATACGCAGCCCCGGATGAACAGTCCATATTCAGAGGCGGTGAGGTGGTCTGGTGGAAACAGAATAACGCGTGGCGCCTCGGTCTCATCTTGCAGAACCTGAACGCGCAGAACCCTCCAGCCGACCAACCGAGCTTCCTCCTGCGCCCTCTAGCGTACGACCTCTTTCCTCTCCCCGAAGTGGAAAAGCCGATCGCCGAGATGAGACCCTTCCTGGCATTCAGTGTTCCAACCGTGAGCGCTTCCCTCGCCCCTATCCGCGATCAGCCGGTGTATTCCATCCAGTGGCAACAGATAGAAGCCTCCATCATAGGCGGGGACCAACAGAAGAAGGAGATACTCGCCCTTGAAGCCTCCAAGATGGCCGCGACTACGGTCAACCGATCGTACTCTGTTTTCAACCCGATGGGCCCAGATCCTCGTTTCGGGCACCCCAAGTACGGCGGTGTCTTCCTGGGTGCCGAGAAAATCAACGTCGGGGAAGCTGTACGCATCTCCCTTCACCCGTCGGAGCTGGACGAGAGCTGGTCCAAGAACATGCCGATGGCTCTCAGCGTCAAGAGCATCAACGTTGCCATCGTCAACGGCCAGGAGGGTCTGTATTTCTACGGGGACATCTGGCGCCTCGAGGAACGACAGGGGCCAGCCAGTCCCTCTCCAGACAATAGCTGGCTGCCCGACGTCTTGGTCAGAGAGAGGGAATTCCGCAACAGGGTCAAGGAACCACGGGGCACTCATTTTCAATGGGTATCATTCGCTAGGGATAGGTTCCTCGGCGACAAGGCGATTTCCGGCAGATTCTACGAGACCAGCAAGCTCATGGAAATCTTAGACTCGGCCAGGTTCCACAGCGCCTTGCAGCAGCACGAGGTGGTAGAGGTGCAGCTATTTCTCAACAAGAGGTTCGACAACAGCACGTTCATGTTTGGCAGAAGAGCCAATCGTGCCGAGACCTTGCGTGGTGCTATCCCCATAGGCCCGGACGGCCTTTCCTTTGACTCGTGGGTCGTGGAAGAACCAGCAACGCAGGGATGACTTTGATCTGCTTGGGGGAGGGGGTTCACATTGACAATTGTCTCGGAAAGAGAAGGCCTGTATCTTTCCGGTGCATCGCGGGCACTAATTGCCGACTCAGAGCATGGTGCGGCGGCGATTTCACGGAGTCTTTGAGAAGATGCATTCAATGCGTAGTCTAATTGGGTCGGCAGTTAAAAAAAAAAATATGGACAAAGGGTATTGGCATCTGCAGGCATTTGTCAATGCGCAGCTTTCAAGAGATCTTTTGCGTGTTGGCGAGGTGATGCGTCCGCAAAGACCGTGCGTACCAGGGCCTCATGGGCTCAGTCTGGTTCTCGGGAAACGCCGGCGGCTCCCACGACAGTGGCAGACCACCAGCTGCCTTATGCTGAGCTGCCAAAGTCAAGCTGAAGGCAACGTACCTGTGGAGCGGAGTCGCGATCAGTGACAAGCCGCCGGGCAACGACCGAGCATGGATGCTCTCTACCTAGCCCATGTCCCATAGCCAACAACGTTATTAACATCCTTGTATGGGCAAATATGGTGCGCGGGATGTTGCCCCTTCGTCCGCTGCCTTGCCTTGCCTCGCATGCCTGTCTGCCCACCCGCCCGCCCGCCTATACGTTTGTTGTTCGTAACGCCCCGGCACCCTGCCTGGCGAACTGGTCTCCCGTTACGATTAGGATAAGAATAAGAATCTGCCAGGGTTTCGTCGTTGATCGACTTCGCAGCCTCACCGGCCGCGCGGGGGGCGGCGGCGGGGGAAAAAAAAAAAGAAGCACGCGATTCTACGCGCCGGAGCAGCGCCGGGGTTCCCAGCACGGCGCCTCATCCCACGCAAGCAAGCCTCATCGAAGAATCTCCTCATCCCGGGGGCCCCTGAAAGCGGCGCCGTTCTCCCACTCGAGGCGGCGTGTTGCAAGCCGGCGACAGGAGAAGGCGAGAAAGCAACGCGGCTCCCGATTGTATCTCACACGTCCTTGTCTGGTCCTTGATCAGACTCGCCACCACCCTCCCCCTCCCCCCTGCTCACGCACCCACACGCTCACGCACCCACACGCCCACATGCCCACGCACCCCTACGCAAGGCTGCAGCCCCGGGCCAACATCCCATTCCCGCACACCAGGTTACGGGCAGAAGCCAGCAAGAGGGGGAGGGGGGTGGGAGTGTGGTCCCATGTCCGACCCTTGTCGCTGCCATCCGTCACCGAAAAGATGTACAGTGCCCCGGGATGGGCTCGGCTTTGCGTACTCGTTGCAGGGTCTTCGCGCCTGGTCACCACGTCCGGCTACAGGCGGGACGACGCGTCGCAGAGGGCGAACGGATGACGTCGGCAAGCCGCGCATCTCCGCGGTGCGTGAGGAGGGAAAGGGGGAGAGAGAGATAGAGAGAGGACCCAGCGCCGACGGGGGCATGTCACGCCTCGCCGTGTGCGTGCCATCTTTACTCTGTCTTCTACTCGTACACAGCTCGCAGGCACGGGAGGCGAGCGAGCAAGAAACCGTTGCGTGGACGAGTGTGTTGGTTGGTTGATTTGTGCGAGACGTTCCGCATCTTCTTTCTGAAATCTCTCCTCATTCCTGGCTTCGTTGTCGGCCTCGGTCAATGGGGCGGCGGGCCAGACGGAGACGGAGACGGGCCGTCGTCGCCCCTGCTATTGCCCTTGCCATCATCATTGCCACTTCTTTCTGTCCGCTGGCTGCTGCCCCCCTCCCTCCCTCCTCCGGCTTCTCCTGGAATAGCTCGTCCTTTTTTTGTTTCCTGACCTTTTCCCCTTCTCTTTGCCCCTCCATACTTTCGCCCGAAGCCCCTCATAGGATCTGAGAAAGTTTCTGCCATTGCGTCAACGGGACTGACAATCGTCTGACTCACGCCGCACACGCATGCGCGGTTGCCAGGAAGGAAGCGGGACAGTGGGAGATAGACAGCACTGGAACCTTGTGATTCGTTTTTTTCCTTCTATCCCAGCAACTTGCCACCCGTATGCGACAGAGCATTCCAATTCCAAGTGGCTGGTGCTCTCGGCTACCAAGAAAGGGATGTGTTGCCAACGGGAGCTGAATCGGCATTTGGCGACGTGGAGAGCCCAACAAGAAACCGGCTGAGCTGGTGCTGGTTCCTCCGACACGAACGAATACTCGTACAGACTGGCGAGCTCTGGCGGAAGCACCATGACGAGGGCCCGCGTTTCAAGGGCTATTCTGGGCTCATCAGGGTGCCTCGCAAAGTCAAGTCCCGGTCGTGCTCGGCACCTCCCCTCAAGCGGGCCGGGCTTGTTTGCCGGTGAAGGTCGGAGTGTAAGCGAGGTGTGCCCCGCGTACGGAGTACTCGTACGAGTAGGCTTGTCGCTCCCAGCGCAGCAGGCTGGAGAAGCATGGTCCAGGTTGCCGGGTAGCTTTCTTTCTGTGGGAGGCAGTGGGGCTCGTAGGGATTCTCTCTACCTTACCTACCCGTATTCCCTCTCTATCTCCCCGGAAGTTCCAACATGGCCGACTTCTACAATAGAAGGAACTCGACTCGGCCAAGGATCCGCGAGGCTCCGGCGCCCGCTCGCCCGCCTGTGGTCTGTGGTCTGTGGTCTGTGGTGGTGGTTGTCTTATCTGTCCCAAAGCTGTCAGTTCCTTCGTGCTGCAGTCTGCGGTGGGTTCATGCCGGATCGGGACACCGAGCGGAGGGGCTCAATCCCAATAGACGCCATCCGTTCTGAGCCCTGTGGCTAATGAAAAGTTAGCAGCAGTCAACATCATACCTACTCGTACTCATACAGGGCAGGGCAGAGCAGAGCAGAGCCTTTCGTGGCCGCCTCGCCTGCAGGGCCTTGCTCACCAAGTTGGATATTTTCGCCATCCCGTACTGTGTGAGTGCGTGGTTCTCTGTGCCCGTACGAGTACAAGCCAGCATGGCCGCCACGGGGTCGTCTTTCACGTCGCCCGGCGGTGGCGCCCTTGCTATTGCTGAATCCCCCGGTCTCCCTCTCTCCCTCTCTCTCTCTCTCTCTCTCTCTGTGGAAGCACAGTAATGCTAGAATTGTACTGCCTGCATCATGCCCGCTCTGGCGGCCTGAAAACCGCCAACTGACACTGTTTACCATTGATAGTGAGTCGTAGTAATATTGATAATAATAATAACAACACTGTCCGTCAGTCTGCGAACGAGTCAGTCGTCTGGCCCCTTCAATCTGCCTGCCTCTTGCCTCTTGCCTCTCCTTCCCGACCCCGGCCCCCGGACGGGCAGCCATGCTCGCGGGTCAAGGGGTCTCTGGGGCCGGCAGCCGGGGTGACACCTCGGGAGGGGGCAACACAGGGGCACGTACAGCTGGGATCGCTCTCCTGCCGATGCACTCCGGGTCTTCTCACCCGCTTGAGAAAGAAAATCACCGCATAAGGTCTGATGGCAGTCCTTCCCTCCGGCGAAGGAGCAGGAGCACAGACACAGACACGGCGTGACGGGGTTTGGACATGGACCCATGATCGGGACCTTTATGAGTGTCCATACAAGTGACTTTGCCGCCCACTTGCCGGTTCGGCGGCCGGAGAGAAGGCCAGGCACAGGCAGGGACGAGGTTGCTGGCTGGCTGGCTAGTGCTGGGGTTCACTCGCCGGTAGCCGCATGTCCGTGCTCGCACGACTCTGGAGCGACTTGCCCGTCATCGCCCCAGTCTGTCGAGAGTAAGCTCTCGGACGGAGTGCTCGCCCGGCGTCCGCAGCTGGGCCGAGGAGGCCGGTTTCCGCCTCCACGGCCGCAGGTTACGTTACGCGTACTCAGGCCCTGGGTGTGGCGAGCCATGGGTGTTCTTTCTGCGGGCCTGCGTCCCAAAGAGACTCTTTCCATCACTGCCGCAGCTTTTGGCTGAGACCACCCTGCGATGGTATGCCCCCGAGCCCTGCCTGGGATAAGGGCACCTGGCATGCCCAGTTCACGCACCCTCAAGCGTCGACGAGGCCAGCGACAGACTCTCGGACAACTGTAGCCGCCCTTAGATTTTGGCCCCCGGCTCCGGGGATGAGTAGGAACGACAACAGCCGCACCTCACGTGCCTGGGGCTAATGCACATCACGCCTCTTAGCTCGCCAGCATGCTCGTAGGCGGTTTCACCTCTTGCCTGCGATCCTCCTGGCGGTGCTGGAAGACAGTCGCGTGGCTGGCGCATGGGTCTGAGTCCTGCCGAAAGGTCTCACCTCTCCTGCGGCGTGACATGGGATGCGTCCTGGCCCCTCCCCGGGGGGACGGTGTGTGTGGTCCTGAAGCTAATGCAGAACATCCGGTCCGAATTTGTAAACCCTGGATTGCTCGCCAGCAGACCTTCCGAGAAGGCAGGTCTACCGTGGTTGGAGTGAATCCTGCTGCTGCAAACCGCCTCTGTACCTAGCCCGGGCCCCCAATGTCTGCAGTAACCAACAACATGGAAGACTTCTCGAAGACAGAACTGCCGGGGAATCCTCGCAGGCCAAGGGGAGAGCCAACAAGAACTACACAACTTCTACAGTCTGATCTTTCCACGAACGTGCCTGGCGCGTCTACCACGTTGCATCGGAGGATGGAGGATTGACTGTGTAGCGGACCGAGAACGGTCAGACCTGGAGTCACGTCGCGGTAATCCTGGGAGCCCGAAGTCGAAGATGGATCCGGTGTGTTTGGCAGCGACTAACTGACTTGTTCGCACTGACTTGTTCCCCGCGGCGAGTGCTGTACGTCGTACCCTTTCAGCACAAGATCCTAATGCGCATCTCCTGATTAGAGATGCTTTGATTGTCGTCGTGGTTGTCGAAGAAACCGTTGAAGAGGTTTTTTCCCCGGCTCGTACGATTACTCGAGAGACATGTCGGATGTTGTATCTATCCTGAGTAACTCGTACATGGCACCTGGCCATGGTGGCTTCTTCAATCGGGCCCGAAAATTGCGCAAGAGTGGGCTCAGCACGACCCATACTACGGATGTAGCCGCAGCGGATACGCAAATAGACGCGGTGTCGGTGTTGAACCGATGCCCGTGGCTCCATCCCACCTGTCCGCAGTTGCTCATCGCTGACCGGTTCGAGACACCAACGTCGGCCGGGCCTCGACGGGCTTTCGGCTAGGCAGAGCTACACGTACTCGTACATAGCCTAACTGGGCACCTGGGGTCGCGCGCCAGTGTGTATGCAGATCGTGAACTTGGCTGGCTTGCTCGCGAGGACCTGCGAGTGTGGGTTCTGCTACGAGTACTCGAAGACTGTTCGGGCCAACTGGTACTGAGCAGTGCCAAAGGTCTCTGCCTCGACACATGATTGCCGTGGCGCATACGCGTAGGGGAGCCTGTACCGATGAATCAGCAATGGACCACGTATCGTACAGGCAGGGACGAAAGCATGCCGCATCAGTTTGCAGCTCGGGTTTCAGCAAACCGTGCGTGCTCCGTACACTGGCGTGATCAGGCAGCCTTTCACCTTGGACGTCCGAGAACGAGGACTCGGAGTGCAGAGACACTGCCGCGTACTCGCTCGAGCACACGGCCACGCTGCGTGGCTGAGTACCGCAGCTGAGAGTACGAGTACTTCGTAGGAGTACTTGTAGGAGTACTCGTACGCTGGCTTCCGTCGTGCCTGACAAGAGGGCGGCGTAGGCGGGTGTGCAGATCGCCACGGTCCGTCGGGAGACGGCCATATCGCTAGCAAGCATCTCGGTGGGCTGCCAGGCCGCCTTGCCGCTCCAGGACACAAGTCCGAGCTGCCCATGGGCGGCCCGAGCTAGGATGGCCCCAGGAGACGAGTTGATGCCTCTTGAGGCCTAGTCGAGCGGGAGAGTGGACGATCCCGGCTTAGGGCAATCTTCCCGGGCCATTTGACAGCGGCACTTATTCTCGCAGTAACCCAGATCGCCCGGTCCAGGCTGGCGGCTGGCTCCCCAAAGGCCTCGCGCGTTCTGGGCAAGAGAGTCTCAGTCCCCTTGGAGCCTTCTTGCCTGATGCGTACCAAGTGTTCCTCAGTGAGCAAAAGCCGGCCACTGATTTATTCGTAGATGACGACGTGTCGAGTCTTGGCTGGGGGGCATTTGCGATGGCGAAGAAATGAAAACTGAAAACCGACCTTGTACTCGTATCTCAGTGGTGTCTAGTACGAGTACTCGTAGATTAGGTGTCGGTAATACCCATGCCTGGAAGTAATAAAATAGCAATCGGTAGCACATTGATCAAAGCCAGCCAGCTTAGGTACTCGTGCGTACGAGTACTCCGTCTTCGCACTCCAGAGGCGTGCTCGGGGCTTGGCAGCCCAAGCAGCCGGGGCTGTCGTGGCTGTTTGAGGCAGAGGCCCGGAAAAGGGCAGATTACTCGCAGGGGCCAACGGCGCCCATTGGCCGAAGCCCCTTGCTCGACGCGACTGTGTCTTGCTGGCTGTCTTGGACGACGTTAACACATGGGAGTGCGTCCCACTGCTCCGGATCGCGCAGCCAGAGCGGTCGGCGAGAGGGCGTGAGGTGGATGGGTTTCGACGGTTCGAAAGGGCGAGGGGAAGGAGCCACGAAGCAGGCCGTCCGATCTGACCTGTCAGTCCCGGCAGCACACGACTGGCGGCAGAGCGTGGGAGGCGGCGGTGGTGGTGACAGCCCAGCATTAGCTGGCCAGGAGGACGTTGGACTGGATGGTGGGTTGGCTGGCTCGCATGCAGGTGCTGGCGGGCGTGCCAGCGTGTCGGGGGGCTGGCATGCACTGTGCAAGCAAGGGGGCGTCATCAAACACGCCTGGTCCATTCCCTTGGGTCGGCTTGGTGGCGTGCGGTGTGCCACCATGCATGCGAGTCTGGGTTGGTTGGGTTCTCCGTCCAGGGATCCGTCGTGGCATTGGAAGTATCCGCACGACCCGTGGTCGTACGGGTACATGCCGCAGGCACGAGCGCAGACCACAGTCGTGGGAGGGTGGGAGGGTTGCATCGAGAGCGGGTTTGGCCGGAGCCTAACTTAGTGGCGCCAATACTCGTAGAGGCGCTCTGCGCTGACCCTGCGGGTGGTGGGGTTGATGAGGGGAGTGGAGGGGACGAGAAGGAGGCCCGGGAGGGGCAAGGCGGGCAGGACGAGGCACTCCGTGTCGGCACATTGTGCTCGTAGCCTAAGGTGTCAATGATAGATGTCCACGACATGGGAGGCATGGAACAAGTTCAAGTGGTTGTTTGCCTGGCACCTATCACCACAGGTAGGTCGTCGACGAGTACTCGTAGTAGGGACATCTTTGGCAGGCGCAGAGGGCTGCCATCATTGGATACCAGTCAAGGTACCTACCTAAGGTAAGCACGCACCGCGGTACCTACTTCCTAACCAAAGGGAAGCTGGAGGGGATCGAAATCGTTTCAAAAGTGCTTTCATGCGGACGCGACTCCCCCCATTTTAAAGTTAGGATACCCAGCTTACGGATACCGTATCTGTACCTAAGGTAGGCAGGATCCGTTGCACGCGTGTGCAGGGTGGACGAGGAGCTACGAGTTCCCGCTCCTACGTCTAAGGTACCTAAGGTATCTACCTACTCGTACCTACCCGGAATATGATGATTAGGTATCCATACAAGGTGGCGAGTCGGTTTGACTTGCAGTCACCAAACACATGGAAACATTGTTGAGCTCCCATCGTCACCGACCCCATCGCATCATGCCAGCCTACAACTGGAGACCTGTTGCCTCAGTGTTCTGTAATCCCGTCCCCCGTCTCCTGATGGTCGCGGGCCTGCTATTGTCACATCCCCCCCAGACCTGGCGCTGAGACAGGGGCATGCAGAATCGCAAGCTGTCTTGTGCCGGGTTCTGGCCTCGAGTACTCGTACACGCCGACGCCGACTCGACTCCGGCGCTGCGGCAATGGGTGGGCAGGCCGGCCACATCATCCATCCCATTGGACTCTTGCAGATGTAACTCGGAATAGTCCGCCAATAGTCTGGTGCACCGACGAGCAACGGGCGCAAAGACATTGGACCGCCAGGTCCACCGCCGTGCCAGCCGGCGCGCGCCATGGCGTGGCCTCGCCCACCATCGACGTCGACCATGTGGATGGTCGGTGTTCCGCCTGACGGTGCTGAAGGCTCCCGCCGTCCTCGCCTTGCTTGCATCTGTAAAGTGCTAATAATATCATCCGGGGCAGTTTCATGGTGACTGCAGACCGAATTATGGTGGTGCCCTACCCTTGCTGGCTTCTACTCGTACGGAGCCTTGGCAGGCTGAAGTCAATGCTCCGACTCCTCATGCTACCAAGAAATGGCTTTGATAGATACCTCAACGAGTAGTTGGCCTGGCACGCCTGGGTCCTATTCTTGTCTCGCTACATCTCGTACGAGCAGACGCTCACCTGAGCAATAAGACACCTGGTGGACCTCGTCACTGGCGGCTAGGAGCACTACGCTACGAGTGCGAGACCAAACCCGTCACTCGGAAGCACCCATCCAGCGAAAGCCTGAGGGTTCGGGCTTGTGCATTCAGCTTTGGGACATACTCGTCCGCACTTGAGGGTTGGCTGTACTCGTACTTGTGCCGGTTGGACTGCTTCACTATGGAGGGTGTACTCATGTTGTATCCGGTCTCTTGCAGATTGCAAAGGTTCTGCTCGCCTTGGCCTCCATGCACAATGAGTAGCATGGACCCAGTTACGAGTACACCTTATAATTGAGTCCATAGCCCTGTAAGTAACGGGCAGGTACTCGCACGAGAGGTAGATGGCTGCAGTTATCACGAACGCCTCCTGCGGAGCATGTCGAGGACCAGCGACTCGGATTCTTCTGGTCGCGCTTGTGGTCTCGGCAGCTCCTCCAACTTCAGCTTGGGTGGGGTCCAAGGTGCGAGTCCATGGCAAGGGCCACTCGTACGGGGCCGGGAGCCGTCGCGTCGGGTAGGGAGAATGGGCCTCTTTTTATTTTTTGTCCGTACGCTCAAATCAGATTACAAGACGGGCGGGCCTCCTGCCGTGTTGTCGGCGCCCCGCAGTGTATCAGAGCATCCCGGGGCGGTGGTTAAGCCGGAGCGCAATTACGGGAAGCCTCAACGTTTGGAAATTACGGCCACTCGTGTCGGCAGCCAGGTTTGTCTCCCTGTCGGCTGGCGGGTGTGTGCTGTGCTACGACTTGTGCAGTATTTCCCATCCATGGTAGGAACTCGCACGTTCTAGGGACGAGTACTCGCACTTGGTTTAGAGCAGACGAAGCGCGCTTGCCCCCGGTCTGATGAATTTACAAAAGCAATATCCACGTTATTCCCGCTGTCCCCACAGCGCGAATCGCCCCAGTCGAAGGCGCTGCGGGTGTCCTGACATTGGGGGCGATTCAGGACATTACGGAGCATGTGCGCGTAGCCGTACGAGTACGCAGTACATTCCCGTACCGAACCGACGCGGCTCTCTGCTCCGTAGGCGGTACCCATCGGTGGCTGACGGTGCCTTGCCCATTGTTTCGGGCTGTGAATGCAACTGATTGTAAGGGCATACGTCTTCCAGTGAGCCATGTTCGGCATGCGCAGTCCTGCTGTCGTTCTTATTTTTTTTTTTATCTCTGTTTCCTCTGGGTAACGTGAGAGGGAGAAGTGCCCGCACGAGTCGCAGGGATTGCGAGTACGAGCACACGCGGACCGTGCGCCAGCGTCGTTCCGGCACCGCTACTCGTGCAAAACCTCTTCAGAGCCTCCCGGCACTGTCCCTGACTCTTTGCCCATTGGGAACCTATGTGACATGCGGGTGGGATGGTATGACGTGGGAACACGCTGAGAGTATTGCTCGCAAGTAAGTCAGCCACAGGCATCATTTCAGTGCATTCAGTAATCTACGAATCTTGGCCGGACGGTGGCGACGTTACGGAGTAGAGGTGTTCGGCGGGAAGGCGCGTGGTTTGCCCTGATCCGTGACGTACATATACGTCTGGGGCGACCCGGAGCTGTGTGACGGTGGCTGCATTGGTTTCCCACATCTGCAGAGACCGCCGCGGTCCAGTCCGGCTGGAATGAACTGTTCTCCCAACGACAAGTCACCGTGCCGTACGTGTGCCCTCATGCGCACCTGGCCACCGGGTCTGGCCTGGCCTCGACTCCGGTGCAGGGCACCGCGCAAGCCGTGCAGGGGTTCTTCCCAGGCCATCGGGGCTTACGCGACACGTACCCGAAAGCGGTAAATGGGTAAATGGGTCGGTCGGTCATCCGAGTCGGAAGCCTGTCTGGCTTGGCCTTTGACTGTCCCATTGCGAAGAGACACCCAGAATAGAATATATCAATGTCTTTGAATGGCTTCATCTTGGAAATGGTTGCCCAGCTGGCGCATCTTCAACTTGGAAGATGTCAAAATGGTGTGTGAGGTGAGGTACTTTATCTAAAGCAGGCCTCGCAACGAGTATGAGTACACCAGGGCTTGCACTACATACCTAACCGACTGGTACGAGAACGTACTTGCACTTCCAAGTTGCACATGCACCCATACCCAACCGCCGTCCTCGCCCCAGTCGTTCAACCGCCCTATCCCACGGCACGCTGACCAGGCGCCAGCTCCGGGTGCTTGCATCCACCCCTGATCCAGCATTGGTGGGCCCACATTACAGCTTCCTGGTTCCTTGTCCCATCTACTTGGGCCCAGTGCCGGGGTATGGACGTGCCCCGTCATGAAGTACGTATCCATCTACGAGTACCTAGCTACGTACACGTGATGTTTCTCTTGAGTCTCCGTACGGGCTAGATAGGTAGCGATACAGAGCCATGAGACCAGCCCAGCGCCACTGGCGTAGAAATTTGGTTGACCCAGTGCTGCCACGCCCGCCCTATCGGGATCGTAGCTACATTGGATCTGGAGTACCTTCCAGTGCAAGGCACGAGCCGGCAGAGTCTGATGGCGGGGGGCTAACCGTGGCATGGCCACCACTACTTACAGCCACTGGACCTCTTGGATGTGAGGTATCTAAGGGAGGGGCCCCCTCTGGTTGAAATGTGTGGTCCTTGATTTCAATGGGTACCGATGGGAGGCCCTCGTACCTTGGGATGCTCTGGAGTCCAGTCCTGGCGACAGCGACGTCGACATTCGACCTTGGCCCAGGCTTATGGCCACCTAGTACCAAAGCTGGCCTGCTCGGGTGTTCGGGGCCTGGGGGGCTGGCACACTGACCTTGGGACCTCGAGGTGTGGCCCTCGACCGACGCCGCTCACCTGGGCGTACTCGTACAGTACTGATTTATTATGAGGAAGGTACAGAGAGGCAGCTACCGGCTTGGTGGGTGTATAGGTAGGTGCCCCAACCTGCCAGTCAGCCGGTCAAGCAAGCACCTCCGGCTCTCGAACTTATGTACGGATATTACGAAGCCTTCCAGCCTAGCAGACCCTGGGGGACAGATGCCTGATGCGAGACCCCGTTCGAGTTACCACACCCTAGGTCCCTCATCACCACGGCTACCTCTTCTCGTACCTCTGCGAGTGACCCATGGATGGATCCGTATACTCGCACGCCAAGAACAGGGCCCGCAGCTTTGCGGCATCCATCAGAGCCGGGACGGACATGGACTGACCTGGCGCCTGGGACTCGTACATATGTACTTGGGCTTTAGTCTCCGCACTAATAACTTAGTCCCATCTCCGTCTCTCGCCCGTCGACTCTCTTCATTCTTCCTCATCCCCTTCCTCTCGCCATTTCACCGCATCAGACTCGACAGCGCCGCTCACCACTCGCGAAGACTCTCCCTGCTGTGGGTGATCATAGTCGCCCGCCTCGTCTTACCCCGACATCACATCGTCAACTCCCACCGAGCCATACCGGCGGCTTTGCTTCCGGCTCTTGCCGTCTTGCACCACTCGTCAGGCAGACAGCGCCGCCAGAAGATTCCGCAGCATAACGCAGACGAGGTTCTAGATTTCGAGGCTGTACGACTTCCCAATCAACCAACTTCATTGCCGGTCCCCTGCGGTGCTCTCACTTGGACAGGGCTGTCTGCGGCTGCGGCTTGCACATGCCCCACTCACGTCACGACTGGGATCTCCATTGAACGGCAGCAACCTCGTCTCCATTTGAATGGGCCACCACTCGGTCATCCGGGCTGCCTGATCGTCCCAGCGACCGACGTCGCTTGGTTGCTCCGCGCCTTGGTCAGCACACTACGAAAGCAACACAACCCGCGCCAACGGTCGATACAGGGCGTTCAATGCTGAGGAGACGAGCCACAGAATGAGCTTCCCGCAGCCTGCCAATGCCCCGGTAGCCCCGGCTACGCGAGAGGCCAAAGAGAAGCACCGAATGAGCAAGGTCCTGTATCAAGTGAAGACGGTATTCAGGAAAAGCCATGGCTCGAAACGCGGGCCGCCGCCGCCCATCGACTTGCCCCCCACGCAGGCGCCTCTTGTGCGCCCAGCCAGGTAAGCCCGTTGTTTCTTCCGCCATGCAGCAGAAAATTTCGAATATGCTGACATCTTGATATAGTCAGCCCGCTCCTGGCCCGGAACCCAGGTTCCCCCACGATGACGCCACCAAAATAGCTCGATCACACCTCCACGACGAACGTGCAAAGAAGCTGGGCGCCAGGTTTGGCCTGGAGATCAAGCCTAACGAATGGAATGCGCTGGACGGAGACGTGTACCGCGTGGAAAAGGCCGCCCGTATGCGCATCCACCGCGAGTGTCATCGATGCAACACGACGTTCACCTTGGGCAACGAATGCCCCAACTGCCAGCACACTCGCTGCAAGAAATGCATCAGACAGCCGCTCAAGCGTACCGAGTCGGAAAGGCAGACAAATCGCGAGAAGAGAGAGGCTTTGGAGCAGCGCAACAAGGAAATGCAGCCGATTGTGCCGAGTTACGACTACAACCCTAAGGAGATCAGCCTCACGCGACCCAGGCCAGCTGGTGGTCAGGATCTAGTTTACAAGAAGATCCGTCAGAGAGTCCGGAGGCACTGCCACGTTTGCAATGCTCTAATCATCCACGGAAGCAAGCAGGGGCGCACCTGCGACGGCTGTGGCCACAAGCGGTGCGACGACTGCCCCAGGAAACCGTGAGCCGACCCCATGGGTTTTCCACATGCGCACCACCACTGACAAGGATATAACAGAGCCGAGCGCAAGAAGTACCCCTACGGATATCCGCACGATGAGCCTGGAGAGGTGTTCAAGGGCGTCTACGCCTGCCAAGAGTGTCGAACCAAGTTTCCCGCTGACGCGACCGACGGTACACCCTGCTCGCATTGCTCTCACCCCAAGTGCTCCGAATGCAGGCGGATGCGGCCAAGAAAGATCGATCCTGAACCCGACCCGGTAACCCTCGAGAGAATTCAACAACAATACATGAGAATCTCGATTGGCGATACCTGACGATGAAAAGCCAACGGCGTTACTTCCTTTTGTTCATCACTTCTGTGTGTGGAGTTTGCCAAGCGTTTTGGGACCTGACGACATTTGATGAGGTTCACGAGGCGCGTCGCCTTGGTCATTACGACCACGGCTCACGACCAGGCCATAATTTGATGGCGCATTGACGGCGGAATGGGTAGACCACGCCATGCGATATATTTTTACTTTGAGCAACCCGACGGCGGAGGCGCGCTCGTCACGGCAGCTCTCCGTGTGTGGTTTGCGGCATGCACTGTAACAGCACAATTGTCTCGATACTCGCTTGATGGCGAAACGGCTTCATCTCAGACCTCCGGGGCTGAAGATCCCGGTGTGGTAGGGTAGGAAAGGGTATCTGCTCGCGGCACCAACCTTGCTCGTGCATCCAGCAAGAGAGAAGCGATGTCACGAGGAAAGCCTTGAAGCGAAGGGGGGGGCCGATGATAGACGAGGCGGAGATCAGAGGCAGGCGGACCGCGTCAAGAGACGCGGGGCGCGCTGCATGTGATGCATACATCTGTGTTCAGTGTACATACTACCAGCGCACTGGGCGCGCAAGAGACCCAGCAAACGTACATATTCACCCCAAGGATGGAACTCACCCTTACGTGCCTACCAAACTCTACCTGATCATGAGCCGCGTGAAGCGAGCACATTGTGTGCGGCAAGGACGTATGACAGCGCGAGAGCGGGGCGCGGCTGGAGGCAGGCAGCCAGGACGTCGTCTCAATAGTGACCCCCACGTGCTGGGGTCCAAGTGAGGGCGATGTTACGCAACAGCGTCGTACACGCACCAGCGTCGCACACTCACCAGCGTCGCAGTCGCCCCGGGGGCACGGGCGTCCGGGGATGTCTCCGCAAAGGCAGATTGGGTGGTAGTGGTGGTGAGGCAATGGTTCGTCACTTGACCGTTCTGACGGGTCCGGCGTTGGTACGGTTAGTTAGGTAGGTAGGTAGATAGGTAACACAAGGAGGCCGGAATGAAACCCCAATGCTCGTATGAAGAAAAAGCCCCATCTGCCCCCTTCCCATCCCATCCCATGATCATAAAAATGTGTGGACACAAGTGAGACGCGAGGACGGAGTACAACGTCGGCGCGCGTGGGTGCGGGAGGAAAGGCAGTGCGGCCTTGAAGGCTGGCCGCCAACGGTTGACAGCCGGTTCTCTCTTCAAGGGCCCCGCGAGTGTTCTGCCTGCGAATGACCCGCCGATGGGCACTCCTTGATCTTTTTTCGGAGATCAGCTCCGGATGCCATGCAACATGGTCCCCTGGAACCGGGTATTCCGGTTTCTTGGGCTACTGTAAGGGGGCAAGCTGGGGAGGCAGTTTGATGTCGCCGGGCGTTGGGTAAACCCCGCCCCGAGGAGTCACGGGCAACGGAGAGACAGCGAGCGAGCACTATTATACTTCCGTACATTATCCCCTGTGTCTACCTAATCCATCCATCCCCCCATCGCCCCGGAGTATCAATGGCCACGAGGCTACGCGTACGTAGGTGTGCACTCGTAAAGGCCGCGTCAGAAGTCGGGCGTCGTTTTTCGTGTGTGCGAGCATCGTACATGTAACACCTTGGACGTCCGTGAAAAAGAATCGAGCCCCAGAACCCAGACCCAGAGACCAGCGTGTCGGTTCGGCCACCCGCCGCGACGGGACCGCCCAGAACGACGTGACTGCTCGCGCACCGGAGGCCCACGCGTCGGGCTGGGCTGGGCTGTGCTGGCCGTTTGTGTTTCATCGCGGTCGGTGCGCACATTGGCAAAACCGTACTGTCGGGACGAGAGGAGCCGGTCATTTCACCTTGACGAGGGCACGCACGAAGAGGTATGTACTCGTACCTTTGCGGACGCTCTACCACCCGCCGGGACCTCACGCTCGCATCTCATTACCTACGTAGTGACACTCGTACTGATAACATCAATTCAGTTAGCTCCAGCTCAATGGCTACCACCTGTAGGGACCTATCTAACCTACTCGACAGGCCGTCTGACTGCTCTCATTGGTTGGCTGTACGAGCGAGTAGGAAGCAAGCAAGCACCCCGCAAACTGGCTTCGGCCATCCGTCCGACTCATCAGCTCTTCCCGCGCTAGACCTACGAGAGTCGTTCGAGTACCTGTGAGCAAGATAGCACTACTGGACACCAAGTACACACATTACTGAGTGCAAAATACTTACATTTGCTGTTACCCTATAAACATCCTAGGTAGGTGGTGAGTGAGCGTGTGAGCTCCGGTCGTGTGATACTCCCGCATGCGAGTATCTTACTCCGTACCTAGAGTCTCTCCGGGTGCCCCATACCTGGGTATGGAGTAGGTAGCAGTATTGGCGGGAGCTAAAGGCGCTGCATGCATGCGACAGTGGCCCGAGCCTGATGCGGGCACATTGGATGGTGGATGGGTGGTTGCGCGCTGCATACATGTAATAACTCGGAGGCGAGGACCTTCCAAGTTGTGAGGTATCACAAACAACACAACACGCACTTTAGATACCTTAGGTACTAGGTACGGGAGGTACGTGTACTCGTAGACGCAGGCGCGCATACCCGTACCCTTCTTCCGTCCGCGCTAGTGAGCTTTCCCGTACTGAGGTTCGGTGGGCGGCGGCTCATGGGTGGGTTCGCCTTGCCCTTGGGGTTGGCTCTTGCTGGTCCAGGCGGGGGGCCGAATGCAAGTCGAGGTCTGGCTGGAGACCCCTCCGGTCCCGTCCCGGTAAGCGAAGCGAAATTGGAACCCGCACTCCTGGTAACTATCCGTACCTACGAGTATGCGTACTTGACTTGGATCCATGGGCCATGTGCGAAGCTGTGCCCTCGAAGCCGAGCATTCATGCTGCATTTCGTTTGTGTGTGTGTGTGTGTGTGTGTGTGTGTGTGTGTGTGTGTGTGTGTGTGTGTGTGTGTGTGTGTGTGTGTGTGTGTGTGTGTGTGTGTGTGTGTGTGTGTGTGTGTGTGTGTGTGTGTGTGTGAGTTTGTGCGCCATGTCCGTCTGGAGTGGTGAGGAACGAGTACTCGTATGCGTAGTAGCCCCGTCAAGGTAGGTATGTACCCGCGAGGTAAGCTTGTTCTTTGCCGAGCGCCGCGGGCTTCTGCCAGATATCCCCTACCTAGATGAATCAGAATGAATCAGAATCAGAAGTACGTGCGTCGGGCACACCAGGTTGCACACGATCTGACTTTTGCCCTGCTCGTCCATCCTGGCGGGCTGTGGGCACCGGAGTGCGGCAGTCAGGAAGGTCGCATCGTCTGTATTAGAATAGCCGAGCATGACTGGGCACCCGGAGCAAGGTCCCCTTGTCTCACACGCCGTGCGGCTCGCGGTGCAGGCGCATAGCGCGCTCACGAGTGCGGAATGCGTGCGGAATGGTTGTGACGAGTTACGAGCACTCATCCGAGTCGGGTAGGGGAGATACATTGGTAAAGTACCTAGAGAGCGGGCCGGTGATAAAGAAGAACCCGAGCCTTTGGGAGCCGTGCTTTTACGCCGAGCAAGGAATAAGGGAGGTAGTACTCCCACCGTTTTGGATAGGTATCTACCTAGCCTTGGGTCTGGTGATGCGTGCATATGAATGTAAGTCGACAACGTCGGGTACGAGTAAGAGTACCTGACATCTCTGGGGCCTGGCACCTCTGCCTGACCCCTGCTGCTGGGCTATTGGCTGGCCGTCTGCACCATTCTGTGTCCGCCAACGAGTCTGGTACATGTATTTGGCTGGTAAATACCTACATTTAGAGACTTGCCTCAAGGTACCTGGACATCACCAGACGAGTCCACGGGTGTGGACGCCGCTGCCACGCCCTGCTTGGACCCCACCCAAGTGCCGTCATCCATCTTGCGGGTGTGTCGGGGGGTACGGGATAACTGTACATCTGATCTAGAGTCCGCCCAGGGGATGCTCCCATCGAGCGGCGTCCTGGATCCATCAAATTGATGTCGACCCGCCCACCATGTCTGCACAGTGCATGCAACCATCAGGGCATCATCCATGGATCCCGTCACACCCGGTCCAGGCCCAGCATCACGCACGCCTGGCAGATGGCCCGAGCTCACATGCCACCCCAAAGACCCTCCAACGATTCACCCGCTGCTCGACTCGGCGGCGACATGACTCGCCCCGCCACTCACGCCACCCTATGCTCCGAAGCCCGCTCCGCCCATGTGGCGTTCCACCCACACGATGCCACGATTGGACCCTCCTTCAGGTACGTTCGTCTTGAACAAACAACGACGAAAAGACTCGAACCAACCGCAGGGTTACGCAGGTGTGCCCAACGATAATGGCTCCGTCCTGTCGGGTCTCAGGTCTCAAAATCGAAGACAACGATAGTCGAGCCAGAGGAAGCCTAGTTGCGCTCCAACGGAGTGCGACTTCATCATACCTGCCTGCACGCCCCAGGCATAGCGGCTTTCGGGACGGGACGGGACAAGTTATCACACCTGATTGTCGTTGACTGGAAGACGAGCAGTTTGACTGCAGAGTAGCGCAATCACTGCTTGATCGCCCAAGGTAGTACTCGAGGCTATGGTATCGCAATATCATGACGACCTCGCTCGTCAACAAACACATCTCGGTTTTGTCACCACGCGCCAACAGCTACAACGTCTGCATTGTCCCAGCACCCGCTTCCGCCCCCTCCTCGCCTTTTCAGTCTGTACCCGACCCCCTTTCCTCCTACTCTGTCCGCTTCTTCGATCCCGGCTGCCCGTACCAGGTGGCCATCATGACGCCAAACAGCCCGATGGCCACGGGGTGGAGCACAAAGGTGCCGGCGGCCTGGGCCAGAGCGCCGACGGCGAAGGGGGCGACGGCGCCTCCCGAGCTGCCGAACGCGCTGATGACGCCGAGCCCGCTCACCTGCTCGTCGCGCGACAGGTTGCGAGCAAAGACGGCAGCGGCGCACGGGTAGACGGGCCCGAGCAGCAGGCCGACGATGGCCAGGGAGACGGCCTCGCCGACGACGTTAGGCACCAGCCAGACCAGCAGCTGGAAGACGGCGGCCCCGGAGACCAGTGCGTACGTGAAGCGCTTCTCGCCGAACCGCGCCCCCAGCGGGCTCAGCGCGAACCTCCCGGCCGTGATCCCGCCCCAGAAGCCCGCCGTCACGTAGCCCACCCGGCCCGGGTCACCGCCCCGCGACGTGATGAGGAACGAAATGACCCATCCGCTGATCGACACCTCGCTGCCCTGGTACGCGAAGATGAAGAGCGCCCCGAGCAGCACCACCCGCGAACGGAACGCCCGCAGCATCCCCGACAGCTGCTGCTTCGTCTGGGCGCCCGCCGCCGCTGCCGCCGTTCCGTTCGCGGGTGCGGCGGCGGCGGCGGCGTTGCTCTCGCCCGGCATGTCCTTCTCGCACGACCAGAAGGCCCACGGGACGTAGGCGGCGTTGGCGGCAGCGAAGGCGAGGGTGATGAGGTAGTAGCGGCTCCAGAGGACGCCGCTGGAGGCCAGGGCGGTGGCGATGAGGGGGCCCACGGTGCCGCCAACGCCGTAGGTGCCGTGCATGAGGCCCAGGATGGTGGTGCCGTTCCGCATGTTGGCGCCAAAGACGTTGTTGATGGCGAGAGAGACGGCGAAGCCCCAGCCGACTAGGAAGTAGGAGCAGGCCACGGCGGCAAAGGGCGCCGCGCACACGAACGGCAGGTAGCCGAGGACCATGGCGAGCTGCGAAAGGGCCAGGGTGCGGGCGCGGCCGAAGCGCAGGCGCATCGCGTCCACGAAGGGCGCCGCGCAGATGAAGCCCAGCGCGTTGCCGACGAAGATGAGCGACACGGTCGCGTAGCCAATGTCGTAGTATCTTCATTTTGGAGGCGGTTAGCTTTTTCTTCTCTTTCCTTCTTTATCCTACCCTCCTCCTTTCTTGCTGATCTGCTAAAGGAACCCCCCCCCCCCAAGATAGAGACGAAACTTACTCCTCCATGTAAGGGATCAGGGCGCCCGGCGCCGAGTCGGTCAGCCCCCCAAGGAACTGTATGAGGCAGCTCCCAATGATGCGGTACTTGTTCATAGGCGGGTCGTTCCAGCCCGGCAGGACCTCGAAGGCGTCGGTCGGGGCCAGAGGCTCCTCCATGGGCGTCCCTGGCTGGTGCGAATCCCCCCGCGCCTCCAGGTCGAGGTCGAGGTGGTCCCTCTCGTCACGCGGCGTCGTGACGGCGCTGGCCGCGGGGAGCGGGCTGCTGCCGCCGCCCTTGTTGTTGTTGTCGCCGCTGCTGCCCCGCAGAGGGGTGTGCATCTCAATGCCCCCGTCGCGGTCGTAGTAGTCGGGCTGCTGCGGCACCGCTGGGTACGTCCGGGTGGCGGCCGGCTTGGGGGCTGCGGGCAGCGCAAGCGGCGACGAGGGGGCGCCGGACTTGGCCCCGGGTCCCGGCTCGACCGTGACGAGCGTTGAGAGGACCGAGGGCGCCATGGTCATGCGTGTTGGGCTTGACCCGCGGGTGAGTCAACCCAGGCAAGTCTTGGTAGAGATAGGGGGCTCAAGGGCAAGTAGGTACCGTTCTACCTGGTGTCTGGCGAAGGCACTGGGAGAGCCGGAGTGGAACCGAACGATAATTCCGAACGTCAGCGCAAGGACAGCGGTACTGGAAAGCCCTCTGCTCGTATTGCAGGATGAGTTGCAGTTGTCGAGACGAAGCGAACATAAACAAGAGGGGCAGTTGAGAAGCAACCACACTGAGCGAATCGGATGGCTAAAATAGACGACCAGCTGCTCTCTGCTCTTTTTCCCGTCCGGTTTACGGCCCTGGCCTCGCTCTTGTCACATTTGTCAGCTTTGATCCTCTCAGCTGGGTTCCCACTCTCTGCTCTGCTGCGGGCAGGCAAGGCACGATAGTCTGTTGAGCTGCTATGACACCAACTATGACACCCGCCCAGAGCACAGGAGCGAAACCTCACGATCCGATTTGTGGGGAAAACATGGCGGGGGAACGGGGCCCAGGCGCTCCACACTTACCTACGCGTACCCACGAGGCCACGGGGAAGGAAAAGTGCCACGACTGGGGAAGGGGGGCATGCGAGTAGAGGGGCACGGGATGATGGGTGGGCTTGCACGAGCCGGGCGGCAGAACAACGGCAAAAAAAAAAAAAAATAGAAACGCCTTGCTACGAGAATTTCCCCGCGCGGCGCCATTCTACTCGTATCCCGTCCCTGACGGCGGAGCAGGAATGACTTGGCAGGCTTTCCCGCCTGCAGGCCAGGCCGGTGCCAGTCCGAGGTGGCGTCGTTGTATTGAGGTCAGGCTAAAGTAGGTAGGCACGAGTACTCGTAACAGTACCTAAGTCAGGGACGATGACCACTGTACGCATAAATACTCGCGGGGGCTGACAGCGCGGTCTGATGAAGAGTGCAGGACATCTCTGCCAGCGGCTGATGTTTCCCACTAAGGGCGAGAACCCTTCTTGTCGGGTTTCTCACCCCGGTCTGTCAGTTCCGGCACCTCCCATACGTATCCCCTCGCCAAGATTGGAGCGGTCTGTCGAAGAAGCAGCAGCCGCAGCAGCAGCAGCAGCAGCAGCAGTGGAGAGCGATGACCGGAGGCGCTGGCTGATACGAAGCCGCTAGCACGTGGCCTCGGCCGTCTTTGCTCGCGATAGATTCTTCAGGTAGGTATCTGCGGTGTGCAGACAGACGGGGGGTAGGTAGGCGTGATGACAGTCAGACCGCAGGAAGCAGGGAGATGGATGGGCGGGCCACCTCCGGTTCTCGCTCGGGGCCTTTCGAGCGCCGGTCTCGTATCGTCGAATGCCAGCAGCCGCGGCCGGCCGACGGCGCTGGAGCCGCCCGCAGCGCCCCTCCGGTTTCCGCTTCCGCCTCCGCAATGGGCAACTCCGCACTCTGGGCTGCTGAATAATTGTGGGATTATCTTGGGCCCGGCCGCTCTGTTGTTGTTTGGGGGGGGGGGGGGGGGCAGAGGAGTCCGACCTTCGCTGTCTCCCCTGGCCTGGGAAGCTTCTCCTTCTACTCCGCTGGGCAGATGCAGTTGGTTTCAACCGCATTCTCTTACCCAGCCCCCTCCACAAATCTTCTGGCAGATGGTCTTTACAGCCGACACTCACTCACGAAACCAGGGCTGCCACCACGAAAGAACCGACCCTGAAATCGAGCCTCTCTGTCGCCATGCCATATTATTCGGTCAGAGAGAGGAATTTGGACATCTCTTACTATCTCAAAGGTTACCACACTAAACACAAGTTCACAGTTGCAGCATCACCGTCTTCAACGAGACCACACGAGTGTGTCTGATGTCTGGTGCATGCAATGTTGGTTCAGAGCTACCAGTAAGGCTCACCTGCACCTAGAATAAGTGCCGTGTACAGCACGATTAGAATATAAGCCGGGTCAGATGTAACGGCTATTTTAACAGACCGAGGCCTGGTACTCCAATTTCCACAGAATTGCAGCGAGAATACAGTCGCGCCAGAATGATTCGCGATGCTGTCTTCGCCTTGACAGGCTTGCTCGTGTCTGTAGCTTGAGGTACTGACGATTGAGGTACGCGCCACTCGCTGCCTTCAACGTTGGGATGCTGCCACAAGGGTAGCCGTGCCTGCACTGCTAAAAGTACGGCCCGGTCAATTCACCCATTGGAAGTGCCCGTTGCGTTGCGTGCGTGTCCCACTTAAAAAACCCGCCCGCGCCAAATTTGCAACAGCAGAGCGAGCCAAACGGACTCGATTGGGCTCGGCCACTTCAGCGACTTGACAGGCTTCCCTTCTAGAGACACGCACGCGCCCCGCTCAGACCAGACACATCACCGCGCGAACATGCCTCGTACCAAACGTGATCTCCGCGCCGCGGCCGAGGAGTCCCTCACCCCGCCGGACGCGCTGGCCGCCTCGCAGTCCCTCGCCAAGGTCATCAAGGCCGAGGGCAACAGCCTCTACAGCTGCCAGCTGCCCAGCAAGCGGACTGCCCTGGTCGAGCTGGCCGCCCGCTTCCGCAACAACATCTGGATCAAGCGCGGCGGCTACGTCCTCGTCGACCTGGCCCCCTCCGACGAGCTCAAGGGCTTCAAGGTCGAGGGCGAGATCATCAACGTCGTGCGCGACGAGAAGGCCTGGCGCAAGCAGCCCTACTGGTTCGTCGAATCCTCCCTCGGCGCGGGCGGCCCTGACGCCGTCGTCGTCGCCGTCTCCGGGCACGTCGTATGAGCCCAGCGCCCTCAAGCCGAGCTGCTGCTAATCGAGATGACGCAGGCCGAAAGAGTTTCCCAAGGCGACGGCTTTCGAAGACAGTGATGAGGAAGAGTCCAACGTGGGGAAGATGCCCCCGTCAGACTCGGAGGAGGAAGACTGATGCCACATATAAATGCCGCCCCGATGGGCCCATCGTCGTTCACACAGCCTTGGCCCCTTGGCAGCTTGAGAGGCTGGCGGAGCCCCGTCCTCGTCTCCGGAGAGCGCCGTCATGGCGACCGTGACGGCCAGAACAGACACCACCACGCACGAGCTCACGGGCGTGCTGGGGAACACGTTCCACGCCCACTCCTGGAGGGCCCAGAGCCCGTACTGGACCACGGGGTGCGCGCCGCTGCGCCACAGCAGATACGGCGTGCACCAGGCGAGGTACGCGTAGAACTGGTAGTGGAGGGAGCGGGCGCACAGGAGGCCGATCGCATTGGCGGAGAGGACGGTAGCCATGACGTAGCGCGGGGTGATGCGGGAGGCGATCTGGAGCTCCTCGCGGGGGGCGAACGGGGACTGGAAGCGCAGGATGGGCCGGAGGACCTGCGCCAGGGGCTTGCCCGCGGGCTTCAGCCACTTGCCGAGGACGAAAGCCAGCAGCAGGGCGACGTGCGTGGCGAGCAGGCCCAGGGCGAAGGGCCTGCTGAGGAATTGGTCCTCGCCGACGAAGCGCCAGTTGACGGTCCACTTGAAGAGGAACTGGCGAGAGAGCTCGAAGGCCCTAGATAGATAGCCGCGCGCGTTCTCGCGCAAGAAAGGATTCCCAATGAGCACGTGCACCTGCAACATGAGCGCCAAGAGCTTGAGACTGCCGCCGAGGCCCCGGCCGAGGAAGAGGATGACGCCGACGGCGGGCAGGACGAGCAGCAGGGTCATCTTGATGCCGAGGCCCCAGGCGTAGACCAGGACGGCGGGCGTCCAGAGCCGGCGGTTGAGCAGGAAGACGGAGAGCCACAGGAAGAAGACGGCGAAGCAGTCGTTGAAGCAGCGCAGGACGAAGATGCTGTGCAGGCGCTTGGAGAGGATCAACATGGGGTAGACGTAAGGGGGCACGCGGGCGTCGCGGTAGCAGGCCAGGACGACGGCGAGGGTGGCGAGGTAGAGCAGGGCGAAGATGTACTGGGCGCGCAGGATGTCGGTGCCGCCGGCGGTGAGGTGGTAGAGGCCGGTGTAGGTGTAGACGTGGGCGGCCGGGTAGACGAGGGGGCCGGTGCCGCCCTTGATGAGGGTGTAGTCGCGCTCGCCGCCGAGGTACTGGGCGACCTGCTCCATGTAGGCGGTCCAGTCGATCTCGGTGTAGGGGATCCGGGCGATGATGGCGGCGCAGAGCAGGGCGTCGAGCAGCCACAGGGCGGGCGCGACGAGCCGCGAGAGGGCCATGTGGCGGCCGTGGGCGACGTCGAGGGCCAGCGTGACGGCCTGCGACGCGAGGCCGGGGCGGGGATCGTCCGCCATGGTGGCGCCGGACTCGAAGGCGGCCGGATGGCGGAAAGCGGCGATTGTTCGCGTGGCCCGTGGCGTTCGAGGGGAGAGCCAGGCGCGTAGGGTAGCGAGCGTGAGGTGAGGCGAGGTGAGGCGAGGTGAGGTGAGGTGAGGTGAGGTGAGGTGAGGTGAGGCGAGGCGAGGCGAGATGCGGCGATGCGCGATGGCGCGTCCTGCACACGGCAAGAGAACCTTCAGCACGCTATCGATCGGGTAAGGTTACCCCTGAATTGGACGAGCGTCGTGCCCTTACGGTACCTAAGGTACGTAGACAGCCCTGGAGGGGCATGTACCACCTGAGGTCCCTGAAGAGCCACCACGGCGGGCTGCTGCTGCTGCTGCCTCAGGCTTAAGAGTACCTGGGCTACTCGTATTAGCCGTTCTCCAGGCACCTACTTCCAGGTAGTGGGTACCTGTAACGGCGCTGAATCGTCCGGTTGCCTCTGTGGGATGCCGCATCCATTTACTCCGAACACCGGACTCTACCTCCACACCAAAAGCCGCCAGATCGATCCATCTCACTCGATGATCTCCAAACATGCCACGCAAGGATGGCAGCAGCTTGGCTTTCGTTCGGAGCAGGGAGAAATCACTGTTTTAATAGAGCACACAGCGGACTGGTAAATTTTCCATGGTGTCGAGAAGCGAATCGAATGTGGCGTCGCTCTACTCGTAAGCGCGATCCAGGCATTTATCAAGTTCTTGTTCTCTGGTGCTACCGGAGTGACGGCGCCCCTAGCATTGGAACGTTTTAGCCAGATGCCGAACCGATACATGTGAGTAACGCATTCTCTCATACACCCCTTGAAAGGAGAACTAGGCACAGTGACTGCCGTGATCCAAGCACAACACTTCAAATACCTACCTTACCTACCTAGTCAAGAGCGAAAACTCTCACCTAGCTCTACCGCCCACAAAGCCCCCCCTTTCTCTCCGCGCCAGTACGCACCTGCTTACAGCCTGGGCCGGTTGAGCACCTCGTCCACGAGCTCGAGGACCCTCTCGGCGCAGCCGTAGGAGCCCTGGTAGCCCCAGCCGCCGTGGCCGTAGTTGTGGACGACCCAGGGGCCGCTGCCGCCGCTGCCGCCGCTGCCGCCGCTGCCGCCGCCGCCGCCGCCGCCGGCCCCCGCGATCCTCTCCTTGGCCAGGCGCACGCCCCCCTCGCGAGCCGGCCTCAGGCCCACGCCGTGGCGGACGACCTGCAGGCCGGCGCCGGACCCCGGCCCGCTGCCCCCGCGACGAGGCCCGGGGATGCGGCGACGGCGCGGCGCAGGATGCGCTGCGCCTGGTTCGGGTCCGGCTGGCTCTCCCACTGGCCCTTCTGGTAGGTGCCGCCCAGGACGGTGCCGCCGCCCGAGGCCCGCGTCATCATGTAGCAGACCTCGTCGCCGTCGACGCCGTCGTCGGTGCCCGAGATCGCCAGCGCGTGCGGCGCCTCGTTGCCGACGACCACGACCTGCCCGCGCACGGGGTACACGGCCCGGTCGGCGACGCCGCCGAGCCGGCACGACATGAGCCCCGTCGCGTTGACGACGACGTCCGCGGGCCCTACCCCACCCTCACCCTCACCGGCGCCGGCGCCGGCGCCGGCGGACAGCCCCGCCGCCTCCGAGATGTGCCGGAGCTGCGCGCGCCGCAGGACGACGCCGTTGGCCCGGCAGCGGCCCACCAGCCAGGGCAGGTACAGCATGGGGTTGATGACGACGGTGGTGAACTCGCTGCCGGACGCCACGTCCGGGGCCGTGGTGGTGGGCAGCTCGCCCGGGCTCAGGTCGCGGTAGTCGTCGAACATGGTCTTGTACCACGGGTCCTCGGTGAAGAGCGCGTCGAAGCCGTCGCCCTCCTTGAGCTTCTCCAAGTCCTTCTGGCGGCGGTACACCCGCGCCTCTGTAAGGGGATATGTTGGCATGTGTGCATAGCGGGGTGAAAACAAGAGAAAAAGGGAGAGAACCCGTGAGAGAGTAGGGCAAAACTGACTCTGAAAGTGGACGCCCGCCTCCGGGACCTCGGCAGCCAGTCTCCGCAGCTCCGGCCACGTCCGGCGCTCCCACCGGCTGTCCCGTTCGGGCGCCATGCTTTCAAGCGGGGGGGGGGGAATAGAACCATCAGTATTCCGCCGGCCCATATCGACCTTGGAGTGGGTGGCTAAGCTTACCAGAAGACAATGGCGCCAGCCCACGGCGAGGCGTACTCGATGTCGTAGTCGCCGGGCATGTGCTTGGCCACGACGGTGACCTGGTTGCGGGCGTCTTTGGACAGGAGGTAGGCCGACGTCAGGCCCGACACGCCCGCTCTGGCAGGTGGCCCGTCAGCATTGGTTCCCCCCGGGCTAACACTGATGATGATGTTATGCTGCGGGGTGAGTGCCTGGGCTGGGATTTGATGGAGACCTACCCGACCACGACTATTCTGGGCATCTTGCAAGTCAGTAATATGAATCTCGAATTGTGCAAAGAGATGGGGTCGCGAGCGCTGCACAACACGATTCGAGGCCATTGCCACCACGAACCAACCAAGCTACATATACCTGTACATTTTCTATTGGGTATTCCACCAGGTGATACGACATGCGGCTCCTTTATCGGAGCGGGCTGACTGAGGGACCAACCGGCCCTCCGCACATCGGCTGCTCTCGGCATGACGGTACAGTAGACCCCCCTCAGCGGCCGGCGCGCCGCGATTCCCACTTTATTAGCGCCTGAACCTTGGTTAACAATAGGAGTTTGCGCATTCTTGTTCCCATACCAAACCACCATCGTCGCGGGGGAGAGTGGCCCACTCGACGCATAGCTTCGGCTCTGGCTCGCCTTAGGTACTCGTACTTCCCCTGATATGGACCTGTTCACCTTACCTACGGAGTAAGGTAACGTGGCGGTGTCCACATTGCACGGGGCTACTATCGGAGGGGCGGAAGGAACGACCGTGATCAAGGGCTGCGCGCACATGCCCGACACTTCCAACTGGGCCCCAGGCGATGGACCAACTGAGCGGTACGTGAGACGCCCATAGCTCCCCGTTTCACACCAAACAGTCCGAGTATCGGTACTCAGGTTGGAGTGGTCACATGTATAACATTTGATGCAATAGAGTGAGTGCAGTTAATTATGTCTCGTAGTTGTGTTGACCGCAGGGACAACTCCGATCCGGCACCGCCTCGTTCGGGGCCGGCTCGGCGCCGCCGGTCAAGGAGGTCAGATCAGAGTGGAAGGGGGGAAGGGGAGACTGCGTGACCTTGCCTGAGGTACTTAGGGGAACTCCAGGTAACCGAAGGTACTCGTACTTGGGTCAAAAGTACACGATAGAATATATCGAAGGTAGTTGAGATAATGGGAGGAGGCAAACTCGAGAGAGCCAATCCCCCGCCAGAGCTGATAGGTCCTCCCTCCTCCCAACCTGGTACATTTCCTCCCGGCCTGCATCTCTCTCTCTCTCTCTCTCTCTCTCTACACACACACACACAGCCGATTTCACCTACGACACCACTTCAATGTCGACATCCGGCTTCTGCCCCACAACGGCATAGAACCGGATGTGCGAGCCCGGCTCGTGCGACGCGGCGCGGGCGGCCATGAAGGCGTGCATGGCGCGCAGCTCGGCGGGCGAGCGGCGCGGGCGGCAGACGCGGTCCACGAAGACGTCCAGCATGCCCTCGATGTAGTCGTTGTGCACGCGGTGCGCCAGCACGGCCTCGGGCTGCCAGCTCGGCGGCTCCCCCAGCGGCCACCGATACGCCTCGTCGGCCACCCCGGCGAACCCGGCCCCGCGCAGCGTCCCCGCCAGCCCGGACCCCGCGCACATGTCGATCCCCATCGCCGCCGTGTCCGCCACCAGCGCCCGCCACCGCGGGTCCCCGACCGTCGCCTCGTCCGGCTGCCCGTCCGCCGTACGCGGCACCCCCGGCTCGTTCTCGTGCAGCTCCGCCCACCCCCCGGGCCGCAGCACCGCCCGGATCCGCGCCGCGAACCCGGCCCAGTCCTTGACGCCGAAGATGAGCAGCCGGCAGAAGACGTAGTCGAAGCTGCCCGGCGCCAGCACGTCCTTGTCCGAGCCCTCGCCATCGCCCTTGTCCGCCCTCTGCCCCCCCTCCTCGGGCGACACCATCTTCATAAAGTCCCCCTGCACAAACTCGACGTTGGCCGGCTGCGCGTGGCGCCCCCAGCCCGCGGCCGAAACGTCGAGCCCCACGACCCGCGCCTCCGGCCACCGCCGCGCCAGCTCCCGCGTC
Source organism: Hansfordia pulvinata (assembly GCA_006538405.1). Lineage (NCBI taxonomy): Eukaryota > Fungi > Ascomycota > Sordariomycetes > Xylariales > Hansfordia > Hansfordia pulvinata. The sequence continues at coordinate 1,187,567 of BJKQ01000006.1, read as the reverse complement.
ACCGCGCCCGTCCCGCACCCAATGTCCAGGATCCGCCGAGGCGGCCTCGCCGCGGACACGGGCGCGTGCAGCACCCGCCCATGCATCATGTGCTCCAGCGCCAGCGCCTGGAAGTCAAGTCGCTGATGCTCGTCGGCGCTGTTGGTGAAAAGGCACGGGGAGGATGCCGAGTGTCAGCCTCTAGGAACATTTCCATTTGGGGAGGGGATATAGTAGAATCATGTCTAGATGCTTGGGTGCGTACTCGTTCGGGAGGTGATAGGAGCCGTCCCGGTCCTGGTAGGTCCGGTTGGCGTCTAGGGGCGTGCTTTGCACGCTTTGCACGGGAACCGAGCTGTGCTGTTGCAGCATCGTGGCTTTGCTGACTTTAGCTAGGTGGTATGTATTACTGGGGATAGTCCGTAAGGTAGGTAGAGGTGAGTTCCGACTGAGTAGCAAGCCTCTCTCTCGAAATCCCATCACGGACCGGACGGCGAAGGTGGCTTATAGACGAAATGGAGGACAGACCAGACAGGAGAAAAAGACTCGGTACCCTCGCGACGACCGCCGAGGTCACACATCTCAGCACCCGCCTCTCCTTTGCTGAAACCTTGGAGCCACGGCGCAAACCCGTGACCCGGTCTGGAATACCACGCAAATTTGTCTTGTCTCGCAGTATTGATCGGGCAACTCGGGCCCCTCTTCTACCGTACGACGATGCTGCCGCCCTTACGACAGGGCTGAACCAAGTCTCCAGAATACTTGCTCGTACGGGCCGGTGGGCAGAGACAATCTCTATTGGCCCAAAGGCCGCCAGCCAAGACAAGATCCATGGGGGCTAGGATGGTAGTGGTTGGTCGGCGCAGGCTACAGCGACTCCAACCCTGCAACCCTTCGTATGGGCGACTGCGAGGATTCCGGAGTAGGCCCTTTTCTGTCTCTTTCTCTCTCGTACGGGCGCTGACAGCTTCAATCCACATCGTATGGAGGAAAGCCAGCCGTGCCAACCCCGCGTGCCCCGTTAAATAAACCCTTCCTCCATACGAGTATGCCCGCGATTCCGTTTCGACCCGACACGCCGGCATATTCGTACGCGTACTGGGTACGATGATCCGTTTCGCGCCAGCATCCCGGGCGAGCGCAAGACCTTGATCTTGATGACCCTCTTTTGTTGGTATTTGTGGAAACAGTATAGAAACACCAAGGACCCCACCAAGAAGCACACCCAGATCTCAGGACGCCCCCAAGCTCCACGTTTCTTCTTCTTCTTCTTCTTCTTCTTTCGTTTCTTCTCTCTTCTTTCGTTTCTTCTCTCTTCTTTCTTCTCTCTTCTTTCGTTTCTTCTCTCTTCTGACATGTCTCGTGCCCCCTGATCTACAGCTCTCTGTCTCTCTTCAAGATCGCGCTCGGGCTCCCACGCCTCACTCGTATGATAAACCCCCCCCCGAGGACCCAGAACGTGGGCAGACAACTAGCGAGACACTCGGGCCCCGCTCCCCGGCGCGGGCTATCACTCGCGTGACCTCTCTCCCTCCCTCCTGGGTCCGGACCAGGCGCCTCGGTGAGCCCCGGGGAGTCGGTCCCGATGAAGAGGAGCCGCGTCTTAGACATGACAGGACCGGTTCGCGTGGGCGCCATTGCGGCGGGCGGCGCGAGCATCCGCAAATGGATGATTCATCTCGGTACGACAAGCAAGGGCCCCTGGGAAGAGCTGTCAAGGGTGTCTTACTCTGCCCTCTTTTGTGTGTCTTTGTGTGCAGACCTTGCCATCGGCCTATGTGGTGAGATTAGGAAATGGGAGCCGCATTTGCGTTTCTGTAATCGAAACTTCCGACTCTCATCTGAACGCCGGTCGGAGCCGTGGGACTCCCTCCGACAACCGGGCACCGCAAAGAAAGTGTCGTGAGGTGCGAGGCTGGACCACAGCCACATACATCAGCAGGGCAGATGGGGAAAATGAGCCCGTCTCTCGGGTTGCAGCTGGGTTCACTTGGGGGTTTCTTTGTTTTTGTTCTCGGATATCCCGTCTAATGGTTTGTACCGCATCATCCAGCAGTGCCGGCGCGTCTAGATCTCTATGGCCTGTTTCACCTCCTAGTGGCTGGGCAGGTTGGTCTCACCTGCTTTCTGTACGATCGCTCGAGCTCTTCTTTGCCCATCTATTTCCTGTGTCTTGACGGGTTTGGTTTCTTGCGCGACGGCATGAGGCGTTCAACAAAACCCGCCGCCCCGTCTCTTTTCTAAGCAAGACAAGCTGGAGGCCCTCGTCCTGCCGTCTCTTTTACTCCCACTCAGTTGTTCCTCTATTCCTTGCCGGTGGCCGCCTCCTGCACCGTCTTCTTGCCCTCGACGACCTCGGCGACGACCTTCTGGATGTCGCCAAAGTCGTGGAACACGGTGAAGGGGACGTTCTGCTTCTCGCAGTAGAAGACCAGGTCTGTGAAAGCGAGGTTAGCTGTCGGCCAGAGTCTTGAAGAGGAGGGGACGGGACGGGACGGGAAGGGCAAAAGCCGGACTCACCCTTTCCGGCCTTGGCGAAGAGCAGGTCCGTCTCCTTGGCGGCGGACAGGTCGGAGACGCCGTCGCCGGCGTAGAACATGACGGGGCGATCGGCCTTGGCGGCGTACGGCCGCAGCTCGAGCGACTTGTCGTGGCCGTGGGGGCTAAAGAGAAAGGAAGGGGTCAGCGTCCCAGTCTTCTCGTGCGTGTTTCTCTCTCTCTTCCTCTCTCTCTCGCGCGCTTTCAAGGAGAAGGGCACTCACCTGTCGTCGTGATACTCAATCTCCCAGCCGTCCTCGTCGTTGAGGGACTTGCCAGGCTTGGGCTTGACGTCGTTGCTGACAATCTGCAGGGTGGCGGCGTTTTCCTCGCCGAGCAGGTGGGACAGCAGGGCGTGGACGACGGGGCGCATGCCGCCGCTGATGACGACAATGGGGACGTTGTGGTCGCGGCACCACAGGAAGAACTCGAGGAACTTGGGGTCGAGCTTGATGTTGGCCAGCAGCTGGCGCATGCACTCGTCGAAGGGGGTCTTGATGCTGTCGAGGCACTCGTAGAAGGTGTAGCGGAAGCCGCGGCCGCCGTTGAGCGTCTCGCCGTTGTTGATCTCGCGCTGCTCCTTGCCGAAGCCCAGGTTGTCGATCATGTAGTCGTTGCTGTCCTGCAGCGTGATGGTGCCGTCAAAGTCGGTGAAGAAGATGGCCTTGGGGTTGGTGCGCAGGGCGGGGGTGCGGTCGTCGGAAGCCATCGTGGGCGATCGTGTCGTGTCGTGTCGTGCCGTCTTTTGTAGGAGGAGGGGTGGTCTTTCGAGGCGGGTAGCAGCGAGGAGAGTATCACTGTCGGGACAAGGCTGGTTGATGATGGGATGGGGTGGCTGGCGTCTATCGCAGGAACCAATGTCAAGTGTCTTCCAGTGGGGGTGTATTATCTGGTCTATGTAGCGAAATACGGAGAGAAAAAGCAGAAATGAAAGAAAAAGAGGGCGTGGGATGGGAAGAGGGGCAATACGGGGGGGGGGTGTGCGTGCACAGAGAGATCAACACCGAGTCGATACGGCGAGGGCGCCTTTGACACGGGCACTACCGTACCTTACATGACTACAACTAGGCAAACAGAACAACAAGCACAACGATCCTCCCATCGGAAGGTACGAGTACTCGTGCGCGTACTCGTAGCAGCGATCCCCCTCCCCACTGAACGGGGCCAGATGGCCGAAGTGGACGACCCCACGTGGTGAACCAAGTGCACGCAAGTGGAATATGATTGTATGAGTGTCCAGTACGAGTATCAAGTCGCGGCGCCTGACCGACTGAGTAAAAGGGGACGAGGGGACGAGGGAGGGGCAAGGCAGCCTGCTGAAGAAGATGGTCCTGCGTCATATCACGGGCTGGCGTCCGTCGCAAAGGAAAAAAAAAAAAGTCGCGGCGGCGCGGGGCAATGGCTGCCCCTCCTTTGGGACATTTATGGAGTACTGCAGGGTTGGAATGGGCTGGTGAGCCACTAATAAAAGGTGGTGCCGTAGGTGCCCGGTTCTCGCTGCCGCCAAAAGAAAGGACGCGGCGACTTGAATTGAGCTATAAAACGCGGGACGGAGGAAGCGGGGGGATATTGAGAGGTTTGGCGTATATGCATATGACATATAGATACATAGCATGCACTGAAGAGGTACTAGTGATCGTACGAGATATCTACATGTACATCAAATGTAGTCGACCCTTGCAGTGACGTCTACGTCAAAGTACGCGAGGTACTCGTACTCGTACTCGTAGCTCAATCCGGCGCGGTTCCGTTCGGCAGCTTCCGGTCGGCTTCCCGACTACCGCTGAATGAACGGCCTGTCGCAGCAGTCTCTTTGCCAACACGCTCCCTTGTTCCAATCCTCTTCCGCCACGCCTCGTTCGTTCCCCCGGCCTCCGACGGCGCTCCCAACCCACGATTACGCCCTGGGTCCCTCGGTCTAATGTAGCCCGTCTCTCTTCCACCCGTCCAGGTACTCTTCGCCCGCATCCGCAGTGCCCTTCTCCCCCCACAATGGCGGCCATCCCTCGCTTCGTGAGGTCCTTTGCCGCGCTCGGGGCCGGGTCCGGTGCCGGCCCGGGGCGGCGGCTGCTCCTTGACCAGCTGGCATCCAGGCCGCCAGCCACGACGGCGACAGCACAACACGCCGCCTTCCGCCGTCTCGCTGTACCGCGCCCCTCCACTTGCTACCAGCAGACACGTTTCTACTCCGACTCGGATCGCCCGCCCATACCTCTTCACGGCATCGATCCCCCAGGTCTCGCGACTCGCATCCCGGCTCGTCGTCCGCTCCCCCACCCCCGACCACATCGCCGCCGCATCCTCCTCCTCCTCCTCCTCCTCCGTTCTACCCCGACAGTGCGCCGCCCGTACCCAGCCACTTGGGGCCCGAGCCTGACTTCAGCGACCTCCGACCACAACCAGATGCTCCCACAGCCACCGACGCCGCGGCGCCCTCCGGCTCAAGCGCGGAAGATCCTCGAAGAGATACCGCCACGTCCGCCGCCTCCGAAAGCAGCGATGCCCCCAGCAGCAGCACGGCATCAGGCGGCGCAGAAGCGAGCCAGGAAAGGCCCGGGCCACACCACGGGCCACAGCAAGCCCCGCCGCCCCCTCCCAGCTGGCGCAGCTGGCGGAGCGCGCCCAGGCCGCCCTGGCGGCGGCGTCGCGGCGCATCAACGACCTGACGGGCTACGCCGAGATCGAGTCCCTCAAGGCGTCCGTCGGCGCGCTCGAGCGGGGCCGCGAGGACGCCCAGCAGGGGCTGCACGCCGCCCGCGCCGCCTACAAGGAGGCCGTGTCGGAGCGCTCCTCGACCCAGCGCGAGGTGACGACCCTGCTGGCCCGCCAGAAGACCTGGACCCCCGCCGACTTTGAGCGCTTCACCCTGCTCTACCGCCGCGACTACGACCTCGACGCCGACGTCGCCCGCCGCGCCGCCGACCTCGAGGCCGCCGAGCGCCGCGTCGAGCGTGTCGCCTCCGACCTCGCCACCGCCATCCTCGCCCGCTACCACGAGGAGCAGGTCTGGAGCGATAAGATCCGCCGCATGAGCACCTGGGGCACCTGGGGCCTCATGGCCGTCAACGTCCTCCTCTTCTTCGCCTTCCAGTTCGGCGCCGAGCCCTGGCGCCGCGCCCGGCTCGTCCGCGGCTTCGAGGACAAGGTTCGCGAGGCCATCGCCGCCGCCGCAGAGGACCAGCGTGCCGCCGCCGCCCTGGCCCTCGCGCAGCAGCAGCAGCAGCAGCAGCAGCAGCAGCAGCTCCAAACACAAACATCCGCCGTCACCACTTTGTCCGTCGCAGCCGGTGCATCGCCCGCCGCTGCCGTGGATCCCGTACCCGCCGCAAGCGAGACCGGAGCTGCGGCGCCCGCGGCAGGCCCCCCGCCCGTACCCTGGCCCGAGCTCCTGTCCTCGCCCGACGCCTGGCGTCGCCTCTACGCCAACCTCTCGAGCGATCGCCCCGTGGCCCTGCGCGCGCGCGACGTGTCGGTGATTGCCCTTGAGGCTGCCGGGACCGCCGCCCTGGCCACCGCGTGTGCTGCGTTCCTCCTAGTAGCCCGCAGGTGAGGCAAGGCCAACGGCGACCATCTCGTCGAAGTGAGACCAGGGAGGGACTGCGATGGACGTTGAAGAATAGGAGAAAACCTGGATCGTCTGACTGGTACAAAACAGGGGGAAAAGGAGATCCAAAAAAGAGACGAGCTTGCGGGATGCCTGTCTGTCTCATGGCTAAATGACCGTTTTGGCCGACTCGACGGATGCCATTCTCCTCTCCCCTGCCCCCGGGCCCTTTCCAGAAGATTATGTATATACCACATATCCCACGAGGAATCAAGCATATATAAGTGCAACGGTTTTCAAATTCATGGATGCAGCAAGGATTGCTTGCCGAAGACTGTCGCGAAGCTTGTTCGTGCGAATGTCAGGCGAGTCTGGGTCATAACATCAGATCAACGGCTAGCAAGTGCAGGTGGGCAGAATTACATCAACAGACACGAGTTACGGTGAAAGTGAAGGCGAAGTTGAGAGACACTTGATCAAATACACCCGCTGTGGGAAAATGCTGCTCTGGTCTATGAATTGTATATATGTCAGAGTTGCATGAACACGGCCTCTGCCGACCATCACAGAGGGAAACACGGGCCACAATGCCCTTGATCAAGTCCTTCTGTCACGCTGGCGGGGTTGAAATGAGCACCCCTGACTCAGTTGTCCCGTCAAATCACTCCTGGGGCTGCGTCCTCCATGTCGTTCGCTGTCGTTAGAAATGAGATGAGAAAGTGCACCTCCTACATTTTTGTTTCGCTGCGTCTAGCTTCGCCGAAGCTCAAGCCAGTCAAGAAATCAACGCCTACCTCGCCATTCGCTTCCCCATTCATCTCATCAAACTGTCGTCTTCTCGCTGACTCGGATCACTGCCAGGTGACCAATTCGGGGCTGTCTTCTTCCATGTAAGGCGGTATAGCCCAGCGATACTCGCCTCGCCATGCGCTCACGAGATTTCGCATGGCATGTGTAGGGGTTTTGACCTTGAAGCCTGACCATGCACCCTGATCGCCATAGTGAGGTATCCGGTGTACGCAACTCACGTGCCGCCGTGGTCCTACATCTTTGGAATCTCGCCCTCGAAGACCGCAGACAGGAGGGTGTCGCGGTCGGGGCATATCCACATCACTCCAGCGACGCATAGCGCGACCCGTCAGCATCAGGGTGTCTTGAACCGCCTCCTCAGCAGCCTCCTTCGACGCCACGTCGAACATTGACTTTCTTCCTGGCACCTAATCAAAGTCGGCAGTGTACGAGAAGCCGCGGAACTCTTCTTGCATAGCTTGTGATAGTACTAAAATCGATCCAAGTCAGCAAATGAACATATTGCAAAAGGGGGCAAAAGCAACCTACCCGACTGCACAGGTGTCAGAACGGGGGTGACACTGGTGAACTCCGAGTCGAAGTTGCTGGTGTCGGTGGGGTTCTTGATCTGCGGCAAGAACGGCGGAGCAACCCTCTTGTGGTAGATGTCGTCCCAGTTGATGTTGCGGAAGAAGGGCTGGTTCATGACCTCTTGCGCGTCTGTGGGCCCACTGCCAAGTCGCTGATCCGGTTCTCGCGTCAAAAGCTTCTGCAGAATCGAGACCGAGTCACGAGGCATGTGAATAGGGTAAAGCGGCTCGTCGGCAAGAATAGCGTCGTAGATTTCGTCCTCGTCTTCACCTCGGAAAGGAGACTGCTGGAGAAGCATTTGGTAAATCAAAACGCCAAACGCCCACCAGTCGACAGCCCTGCCGTATTTCTTGTCCAAAAGAATCTGGCACGGTTAGCTCTCAGCCCACTCTCGTCAACGCAGTGGAAACTCACTTCAGGGGCCATAAATTCGGGGTACCGCAGAAAGTGCTGGTTGTCGAGCCAAACCACATGTCCTCTTTGCAAAGACCGTAGTCTGCAATCTTGATGTGCCCATCAAGCGTGAGCAGAATGTTGTCGAGCTTGAGATCGCGGTAAATGACACCGTTTTCGTGCAGATACTTGAGGGCAAGGCAGACCTCAGCAGCATAAAACCTAGTGTGGATTAGCACCAGGGCCCACTCCGTGGTGTCAGACAACTTACTGGGCGCGTTTGGTGCCGAACTGGCCCCTTTGAATGTGAAGCATGAGATCACCACCGCTAATGTACTCCATGACGAAATAGACTCTGGTTTCAGTCTGGAAGCAAGCATGCAGGTTGGTCAAGAAGGGGTGGCGTTCCCGGTTGGCTACCAAGAGGACTCTCTTCTCGGACCGGATGCTCTCAACCTCGTCGTTCTCAATGATGAACTCCTTCTTGAGGACTTTGATGGCGTAAAGTCGTCTGGATTTCTTCGTCTCCGCGAGCATGACCTTTCCGAAGTTGCCCTTTCCGAGCACTGCAAGGAAGTTGAAGTGATCCAGGCCAATGCGAGCACCAGTTCCAGGGTCGGTTGCGAGAGGCAGCGGCTTTCTCGTCGGAGCGGGGATACCCGAGCTGGAGGGCGCAGCAGGTGATTCGGGAACCGGGGTCTTCGGAGTAGACGGCGCTGAGCCGTACATTGACTGCTGCATTTGTTGCGGGGGCATTTGCTGGTGCTGGGGAGGCATCTGCTGGGCAGGGCGCTGTTGCTGAGCAGGTGGCTGGCCTTGGTAAGTGTTGACGTTTGCGTATGCGGCTGGGTTGTACTTGGGCTGAGATGGCATGTTATAGGCCTGGTTTGCGGCATACGGGTCGTCCTGGGCATCCATAGGTCCTCCGTACCCGCTACCTCGCCCTTGTTGGCCATAGTCGGGAATCGAGCCCGGCCTTGAGCTGGGCGAGGTCATACCGCCCATAGCGGCGGAAGCAGCGGCAGCCGCGGCACCGCTGCCCGAAGAGGAGCGGTCAGGGTATGGCTTGGGGGTTGAAGGGGATGTCTGGCTGTACATGGCCTTGGCGGCATCGGCAGCCTCCTGGGAAGCCAAGCTGGGCTGGTACGACCCACCACCGTGGGCGCTATATGGCGAAGTTGGCCCAAGAGAGCTGGATGGACTGGACTTGCCCTGGCGCAGTGTTCGGTCGCTCATAGAGGTAACCTTCTGCTGCCTCTGTTTCGAGGAACGGATGCCCTCCAGGATCTGATTGGCCGTGGCCATGCTCATACCACAGAAGTCGGGAACGAGGTGCACGCAAGCGGCGTGTGCGGTAAGACTGCACTCCGAGCACTTCCTGCAGTTCTTTTTGCCAAAAGGCAGGATGTAACCGCAGTGGCAGCACCAGTTGGCAGTGACATTGGCAAAGGCCTGGAAGCGGTGAGGAATGCGGTGGTTGATCTTCTCCTCGTCAGGGTCCTCATCGGCGTTGGATTTGCTGATACACTTGGTGACGACACTGGAATAACACTTGGTGTGGCAGGTGTACTTGCAGTCCTCGCACTGCATCCCGGCAGAGTACTTGAGGAAATCTCCACATAGCGCACATCGCATGATGTTGTAAAACTGGTGCTGGACGAACTTGTGACCGTACATCTCGTGAACTTCTTCCTTTCGCTGGCGAACAGCGCCCTTGCGTCCAAGACCAAGGTCGACTGGCCGGCGGTCTTTGTTCTGCTTGACAAAGCCAATAGAGAGGTGAACAGAGCCCGTGGGCTCCAGGTTGAACCATGCGTCGATGGGCTGCGATGTGATCTGTGGTGCGGCCTGGGGACCAAATTGATTCGAGGCGTCTGGCTGGGCGCCGGTCTGACCCGGCGGCGGGTTGAATTGTTGCGAGCCAGGTGCCTGCTGGGGAGGAGAAGCGCCGCCGGCGCCGCCGCCCATCCTATCAGCAGAAACCCAGCCCGAGTTGTTCATCTCGGCCTCGATCCTCTTCCTACGTAGCTCCTCGACAATGTCGGATATGCGGACCCAGAGGAACCCAATCGGGAGTGCCTGCTGGTCCGGCTTGTCGTACACTGTGAGCTCAATCTCGTTGGCTTTGTCGACGTCAATGTTGTGAAATTCGTTTTCCCACCGGTCGTTGCGCGAAACTCGGGTCCTCGCCACGACATTGTCCTCGACCTTGACTGCGACGAAGGTCTCCGGGCCTCTGGAGAACCGGCCGGTGCTGGCGTGGTCGACGTCTCTGACCTGAACAACGCGTATGGAGAGTTGACCGGTCAGCGGCTTTCGGAGGTTGGGCATGTTGATGCTGTCATCTACAGAGCGGCATGGTTAGCGGGAGAATTGGGCCAGGTCCTATCGGCGTCAGTTTTGTAGTAGTCACTACATACCATCAGGCGAATCGGGGGACTCCATGTCGTCAATGTGAAGTTCCTCATATCTCTTGAGTGCCTGCTTCAAGAGTTGGATCTTCTGTTTGCTCTCGTGGTGTCGGGCAGCAGCGTCGGCCTTGCTTTTACGGTCGCCCTCCATGCCGTAGAGCTGAACCATCTTCTCGATTCCCTTGAGGTACTGCTCTTCGACATTGAGCTTGAATTGCACCTGGGACAACATGAGCTGGATGCGGGGGCCGAGATGCGGGGTGTCGTATTTGATCAAGTCTAAGGGCAGGCGGCCGCAGTTAGCAGGGAGCTCGAAAAAGGTGCAGGTGCGCAGAAGGGTGGAAACGCACCTAGCTTGGTGAAATTGGGTCGCGGCTTAGGGATGCCGGAGCCGGGCCCTGGAGGGGAGTAGGGATGGCGAGGGGCATGATGTCGCCGTGAGCACCGATCTGACTGTAGGGAAGGTTGCCGTAGGAGGGGTGGTCGCCAGACAATTGCGTTGTTTCCTTGGGAGGAGGGGCAGGGCCACCATCGCGGGGGTCACCACTGGAGGGACGCATGGAGTCGACAGCGGTGGAGCTAGAGCCGATGCTCATGGAGTCGACGCCGTGGCCTAGCTGCTTCATCTGCAGGTCGCGAAGCTTCTCCTCAAAGAACTGGATGTTCCTGCGGCCCTCGTGGATCTGGTTGTCGAGACGAGAGCGCACGGCGTCGTTGTTTGTCTGTGCGCGCATGGCGTTGGCGCCGTTGAGCAGGACCTTCTCCCTCTCGATCTTCTTGCGGATCGAGGCCATGGCCTCGTTTTCACTCATCGTGGCAGAGGGGTGCGCGTTGTCACGCGCGGGACAAGCCGGGGCGTAGGCAGGGGTAGGGGCAGATAATTGATGTTCGAAAAGAGTGAGGACTAAGATGAAGGCGGGTATGAGATGTTGGCAATGAGGCTGCTGGCGTGGTCGGCGCCCGCCTGCAAGGGAAGTGGTGAGGTGTTGAGGTGGGAGGTTGAGGTGGGGGGGGAAAGGATAGGAGATGGAGTGGGTGCTGTGCTGCGGGTTGTTGGTGGCTGCCGTACGTAGCTGGAGTCGGGTGGGTGCTGTGGTGCTGCTGTGTGGCAGCGCTGGACCCGCCTGAGCGAGCTGTGAAGGTTGGGCGGGGAGGTACGAGAGGCGGGTAGGTAAGGTAATAAATGGAATGAATGGAGGGGGGTACTTGCAGGGCGGCAGTTGCAGAGGGGCCGAGGTACCTGTCGGACCTTCTACAGATACCTGCAGTCTACATCACACACCCATCTAATAAGCAATGAATGGGCGGCGATCGCTTTCCTCCACTTCCACCTGACATACACAGCAGCCTTCTTAACGAAGCCGGGTCGGGTCGGGTGCAAGTCAATACCTAGGTTCCTACATATACGGGATTTGCAGATGCACTAAAGATTAGGTAAAAGTAGGTAGGTAGGTAGCCTGAGCATCCGAGTAAGGTAGATCGATTATCCAGGATAACCCGCGGACTCCAAGATTGTCACCCCCTCCAAGATCACTACCTAGGTATTAAAGATGTTGCGGTATGGCAGTCGGGACGGGACAGCAGCAGTGGCGGCGCGACCGCACCGCGGCATTTGCAAGCTGGATCAGCATGTATTCGCGAGTTCCTTCAAAGTATCCTCAGCTACATTGCTCGGGCCCGGGCATGTGCGGCCAAAAGGCAGAATCAGGTGGGGTAATGGGAAACTGGCGGACACCGCACCAATTCATGTAGGAGTAGGCGTGAGTAGGTACCTAAGCTGTCAAATCGCACAAAGAGGCGAATGGGTCATGAGGCAGGCCAACCCGACCGTAGGTGCCTTTTCTCTTTCTCTTTTTACCTGAGGCAGCAGAGGTACTTTGGTTTGCCTCAGCTACAACGTGCAAGCTGGCGCTCAGTTCCCCAATGGTCTCCGAAAGACGGAATGGATATATCCCTCTGCAGACCTCCCGCGCAAGCTTGCTGGAGGTACATGTAATGAAAGATGGAAGTTGAGGAACCTAAGGTACCTCCTGGTTTAATACCTTAAGTGGGATCACCTATCTTTGCGACAAAAACCATCTACATACATTGGATGTACCTCATCCAGGCAGCATTCGTCCCATCGGGCACCAAATCTCAGAACTCGCATTGCCGGCTTGATTGCAGAAAGGCGCACTCTGCGTCAACGTCCACGTCGGCGAAATACAGCCAGACGGGGCGCGGGGCCCGAAAACAAATGACATCCTTGCCTGTCTCGCCTCCCCCTCCAAAATCAAAACGGATGGTCGAGAGGGGCACGGAGCAGAACGCCCATGGCGCTCAAGTTTTCAATCGCGCAGGCGGAACGCGCGTCAGGTTTGCAGCGACTGGCACCAGCTTCAGTCCTGTGCTTTTCTTTCGGGTTAAAGGCTTAGAAGCTGCCAATCTACCTGGTTTTCTAGTCTGCTGGTACCTGAGGCTCACGATGACGCCTCGCCGACCTGACGTACTATTACCACCATTCAAGAAGCACAATCCAAGTCGTGGCATGGCTGATGACCCAAGCGCCAGGCGCAGATAGTCCATATTGGGCAGGACTATTACACCTCTCCCCATTATGGATTCTGGTGTCACTCCCGGGCGGGCCAGCGGGCCTGGCAGCTCAAAGGCCTCCGGCTCCAGTTTTGACTACATGTAGTTCATCTCCAGTCCGATGACTGGTGACCTGGGCCAGCAAAAACGAGAATCGAGGGGCTGGTTGGGAATTCCGCCCTTGACGGAGGTATTTATCTTCGAACTTCGAATGCAGCAGCCAAAACACGGGTGTGCAGCATAATCTCTTACTTGAGTTGTCATTAGCTGACGTTGAGCATGGGGCACCCAGGGTCGACGTTAGTGTTTGCATCGCGTGTCACGTATCGTCGAGAGTAATCAGCGATTGAACCTGAAGCGTGGGGCAGGCATCTCGAATGGACGATTCAAATCGTGCCAGCAAACAGGCTCGCAACAAGCATACCCAAGCCTCCCCTCCAGGACTCCGTAAATGTCGTATGAGCGCGATATGCAGCATAATACGCAGAATAACACGCAGTATAACACGCAGTATAACACGCATGCGTGTTAGCCGCATGATAGGCACGACCGTGGATGATCTTTGGATGGCTAATCGGAGGTAGATGGAAGAAGTCTTTGTGAAAATTGCCAAGCAGAACCGTTTGTCTGGAGGTTTTCTCTAGGCGCCCTCGCTGTCCATCTCTGTCCATCTGGGCATACTTGCGACAGGGTGGGTGGGCGTAGAACTTGAAAAGACACAGTATACAACAGAGAAAGAGAATGTGCACATGATAGACACCATCCAGGGGCTGCGCGATGAGACTAGCCCGGATTTTTAATCATTGCCAGAGAGAGGAACACCCCCCCCCCTTCCCCCCCTTCCCTTTCCCTGTAGATGCCTGAATTCAAGTCATCAGTGCTTAGTAGGCGAGCACGTGCGATCTGGGAAACGGACCTGATATAAAGTCTGACCACGTCGGGTCGGGTCTGCCTGTTCGCTTTCAAATGATTGGTGTGATATTCTACACACGTGCCACTTTGGTGTAAGCACTGAGCAGATCGTCAACGGCGGCAATGTGCCAGAGTCAAGCAGGATTGGGCGGATCTTGTTGGTAAGAATACTCAGCCATCGCCCCTATGGATACAAGTTAGCGACTTCCATCAAGTCAAATTCTCGCCATGGCTGTAGGTTTGCGAATATGGCCGGGCGTGATCCGAGTACGGCAAGGTTTCGTGGTAACTAGGACTATCCGCCGTGTTCCCCGCCATCAAGTCACAGCATAGACCCGTCTCGGCATCTGGCGCGAGGGCTTTCAGGTGTTTCAGGCCGGCCAAGGTGCCACAGATGCACGTCCACGCAACTACGGAGTTTTGGCACAGCCCCTGCTGACAGGGGCATGACCGCTGTGTTTACTTGTGGTCTTTTTCCCCTCCTTCCACTCGTGATGGTGTCTCCATTGCGCACACCTGTGTACCTTAAAGCAGGCAGATATTCAAACGACGGTTGACCTCTACGTTTCGCCTCTCGCGCATGAGCCGTGCTCAATATCTTTTGGGGGAATGCATTTCCGGTGTCCGGTCTCGGCGATTCTCGCCATCCTTGCTTGCAAGTTGTTGGTAATAGAGGGCTGCCAGGTCTGCTTATGATCATTGCCATCGTCAGTGCCTTGAATAGGTGACGTAGATAGGCTACTCGTACTCATTCCACATCACCACACCACCAGTTGAGTGACATGCCCTTCGCGAAGTCCGTCAGTCTATGGCAGGCCAGATTAAAAAACGACTAAGAGTCAAAAGATTATCACGTCTTGAATCCAATGTCATTCCTTGGAGTCCTCACCCTTGATGGTCTGCGCAAACTTACCAGGGCCGCGCAGTCCATCTCCAATCAAGGCCGTATTCGAAGCGCCAATTGACAGAGCCGTAAAGCGCGAGCTTATTCACAATGGCCAAGTCAACTGTACAGCTGTTCAAGCACGGATGCCGGTACAATCGACTGGCGTTGAGACCGATGTCGACAATTCTGACACCAAACCACACTGCAGCGGCTATCTGGTGGGGGGGGGGGGGGGGGGGGGGGGTGGGGGAAGAAAGAAATATAATGATTTTTCCAAAAAAAATTGGGTATAAAAAGAATTCAATGACGGGGGGTGTACGATCACTTATTACCTGCGTACTCGTAAGGCGGACCCGGAACGGGACGATGCAGAGGCCGAGGCTGAACTTGGCCGCGCTCAGAAAGTGACCGACAGGGCAGCGTGCAGCGCCAGCCCTGGGGCACGACAGCCCGTCAGACGGCTTCTGGCGAGCCTGAGCTTTGGAGTGGACCGCGCCAGGCGGCCTGCTGCCGGCGATATTTTCCGAAGAGCATCCACCAAAGGCTCGTGAGTGGTGGCCCTGTGGACGCAGATGCAGGGCTCGCTCTGACCAGAAAGTATTCCTTGTGCAGGCTTATATCCTGTCAGCAAAACACGCCGATGTAGAATGGAGGAGAGCACACGCTAGGCGCAGAGTCTTGTGTGAAGCCGGACTTTGGCGGGAGGACTGATGGTCTGACGCGCGACGGGGGCAAAGAGTGATGATGCCCCTCGGCGAGCTGGTCGCAGTGGTCATGGTGGATGTACGAGCATTTACGAGACGAGCCCTGCCGTCCACCCTGACAGCCTGGCCGGGCTGGTGTGGGGGAACGGGTGGGTGGCACGGGAGGTCTGGTGGGAAGCCACGAGGCCCAGCCCGAGGTGTGTCTGGCTCCTTTCCCCAACAAATCCACTCACTAGACAGCCCAGGTACCTACGTACGGTAGGCGGTGGATTGGATGCGAGTGCTCGTACCCAATGTACCCGCGGATACAAGAATACAGCCGCGGAGCGTCAAAGGCGCCGCGTCGGCGCAATGCTTCTCCCGGGCTCGGCTCTCCCGCTGCATTGCTGTCCTCCAGTGTCCTCCTATTCGCCCTCGCTCCTCTTTGCCCTCCTCTTCCAGTCTTCGCACGAACACGAGCACGAGCACGCCTGCCTGCCCACCTCGCCTCATCAGGCACCCACCCGCCGCCTCTCCGCGTCACACCCGCACTTACACGTGGTCCTGCCTCCCGGGCCCGTTGCCTGCCTGCCTCCCTTCCGGACTTAACGGCCGCTCCCTCCACCTATCGCCATTGCCCCGGCCCCGACCCGCCCGCCGTGCATCTCTACTGTCACCGCACAACGCCCTCGCTTCATGTCGTCAGCCCCTTGGCCCGCATAAGAGTGCGCTCGCCGCTCTCCGCCCCCCTCTCCCCCTCTACCGGTATGCTCCAGACTCGATCCTCGGCGGCCCTTGTTCCCACGGCCTCACTCGCGTCCGCCATTGCCCGCCTCCGCCGCCGTCTCTCGCTCCGCCTCCGTCTCCGTACCCCATCCCGCTTCGCCGTCCGCGCCACGGCCTTGTCCCGTCGCCATCTGTCCTCTCCTGCTTCGCCCCCTGCGCATAGAGCTAACATGGCCGCTGTCGAGATCGACGCGCCCCCCTACGCGGCCCCCCGCACTCAGAACCCGACATGGCTGTCGAGAGAGACTCCCACAACAGGGACCAGGCCAAGCCGGATGGCCAGCCGCGCGCCGGCGCCCAAGGCTTCTTCCCTCTGGGCTACCGCGAAGCTGCCTCTCAATGGGTATGTTCCAGCACCCGTCGACTGCCCATGCCCCTCTAAATCGCGCCTCGTCTGACACCGTTTTCTCCCCAGTGGGCTGGCCTCACCCCGACCGCCGCCGAGCGTAATGTCGTTGCCTGCATTCCCTACCTCCAGGACGCCGCGTCCGCCGCCACCTCTGCCGCGAAATCCATACCCTCTGCCCTCACCCCGGGTGCGGTTCAGACGCTAGCCAAGAGCGACCCCTTCGGCCCCCGCGTATGGCGGTCAACCATGGTGCAATTGTCGGGCAAGAACAGGGCCATCAACGAGTTCTCCGTGGAGCGTGTGGGCGAGGAAACGGACGACACGCTGGTCATGCTCCATGGCTACGGGGCCGGTCTTGGCTTCTACTTCAAGAATTTCGAACCCCTCAGCCGCGCCGAGGGCTGGAAGCTGTACGCTCTCGATATGCTCGGCATGGGTAGCTCGTCGCGCCCACCGTTTCCCAAGATCACGGCCAGCGACCCTGCCGAGAAGATTGCCCAGGCCGAAGGCTGGTTCGTCGACGCGCTCGAGGAGTGGCGCAAGGCTCGCAAGCTTGAAAAGTTCACTCTGCTAGGCCACTCACTAGGCGGCTACCTGGCCGTTTCATACGCCCTCAAGTACCCCGGCCACCTCAACAAACTTATCCTCGCCTCGCCTGTCGGCATCCCCGAAGATCCTTACGCGGTCCAGGCCGACATGCCCGAGCCCAAAGAGTCTACCCTACAGGACGAGTTCACCGTCGATCAGCAGACGACCACGCAGCCGCATGACACCAAGGGCACCTTTGACGCCCAGCAAAAGCGCGACGAGCAGGCCAGCGCCCCGAGGCGGAGGCAGATCCCGGGCTGGTTCGCGTGGCTGTGGGATGCCAATGTCTCGCCTTTCAGCATTGTGAGGCTTACTGGGCCTCTGGGCCCCCGGTTCGTGTCTAACTGGACTTCCCGGCGATTTAACCACCTGCCCCCGGCGGAGAAGGATGTTCTGCACGACTACGCGTATGCGCTGTTCCGCTCGCCCGGCAGTGGCGAGTACGCGTTGCCGTACCTTCTCGCACCGGGAGCCCATGCCCGCAGCCCTGTGATCAACCGCATTCACGGAGTGGGCCGACAGACTATAACGCCAGCGACGGGCACGACGCCTGCCGTTCGCGAAACGGGCTTCCCCATCGTTTTCATGTACGGCGAGAACGACTGGATGGACGTCGCAGGCGGGCTGGCCGCGGAGGAGCGTCTCAAGGAGGCCAAGCGGCGCGCCCTGCTGGAGGGCACGCCGGAGGAGAAACGGGCCGAGAACGGCGCGTGCCGCGTCATTGTGGTGCCCAAGGCCGGCCACCACCTGTACCTCGATAACCCCGACTCATTCAATGACTTTGTCCGCAAGGAGCTTGAGGAGACGAGGCAGCGCACCCTGCGCGAGAAGAAGGACAAGGCGACCGCGTTGCCGGCTTCGACCTCGTCCTCGTCATGAGGGACTAGGATTAACGAACGACACGATACCCATGCTTGGTGTGCGAGCAGGCGAATCAAGTTGCGAGAGATTTGAGCATGCCGGCGTTGTACGACTGCATAACCACTTGCGTGGCGTTTTGAGGGCTTATTCTGCTGCATTTTTTTGTCATATTTCATGTTTGAATACCTTGCAAATTTTAAATAAGAAAGAATAGAATCGAAGCGGGCGATTCCGCTGACGATACCGACCACACATACGAATGATCCAGCAGGCTCCACGTCTGTCGCAATGGTTTGTGCTCGATACCAATGCCCACGTTGATGCTACCGGCACGCAGTGTTGTGTCAGCGGTCTGCTTCTACAAAGATGTGGAAAACGCAGCTGTGTTCTGGAAGTACAAAAAATCGTGTCTACGTCAATACAAGTAACCGCTCTCAGCCGCCACATCACATGGTGGGTAGCTGCTCTGGACAATGTCCGCACCGCCACGATGCGCCATCGTGACCCGTGTCTGATCCATCTATCGGTGTCCTCGACACGAAGCACCCATCCAAGGCGCCGAACGGCAAGCCAGACATTGTGGGATAAAGACAGCGTCTCCGGGGGCCGGCCGGCCTGGCCAGGATCCGCGCCTCAGGGGTCAAAGGGACGCTTGGCGTGCTGAGCCACACCTCCCGCCTGGCGTTCGAGCCGGGTCCCCAGCACCCCTCTGGCGTCATACGGCTCCGCCGCAGCCGCGCGGTGCGGTGTCTTGCTCGCACTCTTCCCATCCTCGGCCTCTGGCACGCTGTGGTGGGGCAACCGCCCTCCTTTCCCTGGCGATGACGGCGGTCGCGCGCCTTGCCGACGCGGCACACGAGGTGTGTGAGACAGGTTTATCGCACGCCGGAATCAGGGTGCTGGCCGGCACCCCTTCCCTTGGGAGACCAGTCTGTGCGACGGTTCTGACGAAGAGGGACAGTTCACACATACACACAAGCGTTCGCGTTCACGTTCGCCTCCCCAACGTAGTTCACAATCATGAATCCTCGACTGCATCACAGCTCGAGCAACGGACCTTGGCATGTGCAAGAAGATGTATATATATAAACTAGGAGAGAAAATAAGCTCTCCTTCACACGCGCGTGGAGATGGGAGAACAAGAGCTTAAAGCAGCTGCGCGTGTCCGCTCGACGTGCGAAAAATAGAAATCAGAGTGCCTCCTGGGTATTCTTCTTTCAGGCTTTCTCACCACGACCGGGTCCCCGACCCGTGGTCCCTGGTGGGGCCGCCCGCTGGCTTGCTTCCAAATCAAAAGAAGGGGGGGATGGGGGCCTCCTAGCCTCCCCCCCTTGCATGACGATATCCATCCGTGTCTGCTTCCTTCCATTCTTGACCCTCGCAAAACTCCCCCAAGGGCTCGGACTCGAGCACCGAGAAGCCACTTCCGTGGGGGGAAAAAAAGGAACCGGTGGCGTGAGCAGCTCCACTGGAGCCGGTCTCTTACTTGAGCAGGCTCATGGCAGCGTTGAAGCCGGTGACGCGGTCGGCGGTGGAGGTGGTGTGGACGCCTTCGGTGAGGAACTGGTTGAAGTTCTCGACGGTGGGGCTGTCGGCGAGCGCCTGCTGGACGTTCTTGGGGACCTTGCCGGAGGCGGCAAAGTACCACATGCCGGAGGCGAAGTTGACCTCGTCGTTGGAGGTGAGCAGGTTGAGGGTCTTGTCGGCGCCGGGGTTCCTGGGGGTTCGGCGGAGGCGTCGGCGTAGAAGGGCGCGGCCTGGTCCTTGATGCCGGGCAGCGACTTGGCGTACTCGGCGTTGTTCGCGCTGGACTGCAGGTTCGAGGTTCCCTTGCCGGGGTTGTCGGCGGGAGTGGCGGAGCGCCTGTACTTGTACGCGCCCGACTCGAACATGGACAGGGCCCAGACGGCGGCGATCTGGCCCTTGGCCTGGATCCCGTACTTCTTGAAGCCCTTGTTGAGGAAGTTGGCGGCATCCGCGGGCTTGGTGCACTCCTTGTCGCTGGCGTCGGGGCAGCCCGGGTCTGCGATGCCGCCGCACGCCGCGGCGCTCTGCTTGCACAGCTGGGTGATCATGTCGCCGGTGATGGGTCCGCTGTCCGCGCCTTGGGTCTCATAAACCGGGGCGGCGGCGGCGGATCCGACCATGAGGATGGTAGCGGCAACAGCGGTGAACTTCATAGTGGCGGTGGTGGAACGGGGTGTTGTTGAGTTGATACGCTTGGGTGGGAGTGGTGGTGGTGGATTGAACGGATCGTATCAAACGATGCACGCGCAAAGACTCTTTATATAATAAAAAAGTAATGAGAGAAGGAATGCTGTTTGTGGGCAGCAGACAGGGAAGCTTGGGAGAGCCGGGCGGCTAAGACAGGCAGCAAACAGGCCAGACGGACGAGGCTGATAGGTTGTTCGGGAAGCGGCTGTGGTGATTGTTTCGTTACGAAACAAAACGAAGCTGAGCAGGCAGAACAATGAATGGCACTGGCAGGGAAGCTGGGTTCAGTTGCTGTGGCCGGGGCACAAGTCAACCGAGTTGATAAGAAGTGAAAGGCTTTGTTTGGGAGAGTGGAACGAAGGAAGCAGACGCGGTGAACAATGGCTACGGGACAACGATGGGAGACGGCTGGATGGCGGGCGGGCCAGTGAAGATATAGCCAGCCACGGCCGCGCTCTTTGGGCCACTCCTGAGTGTAGGTACTCGTACACTAAGGTACGGAGGTATGTAGATCTGACTGGCCGGTCGATCTCCCTACTTCCATTGGATATTACCTACATACCTCATACATGCAGCATGGAGTGTGTACGAGTACCTCTCGTACCAGCCTTCACGCAAACCGAATCCAGCGGGGGGCAAAGGGGGCAAAGGGGGCAAAAAGGCTCCAAAGGAGCGCGATTCTGGGGTCCGGCCTGAGAGCCCTCGTCATGCAGGACGGGGCGGGGGCGCGAGTCCGGACAAGGCCTGATTCAGCAGATCACATCCCCTGCAGTCAGTGGGCCGCGAGGTGGTGAGGTGAGGCTCGGGTCGTGAGAGGTAGCTTGCGAGCCCGAGAGGTTGCGAGCTGGGCCGACCCTCGACGAGCCCCTGAGTCAGGATGGGCTGGGGCTGGGGCCAAGGTGCAGGGAGTAGGCACCCAAGCAAGCAGGTACGTGCCTAGCGGAGTCCTGCGGACGAGTACGAGACTGGATGTACCCAGCCTTGCACCCTTACACCATTCGCCGAATAGAAGGGGTCTGACAGGCGCGCAAGGTTTTAAGGGATGCAGCCGGGCTGGTGGCTGCAGAGAAGGGGGCCCAGCGCTTCCAGCATGTTGCATTGTTGTTGGTTCACTGCCAGGCAGACTCCACTCGGGCCGGGATAGCAGCACTGCTGGATGTGTCTCTGCTCAAAAGGGCACCTACTCGTAACATTCATAGAAGCGGTATTCCCAGCGTCACGCCAGGTGCCGGCCTTTAAGAATTCGACTTCCATTGCAACTGGCATCAAACTGCAGCGCACCCTGTGCGATCACGAGCAGGTCCCTGTAGGTACCTGGGATTCGTTCCGCTCCAGCTACGAGTACTCCGTATATGTAGCTACCTTAGGTACCGTACCGTACCTAAGCTCCTTTGAATGGCAGCCCACTGGATTGCCCGCTGACGGCCGACAGTCGGTAGGGGCGGGACACCGGAGGAACCCAAGTGGCCAATCACAGCCGGGCCAGCGACTCTAGATCCCGGGGCCTGAAACAAGCCGCCAGATCGGCTGATCGGCGGGAGTGTCGGCGGCAGACAGGCCAAACCTGGCACGCCTGGGCAGCCACCGCAGTCTACGGAGCAACCTACCGCTGGGCTAACTTAGTACCAACGACTCGTCGCGGTCGGAACCAACCGTTCTTTGTTCAAAGCCCGGTCTCCAATGTTCATGCGCTTGGAAAGGGGCTCCGACATCCCTGGATGGAGCAGGGAAATGTTCTTCGGTGTTCTGGTTGTACTCGTAGGGCTTGGCCCCGGCTTCCCAATCCATCGTGCACTCGCACCCGGCTGGCAATCAATCCATCCCAAAGATGCCCGGGTTGGTTCCGGGACCAATGCACCCAATGCTGGCCGGGCTGGCTCACTTCCATGCGGCGGGGGAGGAAACGCCACGTCCAATCCCGTTCAGCCCTCACGGCACGGCCGACACGGGCTGCGACCGCACCGGGCACGTTGCAACTCGACCCCTTTCCCTTCGCCTTCCTCCAACATGAACAAGAGCGACCCCTCCTCTCCTTCCAACCAAACAAACGCTGCACCCGCCACAGCAAACATGACAAACAGCCCGGGCGGCTTGCGTTTCAGGTGGGCCGCCATTACTCGAGAATGAGAGGCAGGTAGGTACCTACCTCACCTACGTATCTGAGGTAGGTACGGATTACCTACTCGTAGAGTGTGGCAGTCTGATTGTGGTCGGTCTCTCACCTGCGGGATGCTGACGAAAGATGAATTCGACCTCCGCACACTGCGATGCTACCTAACATCCCATGTCTCAACCTGCCTTAGGTAGGTAGGCTAGGTGGTATCTGGAAGGTTCCGCAGGCAGTGAGCCCGTGATGAGGATAGGTCCTCGGGCCCGAAGGAAGCGCTCGCCAGTCGCTGCCCCGGCCTCAATCTACACCGGACGGCCAAGTCGACAGGCCGTGGCAATGATGGTGCACAGGAGGTGGCGGCCAACAAACGGATGCTGACGCTCAGCGAGCAAACAAAGTCCACCTCGTCGCTTGTGTGGCCATTTTTAACCCTCATCGTTGTTGGGCAGGATCGGGGAGAGCCCGCCCAGCAACCACCAGCCGAAGCGAGTCGATTCCTTACCGCCACTCTCACCACTGAGAGGCAAACTTGCATGCTCGTGACGCCGTCCTGCGCGATTCCTGCCTACCGCGCTGGCCACTGCCCAGGGCAAGGATTCGCTTCGTTGCAGCCTTTGCCAAGTGACTCGGTTTTTCCCATTTACTCGTATCAGCGGCACAACAACCAGCACATGGCCAGTTTCGCCAAACCCAGCACTCCGATCTCAAGTTCCAAACGCCGGATTCGCGATTCCCTCGGCATATCCCCTTGTCAACTTACCTCAAGAAGAGCTCCTGGCTGCGCGCCGGAACATGCCATCGTCGATCGGGATCTTCTCGTGACAGCCTTGCGTGGGGCCCCACGAATCCAGTCAAGCTTTCCAGGACAGCCCGAGCGAGAAGCTCGCAGGGAACGAGTCCGGCCTGAGATTCGACCAAGGGGAGACCTAGTCGATGGCGTTTAACTGACACCGCCACCCAAAGGCTACTCGTAGCCCTGGGCGCTGGCTCCCGGTGGAAGATGTCGTGTCTACCATAATGTCCGAAGCCTCGTTTCATCGTCAGCTGCCTATTGCGGCCTGTCAAACGAGTGTTGGTCAACGAGAGGATTCGGCACGAGATACCCCAGGTCGATTCGAGGATTCAACGCTTCCACACAGGAAAGCCTGAGCATGTACTTCTGACTTACCACTGTTTCCACAATCTTCTTCGCATGTTGAAGTAGGCAGGATATTTTCCACGCTACCCAAATGAGATGGCATTTCTGGAGGCATTTGGCTGCCTTTGAGGCACATCGATCAGTCTGAGATAGTCGACCATTACCTATATGTTAGGTACCTGATGAACACCCGTACACGCAGTGTGGGGCTGCCAGCTGATGGCCTGTACTCCTACCTACCCACCTTAAGTACCTACCGTACCACGCTTACTCATAAAGCGCAGAGCTGGGGGAGAAAGCACGAGCTACATATGTAGTGGAGGTCATGTACTCGTACTCGTACCTGGAACGTCGTCCTGGCGAGCAGGAGCATCCCAAAAGTTGCAGTGACCAGCCAGACACGCGCTGTACGTACAGCCTCGTTTTGACTCAGCCGCGCCAGCGTCGTCCCCTCCAACCCCAGCAGCGCCCAACCCCCGTCGACGAGCCGCCCTCTGCTTCCGTATCCCGCGTTCTCGCGAAAGGAAGCCTCAGTCACGCTCCAGCACCGCCGGCCACCTGCCCTCAGCTCCCCCAGCAGGCCGACCAACCCCTCCAGCCGCCGCGCCGTGCACCGACGACCCCTCCGACGCCCTCACTTCTCCTTCCACCCCAACCCGCGACAGGCGCCGCCAGGTCCGGCCGCCTGACGCCCGTCGCCCGTCGCCGCCATGTCGAACCTCTCCAAGTTTGTGAACCGTACGTCCGCGCCGACCCCAAACGAGCCCACAGCCCCGCCTCGGCAGGCTCTCCCGGGGAAGTCTGCAGCTCCAGATCCAGCTCGCGCCCGCGACCCCCGGGTGGATTTCAGGAACAAGACTTCTGACTCAAAAGCTCATCGTTACAGAGAAGGTGCTGATCATCACGGCGGACTCGCGCACCCTGGTGGGCCAGCTCCTGAGCTGTGATCAAATGACGAACCTGGTATGCCCTCCTTTTCTCCCGTATCTCGCCACCTTTTCCTCTCCCTATCTCGCTTTCGCCCAGACACAAATCAGAGTGGCAAGGCAATCCGAGCCGTTCATTGCCGCACGCATATACACTCGATCAACCCCACACACCCATTCGACGAGGAGGAGGAGGGGGAGGGGTAGGAAGACGAGAAACTCGCGAGCAGGGCACTTGCTGACTGTGCTATCCCAGGTCCTCGGCCAAGCGGTGGAGCGCATTATTCGCGACCAGGACGACTCGGAGCCGTCGGCAGAGGTTGAGCTGGGCCTGTACCTGGTGCGCGGCGACAATGTCTGCGTGGTCGGCCTCGTCGACGAGGCCCTCGACGACAGCATCAAGTGGGAGGATGTCCGTGGCGCTGCCATCGGCGGCATCAGGCACTCATGATCCATTTTCTCCTTTTGACGACGGCGACGACAAAGTGACGAACGATGACCTACGACAACGACCACGAAACAACGACCCGATGACGACGAGTAGCCCCTATAGAAGCCCGGCCTGCACGAAGCTCTCGTGTCTCTGCGCACGCGGAGCGGGAGACGGCCGGGTAGCCCCCCCAACTCGATTCCCCTGTATCTACTGGATCCCTCGGACGGGGGATTCGACGTCTTGTCCGGTGACGGCTCACAAACGAAAGTCATGTGCAGGCGTTCAAGACGGAGTGAGTGCTGGTAGCCATGCGCAGGGGGAGGCAGTGAACGAACGGAGTAATTTTTTGACGGGTACAAGAATAAGGTCTTGCAACGACATCCCGTCAGGGGGGCGCACGCTCCAGATCAGAGTGTCAAGATGGAAGAGTTGCTGGGTTTAATGCTTTCATGAATGATACCACCTATGCGTCTCGCGAGACACGAATTCTTGCCCCCACCCCCTCGTTCGCTGATCGCTTGACTCTGCGTGCCGCACAAGCCATCCGTCTATCCAATCCGGCCCACTCCGTGCATGAAGCAATGCTCAGACTACTCCAAGGCCAGACAGCCAACTCCTCTGGGGCGTGGGCCCAGCTTCCCTCTATCCAAACAGCCGCTTCATCAGGAACGGGGCAAAGGCGTCGAAGCCCGGGCTGCCGACGAAGCGGTGGACGCGGTTGCCGCGGCGGTGGCTCAGGTAGCCGTACTCGTCGCCGGGGGTCTCCTCGAGGCCCGAGGCCGGGTCGGGCCGGTGGCGGCCGCGGCGGTCCCGGATGTTCATGCCGTGGGTCCACTGGCCCGTGGTCTCGACGCGGATGTCCTCGGGGGCCTCTGGGTGCAGGCGCCAGGCCGGGTTGGCCCGGTCGAGCGCGTACCAGACGGTGAGCGGGTCGTGCAGCGCCAGGGCCGCCCCG
Source organism: Hansfordia pulvinata (assembly GCA_006538405.1). Classification (NCBI taxonomy): domain Eukaryota; kingdom Fungi; phylum Ascomycota; class Sordariomycetes; order Xylariales; genus Hansfordia; species Hansfordia pulvinata. Next base: position 1,161,910 of record BJKQ01000006.1, on the reverse strand, counting down.
CCCTCCTCGTCGTGCTCGCTGCTGCCCTCCATCGACTCGACCTGCCGGAAGATGCCCGTCATGAACGTGTTGATCCACGTCGCGAGCGGGCTGCCGGCGGCCAGCTGGGGCGCCAGGGCCCGGTCGAAGAAGGTCCGGGTCAGGAGGTGCGGGGTCGTGATGTCGAGGCACATGAGGACCACGCGCAGCTGGGCGGGCAGGGCCTCCGGGTAGGCCGGCAGGCTGGGGAACGGGTGCGGCACCCTGCCGTCAGCGGCGGCGCCCACGAGCGCGTCGGGGATGCGCGGCGGCATGGTGGACGCGGGGTCCCGCGAGGTCAGGGCCAGGACGCGGGCGGCGGCGACGGCGTCGGCGTAGTGGTTAAACTCGGCGACGGGGGTGACGTTGCCGGGGACGTCGACAGCGCCGCCCATGACGACGACCTCGCGGGCGCGCAGGAAGACCTCGGGGTCCTCGGCCGCCGCGCGCGCCACGTTGGTCAGGGGCCCGACGGCGCAGATGGTCACGGTGCCCTCGGGCTCGTCGCGCAGGAGGCGCAGGATCTCGCGATGCGACGGCTCCCTGCTGGGCCGGAAGTAGTCGTAGTAGGGCGGCCGCTGCTCGGGCTCGGGCAGGCCGTCCTTGAAAAGCGATCTCCACGTGTCGGCGGGCGAGAGGTGCGGTTGCTGAGACGGGTGGTCAGCGGTTTCTGGCGCGCGCGCACAAGTGCCTGAGGCAACGTGGGAGTCCTTCCTCCCCGCTACCCGGATCAGGGGCTCGTGAAGTCGCCGGCGCAGCTTGGGGCCTTACTTTTTCATGCACACCATGCAATCCGTCGGCGCCGTCTGTGCGCAGAAGAAGAGGTTGGTTAGATTTCGTCTTGTCCCGCGCAAGCGTGGGCGTGCCCGGGTGACGTGACGACCCATGTTATTGCCCGCCTGGCCGCGTATCGAAGAGCAGCCTCCTTCTCTACCTGCCAAAAGGAAGCCCGCCGCCGTGTGAAGGTACGCGGGGTCGAGGAATAGACTCACGAAAATTGTCCGCCTTGAGCAGCTCCTCCTCGAGGGCGTGCTCGGGCCCGGCGGCGAGGACGGGCCGGTGGGCGCGCAGGTTCTCGAAGCCCAGGGGCCGGCCGTGGGCGCGGCGCCACTCCATCTCGAGGTGCAGGACGTGGAAGACGGCGACAGCGTTGCGCAGGCAGGCGTCGAGGGGCACGTTGCCGTACGTCACGGAGACGAGGGCGAGCTCGACCTCCTCGGGCGACGAGGCCAGGGCCAGCAGCAGGGCGAAGGCATCGTCGGCACCTGCGCGCGTCGGGCGGCGTGAGCGGGGCGTGAGCCGGCAATGAGATGAGAGGGGCGCGGGGTGGGCGAAGAAGAGGAGGAGGAGGAAGAGTAGGAGGAGGCCAGGCCGGCGACGGGGTCTCCCGCGCTATGCGTGCGCGTCGGTGCGCGTCTCCGTCGTCCCTGCTCCTCTCCGTACTCGTGCGTGCATTGCTCACCTGGGTCCGTATCGATGATGATCTTATTGGGTGCCATGGCAGCAATGTCAGGCAAGAGAGGGCTGGCTGGCTGGCTGGCTGGCTGGCTCGTGGCAGCGGCGGCGGCGTTGGTGAGCACCAGATGACGCCGCCCGGGAGGGCGCGCGCTTCGGCGGGGTTCTGAGGTCGGTCTGCCGCGGGTGGCGACGGCGTTGGATGGATAGCGGGGAAATGCGCCCGCGCGCCCGCGCGCCCGCACGCCCCCGCCCGGGGCCGCCGGGGCCACCCGCGGCTGCTGGGAAGCTGGAAGCTGGAAGCTGGGGGAGGACCCGGAACCGCTGTCTGCCCACTGATTACCTACCTTAGGTAGGTGATTAGGGACCACGCCAATCAACATCCAAATCCATTGTACCTTGCCAGCCAGCGCTTACCTAGAAACACGGGCACTGTGTCGCTGCCGGCTTGCGATCATCCCAGCTGGACGGCGCAACCCATCAGCTCAACTCAGGCAGCTCGTATCGCCGGGGGAGACCAGTTCCAGACACAGAGACTCTTCACACACAGCGCAAATTGAACATGTCGTCGCCAAGGGAGACGGCCGCAGGCTTACGGCCAAGAGTCAGCTGCCCGAATCCCCAGGGGTCGGAGCACCCTCACCCCGCCTCTCGAGACTACCTACCTTACCGACGGTTTCCGGGGGAGGGGGGCTGTGTGGCTTCTAGAACAAGAAGAGGTGGTTTATTAGTGCAAGCCAATACGAGTATCTAGATCCACAAGTAGGGTGCCTGACGTATATTTCAGACTGATGTTGGGTCTCGAGATACATGTATGTTTCGGGACACATGTATGTTACCCATGGTACTCGTAGACCTCAAGTACGAAGCAAACAGGGACCAGTGTAGGCTTTTGAGAACTGATCTTCCTCTGAAAGCTCTCACGTGAGAGGTGCCTCAGCCTTATATGGGGTTGACTGCGCGCAGGGAGCTGCGAGAGCGCAAGCATCAAGTCCTCTCTGCAGCAGAGGCAATGGTCGCGACTGGGAGTTATCGGTGCTCGTACTCGCACCTATTATTGGAATATATGTACGCATACATGTAGCGGACACCGGATATCTAGGTGCTACCTAACCTGGTACCTCATTACCACCGCCTGCACCCAGAGAGCCTCATCTGATGTCCTGGGCTACGAGTACTTGGGTTCGCCGCTCAGCATCAGTGCTTCGCGCAGGTATGTACCCACGTACCCTCCGGGCCGGGACGCACTAATGTAGTTAGGCACAGGTACCAGCTGGGGAGCCGGGGCCCCAAATCAATGGCTCCCTCAATGAACAGCGAGTGCCAAGAAGAGCACCGCAGTGGCCAGACTGTCCACAACCTCAAGCGAGAGCCATCGACCCAATGCATGGATGGATCCAGACTTGCCCAAACGCGCAACCCGTGTACTCGTACCTACGGACTGTCAGGGGCCTAAAGATTCGTCAGCCTGTCCCATCTACTCGTAGTCGTACTTGGGTACTTGGATGTCGCCTTCGACCCTATACACGGGCATCTCTAGATTGAAACGGAGCCGTGAGCTCTGCGCGAAAGAAGGGTTGGTTTATGGTGCGGTGATGCGAGGTGCTCATCCATGTTTGGTGCAGCGGGTTAGGTAGGCGGAGCAACGCGCGCCTAGTGGTCTCTGGCAGCCCATTCGACGGCTGGAGGTACGGATACCTGCTCACAGAAGTTCGTTCGGGGCATTCAATGCTGACGGGCAGTCGAGGGCAGGTGAGCGCTGCTTGGAGTGTGACTGTCGGGCCTCCCAACATCCAATGTACATGAGGTGCTCGTACGCAGCCCTGGACTGGAGATGGAATCATTGTGGAGTACATACATTATGTAGGTTAGGTACGCCGCTCTCCCCTGCGTGCAGTGAAGGGGACCGTCCCAGTCCGAGAGGTACTCGTACCATCCATAGATCTCGCCCGGCCCCGACATGATGGTAGCGAACCTGCAGGCGACGAACCTCAGCGCGCTGCCCCTTAATTGGCTGAGAACCCCCCAGGCCACCCGTACTCGTACTGCGGCAGGACACGTCTCCATGTACCTAGGAAGCCTACCACTTCCACGTCCCGTCGCCAGACGAACAGAGACAACCCTGAAGCGAAACGCCCACCACACCACGACCAACCGCCCCGTCACCTCACCACCACCGGCTGCATCTCTCTTCGCACCTCTCCCACCCATCCACGTCAGCCTTTTCCTCCCGTCTCCGTCCCTTCCCTTCGTCTACTCTCCATCCATCCCCCCCGCACATCTGCTCGTCCTGCGCTCGTGCCCGTGCCATCTCGTCCGCGCGCATCACCCACTGCTCGGCCCGCGCAGTGTGCCCAGTCCCTCGCCTCCCTCCGATTTGGCCACACGGTAAGTCCGACTCGACCTTTCCCACTGGAAACCCTCAAGCCCCCAGTACTCGTACGGATTTTCCATTGCCCAGTGGCTTTGGTTGCCATTGGCTCCTCATATTGCCCACGTCGGTTTTCGCGCGCCGAGCCGTGCCAATCACCGCGAATGGACCTAAATCTTAGGCCACCACACTGGGAGCCGTGTAATGATCCGGTTTACTCCCCATCTCCCCTTAATCTTTCCGCCCCCTGGCAAGAACCACAAAACCCTGGAACGAGCCCTCTGCCTATCCTCCAGCCTTCCATAACACCTCACTGGCTGTCACCTGCCACTTACCTGGCTGTGAAGTGTCCTCTGGCTGTTCATCTGCTGCCTGTCCATGCACACATTGTTACCCAGGGGATCAGCAGCCATCACACCTGCACAGTCCAAAGACGACATCTCCCATTAACCAACCCTCTTCTTATTCATCCTCTCTTTCTTCAGCATATGCATCCAGCATAATTCACCAGGCTTCTTTCAACTCGCACTGCCTTGCATAGGATTGCAAGAGGGGACAGCAAAGCTAACAGCCCTTCCAGTGTGTCTTGACAGCTTGTAAACACTCACCCAGTGCTTACACTGACTGTACTCTACATCTGAGTGGTGGCTGGTTCTCTCACGTTCGTTACCTGGTCCTGGTCACCCTCTAACTGTCCTACCGCCGCCTCGACTGCTTTCTCAAAGCCCTTAAATCCCTCCTTCGCCACCAATACTCTCTTTATATAGCTGCTATTGCTTTCCTAGCAGGAAAGTGATAATCGCCTCGACACCGACATCATGGACAAAACATCCGACTTTTCTCCAATCACCACCATTGGTGGCTATATTGCCATTTGCCTGCTTGGCGTTCTGGCCTATCAGAGCTACACCCGCAGCGGTCGCCGCAATGCCCCTGCTAAGACGGCGACGCGACAACAGCGCCCCGCCGAGACCGAAGTCGTGAGCGACTCGAAGAAGAAGTCCGACAAGGCTCCCAAGCAGAAACCGAAACCCAAGGCCCCGGCCGCACCCGCCGTCAAGCAGACCGCTCCGGCGCCTGTCGCTTCCAACGACCACGAGGACACCGAAGCCGCTGATAAGAAGGCCGACCGCGAGTTTGCCCGTCAGCTGGCCAACGCTCACGCCGGTACCAAGTTCGCCGGCAAGAAGGCCGACGATAAGAAGACCAAATCGGTCAAGCAGTCAAAGGCCGAAGAAGGCCAGCGCCTCGCCGCCGAGAGGCAGTCTGCCGAAGCTCACGCCGAGGATGCCGACGACGACCTCTCTTCGCAGGCCTCGCCCGCCGTTGGAGCCGTTAACGGTCAAGACGTTTCCGACATGCTTGAGCCCGCTGCCGCCGCTCCCACCGTTCTGCGCTTGACTGATACCGACTCAGCCAAGCCCAAGCAGCAGAAGAAAGCCAAGGCGCCCGAGCCCGTCGAAACTAAGAAGCAGCGCCAAAACCGTAAGAAGAAGGAAGCCGAGCGCGCTCTTCGCGAGGAGACCGAGGGCCAGCGTCAGAAGCTCCTGGAGCAGCAGCGACGTGCTGCCCGGGTCGCTGAAGGCCGCGCCGCCAAGGATGGCTCTGCTTTCATGGCCAGCCAGAAGAACGCCTGGGATGAAAGGCTGCTGCTTCCTCTGCTCCTGTTCAGCTGCTCGACACCTTTGATGCCCAGCCCGCCCCCAAGCCTGCTCAAGCTCCAGCCAAGGCCTCGGCCTCTGCCGCTGCGAAGAAGGACGGATCTGACCCCTGGATGTCCGGAGTTCCATCAGAGGAGGAGCAGCTGGAGCTTCTCAAGGAAGACTCTTGGAGCGAGGTCAAGACCAAGAAGAAGGGCAAGAAGACGACCGCTGAGCAGCCTTCGGCCGCTGACGTCTCGGAGACCGCTGTCTCGACCCCCAAGGCTCAAGTCTCAGGCAACGGCATTAAGAAGCCTGCCCAATTGACTTCTAACTCGTCATTCGCCGCCCTTACCCCGAGGAGACTGACGACAATGACGAGCAGGAGTGGGACGTATGATGCGTTTCTTCGCACCTAACCAGACCGAATGGCGGAGTCAACTGTTTGGCTTGCATCATCTCCTCCACCCTGCCTTGAGAATATGCAGCCTGCTCATGGCCTCGAGTATCGACTCCTTGTACATTGTACCAACAACACAGCCAAAGGAGCATGCGCCTTGATGCGCCACGGCGCCGCGCGCAGTTCCATCGGTATTGGGGAGCGACAGGGCTCAAGGCTATGGATGCTGCCGCCTTGTGCTTTCACGTGCTTATGAGAACGGACCTGTGTGGTCCTCGCGGAAAGCACGCAGAGAATCCAGTCATGATTGACTGTTGATGAGGATACCACAATGGCGGCGATGAGCTGCTGGACGTTCAGACGGTAGCATCGCCGTTTCCTCCCGAGCTGTCTGCGGTTATTGTATTTTTGTTTTGTTTTCATAAACTTGTGGTAGGGAAGCGAGTTCTCGGAGATACGAATTGCTGCTGAAGCCCGTCAATGTCACCAAAAGCTACACGGACGGTGTGCGCACTGTCATCACATCGTCTGCGAACTCAGTCGAGCTGAAGAGACGCCCGCCGAAAAGGGGCTTAAATGTAAAAATGAAAAAAGAGATTTCACGATTCAAGTGCCTGTTCGTTCCTGCCGTGATGCTTGTAGACATGTTCATAGTTGGTCTCGAGTCTGAGTGCATCTAGTGTGACAGCGCATCATGCTGATTTGCGGTGGATCTGCAACGGAACAGTATGTGGCGCGTAGAGCTGACTGCAAACTTGCCGGCTTTGAAACCAACCCCCCCCCCCCCCTCTTATCCTCGAACCTTTGAGCTGAGCAGAAAATGAACAAACTACGGGATTTGGACGCTGAACCTCACCACACCGTAGCCGTTACGCTCGCAACCGGTGCCAAATACCACATTTACAAACCAGAGAGGGAAAAAAAAAAAAAAAAAAAAAAAAAAAAGAGAGACCATGCCTGCGAACAGGAGGTAGGGCCTGTGGCAGATGCAAAAGAGAAATTCAACGTGAGCAAAAACATGGACGAGCAGGGAATTGAACCCTGGACTTCTCGCAATTCGCCGTAATGAACATGCAAAGCGAGCGCTCTACCCCTGAGCTACACGCCCTAGGATGATTGATGAAGTGGAGACGTGCTACGTGCTCACTATATACTTGACACGTTCTTACAAATGCCACCTACGCGTACACCTTGGCCATCATGTTCAGCACCACACCGCGGGTCTCTTGTTGCCGCCATTGGGGCCATTGTCCGTGTTGAGTTGACTGATGATTTATTTTTTAGACATTACAGCGAGCCTTGCTCATACAGTACCGGTGACCGTAGCCACGCCTCATTCAAACGTTTGTGCACCAAATGCATGTCTTCGCGCACCAACACCGAGCCCGATTGCCCCAGGACCCGTTGCCCAGGACCCAATGCCCAGCTCTCATCCGACAAGAGAAAATAACCAAAGGGAACAGATCGTACAGGTCCGTAGTTTCGTCGTCCGTATATAGAGGTGTCCAGCCCCGCATATAGTGAAAATGGAAGGAGCTAGTTCAGTAAGCCGTGCGCCACTGTGTATCAATATGGGGCTCCGGAAGCTGCAAAGCCGGCAGAGCAAGCCCAGCTCACAAGTGCCAGGAGGGATCTCCTCTCCTCTGCTTTTCCACAAAGATATATCTCTCAGTGCGCTGCGACCTTGGCGTTACGCCCACGGTCCGTCTCGCGCGGCTTGTGGGAGCCTGTGACACGGTTCCAATCCTCCCACTCCTTGCTGATCTCCATGAGAATGTTGCCCATGACGGAAGCACTGGCCATCAGGCCGTGGCCCTCGCCCTCGAGCACGCGGACCTCGCAGCGGCGCATTGTGGTGCCAAGCCATCGTACGTTGTCGACGGGCACACGCGTATCACGGCTGCCATGGTGAATGACAACCGGCCGTGTAATGTCAACGTAGCGAAACCCGATAGTGTGCCGCCGTTCAAGGCACACAAGCAAATCCACGGCCGGGTTTGCGCCAGTTGTCGCCAATGCCCAGATCGCGTGCGTCAGCCTCAAGTCGTATGTGAGTTGTCGTTCCTTCTCGTCGGCCTCTCGCGTCGCCGCGGAGATCATTGACTGATGCGCAGCATCAGCCCCCTCTGCCGCTGCCGCCGCGTCTGCGCTGTTGGGACTCAACGCGAGCGCCTCCTTGTCGTTTGTGCCAATATTTGAGCCCGTGTTCTCCTTGTCGGCTGCTGGCATTGTGTCTCGCTGCGCAGCGCTGGTACGCTGAGTGGCTGTTGATTTTCGTTTGCCGCGTTTGGGGCTGTTTTTAGGCAAAGAACTCGTGATCGAGCTGCTGGTCGCCGACATGAAGGAGCTGTTTGCGGCCTTGAGAAACGTAGTAGGCAATGCCCGCAATATCTTCTGGGACGTGGAATGGCATTTGTTGGAGGCGATTGAGACGTGCCGAATGTGGTCATCTGCGATGGAGGGATCCAGGGAGCTAAGAGGTGTATCCGGCCGCGAATGTGTTGTGGCATGCGAAGGGCCGTGGCCAGCGCATAAATGGCACCAGCCGAATGCGCTAGAATGGAGAACTTCGTGATTTTGAGGGTTTGACAGATCGCGTAGACATCGTCTGCGAGTGGTTAGAGCGTGCAAGGCGGGTGAGCGTGGGGGGCATAAACGTACCAGGCCAGCTGAGGGGGGTCGTGGTCCCGTCGGCGTACGGCTCGCTGTCACCAACACCGGGTCGGTCCGGGGTGATCAGGCGGAGCTTCAGGGTCAAAGCGAGTTCATCATAAAATGCAGTGATATACCTGGTCAGTCCCATACCCACGCAGCAGAACACTGCTGAGCCCTCTGGATCGCCGACCTCAGAAAAGGATATGATTCTGCCCGAGTTCGGGTGTCGTATTTGTTGTGAAAGCCGAGGCGAGCAGAGGTAAGACTCAACGCCATCCTCAATCGAGTCAGCGCTCTGGGGTCGCTCATAACCGACTGTGGGTTCCCGTGCAGGCGACTCCTTGATGCGCTCTTCCGGCTCAGGGCTCTTCGCGCCGCTTGAAAGACGCTTCATCCGAGAGCTGCTGCTGCGCTTGGTTTTAGAGTCGACAGGGTCAGGCGTGATTCGTCCTCCTGACTTTCTGCGATCGGTGCTTTGTGCACTGCGTCTTCTTGACGAGGATATGGAGGGAAATGGGGCGCCGTCGTCGCCGCCATGGCCATCGCCTTGGGCATCTGCCGGGTATTCCTCGCGCCCCGGTCTGCGCGTCGACGAGGTCATGCTAGAGAGAGAAGGCATCTCTGCCCGCAGGATGTCTTCGCGTCTCTGCTTCGTGTCGGCCTCAGAATTCTTCCTCGACGGCTGCCGCCGCTTGGGGGCCGAGGTCTCGTCACGTCGGCCGTTGTGCTCGTCAGTCTCGGGTATAGTGTCCTTGGCCGGCCCCTCGCTTTCTTTCCGGTGACGAGATGACCTCTTCGAAGACTGTTTCGCGTTGCGGCCGGTCTTGCGCAGGGAGGATTCCCGCGCGGGAATGGAGCCCGAGAAGTTCTCCGAGTCGGTGGATGGGCTACGCGGGGAAAGAGGCTCCGGGAAGAATGTGCCTTCCTCGTTGATCGCCGTGTCGACTATAGAGTCAGCGCGGGACGAAGCGCCGCTGGCGCTTGTGCGCTTCTTGTCGACGTCACCAACTCGCAAGCGCTCCTTGGAGCTCATGTACAAGAGGCCCTTGGCGTTCCGGTGCTGTGGCTTGCCACAGCTCTCGCGGGAGCGCTGGTTGCGAAGCTCGGGAGTGAGCGGCGGAGCGCCGGGTTCGACAGAGAGGTTGCCGATGCTGCGCAAATCATCGTGCGATGATGAGGCACCGGAGGCAATGGACGAAGGGCGCGAAGCGCTCCGGCTGCCGAGAAACGACTTGAGACCACCAGAAGCTTCGCGCAGGGGCGACCGGGGGAGCGGGGGGACTTTGGGGCGGTGTGGGCGGAGAGTCCCGAAGGAGGTTTGGAGGTGCGGATGGTGGGAGAGGCAGCGGCAAGCTCGTCGAGGTCAACAATCTCGTCCTGGCGGCGGCCGAGGCCGGGGGAGGCAAAAGCACCGTAGTCGACGCCGAAACTTCCGTTCTTGCGGGGGGTGGCCGGGGGGGAGCTGGGAAGGGAGGAGGCTTCGCCGTCGAAGTGGGCGGAGGCAGGGGCGGATATGACGGCCAAACTGGTGATGAGAGAAGAGATGACCTCGGGAGAAGCTGGCGGGACGTTGATGCGGTTGGCACTGGTGGAGGTGGAGGAGCTGGCGCCGGCAGTGGCTTTGTTAGAGCGATCGAGGCGCAGGTGCATGGAAGGGTCGATGGCCTTGCGCCTGGCCTCGCGCCGGGTCTGGAGGGGGATTGCGGGCGCGGGCGAGGCCGCAGGCGATGCGGCGGCGGCGTGATGATCCATATCCAGATCCATCACTCTGGTGCTGTCTGGGGAGCGACGCAAGGAGTAACGTGCCAGGAGAGTCTGGGTCAGGAACGGCGGCGGCGACGGCGGCAGAGACGTGGCGGCGAGGTGTCTTGCCTAATCGCGCCTGGACCCGGCTGCGTGTCTCTGAGTTGGGCAGAGACAGCTGCAGCTACGGAGGCAGAAACGGATGGGCGGGTGAGACGAGGGCGGCGGTGAGTCGAGGGGGCTTTGTCCCAACTCGCGAGCCCAAGTCTGCGAAGCGCCGGAGTCTGCAAGGGGATAGGAGGGCAAGCAGTGTAAAGGAGAAAATGCGGATCGGGGGGGGGGGAGAGAAGGGGAGAAGTCGTGGTCGCAGTAGGTAGGTGAGGTTATGAGGTATGGAGTCGTGGTATCCAGTACGAGGAAGTGGGCAGTTGGGCTCCACGAATGTACGGGTACTCGCATCACAGGTATGTACCTCCTATGGCCAAGTGTGGCAAGGTAAGAAGGTAAGTACAGTGTCATCCATGGATAATGCAGTGGGGGGAAGCAGTAGGTATCGTAGGAGTGGACGTGGTTGAGTAGGTAGGTGGGATCCATTGCCCGTAGTGGGAGACAGCGGCAGCGACGGCGGCGGGTAGGCACGCGGGCATCTGGGGCAGCAATGGGTGGGTGGGCAGCAGGTGGGTTTGGAGGGAGGTGACCATCGTCCCTTCCATCCATCTCCAGTCAGCCATGGTTGAAACCCTCACGTTAACCCCATTGGACGGTACCTCCTGGAAAGTACAAGCAGGTCAGGTCTGGTACTCCATGTCGTACCTACCTGGCACGCTGGATAGAGGAAGTCTCGCGAGTGACGTGCTCGTACCTGGAATACCTTCGGTACTAAAGCCAAGTAGGTATTTATCACACACTCAGAGGCTGCATCTACTCGTATCTGCGAATGTACTCAGAATACGGAGTGTCGTGGATTTGCTGTCACGGACAACACGAAGACCGCGACGTGGGCAGAGCACATTCATTTGTACGATTGCAGGATAATCATTGGTCAATGGGTGAGTCTGAACGCGACCCTAGCCGGCCAATAAACAGGGTTTCATCCGTACGAGTATCGTACTGCGGGCAACAGGTTACTTGTGACTACTCCCTTCGACGAGTACTACTATATTTCCTTGGTCTACGAGAGGTACCCTCTTACGTCGTTCTCCTGTCCTCACTCCCTCCATCAGGTGAGCAGTCACGGATAACAGGAACAGACATCTCGAGAGAATGGAACGTAGAGAGAAGAAAGAAAGATGTTTCTCCTGCGCAGCAGTTGCTCGCAGGCGCAGGCAGAGCCAAGTGCGTACACTCAGGGTGCGCGGGTGCATAAAAGGCGCGAGCTAGAAAGGCTTACGAGCGCGCGATAAATTGAAAGCGGCCCATGGACGTGATGGCCCAACTCGATTGGGAATAAAGGATGAAGAATATTAGGGTAATTTAGATGGCTCCGGGTCGTTTGGCGCAGATCCGACAGGGTTCCCGTCCCAAACCCAGCCAGCCGCGGAAAGGCGTGAAAGGCTCGTGGGTGTCTTTGAAGTCTGCACCACAAGTACAATACTCGTAATGAGGCACGGAGCGCTCGTGGTGGACGGACGCAGACCCGCGAGGGTCGCTATTGGAGTCAGACCCATCCGTGGTACCGCCGGACCACATATCTATGACCATGAACCATGTGCACGTCACCAGTAGGTAAAGTGCTCTTGCGGAGTATGTCCAGCTCGTGGGAGCCCCCGTCGTTGAAGTTTGTACCAGGACGGGACGGCGCCTGCGCCGAAAAGGGGCATTGGGGCTGAGGAGGCGTGAGAGGCACAAAGGGCATTGGATGTCCGCGGGTACGAGTGCCTTCGTACTTCATCAGGTACCTACGCAGGTACTCGTACCTCCTGTTAGACCGGGATGGGCCGCTATCGTGGCGCCTGATAGGCAAATACGCAGAGGTCCTGTCTGCAGTGTGAACGTGACGGCGTGCGGGCTCATAAACAGGGGTCACCGCTTTGACGAGAGTGTGGTCGACTTGGACGCGAGTACTCGTATACCCTTATTAGGTTACCTACGATCTCGGACGGCCTAATGCAGCTTCTCCTTTTCCCTCGCGCCCACGAATCGTGCAGCGCACCGTCCATGCAATGCATTGGACCTGCAGCCTTTAGCCTCAAGCCGCAGGCCCTGGGCCGCCTTGTTTTCGGGGGAGGATGGATCCCACATGACAGAGACCCGCTCCGGGGCGGCCAACCTTACCAGCCAACGGCGTTTGCCTTTGCCCATTGCTCCGGGTCGAGACAGGTGACTACCTACTATAATACAATACTCGTATGCCTCAGGCCGCCGACGGCAGCTGCTCACGGGCTTCGGCGCCATCATTGGCAACTGGCGATGTGCGGACAGAGCCCGGCTGGCGCCCATGTCGGCCAAGGGTCTTCATTGGTCGCGAAAACGCGGTGGAAGATGACCGCGTGCCCCTGAAACCAACCAGCAGGGCTTGCGTCTGCCCTCCATCGCCGACTGGAGCTGAGACAGTCCAAAATGGTGTTTGAGTTCTCGTTCAGGTCTCGCTCCGTTGCCAGCCGGGAGGGATACAACGAGGGATTCTCGGCAACTGATCAGTGAGTCGCGAGAGCCCAACCTGGCGGGGTGTTGGAAATGAGACGCCAAAGCCCGGTGGATCCCGCGCAAAGACACGCGCTTGGCCACGAGTCTCGTGCCTGGCTATCTACGAGCATTCGTGTGGGATTGGCGGGGCAGTGAGCTCGCGGTTGTACAAGGACTCCTGGTTAACAGCAAATCCGCCCGTTGATGAATGACTTTTTTTTTCTTCTTCGGCGTCCAACCATCCGTGGCAACTACCTACTGCAGTGATCGACTCGTGCCCGCCTCGACCCCGTCGAGACCTCGTGGCAGCGGACGCGGGCGTGGGTGAAGAGCCAGAGTGCTGAAAGTGGAAACCAGCCGAATGGCCCAGGTAGCCTCCTTCCTGAGAGACAAGCCGTCGCTCATCCGACAAATGTCTAGGACGACAGCCCGCCAACCCACCCAAAGTCTGCGTCTCGAGGCGCAGATAGCCTTCTTGTTGCCGGTTCTTGCCACCGAGCCTCCCTGGCAAACGGCACGCCGAGGCCATGACGAATCCTGGTACCGAACTATCTTCACCTTTGGTAGCGAGAGGGCCCCTGCTAGGGCAGACCCATCGGATCGCGGTTGATGGGACTTTCCTCTGCTCTGAGAGGCTGGGGGGGACAGGCTTGCCAATTACCGGGCCAGCCGTGATGCTCTGCTCTGGCGACGGCGATTGTTGCCCACCACCGGCATCCTGAAGACTGGAAAACAGATATGGGTAGGTACGTGCAGGCATAAGATCCTGAGCCCGGACCAATGCAACCAGGGCTTCCCCCATACGCATCCATGCACTTCCTTACCTGGTGCCGAGTACTCCGGCGTACGACTTGACTCGTACGAGTACTCTGCCTCCCGCGAGAACCAAGCCTCGTCTCCTGGAAGAAGGGTTCATGGCCTACTCATGCCCTGATCCTTGCCGTCAATATTCCGGGCTGCGTACTCGTAAAACCGACGCATATTCATAGCATCTGGTTGGCTCGGCAGGTTCGTGGAAAGAGGCCAATGGATGACAATGGCCAGACAGAGTAACGCAGAGCCTCCGCTCCCTTTCTCCGGGGTCGTCGCCCGCAGGGCTGGTTACCTAAGTACCTACTCAGCACTCAGTTACGAGTAGGTAACGGACTATCACAGCAATAGAGTCATCAGCTGATGCATTGGGCATTGCTGTCCTTCTGGGGATTTGTTCGCTCTCAGGGTCTACTGATAGGTCTGCAAGGCCTTGACAATCGTCATGCGATCGGACACTGCGGACACGCGCATTGTCTCGATGCAGACGATTCGCCTGTACGAGTACCTACGGTAGGTATCTGGCTTGCCTCTTCCAAGTTCGTCCTCGCCACAGACGACACCCACAACCCATCCATCTGCCTGCAAGGGTGGCGCTGTCCTGTGCGAAAGGTCCAGTCGTGCGTGCCCTGCCACGCACGCCTGCGCCCTGAACCCAGCCGCTCATCGGACTGGCTCAGGCCACAAATGGGGCCTTGCATGCACCGGGCTCCCGAAATAGAGTTGACAGCGCCCCCCCTTCTCTTGTGCCCCAGCTGTTCGCTCGTACCTGCCCCAGCTACGAGTACTCGTACGAGTAGTCGTTCGTGCCTGGTAGAGACGTCATACGTCATCGGTGGCCAGGAGCAGGCGCGGGCGTCGTGGGATGCCGGCAACCAGGGAAAATCAGGTTGCGGCTGCCGCAACCCAAAGTCAGTCGGCCCTGTTGCAACACAATGGCCATTGCTGGCAAGCGCCCCAGCTCCGACATATCAGCGCTCTCCTGCCACCTCCACCAACCCTCAACACGTTATCTGTTCCTCACTGACGACTTCGTCTTCTCAACGGTGCCACCCCTAATGACCCTTTCTCATGCCCGCCCTCCACGAACTCGAACTCGAACTCAAGCCCGGCCTCTCTTCGTCTCCACCCTACCTCGAATCACCCGCTCGATCACCGCCGGCCAGAACCGCCAATAACCCAGCGCATACCGGCACAGGCCGAACCCAGCCGCGACAATGGACGTCATCCTGTCCCTCCCATCGTCTCCTATTTCGCGGCGCCCATGATGACCTCCTGGTCCACCTCGCTCAACCTGCTCTTCTTCTACATGACCTGGTCTACCCTCGTCCTGTCGCATTCCCCCCTCCACATTGAGCTTATCGGGACTCTGGCAGTCCGTCTAGTCTTCTGGCTACTACCCTCTCTGCTCTTACTGCTCTTCGACACCACGTTGCCAAGTCTTTCCGAGCAGATCAAGATTTACGGCGCCCGCTCTCTCCCGCCGCGCAAGCCCGCTCTGTTGCTGCGACAGACTCTCCTTGCTGTCGTAAACCTACTTCTGTGCAGCACTGTCCAAGCTGCCATCTCAACTGCCTCGGCCACCCTGCTGCGCGCCCCGCTTTTCAAGACGAGCACCACCCTCCCCCTGCCCTGGCAAATCATCCGCCACATCGCTGCCCTCTATACCGCCCGCGAGGTTCTGACCTACTATATCAATCGCAATCTCATCAATGGCCGGGGACCGCTCGCCAATATGCACAAGTCCTACGCCCACCAGCGCCGTGGGGCAGGTCCTTACTCAATCATGCTTTACGCCGACCATCCTCTTCCTCTATTGGTGGCACGTCTTGTGCCCGGCTATCTGCCCGCGCTCTTCTTCCGTCCCCATCTGCTCACCTACTTCCTCTTCACGGTTCTCACCACCATTGAAGAGACCTTCGCCATGTCCGGCTACAGTATTGTCCCCGGCATCATCATGGGCGGCATCGCCCGTCGCACTGCCACCCACTATGCCAGCGGCGGCAGTGGCAACTTCGGCGCATGGGGCTTGCTGGACTGGGTGAACGGTACCAGTGTCGGCAGGGATGTTGTGGACGATATTCATGACGAGGCAGAGAAGCACCAGGTCAAGGAGCGGGGCGAACAGGCTGCGTCGGATGCCACTGGTCTTGTTCAAGAAGGCATTGATGGGCTAAAAAAGGCGCGCAAGGGCAGGAAGAAGGCTTGAGGTAATGTTAGCTGGGAGACAAGAAGCATGTACCGGATATCTGTCCCCATATGACCTCAGCTGCAATGAGGGGTTTGGAAATTGTGTTGAACGTGGGTTTAGGTCATGTCATGCAAATAATCTAAAGTTGTGAGCAGTTCAAGTGCATCGCAAAGTCATCGAGGCCCGAATCATGCTAGCCGGAACATCAGTGCCCCTTCTTGGTGTCGACAGTCACATGATCCAGCTTCTGCATCTCAAAAAGCTAGGGCCAACTGGAGGTTACGAAATCTCTGCCGAGTTCTCATGCTACTGAAGCTGGCGCCGCTCTTCCGGGCCCTTGGCTTGACTTGCCGGGCACCAAGATCACTGTGATGGGGATACTCTAAACTCTGTTAAAACATGTGGCCAGAAGAGAACCAATCAACTCAAAGCATGTCACACTGCAAACCCGAGAAAACCAGTGATTCAACGATTTCCTTAGAAGCGGGCAGAAGAAGAAGAAGTTTGAGTTCTTACGAAATCGACAATGTACGCAGAGTATGCTGAATGAGGGATTGAGCTACTACCAAAGGCAGCCTAGAGCCGATGATATACTCAGGGCAGAGGCGGTCTGATCTGAAGTGTTAACGCAGGGCTATGGCCTCGGCACGTGACGAAGCATCTCGAAATGCAATTGACTGATGATCTCGCGATAACAGCCTTCCCGCAACATCCAAATCAAAACGCAAGTCATCATTGGGCACTGTGTCAACTCAACCACTCACGAGATGCAGTCAGAACCGATCTCTTGGTCGAGTTGAAACCATCAAATACTCTCATTGTATTGGAAGAAAAGCCAAGGCCCGCCCGCCAATCAATTATCTCGAGGTTTCATGACCTTGATGGCCTTGACAAACTGCGGTATCGGGCATGGTGTCTCATTCTGCAGCTCGATGTTTCTGTTCAAAACTCTACGAAGATGCTTAGGCCGCGAGGAGACTTTGACCACGGACGACAAGCACGCCGAAAACACATAGGCAGCGAGACGTGACTGCTCGCAAGTACCCAAGTCTGGCACACTTCCCGCCCCACGCAGCATACGAGCTGCCGTGGCCTCACCCAAGAAGGACCGCGCCAGCGGGTGTTTTGTCTCTCATGCCTGTGGGCTCGACAGGCCAAAGATTCGGGCCCGACCAGCCAGAGCCCCACTGCGGTGAGCGTATGCTTGATCAGCTGTTCTGCGGCGACTCTCGCCAACCCGGCTTTGTGTGCTAAGAATGGAGGGGGAGGTTTATCGCTGGTACGCACCCGCGAAGGTCTGACCGCATGATTGGGAAATGCTCGCTGAGGACGTGGCGGACTGATGGCAAAGTATCTCGAGGTACTGGTTGGATGATTACCTTGGTACGTACAGGCAATAGTTGCCTGGAGCACGGCCTTTACTCAACGCAAATGCCGCCTGTCGTGCGGACAGGGCTCTATCTTGACAAGTACCCTAACGTTGCGCCACGAAGGCCACGTGAGGGGATCGCGAAGGCATTGGGGCAGCCAGGCTCGGCAACCAGGCTCTGGACTTTGAGGGTGCCGCTTTCCAGGGTCCGCCGGGGTCCAAGTGAGACTGGGCTATGGCCTTCGTCTGTGCGGTAGCTGGACACTGGAAGATGCGAAGGGCACTTGCAATGGGGTGTGTCTGAGTAATCGAAACCCGCATGGAACAGAGCAGAACCTCGTGTGGCGGCAGCGGACTTACTCTCAAACTCTCAAGTACTCGTAAGCGAGGGAGAGGCGTGTGCCCGCCGGTGGGATTGAAGTACGTAACCAGACATGGAAAGGCCCCGCCGAGGTCGCCTGCCAAGGTCAACGGCCAACGATGCGAGTTGCTTGGCTCGGAACAGGCGGCAGCGCGAGAGATCTGGACAAGACGGCAGCTATTGGTGGCGGTTGCTTTAAGGAAGGCTGCCGCAGGGTTTGAATGGGTCAAAAGCGGCAGCGGCGGGAGGGTTGCGAGATTCTTTGCTGACGGAACAGTGAGCGCCAATTGTTCCGGCGCTGGTATCTCTAGTAAAGGGGGAAAGAGCCGGGAAGCAGGACAACTAATGGACGCTGTTGATGCAAGGCGATAGAGCCCTTGTCAGAAGCATAAGTAGTACTCTTTGACGTTACGATCTATCCGTATGTTATTATGTTGATTATGATTGCGCCAGTGTGGATTACGGGGTTTCTAGGAGATGGGCACGGTTGAGGGGGGGGGGGGGGGGGGGGGTGGTTGCATGAGCGGGGATATCTAATATAACAAGGTGCCCCTCTGTGAGTAAGTAGCTACGGTACGAGTGTCTGTCAAACTCACCTGATATTCCGAGCAGTGCTGTGCTGTTTACTCGTACGTAGAACAGGTTGAGATCTTTGGGCAGGTAAGAACAAGTCGAAAGGCTCCAAGGTTCAACGGCGCACCTCTTATGTAGGCCTCCCCGAAGAGGGGCAACCGACGTGTCCCATAGGTTCCGAAGGTACAAGTCAGGCAGTTTCCAGAGGTAAGTTGAGCTCATATGGAAGCCAAACATGTGCAGTCTACCGGCTTGTCTGGTAGAGTCGGAGATCTGTTATGTTGTACGAATAATGAACAGCAGTTCTGGACCACAGCTCTGGTGTTGATTGATTCGGATTGGTTGGGATCAATATAATAAAGCACAAGTACCTGCTAAAGACGATTAAGGGGTTAGAGACTACATGTACGAGTACTCGCGTCAATGTCTGATCGGGCTACATATGTAATCCCTTGAATGCCGCTCGATGCACCCTATGAGTAGTGGATGTAAGTCCCTCATTGACGGTACCTACCTGCACGGTCGGCCTGCTGCCTGATGTCAGGTAGCTCTGTACTCGTACCTCCACTACAACCTTAGCATGAGGTCCGTAATGCAAGCCGGCGACGCGGCAAGGGCGGCTCCTCAATGTATCTTCATGTATACCGCCGCATCCCGTTCGCCACCGGCTACATTTCAGGCACCAATCTCCGGGACCCAGTGGTGCCCACGGTGGCTTTGCTTTGCTCGCTTTGACTGAGCTACCCACCGGTACCTACCTAGGTTAGATACGTACATGAACCGTATCCATGGATGTTTGGTTCCAGCTCCAATGCTCTGCTCTGTCAATCGGCGTCGTCCCTCTCCGTGGTTCCGGCCTTGCTCCCATTCTTGATCCAACCTCATTTCAATATCATCATCGCCCACCTTGTGGCTCTCACTCCCCGCGACTCTAACAATACGAGTGGACCCACGGAAGCCGTGCCTCGATCTTGGTTACTGCCGCTCGCGTCTCCTCTCGCTACGTGGACCGCCCTGCACGCCCGCCGGCGCCTGGCCCTGGCCTGTCTCAACCACCTGCTGGCCCGGCCACCCCCCCATCCCCTCCCATTCCGCTGCGTTGCCCAAGGCTGGATCTCCTTCTCCCTCCGGCCTTCCGTGTGTCTCACACCTCGACGCCATTATCGCTCGCTCGCTCTCGTTCCATTGTGTGCCCGCCAACCCGCCCGTCCGCCTTCCACGACGCCTGCCCGCCTCCCACGACGCCTGCCCGCCACGCCGCCACGTAAGCGAGCCCGCACATAGCCACATACCGACCTACCTCAACAGCCAACACGCCTGCCTACTCGCTGTTCCCGTTTACCTCTTGGTGGTGCTGGCGCTGCTTCTACCGCCGCTGCCCACGAGGCTGTGCTCCGTAGGACCGCCGCTGTGCGAGCCACGCCGCTTGTCTCCTCCCAATCGCCAACTCCATCTCATCGACCTGTCTCATCCACCCACCGCTCGACTGTCACGGCTCTTTGAGTCGCAATCACCCAATCAATCAACCCGCTCTCGGAAACTTCCCGATGCTCCTCGCCACGACTTCTCTCCCCCCCGTCCCTCGTTCATGATCCGGTCGGCCCTGACCGCTCCGCGCGGACTGCCCTAGACATTGCCTACCAGCCAGTCCACCAGTCGCTTCTCGCGCCCGGTGCATCAGGCAGATCATGGCCGAACCCAACTCCCTGGCGTCCTTGCACGCCCCCGCCCCCATGCCCTCAACTGGCCTCTCCGCCGCCGGCCCCGATGCTGATTCTTCCGTCGTCCGATCTCGTTCCCGAAGAACTCCCGGCCATACTGGCAGCGCCGTCAACACACCCAACCTGACTCCCGGCCAGACTCCCGCCCCCAGCCGAGGCGCCAGCCCGATCCCCTCCCGACTTGCACAGTCCAAGCCGCCACACGGCGGTCGCTCCAGTCCTTCCAATGCGTTTTCGCGCGGCTTGCTCGAGGGCTCCTGGGCTCCCAACTGGTCCGCCGTTCAGGACTTTGCCTCGAATCTGATGACAGACGTCGGCTACAGCAGTGATCCCTCTCGTCCTAGCAGCAGGAGTCGGAGTAAGCCGCGGCCCACCTCCTTCTGGAAGACTTTTGGCACTGCAGATGATGATGCTTGGGGCCCCGCGCCGCCCCCCAAATCACGCCCCACGCCTAATGATGTCGCTGCTGGCACTTTGCGAGAGCGTCAGGACCAAGTCACAGCTCGGAAGAAGGCGAGCGTCCTGCAAAACCACGAAGGTGTCAATGGTGGACTCGATATTGCCGGAAGGTTCAAGCGGAGAAACTCGGACGAGAACATCGGTACCGGCCACACCAGCGAGCCTCCCGCTGAGGACCACCTGGTCTACGTGCACCATGTCCTATCTACTGACACCTACGCCGGCATTGTACTGCGCTACCGATGCCAGGAGCAAGCTTTCAAAGCAACAAACGGCATATGGTCCCAAAACAGTATTCAGATACGAAAACATCTACTCATCCCGGTCGATGCTTGCGAGACCAAAGGACGTCCTTGCGACCCGCCTGACGACCCGTCTCGGAATGTTGATTTATTGACCGGCACACCTTCCAGTAAACCCGCGACGAGTAATGGACCGTATTCGCCCTCTCAACAACCTCTACACGATGACTATTTTGGCTCACTCAACAAGAATGCGACCGATCCATGTTCACAGGGCGACGACGAACGATCATGGGTCCATGTGCGCTGGGTGAAGCTCGACTCGATACAAGAGCCCGTGGAAATAGTGCGAGTGGCCAGGAGAGCGATGGGCTACTTCCCGCCGCGCAGAAAGCGCAGCATAAATACCGTGTCCGCGCTGTCTACACCTCGACACTCGGTGGACATGCCTCGTGGCCTAGCGAGCACGTCAGACACGGTCAATAGTCCGGGCCAGATATCTTCCAGGCGGCAGAGCTCTCTTAGCGCAAGACCGACTGCTGCAAGTTTGGGGACACTATCTTCCGGACGAGGCCGCGGGAATAGTCTGGAGGAGTTGGATGGCATTCCGGCGTGGATGCGGAGGCCCGGCGGTGTCGGGACGATGGGCAGGAGCGTCAAGGCGCCTGGCCCGGGTAAGGACTCGTTCAACACATGGGTCAACAAGCGACTTCCCGGGTTCAACATTGACACGCTCCCGTCCATGTCCATCATGGGGTCGGAAAGCGCTCAATTCGGCTTTGCCCGTGACGAGGAGTCGGGCATTGTGGAGAGCTCATATGAAGATGGACGTGACGTGGCTGCAACGGCACGCAACGGCATGGGCCTGGAGCAAGCAGCCGCAACCGTCGAGACCTGGCTCAGAGGCGCGTGGGCGAAGAGGCCGACGACGCCGCGACTGGGGGCATCGAAGAAGACAAGCCAGCTGGATTCGGACCTCATTGAGTTGACCGACACGAACAGCGAGGGTTCGCCTGGCCGACTTGGGTCACCCGGGCGGAGCGCTGAGACGGGGTTGTTGGATCAGAATCTCCTCGGGTCGAGCAGCAGGAGCAATGGAGAGGGACTTGTCCGAGGACGATCCACGGGCTCCTTTGGCAGTAAAGGCAAGAAGACCGACTGAGAGGCAGCAACTGGAACAAGATGATGGATGCAGAGCATGATTTGACATATATAATTGACGGAAGGCTTCTTTTGCACAGCTGTCAGCTTCAGGACGGTCATGTTGGATTTCACTGCATCGAAGAGGCGTTTTGGGTCACGAGCGGCGACACAACAGGCGGGCGGTATATACCTGGCCCATTTTCACCGGGCTTTTTCCTGTACATAGAAATACCCCGAACCGCCGTACGGCGGTGGACAAGAAGAACAATGTCACGGATGCGCATTGGTATATTTCAAGATTACGATGATGAACGACATCCAATGACGAGGCACATACAAGGAGGCAGGTATGGAAAGGCGAACGCGAGGCACTCAGAACCCTGTACCAGGTAGGCCATCGTACCTGCGGCTCATGCGCTGTAGGCCCTTTGCCCCTCCTAAACTGAATCCCTCTAGTATCCGATGTTCTGCAGCCTACGACGAGAGTACCTAGTACGGAGTAATGGATGGACTGGTACCCGTACCCAGACCCTGTAAGGCTGAGGAATGATACCTGACGGGTAAATGCGCTCCCCCCCCCCCTGACGCGTTCGTTCGCGCCCAGCCCTTACTCGTACCTATCGACACCACCCACATCTCCAGCTTGGTTGCACTCTCAACACCACGACTGACATCTCTGTCGTTTAGCGCCTACACATACTGCCGTATCGACCATACAATCGACCCAAGAGCTCGCCATGGCCGCATAGCCTCCCTGATGCCCCCACGGCCTGCCCCGAAACCTGATTGACCTCCCTCTTTCAACGACTGCAACACGAACCTCGACGCAGCGGGAGACATGCCGATCTGCATCGAGTGCCGCACGCCGGTGCGGACCCTGTGGACGCAGTACTCGGGCGCCGGCGACCCCTCGAGCGGCCACAACATCCGCCTGACCGTCTGCCGCACCTGCGGCCGCTTCTGTGACAAGTATGTCGAGCACGACTTTGTCGTCCTCTTCATCGACCTCGTCCTCATCAAGCCCCAGGTCTACCGCCACCTGCTGCACAACACTCTCATGCGCGACTGCGACCAGTTTGATGTGAGCCCCCGCCGCCCTTCTTCGCTTCTGCTGTGCACTGAGACTGACTGTCCCCCTTTTCAACTCCGCGCAGCCTTCTATCATCCGCCTCGGCACTCTGCTCCTTCTCTTCGACGTCTACTTGACCTGGGCGCGCATCGAGAAGCAGACTACACCCATCGACTCCCCCGCCTCCGCGTGGCCCTCGAGCGAGGCCGACTCGTCCAACGTAGTGGCGTCGTCCACAAACGGACTCGGAGCCCTCGCACACCAGCCCATTGTCTTCCAATACCTCTTCTTCCGTTAGTCTTTCTCCCTCTCGCCTCCCCCCCCCCCCAATTGCTATTGGTCGCTCACCTTTCCTGTCCAGTCATCCTCTGCGCCTTCTCCACTCTCGCCTTCCACCTCAGCATCCGCGCTCTGGCCTCGTCCCCTTGGTCGCCCCTCATCCTGCTCGGCTGGCTACCTACCCATCCGACCAATCCAGTCCGCGGTGCCGCCCCCGCCTCCTCACTTCCGCCCGGCGCCAAATTGGCAGTTGGAGGCGCATCGGCCACCGGCCCAGCGAGCACCACCTCTCCTGTCTCCGCCTCCCCTCCAGGCGCGATAGCTGCACCCCCATCTGCCTCGGCCCCGTCAACTACAGCCACAGTCGCTCCAAGAACCACAGAGGGCACCACCGCCGCCGCCGCCACCGGTCGCGCGCTGCCCCGACCCAACAGCGTCTCGACGGCACTGCTGGTCAGCTCGTCGACCAAGCTCTTCCCCATCCTCATGGTCATCTGGGACTACGACGTCCCCGCCGCCGCCCGCTCCCTCGGCTGGGCCGTCGTCGCCAACAACGTCGAGGCCCTCAAGATCCTGCTCGACTGCGGCTACCTGCCCGCCGTCGTCCTCGCCGCCGCGGGCGCCATCGCCCGCTGGCTCGTCGGGCGCGCGGTCCTCCGTCTCGTCGGCCTCGAGTGGGCCTCGTTCGTCGACGGCGCGGGTGACGTCGGCATAGCCGTCGGTGGCGGCGGCGGTGGCTCAGCAGGCGGCGGAAGCACGGGCGGTCTCGACGCCGTCTGGGCCGGGCTCGCCTTCTTTAGGGAGTGGGCTGGACGGCTAGCCGTCGGGTAGCTGGCCTGTTTGATCAGTTGCTTTCTCAACGTTTCTAGGGTTGTATACGTATAGATCCCAACAGCGGCAGCGAGCGGCCGTTGACGAAGTTATGAACATTTTTCTTACCCCCCCTTGCTGTGTGTAGCTCAATATGGAACGCTTGCTCTATCGTTGTTTGCGTTGCGCAATACGAGACAACGCGTGAGCTGCTTGGGAAGGCGGCGAACCAACTCATTGGATCTGCTTTGGGAGGCCAAGCCCGCACCAAGCAAAACACCGCGCATTAGATTGGTAAAATCGGGCAAAAACTCTCATATTGACTCCGCCGTTACTCAGTATCAGAGGCCCCCTTAAATATCTTTTGTGCCTGTTCCCCAGCTTTCTCCCTTGTCTTCGCTCTTCGACTCCGTCCGTTCATTCACACACTGCTGAGCCAAATCCTTCCCTTCCTTGTGTCCACGCAGATGAATACGAGAAAAAAAGCATTGAAACGCCGTATGATGAGCTGGTAGGGAAAAGAGCAATCGGAAAGATAATAAGTAAATACACTAGATGGATACACATAACTGCAGACCAGTAATCGGCGAAACATCGAGGTACCGTGTCATTTTGGATTATGGGGGGATCGTGGTGGTGGAGAGGAACTGGCAGAGTCCCCATCCAGGCAGGGTCTATCATGTTCGATCCGCATGCATCGTTGTGATCTGTCCAAACACTCGTATCGTACATTGTTCCTGTCAGCCTCAGCATCTGCCAATCGCAGCCACGTAAAAACGGGGCGCCGCGGTCGGTCGGGTAGCAAGCAATAGTCGTTCGGTCGTCGAGTGCCAGAGGTCGTCCGGAAGCCCTTCTGCGTGATCAGTCGATCTCTCGCGCTTTCATGGAGGCTCCGTCTCCTCTCACACAGCGCCTAGCGGCGCGCGTCTGCCGCCGTTGTCCCGGCCTACTTCAATGATGCCATTGTATAGTGCAGTTGATAAGAGACGATTCGGGTTGGCGGTCTTATCGCGGATAGCTAGATTGTCCGGAAGGAGAGGCGGTGGCGCTCATTCGCTGACGTAGGCCTCGCGGATATCGCTCCGACGCGGCTGAATGAGGGGGTGAAGCTGAGCCATGAAGGTGATGAACCACATCAGGTAGCAGGAGACGAAGGCAATGATGAGGGATGAGCGCCAGGTCCTGAGATTACCGCCGCGTGGTCAGCTCAGTGGCTTCGGGGGTCGAGGGGAGGTCAGTGTGAAAGGGACGACTCACGTCTGGTTCTCGCCCTTAGGGGACAGGAACCAAGCGCCGACGCACATGGCGGCGACGATGATGAGGCCCACCCAGATGCTGTAGCTGCAGTTGATGACGATGTCAGTACGCTGAACGTAAAGCGGCGGCGGAAGGCGTTGCGCGTGGCAGCAGGGAGGGAGATGCTTACGCGCCGGCCATGATGGTGATCAGGGGCGATGGAATAGAGGTATGTTTGACGTGGGGATTCGCTCGACACCGGAGATGAAATCGGTCGTGGGGCGTTGAGCGGCGGGAATGGGAGAAAGGTGGTGACGAGGGGTGAGGGCGTCGATGGTGGTGAATGAGGTCGGTGTTGAAACGGCCGGGTCGTGGGTGACGTGAGGTCACTCCAGCTTCGATTGGGTGGCGGCTGCTGGCTACAAACACGCCTAGCTGCGTGGTCGCAGGTACCGCCTCAGGTCCTGTACCGCCGTAGCGCTAGCCCAGCTGCCTGGGCCATTCACGTACCTACCTCTGGCCCCTGGATCTCAAGCCAAACACCCGATAGACGAGATCTACCCGTTAGATGCATTCTTCTCTTGATCGTCACACAGAGCAAGTGGGCACAGTTGAGACTCAAGAAATTGATGAACCAGGTTCATTCGACCACTCAATAGATTAGGTCATTCAACGAGTTCCGTTTTATAAATTGCTGAGGAGCTTCTCAGGTAAAAATTCGACTATTATTGTATTCAGAGCTTGTAAATCAGGACTTGGTAAGAGAACGGACTAGAAGGTGATGTCTATGTCGGATGTTCGAAACAGCACGGCAGAAACCTGGCCAAATCGAACGGAGACACGCGGGGATTAAATCAGATGCTGCATGTATTTTTTATCTTATCTGTTGTTGGGACACAGCTGTGCGTCATTCATCGACCATGATGAATGCAGGATGAGAGCAAGCTGATACAGAGAATTCGACTTCCCAAATTCTCTGCAGCTCAAAGGATACGTCCA
The DNA here is from genome assembly GCA_006538405.1 of Hansfordia pulvinata. Taxonomy (NCBI): domain Eukaryota; kingdom Fungi; phylum Ascomycota; class Sordariomycetes; order Xylariales; genus Hansfordia; species Hansfordia pulvinata. The sequence continues at coordinate 1,135,741 of BJKQ01000006.1, read as the reverse complement.
GTCAAGCCTATCAACTCGAATATATACACATTAGTCAGGGGGCCTCAGAAACGGAACAGAACGACGGATTCTCATTCAGCTTGCTTCAAGAGATGTCCATCGTCCTTGCCCACCTTGAAAAGCAATCTCAGGCATCATTCTCAAACTTCAAGCCAGCCTGGACCCGCGCAGCACCGTATATGCCGGCCATATCGCCGCGAGAGCCGCCCTGGCGCTCCTCGACAGCGCGAAGGTAGTCGTCGGCGATCTCGGCGTTACGCAGGCGGGCTCCGGCGCCCTTGGCCACGGACTGGGCGTGGCGCAAATCTTTGCGGGCGTTGTCGACCGACATGAGCGGCTCGGGCATGCGCCAGTAGGCGCCGCCCAGCATGCGGCCCGCATAGGCCGAGTAGACGCCGCCGAACAGGCCGTCGACAAATTGCCGCAGCGGCTCCGCGCCAACCCCACATGCCTCGGCCGCCGCGAACCCTTCGCCCAACTGGCTAACCATGCCCATGACCAGAGTATTGCCCAGAAGCTTGAGGCGCAGTGCGGCTCCCGCCGGCGGGGACGCTGCCGCTTCGCCGCCGCCGGTGTTGGTGCCGTCCGTAGCGGTGGCGGCAAAGCCCCCAATCTCACCCCGACCCATGACCCCCGCCATGTACGGGCGCATGCGGTCAACGTCGGCCGGAGAACCGGCAGGCACGAAGAGTAGCTGGCCAGCCTCGGCAACAGCGGGGGCACCGAAGACGGGGCACGCGACAAAGGCGGCGCCGGCCGAGGCGACCGAGGCGGCCAGCGAGTCTGCCGTGTCCGGGTGGACGGTGGAGCAGTCGACGAAGAGCTTGCCGCGGACGTTGGTGCGAACGAGCATGGGCGAGTAGACGTCGCGGTCGGCGTCGTCGTTGCTGAGGATGGTGAAGATGATGTCGGCCCGCCGGACGCCCTCAGCCACCGAATCGACCACCTCGACGGAGCCTTCCGGCAGCGACGCCGCCAAGTCGTCGGCCCGCTTGCGGGTCCGGTTATAGACGATGAGGGGCTTGTCTAGGTTGCCTTTCTCGACCAGGTTTTTGCACATACCCTACATACAGAGAAAAGGGTCAGGTCAGTGGCTCTGAAGTGTGCGCCAAAGGGAGTCTACTGCGGCAGCGAGCTTGGCACCGAAGCCGCAGCAGCGACACGATATCTCCGACTCACCCTGCCCATGTTTCCAATACCTATCCACATTAATTGAGGCGCCATTTTGAACAGGATAAGGGTCACGATCGTCGATATTGTCGCCTGATGGAGAATGATGGAAAATGCAGCCTGATCAGTCTCAAAGAGGCTGAACCACAAGAAACCAAGGCCTTGATAGCTTGAGATCTGTTCCGTAGCTTTATGTAGAAAGTCGACAGATCATCGGGGGACAGCGGTAGTGGGGAACACCAAGGTCGTGACGGACAGAACGCGGGGAGCCACGCGGGCGGGCGCCGCTACTATTCGTGGTCGGCCCGAGAGATCGGCGCCGTTGAATCCGATCCCCAAGGGTTCCCTGCAGCCATACGAACGCTGCAACTTCTCGACGTGAGCTACCGATGCATCCATGATGCCATGACGTGTCTGCCTCTTGCGGGACAATGGCAGCCAGGGTACCGAGGGATGTTGATTCTCTGCTTATACACAGGCTTATAGTTCAGACGGCCTGGTTTGCTGTGAACCATGTTAGTAAGCGGCACAGGGACACCTGAGTCCGATTCATCAACTGCATCGTACCCACCTTTGCGCCGTTTGGGGCCCCTCAATCGTGTCTTGAAAAGCCACACCCAAATCGAAAACCCGATGTCGAGTAGAACAATATCACAGAAAGTTGAGGAACCAGGCAAGGACAAAAAAGACAGAAAACAAGGTACTTAGTACGTCCCCAGAAAATAAACAGTGGGTGGCGCCTTCTACAGAGTGAAAAGGTGAAAGCCGTCTCGGCAGGCGCGACCTAAAGACGGGCCGCATCTTGTGGCCCCCCTGGGAGATCCCCCACCAAGCTCGACTACGAGTCCTCGTACACTATTAGCACGCCTACACTACGCCGGCTCCCCCTCACACACCCCACTGAACACCAATACCGCTACTGCTGCTGTGCCTCGGTGCGCGCCATCGCCAACACGGGCTCCTGTCACCTGGCCGCGTTTCTTACACTCTCTCCCTTCCACCTTAACTCCCGCCAAGTGCTCGCACCCCTCTCATGTCTCTGCCCTCCCCTCTCGTGTTGGCCCTCCTCATTTCTGCTTGATGCCCGTGGCCCCGCCGGTCTCGCCGGTGCGACCCGCGACTCAGACCAAGCCCAAGCAGGCCACTCTCCTTCGCCCGGGTCAGCCGGTCTGAGCCCGGCATGATTCGCCGTCTACCGCACCGCCTGCCAGCTTCAGCATGACCACACCCGCAGGCGCGAGCCCCCGCGCCGTGCGTGCTCTTCTCGGCCTCGCCTCGTCTCATCGGCTGCTCTTGTCGCCATCGTCGTCGTCGTTGCTTTCCTCGGCTTCCGGCTTCCTTGCGCGCGGCCCTCCGCCGGCCCGCCGCGCCTTGCACCTAGCGCCTCCTTTCCTGCTCGACGACTACACCCCGCGGTATCGGCTGTTGACCGACGCGCAGGTCGTCCAGAAGCACGAGACCGCTCTCGCCCACCTGCGACGCTGCAACCTGTGCCCGCGCCTGTGCGGCGTCAACCGCTTTGAGACGACGGGCATGTGTCTGATAGGCCGCGATGTCAAGGTCAACACCATTGCGCCGCACTTTGGAGAGGGTGAGTTTCAAAGGACTTGAGCCGAACTGTGCATACATACATGCATACTCGGCAGGCTCACACAGCAAATCTAACGACCCTTGGCCCAGAACCCTGCATCCAGGGCCACAATGGCAGCGGCTCCGTCTTCTTCTCCGGATGCAACCTGCGCTGCACCTTCTGCCAGAACCACGACATTGCGCACCAGCGCAATGGCTTTGATCTGACGCCCGAACAGCTGGCTCAGTGGTTTGTAAAGCTGCAGGACGTCGGAGCCGTGCACAACATCAACCTCGTCACACCTGAGCACGTGGTGCCGCAGGTCGCTCTGGCGATCCTGGCTGCCCGTGACTTGGGCCTGCGCGTCCCCATCGTCTACAACACCAGCGCCTTTGACTCGCCCGACTCGCTGACCCTCATGGATGGGCTTGTCGACATCTATCTGCCCGACTTCAAAGTCTGGCAGCCGGATACCGCTCGCCGCCTGCTCAAGGCTGAAGGATATCCCGCCGCCGCTGCCGAGAGTGTCCGTGCTATGCACCGCCAGGTTGGCGACCTGTGCTTCACTGCCGACGGCGTCGCCCAGTCGGGTCTGCTCGTCCGCCATCTCGTCATGCCGGGTAAAGAAGCCGAGGGTGCCGAAATCATGCGCTTCTTGGCTGCGAAGGTGTCGCCCGACACCTTCGTCAACATCATGGAACAGTATCGGCCCGACGCGCACGTTGGCAAGCCTACGCGTCGCACCAGCCGGGCCAGCCGGGAAAAGGAGGCAGAGCCAGGAGCAGGGCCAGTAGATGATGCGCTCAGAGTACCGAAAGACGAGGTAAGATACGCCGAGATCAATCGACCAGTGCATAGCGACGAGGTGTCTTCTGTGAGACGGGCTGCGGAAGCCGCTGGCCTGTGGAGGTTCAACGACCCACCCAAACACGACGGTTTTGCGATGTGAGATTGATTTGCGCACCAGCTATAAAACAAGAGAGAGAAAGAGGGTACCGGGATTCCCCTGGAGCAACATCAGACACGCTTGCCTGGACGCGTATCAGATCCCAGCTTCAAGTCCTTCTGCCATCACAAGGGATGAATGATGTAGGGCGGTGAGCAAGTGACGAGGCTATTCCTTTTGGGCTATCACCCAAAAGGAACCAGGGTCGCTTTGCGAATCAAAAGATACTGGTGAATCATGATATTAAAGTGTTTCTATATACTCTTCATATACCTGTAAATGTGTCGGTATCAATATATGCACCACCATTGCGGTTTACTCTAATGCGGGACAAGAAAGAGGAAAAGGTATCTCAAAAAAGTAAGGGAAAAGTCGGAGATCAAAAAAGGAAAAGGGAAGGACTGAATTGCAGAGGAACGCCCTGCTCATCTATGCCTTCGCGGTAGAATGCCAATGCCTTCCCAACGCCCAAGAAAATGCATCCAGAATTAGCTTTTTGTTCGTATCCAACCAGCACTATTGCTCTCGGTGCGCCTGGGGCCATCCCTGGTATAGAGGTTGGTGAAATGTGTGCGAAGAAATCGTTCGCTCGATGGTTGTGCGGAAACCGGGCACGATTATCCCGGGTAGGGTTAAAATGAAGATTGCGAGACTGTCAGGCGATCCCTTTCCATATTAGGGGGGGACGGTGATGATGGATGTGCCAGGCTCGGTGTAGTCGATGCGGCTCTGCAGGCCTCCTACCCCTGAAGGTCGCCATTCGCCGACCCAGCCACGCATCGTCTCGACGGACTTCTGGACTACAGGCCAGGTGTTAGGGTTGTTGTGATCGATCCAAAATTCGGGGCAGTGAACGCCGTCCTCGACGACCAGGACGGGGGCGTTCGGATTGCCGGCGGCGGCAATGACGCCGGGAGGTAGGTAGTTACTCGACAGCGTGGCGCTTTTCCATGGATCTAGACGCCCGTTGACGAAGATGACGCGGTCGTAAGGGGCTAACCACCCGCCTGTCCAGTCGTTGATGTCTTCCTCGGTCCACCCCTGCAGCGTGCCAACCGTGGCCCCGTTGGCCTCGGGAAACATGAGCGGGCATCGTCCTAGAAAGCATGGGTTAGCAGGCCGGCAGCATCGGTAGGGGACGAATGAGGACTGACTTGAGTAATGGTCGGCGTGTAAGCCGGCGCTGATAATGTTTGTTCCGTCTGACGCATCTGGTCCGACTTGATACCAACCTGTGACAACATTAGCTGTTAATCTTCGTGGCGGCTTCTGAATGTTACGGGGCGACTTACCGAACGGCTCATTGCACAGCATCCACTGCCACGGGCGTGAATCGTCGACCTGATCTGGAGTGTTCCACTGGATGTTTGGGTCGTACGTGTTGCAGTTGGCGCCACCGTCTCCGCAACCACTGTTCCGCCTGATCCAGGACGCATAGGCCTCGACGGTGGCAGCGAGCCCGGCATCGTAGCCGCGGCGTGTTTTGGCTGGAGCCGGGCCCGCACTGGCGAGGTGGTCACAGAACTTGCGTGTCGTGCCTTGGTCTCCCTGCCACGCGCTGAAGGGATCGGCGAGCGTGTCGGCAAAGTCGGCCGTGTTGAGGTTCTGCAGGTTGAACTGCGTCTTGAGCTTGTTGACGGCATCCGGCTGCGAGAGAACGTTAGCACGACTGTTGGAAGGGGCGGGCTAGGGGCTGACTTACATCCTGCTGGGCGAGGATTGTGTCCACGTGCAGGATCACCTTCTTAACGCGATCGCTGCAGTCGCGGGGGAGGGCCTCCTCCACCGGCGAGAAATACTGCCAAAAACTGTGTACGGTCTGCACAACGGCAGACGAGGCGTGGTAGGCGGCGAAAGTGCCGGGCATCTTCTGGCTCGTCCAAGCTGCCAGAGCCCCGCTGTAGGAGCCTCCGATGAGGACCCACGGGTTCTCGTCGGCGTTGCAGGTGCCTCCTTCGCAGAATTCGCAGTCGACGTTTTTCGCAAAGTTGACCACGTCCATGATGGAGTTTGGAAGGTTGAGGGGCTGCAAGGTTTCGGCCGTGAGCTTCTGGTAGGGTACCGACTCTCCCCAATATCGATGCTCGAGGATGACGACAGCGCCCTTGAGTTGCTTGGCGTAGAAGCCCGGAAGCGACTTGTCGGTCATGTAGCCGAGCATGTTTTCAGCCGAAGTCTCGCCGGGTTGAAGAGAAAGACCGGACCGTTCTCCTCGTAGAACTCGGCGTTCCACCAGAATCTTTGTTTGAAAGTGCCCTTGCCCAGATCTTGGTGATCGATGGGTTGGTCAAAGGTCGAATTCCCCACTTTGTCGAGATGGTCATCGTCCAGCGCGAGCATCTTGATTCCGAAATTGCTGTGCATTTTGAGGTGGAGATCTCTCGCTTGTATAGTCGCGGCCACTTGGGTGAAACTGGCCAGAAGGGCAGCAGGGCCGCTGTGAATGTGAAAGCTGCCTTCATGATGAGGTACTGGCATGGAGATGTAGCCAGCGAGAGGCAGAGATGGGCGAGAAGAAGAGCAAGGAGGTCATGGGCTGAGAAGGGTAAAAGGCCGAGGGCGGAATAGGCAACAAAGGTATTATTGAGACGCCGACATGGAGGCTGGGAGAATGAGCAGAAAGGCGAAAGGAGTATACAAGTATATCGTGAGGGTGCCCAGCATGCCCAGCAGAACCGGAGAGCCCCGAAGAAGCATTGATCAAGGGAGAGAGAACAAGAATAGAAGCAGCCAAAAGAGGGCAAAAGGGGACCGCATGACAGAGATGACAGCGGCCGGGGCAATCAATTATACTATGCCGGGCAAATCGTCCCAAAGACGTTCAAGCACAAAGGCCCTGTTTAGCGGGCCTCTTGTTTGAGGTTGATCGAGACCAAAGCCTGGGCCAGCCGCCTAGCCTCATGGGTTCACAGGCATCCCGAAGACCCTTTCCGCCTCGTGTGTCTATGGCTGGATCTGCGACAGTCGGCTAGTCCGTCCGTTGAAGATCGAGCCAAGGCTGCCGGCAGCCGCAGACTTCGATGACGAGGCAGAGTTGGCGCGAGGATCAGAGCCAGCCTTCTGGGCCCGTGATCGATCAGCCGGCGAGATTGTGTCAGCGAGCATGCCAACGTAGGCGAGGTACGCGTCGTAGATCGGATTGGTAGGTATGTAGCCAGAACGAGCCGGGGGAGCGAGCAGGGCTGGGGGGGGGGGGGGGGGTGGCGAGCCAGATAGGAAGGGCCGTGCTGAGCAGAGCAGAGCTTGAGAGGGGGCTCGGACGAGGAGGAACAAGGCAGAGTCTTGGCCCATTGTCGGCGACGGCGGTCTTTTGTCTCTGGCGACATGCCATCGTGGGGCGGCGGCGGCGGCGGCGGCGGCAGGCCAAACAAGGAGACAAACTCCCCTGGTCTGGCCGGGTGTGGGTGGGATGAAAGCAGCGGCGGCGGTGGGCTGGCGCGGGGCCGCGAAGAGGAAAGCTCCCATCCAATACATGAGGGGGTTGAAACGACGCCCAGCCAATGCCAGGCGGTGGCATTGTCGCTGGTCGGCGGCTGTGGTCTTCGAGGCCTTCGGCAGGCGCTTACGAGTACAGCACGATAGGCAACGGGGCGCACTAATAACTGTAGAAGAATGTACCTGCCGTAAGAATAAGCCGCGAGATGCTTTGGACGCTAACCCAAAGGGGGCACGGGCTCTCTGCCGGCGCCTGCAGCAGCTGGGCAGTGGCACTGCGCGTCGGGACCCTGGCACGTGCCTGCCACGCCTTGGGGGGCACGGGGGTCCCAGTGCTGGGGTCGGTGGTGCTGGGAGAACCCCTACGGAGTACTCGTAACTGCAGCCCCGCGAGCCCCTAGCTGGAGCTACGCGTACCTTATCCATGGATGCCGTCGCGACTCCCCCCGCCGCGCACCGCAACATCTGCCAGAGCCGCCCCGCCATTGGCTGGCGCGGGCACTATAGCATGAGATCGGCGCCGAGCTGGGGCCAACTCCCGACACACGCGCCCGGGGGAGGCTTTGCGGTACCCATCTGCGACCCACACTAACTTATGTAGATGCGAGGATATACATATCTTGGGTACCGACAAGTAACTGACAAACGGATGGGGATTGCGGATGGGTGTTTGGGCCCTTGCTTGTGCCTTTATTCACCTCTTCGCCGAGGCGGGGGTTTCCAACATTTGAGGGGTCCTTTGCGAGCGGGCATCTGCCGCTTTCGCAGGTAGGTGGTACCTTGGCGTACTTGGGAAGTGTCAGGTGTACTCGTAGGCACGTTCCCAAAGTGAGCCCCCCTCCAAGCACCACATAATTAGATAGGACCTGTACGATTAGACATGGCCCTTGGTCGAATCCCCCCTCCATCAACATGAAATCGCCACCCGAGCCCCATCCGCGCAAGCTCCACTGCGCCCATGCTCTACTACCTACGAGCCCATGCTTCGCGGCTTCAGGCCTATGCACTCTCTGATCTTGCTGCTGCCGGTCGCAAATGCGACTTTGGCATGGTACAGGGACGGCCTGCACGAGCCATCGCCCATGTGCCCTGTCTGCCGACTTCCAGTTCTGCCCGCGCAGTCACGCGTCGCTTCAATCGATGGCGGAAGAACCCCGGGGGAGGGGAGGGGGTTCTCGCGCTGGTGAGACATGACGTTACTTTGAGAACCCCCAGCCGCCGATCGAAACGTGCGAAACCCGCTGCGACTCTTATTAGTACGAGCACCAGAGATGGGTGTCTGGGCCGCGTCTGCGCGTGGCTGCGTGCGCGCGCGCGCGCGCGCCGGGAGTCTCGACTTTCGCTGGCCAGCCCTTTCAGAAGCTGGCGAGGATACGAAGCAGCAAATAGGTAGGTACAAGTACTCTGTTATCTAGTCCCGATAGGTTGCCCTCTGTAATCTTCCAATTTCAATATAACTGCCACAAGAGCAGCCCAGCGCTCGGGCGAGGCCGAAGCCCCCGGAATTCCAGAAGAACCTAGCCGCGGGCCCACTAGCATTGATGGGCCTTACCCGTAGCTCCTCGGCATACTCGTGCTCGTGCAGGCACTCAAGCCTTTCACTCGCATGCAAATTACCTGAGTACGCTAGCAATGCTGACTTTCGCACATGCCGAAGAGCCGCCCGCCCATAGACGGGTTCCTCTATGACGGCTGGTTGTGGAAGGGACGCGCCCTCCCCGCCCCTCTTCTGCGAGGTGGAAGCTCTTCGGCGGTTTCCGCCGAGTTGCGTGAAACGCTGCCGTCATCCGTCCTCGGCGGCCGGAGACGTCGCGACGTCACTCGAGAATGCAGGCACATCCAGGCAGTTTCTAGATCGCCCCGTGCAAAAGGAGGCACGGTCCCGACCCCCTCTTTCCACTGCACCGAGGGTAGCACTGGAGTACGGCTGGCCTCATCTGGTGGGTGTGTACCTAGGTATCCATGGTAAGTAGGCATTGTGCCTCGCTCAATCCGGCTTTGCCTTTCCAAGGACCATGGGACGTCGATTTGCAGCGGTACGAGTATTCTGGCGCACCGCGAGTGTTCTCTCGGCGGAGTTCCAAGAAGAAAGAATCCAGTCCCTGGACAACGTGAAACCATCAGAGCCTGAGCGGCACCCATGAAGGATGCGCGCTCGCGTGTGTGGTGTGTGAGTGTACCAAAGGGAGTAAAAGGGAGACCAGGGCGTGTTAAGTGAGAGTGTGTCTTTGCAGGGCATAGTGAGGCGAAACCCACCCCTGACCCCCCTCACTAAACCCAGAACGGCAGCTGCGTGCGTACGAGTGCTTGTCGCTGTGGGTGGTGCTCCGTACAGCGTTTGATTCACGTGCTCGGGCCAAGGTCCCCAGTTCCCAGCATCGTCTCCGAGATCGATAGAGTACTCGTACTACGGCTCTCGAGCTGCCAGGCAACACCGTGGACGAGTCGCCTGGAACACTTGGGATCTGCTGCTGAAGCCCGCTGTCTGCAGCTATGTCTGCCGGGTTTGAAAGGGGTGCCGTCTCCTTGCTCAAAGGGAGAGCAGACAAGATGTAAGAAAACACAGAACGAAGTGTGCATTCCAATCGCTCAAAGAAGGCCGTACGCCGGCAACGAGTACCTTGGAATCGTGCTGCAGACAAAGAGACCGGAACGGTCACCGCAACTCCTCTTCATACTGACTTGCGCAAAAGCCCTGGTGGGCGAGTTGTTGCTCTCCCAGTCAGTCAGCCTCGCGCCGACGTGGTTTACCTGATTAGGACGGGATTCGCTGGCCCGAGGCCCTGGAACCACACTCTGTGCTCTCAAATCAGCGATTCTTAGTAAGTGAAGAGCTGTTGAGAATGAAAATGCTAAAGCTGATTGCTTCAAACGGCCCTGGTGCGTCTCGTCTGCTTCAACAACGAGACCAGGCCTCTCCCACTCGGGGTGTAAAAAATCCCCTCACACCCAACGCCTCATAACTTTAAGTACCCTAAAACCTGATACATATGCCCATTACCTGTTCCATATTTCTACGCATTCAAAAGCCGCTCGTCTGTTGCAGGTATGCAAAGGCGCCATCAGCCGAAGAAGACGAGCCCGGCATCCCGTCACCCATAAAGGGAAGATCGGTTTCCTGGGAGTGTCCCATGGAGAAATACCCAAGATCGCCAGTTGTGCCCCATCGCAACGGCTCTTGCTTTCGCAGCTGGGTGAAGAACTCTTCAGATGAGACCCCTATTGGTGAGAAACCAACTTCGTTCCCTTGCGGCATCGCGCTCGTCGCATCTGCCCCGGTTGCAGGAGCGGCGACATAGCCCTGCGGGGGCGGCAATGCCACTGAGGTGGGTAACACGCTATGGTGTCTCCACGAATCGGCATAAGACTCGGACAGAGAAACGGGAAGATTTGACGGCCTGTAGTTGGGTGATGACTGGGGCTCCGGAGCCGGAAGGATGGGCGTGCCAGCTCGGTTGATAGCTTTGAATGAGAGGGCTGGAGTGGACATGGCGGATCGTGAGCCCGAGCCTTCGGGTCCAGTAGAACCGCCACGTTCTGCCGCGAATGCAGATGCTCTTGCCTTGTCGAGTGACTCGATCTGAGCGTGCTCGTGTGATCGCCAGGGACCAAAGTCTTTGAGATGCGGGACCAGCTGTTTGTATTCCTCGAGGCCGCCGCCTGGGCCTCCCTCGCGGATGGTGAGATTCCTTCTGTCGCTTGGCGCTTTGCTCTGCTCATAGTTGTTGAAGTCGCTCTTGATCATGTGGAAGTATTTGTCCATGCGCTTTGCAATATCCACGTAGGTAGAAGCCATTTTGAGCCAATTTGACATTTTATGCATGGTCTGAAATGGTAATGATACGGCACCGTGCTGGAAAGTATCTCCCTGTCCAGGCTCTTTCGTTGGGTCCTGATAGCCGTAGCTTAGTACGTGCCTCTCAGTGTCCATCTGCGGAAAGTGAACGGCCACAATGCTGACGAAACAAGCTGTCCAGATGGCAAAGAGGACGATCGTTGACTGAGGCAGCCGGTCCTTTCTCTGGCATATGTCAATCAAGTCGACAATGTCTCTAGCAGCCTTGAAGATCTTCTCTGCACTCTGTCGCCACCAACCAGGCGGAGCTACCCCTTTTGGAAAGACGGGTTGATCCAGTGGCCCCTCGGGTTCTGAGCAGCGTATTGGAACGAATGGGATGTATTCGCGGTGTAACATGATTTGTGAAACGCACCGAAGCATGTGCATCAGCACATAGACGCTGGAAGCTTGGTGATTCTCGTGCCTGTAGTAGTTGTCGCGAGAGTGCCGAGAGAACGTGAAGGTGTGTGGAAGGTCCGTCGTGAAATCGTCGAGTTGCTCACACAACTTGTGGAACTTGGTGCTGGGATCCCATGGGGGACATTCCTCTGTCAGACGACCGCCTTGGGAACTGTACTTGGAAATTTGACCCCATATATCGACCAGTTGAATGAACCTGCTCAGAACACTGTCGTCAACGCCTCGGCGTTCATCGCCCAAATACCCAGTGGGCACCTCCATGGCCAGGTCAAATCGATCCTCGGAACAGGGCAGTTGAATATGCAGATCGTCTCGCTGGATCACAACAATGCGCTCCCTGCCGCAGGAGAGCATCCGGTCGATGATGAAGCAGCTGAACATCGTTCTCCTTCTGATCTCTTTGTCCATGACAGCGAGCGACTGCTGAGAGCCGTCCTGTCCTCGAGGAGGGCTCTTGGGTCTGGTGACGGGCAGGATGGAGGGGCGATCACCGAAACCAAGAGAAAGGTACTGTGCAACTCTGATGGCAGCTCCCGCAGCTGTCCAGGCCCCCAACATGCCCGTTTCGGGCGTTGCTTGGCTCCACTCATAGAGTCCCAACATAAGCCATGCTTGGACTCTCTCGACAGACACGGTCTTCAAAACCGTTCGTACGCGCCAAGGGCCGAGAGCCATGGTCAAGACGTCCGCGTAGTACTCTGACGCCGCGGTCGGGTCGGTTTCAGACTGAGAAGCTATCGATGGTGTGCTGCCAGACTGGGAGTTTGGGGGATGCGACAGGTATCTGACTAGGCCTGGGTGGAAGCGAGCAGTCAACGTGAGTACACCGAGAAGGAGGAGTGTGAACTCGCCCGCAGTGTCCGCCTGCTGAGACCTGAATCTCCGCCCCAGCCTCTCCTTCAATGTGGGTAGATGCAGAAAAGAGAGCTCAGGGGCAAAATGCAGTTTGTAAAGGTCCAGGAGTTGTTCCCATACATCCTCAGTCAAGAACGATGCCGACAGAACCTCTTCCGCATAGTTCATTGACTGTTCGTGATCTGACACGGAAAGGTCCTCAAATCGCTTCAACTTTTTCCGTTCGGGCCCGCCATCTCGCTCTCTATTAGCGACTGAAGGGGGTTCACCCCTCTTTGGCGGTGCCGGGCTCGGATCGGGCACTTTGAAAACACACTCCTTGCGGGCCTTGACGCAATTGTCGCATGGACTGCTGCCGCCATCATTCTCGCATTTAATCTTGCTTCGACGACACCTTAGGCAAGCGATGCTGCTCCGCATGGGTGGAAACCGCCCTCTGGAAATCTTGCGCGACTCGCCCACCGCAGGCAGCGCGGCCCCTTCATCCCCTTTGGGGAGCTGCCCATGTTCAAAACCACTTGGGAAAACCTGCGATGGTCGCTTTGGAGTCGGCAGCTTTTGACTGAAACGTTGGTGGTATGGGGTTTCAAGGCGAAGTTGGGGAGAGAGAGACCGTCTTGAATTATTCTTCACGTTTCGCGCAACGAGCTTGGTCGGGAGGCTGTCGTGGATATCGAAGAAACCGGGGCAGACTTTGCAAAAGGCCTATGAGAGGCAGAAGCAACAGTTAAGCATGCAGGAGATAGCCGATCGAAGCTTTGGGACTATTGTATCCGTGAAAGGCAGACAATTCGTTATCGCGGCGGAACTGCGAAGGACGCGAATGATGATGCGCAGGCGTGATGTGAAGCAGGCATAAAACGTCGTGACGGATGGGTAGTGTCGAGGATCAAGACGGCGCCATTGGCTGTTCTGAATGCATGTATGCGCCGGGCGTGTGCGATACTCGAGCTGGGGCGGTGGGCGAGATGCGGGAGGATCCTGGGCGCAGAGGTGGCAAGCAAGCCCGCAGGCACGCAGGTCGAACTGATGAGAGAATTGCGGCGCCAGAGAGGATGGCGGGGAGGGCGTGATGGCGCCGAGAAACGACACTGACGACAGCTCAGCCCGCAAAGCCGGGGGCGCGGCTGTGGGGTTGAGCGCACCCAGAGGTCGGGGGCGGCAGTGTGGTGATGGCGGTGGTGACGAGGACGATGACGAGCCTCAACAGCCAGCCAGGGATAGCCGATGTCAGCAGAAGGCAGGGCCGGGTGAGCAGCACGCGGACATGATTGAGTGAATGTGCCACAGGCAAGCCGGAGGGAGGGAATGGAAGGTGGAAGGGACGGCCGGGTCGGACGAGAGCGGGCTCGCCGGTGCGACAGTCAGGTGAGGCTGGTGCGGCCCGCGAGCGATCAGGCAGGTACGACCTCCAGGTCACTCGATTCCGTTCCTGCTTCTACGAGTACTACTTCAGTCGCGAGGTCGTATCTCTCTGAGGTCCTTTAGTAAAGGTAGGTACCTACCAGGTAACTTCCAGCTACCTCTCGTACTGCTTGTTTAGGCAGCCCATCCCATCCTCCGAGACGCGGAGAAGCTCTCGTACAGGCGGGCACAGCGGGCTCCAGGACAGTACTAATCGCACTAATCACAAGCCGGCCTTACCGCTACGAGTACTGGCCCGGACTTGCTCATGTACAACTAGGTCGGCAGTGGTAGTGGCTGCGCAAGATTGCCCGCGGCGCATACTGCCTGACTATACTCGTCGAGGTGGAGCCGAATGCAGCATGGATCCGTCTGCCTGGCTTCGGCATCGTGGGGCTTTAGTAAGGTATCGTGTCGGCTACAGGCCCGTGATGGAGAGTTATCGCGGTCTGTCGCCGTAGGACCCCGCAGGCTCCTACATGTAGCTAGATACCTACTCAAGCTAGAGCTGAAGCTGTTCAAGGGCTCCAATTGCCACACCTACGAGAGGTATCTTCCTCTGCGGGAGGAACGTGTATCATGGACTGACCCAAGCCAGCCCCAGGTGGCTGCTCCTGATAGAAAATGGTACACGAGCTCTGCAGCTTGACATCCATCACGCCGTGGAAGGTGCTGTGCCGGACAACCTTGGAAGTTGCATGCTTGGCTTACAAGTATGTTCAAGGTAAAAACGGCTGGAGCTATATCTCGAGCAATTGCATGGACTAAGTAAGATCCCTTCCACTCTCCTATTTTAGGTATTGTTGAGGCAAGCGCCCCCTCAGCAGCGACAGCCCGACTTCCGTATGTCCTGACTCCTGCCACCACCTACGGACCTTACCCACGTGTACGTAGACCTGCTGTGGGTGGCTGGGTTTCCCCGAAAAGCAAGCGACACCCCGTGGCAGATGCGGTCCGTCTTTCTCTTCATCTCTCCCCATCATCGACCATAATGGGCAGAGGAATTGTCCTGGTGCCCTTTGACCCTCGGGCTCCTATCAATGTCTCCTGACATGCATGGGCACGCTGGACATTGTGGATGTTCAGATGGGGTCTCTCCCTCTTTCCCTTGATCCCTGGATCGGCCCATCATCACGACTCTTCTCGAACACTTAGGAGCTAACGTACACCAAATAGATGGCCGAATGAAACCACCCCGCTTCCCCATGCTCCATGCTCCAAACTCCCATGTGCTGAGGTTGCACGGGGTGGTCGTGCCGAGTTTTCGTGTACGCCGTGGCACCTAAGGCTGAGGTGCGGCCCTGCGAAGTGGCTTGGCTTATTATGAGTTTGGATTGCCGAACCCATCTACACTTCGTCGCAATCTGGCCCCCAACGCCGATGGTGGTCCCATCGCACTCTTGCCGCAATGTGACACCCTGGAGGGATCGCCAGGGGACTTGGTTCATCTGTGCGACGGCCTGCTGTGGACCTTGTTGATCGCACATCCTCACCAGAGCCCATGCGATGTTTTTGGTACGCTTCTCTCTTCTGTTTCTCCTTCGCCGCCCACGCATACCTGTGTTGTTTCTCGAGTGCTGCCTGTACTTTCAACCTCTTTCACTTCCTCGACTCGACAGCTGACTTGACGCTGAGAGGATGGGCAATACTGAAATAATGCGAAGAGCATTCGAGGCCATGACAGAAGAGAGGGAGAGAGACTGTCTGGTGAGGCACCAGTTTGACACGATATCCTCTGGAAAGCAACTCAGGTCTGTGCACATGGCCTTTCGCTGTTTACCTCAAGATGCCAGGTGTGTCTGAACAGCTACCCCGGGCACCAGGAAGGACGGGAGTATTGGGTCTACTCTGCATCGATATGCATCCCTACCTAGCTCGATGTGCCTCACCCAACCTAGCCGAACCATGCAGGTGCCGCCATTAGGTGTCTCGGGGGTTGTAGGGTAGGAGGTAGGGTACATGGGCAACCCCTCCATGGATCGACAGGGATTGCTCAGAATTACTCCTCTCCCCTCGCCCCCCTCTTGAAAAAACGCCTGCTCCGCAGACTGTTGGCCAGAAAGCACTGCGTTGATGCTCTTTCCAGGACGCCCGGCGAGGAAACGAGACGTCAAGACTCCGGCCGTGAAAACACGGCTCGGGCCGGAATGGCGCAGGTATGTGACGTGGTGGCCGCCATGTCCTGTTTTCCCTGCGTGTCGACCCCGGTGGCGATCGAATGGGGAGGCCCATGACGTGCCACATCTGGGCGCTTGGCGGGTTTGAACATTGAGCTGCCCGCTCCCGAACCACCTATGAATGATACGGTATTTTCCTTTGATCCTTGTCTACTTAGGTAGGGAACCAAAAAAGGGTCTTTGCCGCTGTACTCAAACTCCAGCCGTGGTACCCGCCGTCGGCCCAGCCCCATCGTCGTCGTCGTAGCTAAGCGCCGACCACATGCGCGCTTGTGCAGGCAACCTTGCGCCCTGGGGGTGTGCTTACGAGTACATGGACTCGTAGGTCAATATTGATGCCCCTATTGCACCTTGCGACAAGCCAAGCGCCGGATGGACAAGCACCTGCCCGTGGCGGTTGCATGAGGCTATTGCGTGGGAGAGGGAGGAGAGCCGTCCGTGGGTGGCCGCCGTGAGTGGGCGCGGGTGGGTGGCCTCCTGGCGTCCCAAGCTCCCTCCAAATCCGACCCCCTCCTGTCCAACTTTTCCGAGTAGGCGCGCTTGGCCGAGGTGACGTGTGACGACGGCAGGGGGTGGGTGACGTTTGCTTTGCGCCCACGCCGCGCGCGCTCTTTGTCAACACCACCTCCTCTCCCGCTCTCGTGTGCTTTTGGCCGGCCATTCCCTTCACCTACAATTACGTGCACTCTCATAGATTTTCCTGCGTCCCTGGTCCAGGTCGCTGCTGTGCCTCCTCGATTCGACACCTCTTGAAACCCTGTTCCGTCCAGACTGAATTACCCCTCAATTGGCTCACCCCCAAAGACCCGCCCACTGCTAAGCGCCACATCACCGCGCGCTGCGCCTGCAACGCCATCGCAACATGGCGTCTGGACAGAACGTAGGTCAAATGCTCCCCCCTCGCGCGAGATGGGCCCCGAGCGAGCGCGAGCGCCCCCGGCCCGCCATGACAAGCTGACGCGCTGTGCGCACAGGACCCGAAGCTGCTCTACGCCATCCAAGGCGTCTCGGCATACCATCTCAGCCATGGCAAGGAGAAGTCCCTCACCCCCGACGGCCCTCAGACTCTGTCGCTGCTGATGGTGCCGACCTCGTCCAACGCCGGCGACCCGCCCTCGTACGATGCCACGACCGGCGGCAGCGAGGAGCAGGACTTCTACCTCCACCTCCACCTTCCGCCTGACCTGGACATACCCCTCCCCGCCACCACTCAGATCTACCACCAGCCGCCCACGAGCTACCTGATCCCCCGATGGGACTTGGGGCACGACAGCGGCGCTTTCACTCGGCTCGAGTTCCCCCAGGTCGGTTCTCGCAAAGGCCTCCAGGAGGACGTCGACACCTTCGAGACCATCCTGGCGCAGTGCACGGCCTTCCTGGAGCGAGCCCCACCGCCGCGGATCGCCACGAAGGAAAAGTCGTCGGCCTCATCCTCGGAAAAGACGTCACCGACCACGTCCAAAGCCAAGCAGGCAGCCGAGGAGCAGCTCCCGGCGTACAACCCGTCCGAGTACCAGCCCGGAGAGGGTTACGCCAAGGGCAGCAGCTCCTACCATGGCGGTCAAATCGTGCTTGTCGACGAAGAGAACGGGAGTGTACTGGGGGAGCTGGGGGAAGGATATGATGTGGTCGAGACGGGTGTCAAGCCAGGCTCTAAAGGTAAGCCCCCCCCGCTTGTGGCCAGCCTCATTCGGCGCCTTGGACGCTCACACACACACACCCCATTGCAGATCCGGTTGAGATCACGCTTCCTGAGGCGGGGCAAGGGAACAAGCTCAGAGTCGCCCCTGCCTCCGCACAGGCTCTCGAGGAGGCGCTGCACCCCGCCTATAAGAAGTCGTTCCTCGTCTCCAAAGCCACCTATGCGTCCCGCCTCATCGTTACCGGTCCGATTTCCTCTCCAATGCCATGGTCAGCGGGTCGGACAGCTTCGCCAAGAACACGAAAGCTGCAGAGAAGCCCGTGACGTTCAAGCCCATAACACATGAGCGAGCTCGCAAGATTGGCAAGCTGTCGGGGGACGTGGCTGGCCTGTCCGCCAAGACGGTCGGCCAAATCACCAAGGTGGCGCAGAACTTTGGGGCCAACATGGCGGGCAGGGGCAAGGGCAAGGACAAGGCGACCAGTAGGAAAGGTTACGGCCCGGATGGGCAGCCGCTGGAGAACTTCAAGCCCGGCCTCCTGAACAAGAGCTTGATGGCCTTCTCCACAGTGACGGACGGCATGGAGCACGGCGCCCGAAGCTTGCTGACGACGGCGACGACTTCGGCCACGTCCATGGTGACGCACCGGTGGGGCGAGGAGGCCGGCGACATCTCGCGACACATTGGCGGCAGTGCCAAGAACGTGGGGCTGGTGTACATTGACGTGACGGGCGTGTCGCGAAGGGCCGTCATCAAGGCCGTCGGCAAAGGCATGGTGGTCGGGAACGTGAAAGGCGGCGGGTCGATTGTGGTGGGAGACGCCGCGACAGCTGGGGCATCAGGCCAGTCCGGCGCGGAAGCCGAGGCCACGCAGCAAGCCCGAGAAGGCGGCAGCATCAGTCGCTCGTCTACTCCTCGGGACACCAAGAAATAAGGCGCAAAGCGGCAGCAACGCAGCGACGAGGAACGGCACGTTCTTGTCGCCGCCATTGTAACAAATAAGACCTGAGTAGTTTGGCAAGCAATCAAGCATGCCGGTCGAGTTTATTGCTCCATTGTTCAAAGTGCTGAAGGGGTGCTTGGTGATCCTCTCCGCCGGCGTGGGTCGATAACGGTGAACGATTATTACCTAGGTGTGGTCAAGTCTAGATGACGGCGCTTGAAATGGTAGGACAAGATGTACCATGACAGAGTACTGGAATTGGTTGGCCGCCCCCAAGAGGTGAAGGTAGAGTCGCGCAACGAGAACCTTTGCATGGTTTCAAGTCGACACGGTTTTATATTCAGGTTTGTAGCGATTACGGTGAACAAAGATGGGGATTGTCCACCTCCAGGGTTCAAGGTACCGCATATACATGGGCGGTGGCGTACGACTTGAATGCCCACTTGAGGTCGAGTATCTGAACACACAGGTGCGGCACTGGCAGATACCTAAGCACATGCAGTAAGATGTACTTCGGAGTCCTTTCCAACGCGGAAGGTTGACCTTCCAGTTCATAGCTCACCAAACCGCAAACCGTGGAAGCCGGCGAGTGCAGCGACTGGGGGCAGCTAAGTTACCTACGTAGATACTACCTAAGGTATGAAACACGCGAAACATCGCACGCGCCGCGGTCGCTGAAAGTCCACGAGCTGCCGTGACCTCGCGAGTGCTCGCCCTGAAGCCGACGGCAGGACAATTTTCTATTAATCTTCCCGATGTTCCAAACAAAGAAGCGTTCCACCACTCAACTCAACCACCTGACTCTCCGTGTACGAACACACCGTCCAGCCACAAATCCGCACTCGACCCTTGTAGTGCATGCAGTTCAGCCCTATGTACTCCAGGTACCTCCAGCTGTTGCTCTGTACGACTTGAGCAACCGCTGGAAAACCACCGCCTACCTCCGACCTTAGGGCACCTCCAGCTACCTGCTCGGTCCTCCCTCTGCTGGGCGCCTCCCACGCCTTCCACGCCTTCCAACGCCAGAGCCGTGCCGTACAGTGAGTGCATGGGCTCCTGCACGCTCGACTGCCAACCCAACCCTCGGCTGTCGGCATTGCCTCCCATCAAATGTGTCGCTTCGAGTGCCTGGGCGCCGCCATCTTACTCCTGCAGGACATTGGCGATAGAATCGCCTCGCGGAAGCACGCCCGGGTCCGCCCCACGTACGTCTCGTGTCTCGCTTGCCCTCCCACGCCTCGCTCTTGACCCAAGCTGCTTCTGCCGCTGCTGCTGGCGACGTCACGTCCGCTCCCCACTGCTGACTGACCTCCTCCCCTCTCCCGCCTCGCAGGCCCCCGTCCC
Source organism: Hansfordia pulvinata (assembly GCA_006538405.1). Taxonomy (NCBI): domain Eukaryota; kingdom Fungi; phylum Ascomycota; class Sordariomycetes; order Xylariales; genus Hansfordia; species Hansfordia pulvinata. The sequence goes on along the minus strand of BJKQ01000006.1, from coordinate 1,115,996 downwards.
CCGCCCCAGAATGCTCCATGAAATACTGCTATCACTCTCGGGACACCCCTCCCCGCTGCTGAGGAACGGCGCCCTCCCCCACGGCGAGGGCGCCAATGCGGGCCCCGACCAGGTCCTGTCCCCGCCCGAGCGCGACCTGCTGCGCGCCGCCGGCCACCTGAGCGACCTGCACCGCCGCCTCCAGGACGCGACCGCGCGCGTTGCCGCCTCCCATCCCACCGTCATCTGCCGCGCCGTCGCCGCCGCCATCCGCGCCGTCCACCTGGCCGCCTTCCAGCGCAAGATCCTCGAGGTCGAGGACTCCATCCTGCGCCGCGATGCCGCCCTCGTCGGCGCCTACAGCATCGTGCCCCTGACAGCCGTCGTCGGGGAGTTCACCGGCTGGACGCGCCGCATGGAGTGGCTCTGGGGGCTCGTCCAGTTCATGTCGCCCCGCGCCGACCACGCCGACAAGCCACAGGGCCGGCCCTCCCCGCCTTGTCGCGCGGCTCAGCTCATCAACAAGCTCAGGGGCGAGCTGCAGACCGGCTACGCCGACGTGGCTGATACCGCCTTGTCCCTCGTCAAGGTCGCCGAAACGGCATGGCTGAAGCAAGTCTCTGCCTGGGTGCTGTACGGCCGCATTCCGACGCTCGGGGAGGATGATTTCTTCATCCGACGCGATGAGCAGGACGAGCAGGTAAGCCAGCGATCCGTCCACCCCACTCACACCACCGCCCCTGACCGGACGTATCAGGGATATTCCATAGATCGTGACTTGCTCCCCTCCTTCGTCTCGCCCTCGACAGCCAGGTCAATGCTGTTCATCGGCATCTCCCTTAACAGGGTAAGGGCTAGATCTCCAGTCGATACAGATAACCTGGGGGCAGGGCATCTTTCCTCCCAGCTCGAACAGCTCTCAGGACTGGACCTTCCCCTTAGTTCTGCCATGCTTTCCCGGGCTATAACCTCCATCCGGTCCGCGCTCTCCAGGACCACTCTGCAAAAGCTCCTTCCCCTCAGCAAAGTACTGGACTTGTTACAAATTCTGCGCGAATTCTTCCTCATTGGCCGAGGCGAATTTGCAATGGCTCTCACGCAACAAGCAGACGAGAAGATCAGAAGCAGGTGGAGGCGCGCCGACAACCTAGCATACGAAAAACGGGATGTTCTGAGCACGCTGGCAGTGAAAGAAGGCGAGGTGTCGGCCGTCTTGTCCAGAACGTGGGCTGTACTTGTGGCCATGCAGGGCGAGCATGCCGAAGAGGATGAGACTCTGGAGCTCGCGAGGGGCTTGCTCCGACTGTCACTCGCCAAAGCCAATGAGGGCTCACACGGCCAAGGCGCGACCAACGCAGGACAGCAGCATCTCGACTGTATCGCGGCTGCTTCATTCCGCGACCTTCTCTTCTCCGTTCCCGTGATTCTGACACTGCAGATCCCATCGCCGCTGGACCTTTTCTTCTCAAACTCCGATCTTCAAACATACACTTCGGTCAACTCGTATCTCCTTTCTATCCGGAGAGCGCACCTCAGACTGACTGACCTATGGAAAGTGTCGGCGCTGCGTCGACACCACCCGGCTCCTCCACGGCCGCCCTACAGCCAGACGCGTGGCGGCATGGCCAAGATTGCGGATCTGCGAGAGCGCTGGACCGATCGGTCCCTGGTTATGCGCAGCCCTTGGAGCACCAGCAGCGCGGCCATCTTCTTCCTGGCCGAGATCGAATCATATATGCAGGTCGAGGTCGTCGAAGGACTATGGGAGCATTTCCACAGTTGGGTCAAAAAAGGCGAGCAGTGCGCCAACGACGGTGCGCGCCCGGAGAACTCGACGCAAAGCTCAGTATCGCCATCAAAAGTCCACAACACTTTGACTTTGAGTGCTGGCCCGACCACCCCGGTCACCCCTACCACAACGACGGCGACGACGGCAACGGCGACCTCGACTTCGACAACCCATGATCCGCAGAGCCTGGCGGCGGCGCATAGGCGGTACCTGCGCGCTCTGACGCGCCGACTGCTGTTGACGCGAGCCTCGTTCGCGGGGCCGCTGCACGCGCTGCTGCGGCAGATTGACCGTCTGGCGGCGTTGCTGCACCGCCTGAGCGGGGTGTGGGCGGCTCTGGACCTTGAGGCGGACGAAGGGGTTGTCGACGCGTTCTCGGACTTGGCCGCTGAGGAGCGGGCCGCCCTGGGTGACCTGAAACGTGCAGAAGACCGCGTGCGCGCCGCCGTGCGCGACGCCGTGGCCGCGCTGCGGGACCTCAGCGCCGACCCGGCCTTCATCGCGGAGTGTGAGGGCGATATGCGCGGCGCTGCCGACGACGACGACGATGATTATGGTGGTGATGGCGAAGATGATACCCACAGAGAACAGGGTGGCGGCGGCGGCCAAGAATCGGTTTGGGACGCCGAAGAGTCCGGAAGCTACGTTCCCAAGCGCGTCGGTGGCATTGATAGACTGTTGATGAAGCTGGATTTTGGGAGCTGGTTCGAGAGCTCCGCTGGGGAGAAAGCGGCGACGGGGACAATGGTTTCTGATTGCCCATGCCCGCAATTCCCAGAGTGTATCAGAAACGCTGGCTGGGATCAGTAGCCTCAGTACGACAAGCAAAAGTTGCGCGTCCATGCTGCGTTGCTTGCCTCAAGCCTAGCCCACCACCCACGCAAGACCCAACCATGTCCCCACTACAATGTCCCTTTAGCCACGATGAAGCCTTCGCTTATTCCTGGCCGCTGCGGCAACTTCTCGGTGTGCCCATCGTGACGAGCCTCCTGTACTGATCGCTGAGTGATGCCTCCGTGAAGGCACCCTCCAGTTTACAGATCCAGCCAGGACGAGGGTCCATCAAAGCATGCGCATCTGCTCTAAAATTCGGGGATCTGTAGATACGAAGAGTGCAATGTTTCCTAAAGGAAAAGGCCACACATCTTCCATCCCTGGGTACTCCGCATGTTCTTGTGAGCGAAAATGCCAGTGTGAGGATCAAAGGCTCTCTCTATACGACATCGCAGCACTTTCGTTCCGCTGACGCGGCTCGCTTTCGAGGCGGTACAGCACTACGATTCATGCTACTTGGTTTCGACTCTCAGCCCGACGATATATCACTCCGCCCCTGTGCCAGGTGCAGATTACGAGGCAGCTTCTGAGGCATATAGTGTTTCGAGATCATTCAGATAAAGCTTCACTTGATCAGCCGAGTATTTGGACAGGGTTGAGCGGAATACGTCAAGCCTTTTGCTATTTGAATTTGTTGGCTGTCTAGCGCACCTCCTGATTGCCAGAAATGGTTAAATGAGTCCGGATTTGAATTATCCCATCTAGTCCAACTGTGCCCTCAGCCAATTGTTCGCCCTAGCCACCCAATGCTGGTTCTGCCAGTCATTAAACAAGAAAAGAAAAACCCAGATACCCTCAAACTCCACGCTATAACCCAGAAAAATGACCCGCGATGGTGGGAATGTTGTTTATGCTGTGCTGCTTTTGCAGCATGACTGTTGTGGCACGTTTGAAAACCTCAAATAAACCCCGGTGTGGAAACATGACCGAGCTCGGCTTGTGCAAGTGACCCTGTGCACGTTGCCTAGATATTTCCGGAGCTTCTGAGATTTGGCCGGAGTTGATTTGGTGAAGTGATGAATACAATGTCGTAAAGAGTGTTTGTGAGAAGAAGAGGTGATGATCTGAACAGAGTAGGGGACATGGAGAGGTAAATAGACGTGAGCGTCCGGTGTGGAAGGGCGACAAGCTTCTAGTTGTCGATGATTAAAAGTATAAATAACCGCCGGTAATGGAGGGGCGAATACACTCCGATACCACGGAGGGGCTGTTCCGCCCATGAGCAGGCTGACTGGCTCAGCTCGTACTGTAATAGGGTGCTGTGGTGGTCGGGCCACTAATAGGCTGCTACTTGTTTCCGCGGCCGCAAGGGGCTCGGCTCGTTGTCCGAATTGCGCCGCGAAAAGACTTGTTGTACAAAAGACCGAGGACCGGTCGAATTGGCGTTCTTGTTCTTGAGGGCGATGGGGAATCCAAGGAGATTGGACTTCTTGGTCTGCCACCGCTCCTTGATACAGTCATCGACGAGTGCCATCAACCCGGTAGAAACGACGATACTGTTTAATCAGTCAGTTATTGTAGCTGTATAGTGTGACTCATGCATGTTCAACTTACTCGGCAACGTCAGTCATAGCATCGACCAAGCCTCGATCGCTGATCCACATGTGACTGGGCGGAACCCATCCGCCGGCGCGCTCATCAGCCTCAACCTGGTTGGGTGACCTCGTTTCCGGAACTATGTGGGCGACTGGAAGGTTGTTGTTGCCGTCTCTAATCAAGTGGAAGGCAACCGCCCCGGTATGCTTGTCTGCGACTCTCTTCCACGCGTAGTTGTGGCCCCACCATTCGAACTCGTAGCGCTTTGCTGCCTGAGAGCCCCGGCGGTTGACATCAACACGAGCATAGTTAGAATACTCCAGCTTGATCGTGTTGGTAGGCAGTTGCGTAGACTTCGTCTTGCCGTCGAGAGACAGGGATGACTCCACGGGGTTGATGGAGCTCTCATCGGTCTCTGTCGAGTGGCTTGTGCCAGGTCTTCCTTTGGTCGAGCCAGTCAGGGACTTGACTGCACTGGACATGGACCGTGTCAGGAGCGGACGGCTGCTGGCAGGAGCGTCGACATATCTCCGTTTCGAGTTGCAGACCTCGCGACCGGAATCGCGACAGTAGCGCCGAAGCGAGAATTCACGCTTGTTCAGGTCGTACATACGCATGTGGAACAGCTGTATCGTCTTTCTCCGGCGTCCAGAAACAACAGTGTCGACGCGCAGGTTGAGATTGCCGTCGGAAGTGAAATCGTCATGGCGGATCGTGAGACGGTTCAAGGAGGGGAAGAGTGCGGAGAACTCCTCCGGCGTGGAGGGCCGTACGTTGGTCTCCTCGATTTCATGGCGGTAGACGGGCAGAGCGGGTATTTCGTCATAATCCGCGTAGTCCTCCACGTCGATCTCGTCGGCCTGAGGGAGCGACGCCTCGGAGGAATACGTTTCTATCGAATCCCGCGAGTGAAGACTCGTCGAGGGTGAGAGGTCTTCGCCGCAGCAAGCCGGCTGGTGAGGTTTTGTGACGTGGAAACTCGAGTCCTTTGTCGAGGGTCTCGTGCTGTCAGAGAGGGATGTGGCAGCAGTACTGCGAGAGTCGTATGACTCGGCGCTGTGTCTTGTGTATCTTGTGCTTGTCGTATGATCGGACGAGAAGGTATACTTTCTCTGCGCCATGGTAAAGGGTGAGGGAGGTTGAATTTGCAGTAGCAAGGGGTTCGAAGGAACTCGAGCACAAGAACCGATGGCAGGGTGTAAGCGGGTCGGGTGAGGCGATCCTCTTATACCTGGGTGCTTTCTGTACTCCGTGCCTGGGGGTCCTTAGGGACGCTACCGGCTTGGCGACGGGCGGGAGAGGCGTGTGAATCAGGTAGTAGTGGGCCTGTACCGGAGCCTTACGGTGATGCTCGGGCCGGTGTCTTGTTGCGGAGCGAGAGGTGATATAGGCCAGCCGGAGCGGGTGGGATTGGGTTGACCAGTAGCGAGTCGAGCAGCGCAGGGGGGTCGTGTAACGCGTGGCGCGGGAGCGGGAAGACTAGGACCGTGGGGTTGTCTGGATCTTGCAGAGGATGTCTTGGGCGAAGCAAAACACGGCGCGATCGGCTACGAGGAGGACGGGGCCGTTGATAAAGGAACCCGGGATAATGAGACAGAATGACAGGGACAGCCAGCATGGCAAGACGAGGGCGGACTGATGAGGGGCAGCAGGTGGGCAGGCGTGGGCTGACGGATGGGGCGGCAGCCCAGAGAGGCAGAGCGGGTGGTGAGGCCGTGCTGCTGTGCTCCGAGTCCGATGTAAGTCGATGGGCGTATCCGGGCCTTGCCAGGTTTGGACAAGACGTCGAAGCCCACACCCCTGACCTCACTGCACAGGAACTTCCGCACAGGACCGCGGCCCTACATGCGTTGGTGTGATGGGGTGACGGGTCGCGAAGCGGGGCGGGCCATTGGGCGGCGACCCGACGACCCCTGCCGGCATCGTGTGAACTCGCGAGCAAAAACGTGGTGGTGGTCGACAGGCAGGCTGGAGAGGGAAGGACGGCGCCGCCGGTATCCGGAACCATTCGGCCAAAGGCTAGTGGGTACCTATGTACCTCGAAGCTGGGCGACGGCCTGAAGAGCGAGCAGGGAGGGGAGTACTCGTACGATCCGGGCACTCGCACGAGTACGTACCGGCGGCCGGCTAGTCCGGAAACAGGGGAGGGGTGTGAGACGCAGTGCGCGCGGCTGCCCGGGCTGTGGTTAGCGAGCGCTCCAGCTGCACCTGCAGTGAGCACACGGCGCAGCGTAGCGCGGGAGGAAGCGGCGACACAGCACAGAACAGCACAGCACCGCAGCGTACCGCACAATACTGCACGGCAGGAGCACTTGCGAGAAAGCACGAGCTGCGGGCAGTCACGCTCGCTCGACGAGAGCCGAGGGGCAGCCAGGACTGGGGAGTGGGGGGTTGGCAGGAGCGAGGCCTTTCCTTGCCTGGAGTGGGACAGGGGTCAGCCCAGGTCGCTCCGGCTTACGAGCACGCTCTCGTGCCTTCTCGCTACCTCCCACGACCTCTGTGACTGCCGTGCCATGGCGGATCATGGCCATGGGGGAGTTGCAGATCGCCAGGATAGCGCCGGTCACTCTGGCCTGGTCCAGGGTTCCAGTCTTAACTCTAGGTACAGACTCGTGCCTGCCTGCAATCCATGGATGTCGGGTGTGAATCGAGGCAAGAACACTGGAAGCTCTGACGGAGAGCCCGCAAAGGACCCGGAGCCTACTAGTGCGAATCTTGCTTGTATTCTGATTTTGTGGCTCACCAAAGCCAGTTGGTATATCATCGATATGAACTCGGGGCGATTGTCCGCAACCTCTTCCGCGTACTTGAGCGCGTGAGCCATGGACGGACAGGGCAGTGTGCAATACGGCTTGGAAGGCTCTCGTCGGATCGAGTGGGACGAGGCGCCGCGGTGGCACGAATGATCCGCATCATCGCCCCCTCCGCCCCCCCCGGCCACCGCGCCTGATTCGCCCGCAGCTTGTCGCCCTCGGTGGGCTTTGGCCTGGTCTGCCCACTGTGCGCTGCTTGTGCTTCGCTCCTGTCCACCCGAGAACCTGCCCACCGCGGCAATTCCCATCGACTCGCGCCCTCGCCCTCGCCCTCGCCCTCTGGTCCCTTGAAGCAAGTGGGCAGTCGATCGCCAATGACACATGCGATGCGATGCCCCGTGGCCACGTCCTTCACCCGCCCGAGCCCGAGCCCGAGCCCGCGTCATCGCCGTTGCCCTGATCCTTGCCTTGGCCTAACCTCTTGCCGCCAGGCTCGCCCTGCTACGCCTGCCTGTCAACGCCCAAGCCATCGCAGGCCAACGCAGCGAACGAGGCGCAACCTGCGAGGCAACCAGCGGGAGCCCTCACTGCGGCCCGGGCGTTGCCGAGTCTGCCTTTTCAACCTGTCAAATTCTGCGCTACTCGTACCCGCCCTTTCAACACCTGTACGGAGTATCAGTTGCTGACACTTTACTCATCGACCAGGCCTCAGCCTGTTCTGGGTTCCCACCCGGCTGGGCTGGTGGGCGGCCGTCTCGTCAGCACTGTGGCTTGGAGGGGAGCCCATTTGCCAGCTTTCCCTGTACTCGTATGCCGGGGCTGACCTAGCTTCAGTCGACTCACGAGCATAGTGGCCAGACGAGTACAGAGATCCTGCCAGCGGCATCTCATGGCCACACGAGTACGCGTTCATGACTGGCGTGCCGGCCTTCGTGGGCCCCGTGCTGACAGACGACCCTGTACGAGTGCGAGCCTCAGCCCCTGTCCTGGCCTCGGCTCCCTGTTCGGTGGGGCAAGGGACGGCCCTCGGCGGCCGATGGACGGGGTGTGAATGCTCGCACGCTTGCGAAGTTAATCAATTTTCACCATCACTTTGCGCACGTCGCCTATCTGGGCCACGGGTCCCTAACGCTTCCGAAGGATGAGGCGCCGGAGCCGCGCGATGACAAGCTGCCCCCTACAGCCCTGGGTTAGGGAGGCAGTCAGAGGGGTCGAGCGATCTTCACCCTCCTAGGGACGCCTCGATGGGCGGGATCTAGCCAGGCGCCGAATCGCGCCGTTCGCCCCCGTCCTCCCACGATCGCAGGTAATTACTCGGAACGGCAACCTCGCCTGTCCCACTACTGTGTCAAATCACGCTTGTACGAATATTCCAGAGGCATTTCGCCTTCCTGCTTCAAGAGACCGAAGACCTGTCTACGCGACGCTACCTCCAGCAAATTCGGTCACAGACGCCGGGATACGGAAAGTGCTCTGAGTTGATGGTGACGGCAGTTCCAGCTTGTGTTTGAGTTCATTTATGCCGCCGATGCAGTCCGAAGCCCCCGTCACGGTGTTGCAGGTTCTGCGGGAGGAGGGGCATCTTGGCGTGGGCCCAGGTGGCCACTCGCCAGCACCCCTCATCGCGGGCTCTGGCCGTTAGCCGCCAAGGGCGACGCTGAAGACGCTCTTACAGGATGAGGAAAGGGCTGTGATCCTTTGGTGACACACTGCGTTGCCACCAACACGTAGCGACCGTATCGCGTGTGTCGGACGCCAGTCCGGCATGGCATGGGTGACAATCACGATGCCGGCTCGACCATGTGATGGGACCGGGCCACGCGAGCGTGTCGAGCTGTCGGGCTGGGGATCAACAAGGTGGGAAGTTAATATCGTCGCGGGGCCTGTTTCTCATCAGCATTCTTCACCTGCCGATGATGCCCGTTGACGCGATCCTGCGGCGCGGGGCACGCCGGGGATGCTGGCATGCGTACGGAGTACGAAAACACGCTCGTACGGGAAAGGGGGTGTCCAACAAGTACGTCGCGGGTTGATTCGTTGGGCGAGCTGGCCCTCTTCCCATGCGGACGAGAATGGCCGTCTTCCTGATCCTGAGAACTACGTGGCAGGCTATTGAGTGGCATCTGACGCGCTGGGTTCCTGCTCCCCTATCCCGGGGGTACTGAGGGTTAATTCCCATAGGGCGCGGGTTGGAGCGGGTGGGCAAGCCGGGCCGGTTAGCGGTTGTGAGTTTTCCGACGTGCGGCGTCGGGTTTCTGCAAAGTCGGCGGGCAAACGTGGCGAACAAGACGGGCTCACCGCAGGCTGCTACAGAATCAGTGTTTGAGACGTCTGCCTCGACAGCAGGGGCGGTTGGACAGCTCGTTGATCACTGGCGAGACTTGCGTCGTTCGAGGCTTTCTCTGCAGGCCGACAGTGATTCGCTGCGAGTGTGTGGTGATGCATCGATCTCGGAGCTCCCACCATCACCAACTGCCTGATTGTTGGTTCTCCACGACAAGGCCAGGCAGTGGTAGTGGATCTACCTGCCGAGGAAGGGGGGGGAAGATCCATACGAGTACGCCGCAGCAGCGGAGCGCAAGGGGAAGTTCAACAGGGCTCGTACGGATCACGGGGTGAGTGGCACGGAGTCACAACACGACCGGGTGGCCCGGGGTGAGTGGTTGAGGTCTTGGGTTCGCTGAAATTCGACCTCGCGGCGACAGGCCAGGTGGGACCGATCCGATCGGGCTAGTCTAGCGTGCGTCGCGGGGGTGGCTGCTAGCTTTGGGTACTCGACACCTGACTTCCAGCACCGCGAAAGCTACCAGGTAGAGGATACTCGATGCAGCCACAGGCCGTCCACGGGATTGGCCTTCCCATGGGACTTACCTGCATGTGCCAGGTAGGTAGCGTCTACGCGTACGAGGACGTACCTTCCATGCCTACGGGACCTGTAAGGTAGTACTCGTACGAGTACAGGCCCGTGGAGGGCTGTTTTAGCCTGGTTGGGGCCTAGACATGGGCGGCATGTAGGTCATAGCCGGGCTCCTTACGGAGTAGGGGCGAGTCTGCGGGGCGGCCGGCCGTGTGTCAAGCGCCGATTCGCCCAGGCGCGGGGTACCACGCTCCCGCGCGTGGGAGTGAGAGGGAGAGGGTTCACGATCTGATCCAGCCCTCATTGCAAAGTGAACGGGGGTGCAGGTGTGATACGGCGAGCCAGGTCACGTCACGTCAGGTGAAAGCACGCGGCGCCCGGCCGGTCAAGCTTGGCTGTCAGCAGTCGACGACAACCCACGCTGGCTGCAGTTGGCGCGTCCGGGTGTCTGCCCGACACAACACCTCCATGGGGTGCGGGCGTCAGATGCCTCCCCGGGGTCTCTGGAGCCTGGGAATTCTCGAGCGTCCTCCTCCCCCCCCTCCCCAAGCCCGTATGTCATTGCATCGCCCGACCTCATTCTTGTCCTCACCGGCCGGCGCGACCGGGCTCGTGTCTCGTGCGCGAGTTGGAGTCCGGAGTCGGAGTTTTCGAAGCCTACTACGAGTCTGCCCGTTCGTGGAGTCGAGGTGGTTTGGCCATGGCCGAAGAAAGCCTCGAGGAGTCAGTCGTCCCCGCCGTGGTCGTCCTTCCTTGGTGGCCCTTCCCCACCCGTCTGGGGTGCCCTGCGTGCGTCTGCGTCTGCCGCCATCCCGTCCTGCCCCCGCTGCGATTCATCAACAGCTTAGGTACTCGTACGGGAACGAGTTAGGTTAGGTGGTACGGATACTTGTATCTCCCACGACTGCGATATCGCCCTGGACCTCACCCCGCGGCGCCCGCCTGCACGAGCTTGGTAGCTTTAGTTAACCCCATGTACGTGTGCGAGCACTCGTGTCCATATGGCGCCATGGGCTCGTCCACGTCTGTCTGATATGCAGTTCCTCTGGGCCATGAGGTCTGCATCTGTATAAATCGCTCGTATGCATTCGTAGATTACATACCAGACCTAGTACGTGGTGGACTAATGTAGGTAGGGAGATTAGGGGACGACATGAGGTTGGGCACCTGGGGTATGCAATACCTTGGATGATGAATCTTAGCGGCACCGCAGCCGCAATGACGGTCGCAGTCGGCGTCGCAGTCGCAGTCGGGCATCAACAAGACGCCCAGCCAGCCAGCCCACCAACGACGCCCGCCGACGCAGGCGGACAGCATCACTCTTCGGGGGAAATGGGAAACCCCCCTCCCCTATCATCCCCATCACCCTCTCGCGCCATTCCCATGCACAGATACCTGCCTAGTTATGGGACGATAAGCGTCAGTCGAGGCTTTGTCAGTGAAGACGGCGCCCCCAGTGGCTGGGATGGAGGCCACGAGCGAGACCGGCGCCGGCCCATGATTCCAAGCCGGAGACGGCCGATGTTGTGATCAGAGCCCCAGCGGTCGTACTACACGTAGAACCTCCAGGTCAAGGCCCGATGCCTCGGCGACATGGCAGCGAAGAGAAAAGCCAGCGTGTCTTCCCTGGACAGCCGGGTGGGCAACGCAAGCAACGGTCGTGGAGCCTTGCTGCTCACCAAGCATCATGGCTGTTCTGCTGTGCGTACTGGGAATCACGACATCGGAGAGTGGGATGGGGATGGAGATTCTACGGACATTTGAACATAAGGCAAGGTACCTAATGTACTCGTACGAGTACTATGCATGCCTACCGGGTGAAAGCCTCGTCTGCGGGCGTTCCCGCCAGCACTAATAATACGAGTGATTTTGGACGACTTTTGAGCCAACAGACCTGATCCCTGGTCCCTGGTCCATGCCGAGCAGTCCCCTGGCAAAATTCCACACCCGCGCATTCATGGGAATGCGGGTGTGAAATCTGATAAGTGACGGCCGTGTGAGCTGATGGGTGGGCGCCTGCGATCACAGCCGGGTCCATCCATGCCGGCTTGGTCTTGCTGCCACTCCCACGGCGTTCTCCTCCCTGGACACAGCATTAGAGACGCCGATAAATCGCATCGCCGTCCTTGACGCGCTGCGTTGGTCTTTGCACCCCACGAATACCACTCTGACCTTGGCCCTGGCCCTGGCCCTGACGCTGCAGGCTGGGAGCCTCTTCTCTTCTCCAGGATCGCGGGATGGCAGGACAGCCAATAACACTCGTCGTGCGCAGGGGCTCCGGTGGTCTTGTCCGCAGGGAGAAGGGGCGAGGGAAGCTGAAGGGCCTCGCTGCGGATGACTCGAGGATGCCAAGCTGTCGCACAGAACCTGAGAAAGGGCTTCGCGATTTTCGCAAGTGAGGCGATCTGAGGGCTGTGGGGGAGGGGAAGAGAGAGACTGAAGCGGTCGACCCCACCTCGGTATAGAAGCCACACATATCACCACCACCACTAAGCACCAAGCACCGAGCATCGCCCCCTGAATCAGAGACGCGTGCTTGTGCCCCCCGCCCGCTGCCCCATTGGACGGGAGCCAATGAGCGTTCCAGCTCCAATTGCGTGAATGGGAATCATGTCACCGACGATGATGATAATGAAAAACATGTAGAAACGCGCTGGTTCGACGCCCGACAATAGAATCCTTGGGGGCTACATGTACCTGACTACCTACCGTACCTAGATAAGTACATACTTACCTTACCTCCTGGGTTGTGAGTGCCTTATGCAGGTATCTGATGAGGTAGGTACGCGTAGATACCCGAAACAGAAGCTCCGGGGGCACGGGCAGGCACGACTGGAGTACTCGTACGTCTGGTGTGTGGTCCTGAACGTGAAAGCACCTACATGTAGCAGCACTCAACATGACCAAATGGACCTCATCCATCAAATCAAATGTGCATTTCATTGCACAGCCCGCGGGAGTGCCGCCAGCAGTCGACGAAAGCCTCTCCCATTCGCCCCTGACTGCCCGCCCATGACTGCTGCACCGTCCCTGGGCTGGCTGTGCTGGCCTCGCCGCCGAAGCGACCAGGGCGGGATGGTGATGATGACGGTGGGAGTGTGAAGACGGTCCGCGGACGTGATAGTCAGGGCTGGCAGGCCAAGGGGAAGAACCTCGTGCATCGCACTTCAACTGGCTCCCTCTCTCTGTCCTCTGCCGCGTTTGCCCCGCTCGCGAGCGATGCTATCACGATTACTATTCGCAGCAGATGGCGAGAGAGGGCGAGCCTCGTCAGAGGTAGCCAGAGATGCCCGACACGCAAGCGCTACGGAGCCGACCTGCAGCAAGAGAGGAGAGGGCACCGTCGTCATCCCGTGCCCCGACTTGTTATCGGCCTCGATTCTCCGTGCCCGGATTTCTCCTCGGCCCGTCGCGAAACCTGGTTGTCGGGTCTTTCCTTGAGGCCTCAAGTTTTTTTATCCGTGGTGTCTTGTTGTTCTCTGCATGCGCGCCAAGATGGGTGTTGGCAGCCTGAATGCTTGGGCTTTCGTTTCCACACTGACACTGCTGGCACGCGTGACGCCGTCATCTGGAGGCAGGCAGACACACCCCTGACGTGCACCCTCCCCCGCAACAAGGGGAAGATGGGGGCCAAGCAGCCGAGCAGGCGAGAATCGTGATCTGAGGGAGGCATACGAGGAGCGGGCTTCCATCTGAGGGGCAGGATTAGCTACGAGTGACAAAAAGGAAAAGCAGATGGCAGAAGAAAAAGTATCAACAGCCACGATCCACCCCCAGCATCACTCTTCAGGTGCTGCAAAGGCCGGCCCAATGAGCGCGGCGGCTCTGAGACACGACGTCATCTCATTCGCCGCCTCGAAGGCCCGTTCTTCTGAAGCCGCTCGCCCTGTTTCCTCGACGGAGCCCCGCGGGCCCAAAGCGGCTGCTGACTGGCCGGGCGGCGACGGCATATCGTACGAGTAGCTCTCCATTCATCTGTATCGTAGATGCGAGTGGGTTAGGTACTCGTACGGCGACGTGTGGGTGTGGGTGTGTGAGCGTGCGCGATTTTCAGGGGTCGGCTTCTATTTGTGCCTTTTTTTGTATTTTTTTTGTACTTTTTCTTCTTTGCCCTCTGCGAGTACTCGGCTCACTTGCGCAGCACGCACGACTAGCCGTAGTCGTACTTCCATCCTTACCCAAATACCAGATCTTCTGGTTTCTCCCCGTCTCGTCTTCGTGGCTTCCTTTCAGACCACGCTCACGGGCACCGGATCTTGGGCCTTAGCGTTGCTGGCGGACTTTAGAAGTCTGATACTCGCCAGCCGGCAGTTAACTGACGAGGACCCCGCGCGGCTGCAAGTGTGGGGGGCCGTCAACGGCGGCACTGTTGTTGGTTTGTCCTTCTCCCCGGCCTCTCAAGAAAGGGCAGGCTGTCACATTTGAGCATGGGCCCGTCGATCTCATTCTCTGTCTCTCTCGATGGGAGAGTGCCTGCACGAGTGTTGGTATGCTACCGAGATCTTGGAGAGCGGGACTCGGAAGCAGATTTTTCTTTTCTATTCTTTTCTCCTTTCCCTTTCATCTTCCCTCTTTGGCAAGTTCTGCGTGCCTGGCTGCAGGTGAGATACTACAGATATAGGTGGGCCCGCCGGGAGAGACCCTGCTCCGGTCTGAGGCGCGCGGCCGGGGCCCTACGGGACGGGGTGCGGAGTATCCTTCCAAATGGCCTGTTGCTATTTCCGGGCGTTCCCTCCCCAGTGTTCCTCGGTGATAGGATAGGTCTCCCCTATCCGTGCGGCCTGACACTCGTACGCGCGGGACGCGACGGCGGCGTCGGCAGCGTGCTTCGCTGCCCAGGGGCCCGTCGTGGGTCGTGTCCAGACGTACGAGTGGTCCGCTGTTCGTGTATCCGGCATTTATCTGCACGACGCGCAGGCTCCTCGGTCGTTCCAGTCCAGGTTGAGCGGGGCAGAGACATTCTCGTCGTCGTTGAGCGGCGGGATATATCCTACTTCTCGATGGGCTGTGAAGTGCCTGCCATGAGATAGGGATGGGGGGGAAAGAACGTGAGGCTTCGTGCAGGCTTCTCGTTGACCCCCTTGCTGATGACTGTCCACGTGGCTTTCTGCTCAAAGTTCTCGAGAGCGGCACTCGTGCTATGGTTGCGTGATATCTGCTGGGCCGAGGCCACCATCCACCCACCCGCCGGCCTTCTGACTGTGACTCACAGCCCGCGGGTGTCTCGCATCCGAGACTGCTTGGGGGTGGGCTGTTCTCTCCAACAGCCAGACCGCATGGTGACAAGAGGCAGTGGTAGTCTGTCTCCAAGCTCTCACGCGGAGAGGACGCTGCTGCTCTGTGCGATTCCCACACCGACGTCGCCTGGGGACGTCTCCGCTCTGTTGCCCACGGCGTTGTTTCGGCCTCGCCGTACTCGGACCGTCCGCCCTCCAACAAACGCTCTTATGGCGCCCGGGCCGACTGCTCGGGCTTCCTCGCCCGGGGGGCGTGTGAGTAGATGGACGGTGTTGCTCAGCGCCCCCTGGCGGTAAAGGTCTTGATCTCAGACATGCCCGCGGCGCCTGCGTGGACTTGCAAGTTGGGGATGCCATGTGACGATAGTGACGCATTGGCTGACGCGATTCCTGCTCCTAGGACGGCACTTTATTTCCGCAGAGCTGGAGCTGCAGCGTGTCGTTCACCATATATTGCTTGCAAGGCTTATCGTGCAATGCTTTCCCACACACGCACAAGTGACGGACTGATCACTAGGTGGCCACAGATGTCGAAATACATCAAGTTGGACCATCGTGTGTGTGATTCTCCGCTGACTCTTGCACATATCAACAGGCGCTTGCGCGATGAATCGAGCAGTGTACCGAGGCCCCTGGTTTTCGCGTCAGAGATCAAGCAATGAGATATGGGCGCAGAATTCAAGATAAGAGCCGTGCTTCAAGCGTCCCGTGGTAGGCCTCGACTGCTGGCTGGGAGTGGATGCTACTCCCTGTGCACACTTTGAAGGCCGGAGCTTGTCACGCTGCGTTTGGAAAGCTCACAACTGTAGAATTGCAACTGCGGTGTCCAGGCTGAAGCTCCGTGTCGTAGTCGTCGCAGAAGTGAAATCAACAAGCACACGGGTCGATTTGCGCGGGTCCCTGTTCTGAAGCTTGTTCGTTATATACATCCACCAACGCCAGTCAGTATCGGCTGCCGGACGTGATCTGATCTTCAGCGACTGCGCTCGTGATCTGAGCTTCCATGAACCAGGCCACGTTGATGGTTGTGTTGGTGTCGAGACTCGTAGGTATCCGTGTATCAAGTAGTCAAGGGGCTTTCGACCTTACAAGCAATGGAATCCTGAGCCATCCCACCATGCTAGTAGATTCTGAAGAGCGGCTATAGCAACCGCCTTCAGTCGTCGAGTGGCAGGCTTAATTCATGAGTCGGAGAGAGAGTAATGAAGCCATCTAAATGACCCCAAGGAGCAAAAGAAACGCGGATTGTCCGGTCAGTAGGAAGGCTGCGTCTTACTGGTTCCCGGGGCGGAAGCGTGAATAAGCGTATGGTAGACGAGGAACCGCAACGCATCGGGCCTGCATTCAACACGAGCAGGACCGGTACCCCTGAAGCATCCAGAGGGAGGCGGCCAGGTCCATGCCCAGCAAAATGATCGGATGGACGATGTCGTGATCCAAGAACCTCTCTTCTCGTCGCCTCTTATCTATCGTCTAGCCATACTACCCTTCTCTATAGATTGCCTGTCCGTGTATCTTCGTCCCGTGTCCCTTTTTTCGCCTTTCCCTTCTTTATCTTTTTTATCCTTCTCCCACTTCTCATCTCCTCACCCCGACGCCGCGTGTTTCGAATCTCTCGAGCCTACACCACCATCACCACCACCACCGCCACCGCCGCCGCCGAGGAGCAACCGGTCCTCCCTCCACCGCCACACGCTCCACTCGCACAGGCACTCGTCGTCGAAGCGCGCGCTGTCGGCGCTCTCCTGCCCGTCGGCGACGCACTCGAGCCCGGCGGCCCCGAGCCGCGCCCACAGGTCGCGCAGCTCCTCGAGGTAGCAGACGCGCAGGGGCAGGCACATGACGAGGCGGGCGCGCGGGTCGTCGCGGCGCAGCCAGCGCGCGACGGCGCCCGTCAGGAGCGGCGGGTGCTCCTCGCAGTAGATGACGTCGGCGGCCAGCACGACGTGGGCGCGGGTCCACGTGGGGGAGGCGGCCAGGGCCGCTGCTACCTCTCGTTCTCCCTCCTCCTCTCCCTCCTCCTCTCCCTCCTTTCTCTCTTGGCCGCCGCCGCCGCCGCTGGTGCTGGTGCTGTTGTTGTTTTGTCCTTGCTGCTGCTGCTGCTGCTGCTGCTGCTGCTTCTGGTCTTGGTACAGCGACAGGCTGGCCGGGTCGGCCCAGTCGAGGGTGCCGCACAGCATGCGGGGCTCCCCGGACCCCGCATCGTCGTCTACGACGCCGGCCAGGGCGCCGCCGTCGCCGCGGTTCAGGGCGATGTTGGCGGCCAGCCCGGGGGCGATGGGGCCGAGGTCGGTCAGGACGGTCGTCTGGCGCCAGCGGGCGCAGGCGGAGAGGCCGACCATGCCGGTGCCGGCGCCGAGCTCGAGGACGGGCAGCACGGCCGGGTCGGCGGCGGCGGCGGCGGCGGCGGGGAAGACGACGTCGCCGTCAGGCAGGTGCTGGATCAGCTTGGCCTGCACCGACGAGGCGGCCCAGGTCTCGAGGGCCAGGCCCTTCGCCCGCAGGTCGGGCTCGGTGATGTGGATGGGCAGATCCGGGGCTCCGCCGGGCCTGGGAATCATGAAGGTCCGGACGGCGGACTGTTCTTTGGCCATTTTTCCTTTCCTTTGGGCCTAACCCCCCTCTTTTAATTTCTTCTTTCTTCTCTTTTCTCTTTTCCTCTCTTCTTAGTGACAGGATAAGATGTTTTTCGATCTTTGGGTATCCAAGAATGGCAGAGCAATGGAATCCGGCAGGGAAGAAGGAGAATAGGGGCGGCGTTCTAGTCGCACGGGGTGTCCGCGAAAGGTAGCTTTCGTCGAGTCGAGAAAACAATGTAGATACGAGTACGGTGGCGCGAGGTAGATCTGTCTCGCGCCTGGCTGCCAACTAACTAGGTATCCTGAACCTGTGTGTGGCGCCTCCGCGTGCTGTCGACGAATCGAGCACTTACACGGAAAACAACAGCCAGGCAAGGGCCACGGGTTTGGCGTGGATGGTGGGGGTTCTGGAGTTTTTTTTTCTTTTTTGTGGGACGGCATTGGCGGCATGAACCTGAAGGATTAGGTGAGTACTCCGTAATGAGTAGGTACCTAGGTATTCACGAGTAGCCATCAAGCCTCAGACCTAATAACAAGCAGTCTTCTGTCGAGCTTCTGATCAGATGTGATTAGCATGGCCGGTCGTACGAGTACACCAGACATGCAATGGGCTCCCTTGCTATTGGGGATTGGGCATGACTTCGGACCAGTCAATGGATGAACTCAATTTCTATGCGCATCGCACACATTAGGTAAGTATATGTA
Source organism: Hansfordia pulvinata (assembly GCA_006538405.1). Classification (NCBI taxonomy): domain Eukaryota; kingdom Fungi; phylum Ascomycota; class Sordariomycetes; order Xylariales; genus Hansfordia; species Hansfordia pulvinata. The sequence goes on along the minus strand of BJKQ01000006.1, from coordinate 1,097,727 downwards.
ATATCTACATTAGGTACTTGTACTTGATGTAAGTAAAGAACAGAGCATTTGGATTCATCAATGACCAATGTGCAAAGCATCAGGTGCAGATTTCAATGTATCGGCGGGCAGCTCATGGTGACGGCATTGGCTCAGCATTACGAGTAGGTAGTGCAGCGGTACGGACTTTGGATCATCGTTCCACTGCATTTATTGTGGCTAATCTGGAGGCACGATTGGCGCAAACTGTCTGGTCAAGTGGCTGTGGCTCAGCAGATGCATCTACCAAACGAGTGCGCATCGGCGATGGGGGTCTGGGGCGCGTGACGCCCTTCGACTAGTGCATAAGTACGTGTCATGCATCGGGTAGGTTTAATCAATGTATGCACGCTCTACATATATTGTACCATGGGCATAACGGGGCATCCGCTACCCGGCCCGTCCCAGCCAATCATGCGAGGCCATTGGCTCTGCTGCTGGCCCGACATGCCCCGTACTGCCCCGACTTCTGCGGCTTGGGCGGCTGCATTACGACGGAGTACTCCCTGGTAGGGGCGGGTGCAGGAGGGCACGGCAGGTACATGGTGTCTCCTACTCGGCCTGCCGTACACCAGAGGTACCCACGGAGTGCAGCGCTCTGTACCCTCTGCTCGCCCGCATGCTGCTCGCATTGGATGGCAAGGCAGCGTGAAAAACCTCACCATAACCCGTCCGACCTCTCTTCCTCTCCCCCATCCCCGAACGGCCCCGTCCATCCGACCCATCACCACCACCACCACCACCGTCGACCCATCTCCCTCCCCACGTCGTCCGGATTCAAAATGCTCGTCCAGCTCAGAGCCTCGGTATGATTCACCTTTTCCTGCTCTCGGCCCAATCGCTCCCGACCGCCGCCCGCTCTCGCTCTCGCTCTCGCTCGCGCTCGCGCTCGCATGACGAATTGGCTGGCCAGCTGCAGTCACTACTGCTGCTGCACAACCACGCTGCCCCAGATGGACGCTTTCACCCCAGATTTTGAAAAGAGGAGGGATCTCAGGAAGGGCGACAATTGAAAAGGACACCAGCAGCAGCAGCCCACAGCCCGCGCCTTTTCGTCCCGAAACCCGACTGCGATGCGATGCGATGCAATGCGACCGACCAATCGACTTCACCATCGAGCTATGACCCGAACTCAGAGCAGCCAGCTGACCCCTGACCCCATTGTAGACTGCCCGCTCCGCCACCGCGGTCGCCCGCGTGGCCAGAGTCAACGCTGTTCGCAGCTTCATGGCCCCGACTGTTTCGCGTCGTGGTACGTGCCCCATCCCAACCCGTGCCGTGCCGTCCCCGGCCATCATCACTGACCGAATCCTCCCCCCTTTCAATAGCCGACTTCGTCCAGGAGCTCTACCTCAAGGAGCTCAAGGCCTACAAGCCCACCCCCATCAAGGAGTCCGACTCGGTCGGCCAGGTCCAGGTCTTCACCGCCCCCAAGGCTCCCAAGTCCCCCGAAGAGGCCGACCTGGCCTCCAGCCTGAAGGAGTACGAGAGCATGGGTGTCGAGGTTGAGGGCAACGAGGGCGTCGCGGCCAACGCCGCCCCCGTCGTCGAGGACTGGCTGGTTGAGGACGAGGAGGACGTTCCCGCCGCCCACTAGACCGGGCACCCGGCCACTCAACAAGACCCAGGCAGCCCTGACAGCCTCAATCAGGGGCCACATGCCTGACACTTCACCCATCTACCGTGAGGAACGAGAATCCAAAAAAAGACACCTGCTGGTAGACGATGACGCAAAGATGGAGGGAACCTGTGCTGCGTCGACCTTGATTCAGAAAGGACCGCTGCCAGCAGACTGGGGACGCGCATGGAGCGTGTGTAATCCGTGTACATTTAAGCCTCGTCGAGATTGACTTGCTGCCGATTGAACAAGAAACCTTCTCTTGGTTGCCTTACTTACCTGACTCGAATCATCTCTTACTGTTTCTGAATCTTCAAATGTTCTGTCGGCTTCGAGCTAACTCTCTTGGCCTTGATGCCGCCAACTTGACTCTCGCCGGATTCGACGCTCCTATTGCCAAACAGTATACTCGTGCTGCTTCTCTGCCACTGTCGGGCAAGCCAGGATTGGCTCATGCTCATAAGGAACACTGTGAGTTGCTCGGTTGGGGACAGCACCCTGGGTAGACAGCCACGGCCATGCTTCAACGCCTACCCACTCCAGCGTGTGGAGGTTCTAGTTCTGGAGCGCGATGCCTTGGACCTGCATTTCGAGTTCTGCTCCAATACTGAATCACCCTGTGCAGCAGCACTGGTGGTCCCCCAAACCCCCCTCTCGAAGAAGACCTCGCCGCTTGGGCATTGACGGAGAATTCTGTCAAGAAGTTTCTCATGAAAGATGAATGAATGTAGCATTCAATGGGTGGCATGCCCCTCTTCAAGCCTGCTCAGAGATAGCTCTGCAAGACGGGGTCATTCAGATGAGTCGAAGTTCACGCGGCGGGCCTCTCGACCGAGTACTGGGCACTGGGCAGACAGAGCGTTGAGGAGGAGAACACACGTCTTTTTACATGAGCATATTGCAAGATAAGAAGTACGTCTTCCATCGATTAGTCGATACATCCGAATTGGTGTAGTGGCTAACATTTGACGCTCTCACCGTCAAGCCCGGGGTTCGATTCCCCGATTCGGAGTTTCTTTTGCCTTCCAGTTCAGCGTTGCCTTAGGCCCTGGATACGTAATCTTTTTGCAAGCCTCTTCGATCTGTTTGCTGCCGCGTGTATCAAACACGAACTAGATATCTGTTTAGTGGACATCGTGTACCACGGACATTTACTTACTTAGAGCCTATAAAGAAGCCCGAGCTTGTGCATCACAGAGCCTTTGATGTTGTATCGTACTCACTCTGTCTTTGCCTTATTACATCCCGGCGCCCCCTCACCTGCAAAGGCGAGAAGCCACTGGCGCCTTCATGGCCTCTTGAGAACCCCTTCCCCATGCGGACCACGTCCCGTCGACGCCCCTCGCCTTGCCCCGAACCCACAGGCTCGTTCTCAGAGAACGATGCCGCATCTAGGACATTCTGCTTTGCGACAATGGTGACCCCTCTGCTGGCGTTCCTCTCTGTACTTCGCAGTTCCCCGTGCGCGACTCCTTTCCCGCCCCGAAGCGAAGCACGGTCGGTCCGGCCCGCTTGCGACCTTGGAGGGCCTTTGCGCGTTGCTCGGTTCTCGGCGGGAGGACAGTCATCGGCAGGGGGAGTTCAGCAGAGATAACCCACGTGAGTAGGTAGTTGAGGCTGCCCAAGAGTTGCCACGAGGTCCTGGTCCCCGGGAGACGCCGAGGGAGGGCTTTGGCCACATGATCCCGCGTGGCCCCGTCATTCTTCCAGAGAGGGCCGACGAAGATTATGTTACGGTTTTCCGTGGCACGCGCATTGTCCATTGATAGAAACCGGTTCCCTTGAAGGGCATTGCGAGCGGCAAGGTCCCTAGTCGGATATCGGCGAACGATATTCGACTCGGAAACATCCAGCCGGGGTGAAGCTCCTTGGTAGGTGACCGATGCACGGGGGTGAGAGTATCCGTAAAGTTGAAAAGTATATCAGGACCTCCCGCCCAGTCCGTCCGACACTGGCAACGAACCAGGCACAATCCATTCTATTTGCTGTCCTGGTCGTCGCTGCAGAGCTCGCGCGATATCCTCTCGCAGATTACCTGCCGCCTCCTGGACGCAGCTCTTCGCAGCCGCAACACTTCCAGTCCCGTCCAGTCAGCACCGCCGACAGGCGACCCCGCGCCACTTGCCGCTCGTCAAGAAAGCCCTCCCTGCAGCATGCGCGCCGTCTTCGGGGCTGTCGGGGCCGTTCTGCTCCTTGCCGCGTCGGCGTCCCCTGCCCAGGGGGTCGTCGAGCGGAGGATGGCAGAGCAAGCACGGCGCCGTACAAGTATACCGGGCTCGTGGAGGGCCAACGACAGTGTGGGCGCCGGGATCGCAGTCGCGGCCAACCTGGTGCTCACGACCCTGCACTTTGCCTAGCAAAACGAGGACGAGAAAATGTACTTCTACCCGGGCTGGTCCGGGGCACTACCGCCCAACCCTCGACGCGGAGGCGCCATCGAGGTCCGCAAGGCCTACAAGCCCCACCAGGAAAAGGACATGTCGGAGCTCACTTTGAATTCCGAGGACTTTTGGAAATGCGTATCCAAGGACTACGCCGTACTTGTGCTTACGGAGAACATTCCGGGATACGACGCAGGTCAGGTGTAAGTCAGCCATCCATCCCCCCGCTCTCCTTGCTAATAAAGGTACATCACGGGAAACGCCACGTCCTCGAAACAGACGGGCCGGAAACCCATCGCTGATGCACTCTACGCCCTAGGGAAATCCTCCCCAACGTCCAAAATGCGGCGCAGCTGCAACGCCTGCAGACGGGGTCATGGCTACTCCTCGGCTATCCGGAACGCCTGAGCAACTCCAAAGCCCCAAAGAACCCCGGGAGATGGATCGTCGAATTCACCGACATCTCTGTTCAAGTCAACGCCCACCACTTATGGGAGAAAACGCAGTTTCTGGATTTTGGTACCTGTGGCGGCCCCGTCATGCGTAGAGGCGGGGATGGGAAGTGGTACGTGCTGGGCATTGTGGTCGGCACAGGGCAGATTCGTGGAGGCAACTCGCTTGAGGCCTTCGTCTCGAAAGCCATCAGTAAATATCCCGCTAGGAAGTAGTTAATCTCTAGGTACAGATAGGCAGGAGGTCTGCTCGGCAGGTCTGCACTCATACACCGGCAGCCTCACCGTACTGAAGGGTCTCGAAAAGACAACGCAGGTTCGACTCTCATGACCCAAAGTAAACCTCGTTATAAGCTAGCTATCAGGATTCTTGGGTGCATGTGCCTCAGTTGGACTACATACAGCAGTCGAAGCTTCGCGGATCCAATTCGAAGCAACGATAAAGCAAGCCAAACACTACACGCCAAACTGGCCACCCAATTGCCTGCCATGACGGTGTCAGTTGGTTGAGTTCTCAAGATGCCGGCTACTCCACTAGTATGGACTTGCTCTGGCCTCGCCCAGCTTGATGATCAAGCTTCTCAGTCGCTGCGCCTGCAGGACTGCGCTGGAGTGTTCCCAAAGCAACACATGAAAGGGCTGGTCGCGCGAGATGGATGCCCCGCACCAGACTGCCGGGGATCGCCGCCTCATTCAAGCCATCACCCAGACTAACTTTCAGGGTACCAGTGACCCGAAGCAAGCATATGTGGCGCAGGTAGCAGCTCACCATACCAGCGAAAAGTCGTGCGTCGATTCTTCAAAGCCTGGCCAATGCCCGCGCTATCCCCAATATGTGCAGTGTCGTATTATTTGCAGTTGCGTGGCAACGCTTCGAAACCCTCGCCTTGCAGTATGCTCGCCGCCATTCATGACCTGATGCAATAGTGCCGCCATATGCAATGATGATCTGAAGGTAGTTTTCAAGAAAAGGGTCTTATCCCAAGTGAGGAAGGATGGGGGTGGAAATGCATTTGGCGCTAAAAAAAAGATGTTGTCGTCGTTCGCTGCCAGCTCATCACATGTCAAATCCGGAAAACGGCTCGTTGCCGCCGGTCTTCTCAATGCCGCTCATTCTGTTGGCCTTTCGCATGTCGATGTCGTCTATGTCGTCCCAGTCGCGCTCGCGGCGGCTCGAATCGTCCAAGTCCTCGTCGTCAAATCGTCCCTTCATGTGGTCGTCCAGAGAGTTCTCGTCGACGAACGTGAAGCCCTGGAAATTGGCCTGTGTGGTAGGAGATAGCGGAGTGGATGTGGCAAAGCCTGTCGCCAGCTGCTGCGCTCTTTCGTTTAGAGATCCATTCTGACCCATGGCGTTGGTGAACTCTGGATCGAAGTAAGATACGTCGGTCTCGGACTTCAACTTGGGCTTGAACGGTGGGGTGATTTGCTTCTTGCCGAGAATCTCCCAGTCGACATCGGCGAAGAACGGGTGCCGTTTCAACTCGTGAGCGTCATCCACAGCACCCAGGCGATGCTTCGGGTTTCTGTTGAGGAGTCCCTTGACAAAGTTCCTGCCCTCCTGAGACAAGGTGTCACGTGGGAAGCGAACCTTGCCAAAGGCAATGTTCTTGTACATCTGCTGCGTGTCCTCGGCGTAGAATGGGCTCCAGCCACAGCACATCTCAAACACCAGGACGCCCAAGGACCAGAAGTCAACCATTTTGGTGTATCCGGACTCGTCCAGGAGAACCTCGGGGGCCAGGTACTCGGTAGTACCGCAGAAAGTGTTGGTAGTGTCGTTCTTGGTCAGGTTGGCTTTGGACAGACCGAAATCGCAGAGAGCAATGTGTCCATTGGCGTCGAGAAGAATGTTCTCAGGCTTGAGATCCCGGTAAACAATGTCGTTCTTGTGGAGATGCTGGATTGCCAGTATGAGCTCAGCAATATAGAACTTGGCCCTCTTCTCGTCGAAACGGCCCTCCTTCTGCAAGTGCCAGAATAGTTCACCGCCAGACATGTAATCAGTGACCAGGAAGAGATCGTTCTGCGTCTGGAACGAGTACTTCAGCCCGACGATGAATGGCGAGTCTGCCATCGCGGTTCTGACCAGAATGTTGCGCTCGCCAACTGTGTGCGCCACCTCCTTCTTTTGAACAATGACCTTCTTCGAGAGGACCTTCATAGCATAGATGCGGTTTGTGTCCTTCTTGCGCACCTGGTAGACCTGCCCGAAAGTGCCCTTCCCAATCAACCTCAAGATCTGGAAGTCATCTGGGCCATAGTGCTTCTTCTCGGTTCCTTGATAGACAGTCTCGACAAAGATCTCGCCAGTCGGGGTGTGCTCGGCCATGGTGTCGGCATTTCCGCGGAGAGCAAACCAGCCTCGTACGGGGTCGTCTTTGCCGGGATGGACAGCCTGAAAGTCGACGTGACCCAGAAGCTCCTCGCCTTTCTCGCCGTGGTCGTATACGGAGATGGCCACGAGCATGTCCTCGGAATCAACAACGTCGCTTGGTTTTCTTCGTTAGACATGTTGCACAAAGCTTTAAGGGAGGATCGACCTACAAAAGTGCCTCAGCGTCCCATTTAGGGCTCGTGAATGACGTTCGCTTGTTGCGCCCTGAGAAGTCACTGGCGCTCGTACTGCTGCTCTGCCGACTCCGCATGGGGATGGCCATGGGCCGGCCCGAGTCGCTGGTGGTGCGCTGGATGGGCACCCCGCCGGTTGATGGAGGCGGCGGAGGAGACATGTCGCCATCGTCCTCAAAAGTTCGCGGACCCTGGGATATGAGCTCGCTCCTCTGGAAAACAACGACGACGTATGGGTCCCGGCTCTTGCGCAACCCACGGCCCTCCAGGATCTTGATGGTCAATTTTCCTTTCTGAGACGGCGCGGCAGCGCTGGCCGATCGCCCAGACTCGGCAGAAGCTACAGACTCTTGATTGCTGCTGGTGCTCCCCTTGTTGGGGGGCTGGTCCACTTTCGCGGACAGCGTGTTTGTGTTGTTGGACGACATTGCGCGTGTGGGAGTGGAAGAGGCGCTCTTGTCCGAACCAGCATCTGTTAGTTTCTTGGGACGGTCCAATGAAGCATACTTGGAGAAAAGATGGCTTATGTCGTTTTGGGGGCAAGACGCGGTCGATGGTGACGGAGGGGTGGTTGTGAAGACGAGACCACTAGGGTTGGAGAGATCTTTCGCGTGTGCGACGGATGGAGTAACGATGCTGGTGAGAGGGGATGCAAGGGTCGCTCTCCGGGTCCTCAGTTTTGGGGGCTCGTGGCACGTCTTGACGGGCACCGTCGAGGTTCTTCGCGCGGCCGGACGGCCAGCAGAGTCCGCGTCGGAGCGACTGCTCGACTCTCCCGGGGTCTCGTCCTTGATTGAAGGCGACTTGGAGCGAGGGGGGGTAGGGTACGGATGAAGAGACGAAGAGGCTTGGGGCGGTGGGAAAGACTGCGCAGGGGACTGCGTATTCTCGTGAGGTAGGAGAGGGACAGTCTCCGAGGCGGAGGCTTCGGTCGGCTGGGGCTCCTGAGGGCTGGGCTCTGAGGGCTGGGCTCTTGAGGGCTGGGCTCTTGAGGGCTGGGCTCTTGAGGGCTGGGCTCGTGAGGTTTCGGGGAATCTGCTTGTTTCTCTCCCTGAGGTCGGGCGGAACGTGGAACCTCAGTTTCTGGTGCTCGGGTGGTGGAGCTGCGAGGTGGGAAGAGTAAGGAAAGGGGACCACCAACCTGGCCAAAATAGCTCATGATACCCGGAAGCCGCTTGTCCTGAAGGTCGGGCTGAGGCGTGGCGATCCCAGATTGCGGAGTGTCGTAGCCGATTTGGCTGGGCGCAGTCTCCTCCGATGGCGACGTCCTGTTTTCGTGGTTATTAATGGTGGCCATGGTGGGTTGCTAGCCGCCGAGGAAATTTTCAGGCCAATTATTTTTAACTGGACGTAAAGTGGGTAAAAGCAGGCGAATGTGGATGGGAAATCCGATAGGTTGATGGCTTGGGCAGGTTCATGGGGGCCCATATGCGGTACGAGTATGCGCCTGGTGATAATATGGCGCAGGGAGGCACGACATCAAACCCCGGTGGGGAGGTCGGTCAAAAGAGCAAGAGGGTGCGGTGGACGGGTGAAAAGCAACAAGACGGCCCGAGGCGGAATCTACAAAGTGAAGAGAGAAGGGGGTGGCGGACGGGTGCTGGGGCGGCTGCCTGGGAGGGCGACGGCGATAATAAAAAAAGACGAGATTTCACCAGGCGCTTTTTCGCCCGATCCGACCCATGCTCTCGATGACCAGCGTTGCAGTGATCCATGACACTCGCCATGTGGTGAAGTGGTGCGAAAAGTGGAGAGTGAGGGGTGCCCGAAATCGCCATTGTGAAGGGGGGGTGAATCAGGACAGGGGAATTGCTCGTCACGACTCCAGCCTCACTCGAACGGCAGCATGATTGGGGGGGTTATCCACGGGCTTTCAGTGACTGGCACTGCAGAGGGTCGGGGCGCATCAGGGCGAGTCAGGCCTGAGTTTCGGCGAGAAGGGCAGCGTAGAGTAGCCAGCAAAGGTGGGCAAGGCGGCGGGCTCGTTACCAACCCCGCGCACCCCTCAAGCGCTGCAAAGCGGACCCCGCGGCTTGGTGACTGACGGGGCCGCGTAACGGGCGCAGCGCAGCGCATCCGCCGGCCGTGTCGGTGATTGGGGGGGCGGAGGCGCACCAGACCAGGCTCATGCACTGGCCGGTTCGTACCGTCTGGCCGCGCCGCCCGGTTTGCACGACCTCTTCTCAGCCCGTAACCGAGGGCTGGCTGCGCATCTTTGGGGAAGCGAAGACGAAGCGGGCCCGGTGCCTGACGCTTGCATTGCGCGGAGGCTTTGCCAGCAGCGCGGCCTCTTCAAGTCGCATCGGCGCTGCCGGGGCTGACTCAGAGGCGCAGCGACAGGCCGCAAACAAGGGACACAGGGCGACTCGGTCTTGCCACGCACAGCGACGAGGAAGACGAGGGGCCTGCATGCTATGCTGGCTGCCAGCTCTGCGGAGACTGTCCGCTGCAAGCAAGGTGTCGATTGTTGCGGGCGCCATGCTGAACGTGGAGAATCCAGCAAGCAGATGTAGCAGATGCTCCGGCGCTCGCTCGCTGGCAGGCTCGTATGCTGGCATGGGTGCGGTGCAGTGCAGTGCAGTGCAGTGCGGTGCCGGGTGGCCGTGGAGGATCCAGCTTTGGGCTCCAGCTTTGGGCTCCAGCTTATTAACTGGACACGAGATTGGCGCAGAGGGCAGAAGTGGGCGGGTATTGAGGACAGCCGGGGGAAACCGGAGGCAGGAAGTGTGGAAACTGGGGCGACCAGCCGCGTCCCAAGTACGTGGATGAGCAGCAGAGAGACAGGTGATGTGCGACATATGGCGATCGAGGGCGCGACCCAAGTTGAGAGCCGCGAAACGGCATCCGGCGAGAAAACGGGGGGGGGGGGGGGGGGGGGGCGATCGCAGGGCCGCGACAGAGGGGAGGCAGCAGGGGAGGGGAGAGAGAGAGAGAGGGTATGGCGGCGGCGGTGGGTTGACGATGGAGGGGTCGACGATGGTAGAGCGATGCAGGGCAGCAAACGGGCGGGGCGAGGCGGGCAGAAGCAGGGCGTGTGAGGCAAGGCAACATCAAACCAACTTACTTGGACATCATGGCCTGCGTTGCGCGCCGCAAGAGGTCGAATCCTCCCTCGGAACCTGACATGGCGGGCGAAGAGCAACCGGGATCGTGTTGGAATAGCAGACACACCGGAGGGGCGGGGCAGTCAGGCTCAGCGACGGCGAGGGCAGCAGCGAAGGGGCCGCTGGGTCGGTCGTGAGAAGAGGTCAGGTCACTGCATGGACAAGCAACGGGCGATGTGAGCTAGGTCGTGAGCGTGGATCTTGGTTATTGTTGTTGTTGTTGTTGTTGTTTTTTGTTGTTTTCTGTTGTTTCTGCTGTTGAAGTGGCGGTGTTGGTGTCGGTCGTGGTGTCGGCCGTGGTGGTGCATTGGCAAGATGCAGTGCGGTGGAAGTGAGGTACGGAAAGGTTTCGGAGGCCATGGGAGGCGCTGGAGGGGGTGACGTTTGTTCCATTTGGCCCAACGCGGGGTTCGGGACCAGACCAGTCCAGGGCGGGACGGGCGCTGCGCCCAGCGGCTGTAGCTGGAGGGGAGGGGCTGTGGTCATGGAAGGACTCCAGCCAGGGCCGGACGCGACCAGGCAAGGTTTCGAGTACTTCCATGGATGTGCGGTACTCGCGGTACTTGCAGAGACGGGATTGTCGGGTCGGGTGCAGTCCAGCCCTCGGCTGGAGCCCTTTCATCCGTGGCTTCCTCCCCTGGAGCCGCCCGCTACCGCCGCAGGTGCCGCTACAGGGCCTCCATAAGTGAGGGAGGGGCTGAGGGGACGAATTTCAGTCCGGTCGGGTCCTGATACCTCCTTCTACCACATGTACTCGGTATTCCATGGAGGTCCCTCCGGGAGCCAAGGTACCTCTTCAGGTGCCCGCACGCAGGCACCAAATGAACGACCAGGCCAGCATTGGATTCAACCTCCCGCCAGACTGGAGGTTGAAACGAGGTCGACTTGCGGCTAGTATTGGCAATGCAGGCATCTGAGGCTGTGCAATGTTGTATGGAACGCCGTGCGCTTGTGTAGCGGACGCTGGCGACCAATGCCAGTGGGAAACCCCTCAAGATACGTGCAGTCCATGAGTCTCGAGTTTCGATGCATGTGCTGCTTGCGACTCGAACGTTTTGGACCGTACTTGTACAGTGAAGCACATGTCGTGGTGCCGTAATAAGCCCACGGTGCTACGTGTGTGCAGAACAGAGCGAAGCAGCGCGCCGGCGACAAGTACCATCTACAGAGAGTACCATCTACAGAGCCTTCGATTCAACTTAATCATAGATCCATGAATAGTCCATCTTGTACATCATGAAGTGCATGAGCTAACGGGGACTCGCGAGGAACGTCCAGCACATCTCCTGCTTCCATTGGTTGTTCTGTCGCGATGGATTGACCACTGGCAATCTAGCATATCTAAGGTAGTTTGGGGCTGGCCGCCGGGTTACGGGTACACGTCTCGTCGGGGATCGCATTCGCGCCCAGGACCTGGCTTTTGGCCATGGATGAGGGGCTGGGATGGCGTCAGGGCAGGTCTTGCAGCAGCAGCAGCAGCAGCAACTCGTGCCTCTGAGTGCGAGTAGTGTAAGTTAGCATGCAAGCACGGGTGCTCTGTGCCCGGTACGTGACGAAACGAGAGGGGCCGAGTCGGATATGTGGGCTCTTGTCGAGTGCGAACTGGTCGGGGCTGCGTATTTTGTGGGCTTTCGGATGGAGATGGCCGGTGGTGGTGGTGGTGATGGTGATCCTGAGGGTGGCAAAGCTGCTTGCTGCCGCAGCTGCCGCTGCTAAACCAACTCCGTCAAGTAGAACCATCCATCAATGCAGGACTGCGCGAGCCAGGGCTATGGACACTTCTACTCGTACATTACAAGGCAGCCCGGTAGCGGTACGCAACGCTTCTTGTTGGGCTGGACAACATACCCGGGTTGGAACTCACACGGATGTGTCGCCTTCCGGGTCCATCGCCATTCTACGAATACCTACCACTCGTACCTTGGGTGGAAGTATATAACGGCCCGCGACCTGGGAGGCGGAAACGACGTCTTGGACTCATCTGATCCGATCTGGACTGGAGGGGTAGCAAGAGCCGGGCTGGGCCGCGACCTGCAGCTGATTGACGATGCGATGGCTCCCTACGAGTGCTCGTACCGTTGTGAACGCAGCCCGGGTTTCTGTTTCTGTCTCTGCCTCTGTTTCTGGCGCAGTCCGGCCGCCGTCTGGCCCAGCGACAAGGTCGGATTCCGGCTCGGCCTGGCCGGCTCAGGTCAGCTGGCGGGAAGATGGATGTCTTGGATGGCCTGCGCGCGCCTCGCCGTCTCGCATGGGGCGCTTGCAGCGTCATGGTGTTGCAGGTGCGACATGTGTTAATAGACGAGCCGCCTGGATCGGCAATTCGCGTCGTACGGGTGCGAGAGGCATGTGTGTGCTTCAAGGTGAGTCGGTAGGCAGGTAGGCATTGTAAGCAGGCACTTCGAGGACGGACGGATTGATGCAAATGGACACGATACGAATCATCTACTAGTGAGGGCCTTTTGGTGAGGCCTGGGGAGGGGTGTTGGTTGCCACCTCTCTCTACCTACGGGCAACAGCTACGACTACGCGTGCCCCGGGTGTTCCGGCCTCCCATGTACGTCAGTCAGTCTGCATGCGGCCCACGGCGCGTCCGCCCTCGCACAAGAGAGGTGTCGATTGGGTGAGCCGAGGAGCACTGCGCCGCCGTGAATTCAGTCGGGTTGCGGCCGCAGCTGGTAAGCCTTCTTGTGCGAGCTGGAAAACGAGATGCCCCTTGCTGGGAGTATTTGTCATACGGTACTGACACCATCTCACCTGGCATGGATGGCCCTCAGCCTCGCCGCAACATTACGAAGACGACCTTCTTCGGCACTCATTACGCAGCTGAAACAGCCACAATACTCAATTGATAGGTCCTAGGCAGGTAATTGAAGACCCCAAGGTAATTGAAGTTCCCAAGGGACTGGACGAGCACCCGATCTCAGGTATGTTGTATGTGCAGTACCTTGGGTGTCTCCTTCGAGCATTCAGAGGTTCCCCGCCACATCTGCCCAGTGGCTGCAGGCGGCTGAACAGGCCCTTTCAAGGTTACATGATACGAGTACGCATCGTGGGAAACGTACCTCAAGTACATGTACTCGCAGGTCTGTACATCATCAGGTCGCACTAGAAATCTCTCAACTCATGCTTCCAACGGTGTGTGTCCAGAGACCCGACACACGCGGGTGCCGAAAATAGCCCGGGCGGACGATTCCAAAATTACATATACCCGACCTTCCTACCACCTTAGGTGCCCTACCTACAGTACTTTACCTTACCAATTCCGGCGGCTTGTTAGAGTTGACCTGGCGTGCCCGTAGCCCGGGCCCCGAGTCGGCGGCGTGGCCAGCAGCCAGCACCGGAGCTCGAGTCTGGCGATTAACGCCTCCCCAGAGGTGCCAGTCCCATGAGCCGTGGTAACGGAGACTCGCGAGGGGCAGGTAAGTACGCGGGGTCGGAACCCAAGATACTAAACCTGGGTATCCTATTGAAGTATGCCGGGTCCCAAGTTGGTCCCGCGCGCGCGGCGTGCTCTTGAACGGGGTCTGATGGCTGCGGAAGAACGGGAGGGGAGGAATCGATCAGCATGTGAAAGTAATCAGCCCCGTCGAAGCGCTTCAAAGCCTGACCTGTTGCAGTCTCTTTCTCGCCACCCGGGACCACCCTGAACAAGTGAACCCCTGTGTGCCTGGCCATCTCAGAGCCATGATTAGTCTCCTATCAGTGGGCCGGTTGCGCGCCCATTGGCCGGAGGAGTGCCCTGGGATACGAGTATCAGGGAGCACAGGCCCGAAGTGCTGCAGCTGCTGTCTGGATGGGGAAGGTTCCCGGGTTGTGAGGTGCTGGATGCCGTCCCTCCATCATAAAGTACCAGGCAGAGACCCCTACGAACAGACCCTTACGAACGGCGCACCCGGTGCCCTCCTCTCTCTCTCTCAGAGAGCCGGTGACATTGTGGTGTGTGGAGACGTCATGTCCCACGACGAATATTCGCCGGGATCGATGAAGCACGAATGATAACTGGGCACGCTGGTCGACCCAGGCGCGATAGGGTGGCGCTGGTGGGCGTGTGTGGCAAAACCAGACCGGAGGACCGGCGTGTGTGAAAGGTGGGTTTGGTGTTCCCGGGCTGAGGCCGACGATTCCAAGAATTCCGGCTGGCGCTTTGTGCCTGATCTGATGCCCAAGGGACCGGCGAGCTTTCGAGCACGCCGCCGCGCCCGTGTGACGCCCCATACAAACCAGCGAGACACCTCGACTCCTGACCCTGCCGCCAACCTGCCAGGCTTTCGATAGTCCACAAGCGGGCCCAGCTTCGGCTTACCCTATGGGTTTTGTGCTTCTCATCTCTCATTTCCAAGTTCGTGTACCCACTACACCCGTAGCAATGCCTTTCGTGGCTTCCTTTCTGACAAGTATCTCTCTTGTTTGTCGTCCCCGTGCCAGAACAGCAAACTGAGTGCACAACATCAACTCATTGAATGATACCTGCCGACGAGCTCCGTCCTCGTCGGTTTCTGGGCCCGATACGACCAGATCATCTATTTAGGCAGTCTGTCTGTCCTTGGCCCTGTCCCTGTCCCTGTCCCTGTCCCTGTCCCGGCTCGGGCTGTCCCTGTTGGCGCTCGGCGCGGCTCTGCAGCATTACAAGTACCAGCCTGCTGATACGCCCATGAGAATCTGTATCGATAGGTACCTGATAATCTGTAGATACCTAGGTACATGCCTCAATACGCGGGGACCTCGCAGCCAGTTGCCAGGTACGAGTACTGACGAACCCCGCGGTACAGAGCCACGAGCACACCCGGGTGAAAGGCTGGAGTCCCTCGAGTGCACACGGTCCACGCCCACCTGGGCATCCTTGGTCTTCCCCTCCCCCCTTTTGCGTCCTCCGTCATCAACGATTCCTCCCCTCTCCCGCCATTAGAGTCTCTTGCTCCTCTCAACCCAGCGCCAACCAGACGCCTGGCGCTACCTCTAGACACTTAGGCGCTCGTACTCAACCAAGGCGGTGAGAGGCAGCTTGAAATGGGAGTCACGTCATGGGCCTCACTGATGTCGGAGGGGGGAGGACGCGCGCCACGGGCCTCTCAGGCCAGGAACCCGAAGTTTAGTGCTGCCCTAAGGGTCTGCTCAGCTGCTGCGCTTCATGTACCTCAGATACCTACCTACCTGGCTCACGCACGGCGCCCGCCTTGAGCAGGCCGTGCGACGTTGCGTTCGGCGTGATGGCAACTTTTAGATGGCAGCATGGCAGCACGTACCCACTGCAGGTGCCTTGCCTGAATCCACACATACCTCTCGTACATCAAATACCGACCCCACGAGGAGTCGCGCCCGCCTCCGCCGGGGGCCGACGTCATCTTGCGGCCCTTGCCTCCTTCCATGGATGGTGCTGACTTGCCGGGCGCGCGGCAAGAGCTGCAAAAGCAGCAGCAGCAGCAGATGGAGCAGCGATAGAGGAAAGAGCAGCAGCAGCAGCAGATGGAGCAGCGATAGAGGAAAGAGCAGCAGCAGCAGCGCGTGTGGCTGCTCAGGTAGAGATTAGGTAGGTACATGTACTTTGGCGAAGATACTTAGGTGCCTGCTTGCCTGCCCCTTTAGTCGATTCAGTTTGCGGGCAGAACTGACGGAGTGATTGCGAGGTACTCCTTACAGAGAGCGGCACACAGAGGCGGTTGGCTCTTTTCCGGCGGTCCTCGCGCCGGCCGCACCATCACGACGCAAGCGCCCCGCTCACCAATGCCAGGGGAGCAGGATCCATGTTTTCTCTTTCTCTCACTTTTCGCGATGGGTGGGTGGGGACTCGTGCCTTGGTAGATAGCTGTAGATGTGTGGTGTGGGAATGGGAAGAAGCCCGGGCGGGGAGATGATGTAGGCGGCTCTCTCGACGTCGCACAGGCGTATCTTCCGCCCTCCCGATTTGGAGCCGAGCGGCGCGTCCGGCGGCTGCAATACTACGTGAACCTACCGGGGGTTCATTCCATGGGTAGAATCCAATGGGCGGCAATGACCCGAGACATCAGCACCCCTCAAGGAGTCAGGTCTTTAGAGAAGGGAGAGAGGTTGTTGTTTCTCTCTTTCTTCTTCACTTTCGTGTCTGTAGCCGCCCAACCGGCTCTCAGTCTCTTCCACTCTCCCTGTGCGTGAGTGTGTGTGTGTGTGTGTGTGTGTGTGTGTGTGTGTTTCTGTCTGTACATCTCTTCGAGATGCCATGGGATGTCGAGGGGACTCATTACTCGTTCGGGCGGCGCCGTTGGTCATGCGCCAAGACCCCGGGTTCATCCACGGCCCTGGATCAAATGCCTGGCACCTGGCTGGTGTACGACACGAGTACCCACTACCTACTCACTCTACCAGGTATTCGGACGGCACTGAAGATGCAAGCGCGAGTGGCACGTAGCGGCGGCAGCGGCACTTGGAGTCTCCGTGAAACCAGCCGGAGCTCGCACCACCTGCAGAGCGAGTCAGCAAGTCGAGGCAGCCACCCCTCGAGCCCCTCGAGCTCCTTCTGCCGGGAGCTCATTACGTACCTATCTATACCTTGGGTGCCTATCTGCTTACCTACGTTCCAGCCTACATGTACCTACAGGTGTCTGCACAGTCGGGTCGCCGGCGTCTGGTGGAATCTGAGGGATCTAGTCTGCAGCGCCGGGTCTCCCGGCCTCCTGCGTGCTGGCTTCCGGGTACCCCTCTCACTCTCACTCGCTCTCTGGATCTCTCTTGCCCCTCGCCAGGTGTCTCTTCTCGCAAGTTCGAAGTTTCCATGCTTGAGCCTGGCGAGGACCCAGAGGCCCAAGATGATGACACAGCACCCTGCTCGCAAAGGAGGCAGCTTGCGCGCGCACCGGCTGCGTGCCATGATCCCATTCGACCGCAGAGCCGAAGCACGCCCACCCCTCGCTCTCTCTCTCTCTGCTGGCACTCCGGTGGGTTAGCAGTCATCAACTGTGACCGCCGTCTGGCGTCCGCCGCACGCGTCCTCCCACGTGATGGTCAGCCTAATGCACCTTTGGCGCGCGCGAGACAGAGAGGAGGGCGGGAGAGACAGGGCTCATTGGCGTTTCCCTCTGTGCTTCCATTACCCCGCGATTTGGACCTTGATTGCTTCGTCGTCTGGTTGGCTTGTTACGCGATAGTTATCCGACTAGCCAGCTTCCCTCGGCCCGCCAAACACTAGATCGACATGGCGGGCACGTGTAGATCCGCGGCCGGCGACAGACAGACAACCTGACGGTCCGTGACGGAGGAGAAAGAGGGGGTTACGCTGTGACTAAATGAGCCCCGAAACACCAAGTCAACCAGCCAGCCAGCCAGCCAGCCAGCCTGGAAGCCATCCACCTGCCCGCCCACTCGGCCGGGTCTGCGCTCCATGGCCGAAGTTGACGCCGGGAATTCATCAGGCATGCGGCCAGCGGGACAGGAAGACTCGCGTGCCGCCGCAAGCGAGGGCCATATAAGCTTTTCGTTGGTCACACTCCCCTCCCTCACGACGCCCGCCAAGTTGTCCGTTCCATAGATCTTCCACAATCCCTGTCCGCCCTTGCGACTACCGACTGCGCAAGTCGGAGGAGACCCGCGCTGACACCGGCCGAATCATCAGTTTAAGCCCCCCCCCCCGGTGGCCTGACATGTCGTGTCGTAGCGCTGGATGTCGCGGCTTCATTGGGCGAATCAGCACCGACTGTCCGTCATGGCTGCAACGACAGGCTTGTTCTCTGACTCGACGCGCGCATCCTCCCCCGCCTACCTCAAAGGCTGTCGCGCGCATTCCCGTGTGTGACCCTCCTCGCGAGGAACGATTGGATGTCTTGTTACGAGTACCTACAGGTAGGTAGGTGGTTATTAGTGCGCATATTTGCGTGCATCCTGCCCGGTAAGGAGGTAGGCGACCTCCCTCCCCCCTCCCCCTCCTTGATGAGTTGGGATCATCACAGCCGGACATGCCGGGTTCACGGACCGCCCCCGTCAGGCGACGTCGCAAGAACACCCAGAAGAGGGGGCAGATCGGGCAACAGGACGGATGAAGTGAATTGCCAGTACGGGAAGTGAATTCGTCCGCTGATACAGCTTGGTGACAAAAAAATCGGCTGAATGGAGTGGCTCTCCCCTTTCGACTATCCGCGTCTTAAGCACCGATGAGATCCCCACCTGGCCGTCATGCGTAGCCAACCAGCCAACTAAAACATTTTTCTTGTCCTGAAAGCCTGTCTATACCTTGACCAACCGCAACAACGACAGCAACGCTCTCAGAAACGCAACAACTCAGACAAACGCTCCCACTCACGCTCATGCTCATGCTCATGCTCAAACCGCCTTCTTCAACTCCCGGTCCAAAACATCGTCTTCCCGCCCAGACTTTTGCGAAGAAAGGGCGAGATCAGGCAGTCATATCCATAGTCATAGTCAACCCCCGCCTCACCGCCCCCCTCCGCCCCCCTCACGCCTTGTTGGGAAGGGCAGGGGCGACGTCCGAGGGGCCCATGCCGGGCGCCAGGGCCTCGTGCCGCTCGCTGCCGCCGTGCGCGCCCAGCCAGCCGGCGCGGTGCTTGCAGTAGAACTCGACCGTGGGGCGCAGGTCTTCGGCGGCGGTCTTGTCGCCGTCGAGCACGCCCGCGGGGATCACCAGGCGCCCCGGGAAGCTGGAGCTGGTGATGCGGACCTTGGACCCGCACTCCCCGCAGAACGAGCGCGTCAGCGTCCGGCCCGTCTCCGGCGTCCGGTCCACGTAGTCGCGCCACGCGCTGCCGCTGCCGCTGCCGCTGTCGTCGTTCTGAATGGTGTAGGTTACTTGCTGTGTTGGGGGTGGTTAGTATGGTGTTTCCATATATATATATATATATGTGCGTACGTATGACTTGAAGGGGTGATGGGTGGGACTTTGGTGTATCAAAGGGGGGGAAGGAAATATATATATAAACGACTCACATTGTCTTGGTAGCCAACCAGCATCGCAAAGGCGGAGCCGCTGGCCTTCTGGCACGTCGTACAGTGGCACAGGTTGGCCCGGAAGGGAAGGCCCCTGGTCTCGATCTGGATGGCGCCGCAGAGGCACGAGCCGGTCCGCCTGGGCGTGTCTTCGGCGCTCATGGTGATAAGTTTTGGGTTGGAAGGGGACGATATCGAAGTGAAGCAACAAGTTGCAATGAGTAGGTAGGCAGGGCTCGAGGCAGCAATCGGTGGGTAGAGACAGAGAGAAAGCTTGGCTGGGTCGAGGAGCGGACGCGGAGTTCTGACAGAGAGTGGTGATGAATGAGGCGACCTGCAGAGGAAATCTCCATCTCGACGGGGCGAGGGCGAACACTCCTTTTATGAACCCAGCCGGTGGTGCGTCGTGATCCTGCCTACCTGGGCAACATTAGGTAGACACACATAAGCTGGCGGCCTGGGGAAATGGCTGTCAAAGTATTACTGGATGGAGGAGGCCTTCGCAGGCTTACATGACCCAGCTTGGCACAGCAGAGTGTCTTGTACGAGTAGGTATCCGCCAGCCGTGGAATTATTCTTCCGCCTTGCCTCACTCAACATTGGCGTCGTAGGTTATGTTAGTAAGGTAGTGTGCTGGTGGCGCCGGCCATACTCGTACTGATGCGAGATACATAGCGCCGCCGCCGGTGTGCGTGCAAGGCCGAGGTACCGCCTCCCTACAGATCCACCGCCTAGAACCGACATTACGGAGTAGACGCGACTGGGCACAACTATCAGCCGGTTAGCGGCTCCTCCTCCACTGCACAGGGCTGCACATAGTTCATCAGACTCGTTCATTACTGGGGGGGTTCATCAGTGTGATTCACCTCGCAGTCAGACGAGCCACAACCTGCTAGCCGCTTCTTCTGTCTTCGAGAAGCCTCCGGAACATACCGAATGCACCCTCCACTTCTGAGCGCCTCCATCACGGCCTCAACCCGCTTTCGTACTTCACGACGGACGGTTTGGCGGAACAAAGCCCGTAAAATACCGGTGCTTGCAGCGTCTGCGGTTGCCAGCTGGCATCCAATCCATTGCAGTACATGTATCCGTATGGATGTAATGACCCCGTACCGTACCCCCGGTTTTGGCCGTTTCCACTTCAGGGCGACCTGATTACAAATGGACCGACCCGTCAACACTGTGTCGAGTCACGAGTAGGCAGGTATCAAACAGGCAGACACCGTTGGGTGGCTCAACTGCCACTCACTGATGGAGATTGCCCAACTACCACGCCACTCACAGCGGGCATGGGCATCGTGGCGGGCGGGCGACCGGGCGGCGGCCAGGGATTCCGCTGAGCTGAAAACCCGCCTGCCTGCCAACGCCGCCCTCAAAGTGGGACGCGGATCCCAACAAGTCGATCCCCCAACCTGGAGTCCGTTGTTGAATCTCAGTGCGCCGGTTCTTTTCGAAAATGGCTTCTGCCTGTTCATCCGAAATGAACACTGCCTGCTTTCTGCTAGTTCGGGATGCTCTGACGCGACATCTCTATCAGGGGAGCAGCAAAGTGGCGGCGCTGGAAAACCCAAAAAAAAGAAAAGAAAAAAAACCGTTGACAACCACTCAAGACACGCGACTGACGTGTTGACGCCATCATCGATTCAAGAGCATATGGTAAGTTCCTGAGGTAGGTAGGTATATAAAGAATCGAGAGCTCCGCAATCACACAGACGGCAGACTCACGATACCTCCTGGAAATACTACCCTAACAGGAAGCCGACTCTCGGGCGCGATGCTTCCGAGGTATGCATGCAGACTCGGCCATGCCAGACTCGGGACCAAAAGGAGTAGTTAAGAAGAAGGAAAAACAACGCAATAGAAAGACGCACGCACAAACTCGCGAGACCGTACTGCCTCCTCCTCATCCCAAGGCAGCACACCGAATCGCCTCTCGACCGCCTAAACAGACACGTATAAGGTAGACCGCCCGTCTCGTGGGATATGCCAGCCCTGGCGGATGGTTTCCCTCCCCTCCGCCTTCTTTCTTCACTCCTGTTCGTCGCCCTTCGCCTTCGTCTTCTGTCTCTTGCGGCCGCTCGACTTCTTGGACTTGGACGCGCGCCTCTTCTTCTCCTCCCGCTCCTCCTCCTCGTCCTCTTCCGCCCCGTCGTCGGCGCCGGAGAGGTCGCGGTACTCGTCCTCGGGATTGCGGGCGCGCTTCCTCCTGTTCTTGTCCCTGCTCTGCCACAGCGGCACCGCCAGCCCTTGTTTCACCAGCCTCTTGCGCTCCTCGCTCTCGCGCGCGGCCCCCTTGCCCTTGTGCGGCCTGTCCGCGCTGAGCGGCAGCTTGCTCATGATGGCGGCGTTCCTCTCGTCCGCCCGCTCCGCGGCCTCGCGCGGCGGGCGCCCGCGGCGGCGCGGGGTAGCGCCCTCATCCTCACCGGCGAGCATGCCCTCGGAGGTGTCTGGGTCTCCCGCCGCCGCTGTCTTCTTCTTCCCACCGGAGGCAAGAGCAGCAGGCGCCGGGTCTGCGTAGAACTTGAGCGTGTACCTCGAGCTGCGGCGGTGGTGGAACGAGGCCCGGCGCGGCTTGCGCCCCTGCAGCGGCCTGCCCGCCAGCGGCTTCTCCCTGGGCGGGACGTAGACGGGGTTGTTGCGCGCGTCGCGGCGCAGCTCGGGCGGGATGGGCCCCACGCAGGCCCGGTAGGCGCGGACGCGGCGCAGCGTGTCCTCGTCGGTGATCCGCGGGTCGTCCGCCGGCTCGTACGGCTCCGGGCTCTTCTCCGACGGCGGGAGCCGGGCGAGGAACAGCGCCATCCTCGTCCTCTCCCGCTTCTTCCGCGGCAGGGTCGCGAGCCAGCGGTTGATCCACAGGTGGATGTCGAGGTACGACACCCACTTGGCGCCGGCCCCGACCTCGTCCTCCTCCTCCGCCGCGGCCTCGGGCTCCTCGTGGTCCCCGCCGTCCCCGTACATGGAGTTTAGTACTTGGGCGACGTCGTCGTGGTCTTGGTGGGGGTCGTTGGTGTGAACGACCTGGCTTTCTTCTGTCTCGGGGCCGGAGTGTGGATTGGATCCTTGTGGTGATGGCACGGCTTGGTAAATGGCTGGCAAGTCGGGACCTTGCGTGTTGGCTCGCTCAAGCGCTTCGCCATCGTTCTTCAGCGGCTCGTTGGAGACATGACCAGCATGTCGGCTGGACTCCGGGGTGGGGTACAGATACAATTGTCCTGGGGTCCCGGAAGGGTCAACAGGGCGAGCTGAGAGTAGGCTGCGTTGCGGAGTCATCGGCTCTGCTGTTTAGTAAAGTCAGCAACGATCGGGGCGCGAACGTGAACGTGAACGTGAATGTGGTGGCAGCTAAACTTACCGGGCCGACGAAGCTCATCGCTTCGAGTTTCGGTCATCGTGGCTCTAGGGTGTAATGAAGAGACACAGGGCTTCAGTAATGGGCTGCGCGAGGTCAACTCGGCGTGCGAAAAGCGATAGGTATCGGATCTTCAAAGAGCGGTGTCAGTGATGTGAAAAGAGATAAATAGTAGGTGTGTTTAGTTGAAGGCTGGCCTGAAGTAGTAGATTCAGAGGGGAAGAGGTTACTCGCGAGGGCGAGACGGGCTCATGTAGTGGAAAGGAAAGGTAGTTGTTTCTAGGATAACAGGCATGTATGCCCGATTGGTGAGAGGTGCGTGAGAGATGCCGGTTTCGCGCGTGTACAAGTCGAGGTGAGTTGCAGATGAAGAACGCGCCAGTTCAGCCGACTGAATGCATGGGGAAAAACTCGGGATTCTGCAGGCGGCTGCACCTTTTACACCTCTGGTGATATTGTCGAATGAGCAGGATGCGCCAAGAGCCTCAGACGTCCGATTTATCGGGCGACGATTGTTTGTCACACCCCGAGAAGAGAACGATCTTCGCGTAATGGCCAGATAGAAGAATACGCTCGTGGTACCACCTGTGCTTGTTTCAAAGTCACAATAAGCCAGGACAAGCAGGCCACAAACGGACAAGTAGCCCAGTCTGAATTATTGTCCTGTGGCGGCACTTACTTGTATACTAATGGAGAACGGGCAGAAGATCAGAAATCGGCAGCGCCAAAGGAGGCAGGGCAATTTGCGCAATAGATGCGTTACAACGCGTTGAAGACTTGGTTTACTGCTGCGTCGGCTGCACTTGACGAGTCTCATGGAAATGCTAGATCTTATCAGTTCTAAGGAACTGGCGGGCTGCGATGAAATTTGCACCGGAACACTTTGTTGAATTGCAAACTGACTGTTATCCAGGTATTCAAAGCCGCAATTCCGCTTTCTATCACCATAACCAAGGTACCTATTGCCAAGGACCACGGGTCAGGGTGGATGTGTTGGACCATAACCGGGGTAGTAAGGGGGCCTTCGTGATAGCAGCTTTCACATGAGCCGCCTCTACTCCTGAATCCAACACTGCGGCGCGAATGGAAAGAGATCAGCTAGGATGCGCCGCTCTTGAGGTCGTCGACAACTTTGAGAAGCTTCACCTCCATCTCGGCAGTAACGCCCCGGGGGTAGAACTTGGATGGGGCATGCTGTCTGGGCAGGAGAGGATCGTCGTAGTCGCCTGTGAGGGGCTGGTCAGCGAATCGGCCACCATCGTTGGGGTGGGGGAGCTTGGGCGGGAGGCGGGAAGGCGGGAGAGGAGAATAGGTACCGATGTTGAATTTCTGGTCCGTTAGCCTAGAGCGGGCAGCGTCTACCTCGTCGCGGCGCTTGAGCTCGATCGCCTGGGAGCGGGCGGCCATCTCGGTGGCGGCATCGCCGAGGGACTGGGTGGGCGTGTGAGGGAGGCGGGAGCCGCCGGCGACGCCTCTTCGCATCTGATTCATCTTCCTGGCGCGTTGCTCGCGGACCGCCTGGTCGAGCTGGTGGTGCGTGGGCGTGCCGAAGAGCGGCGGTGGGTGGTGCAAGATGCGAGGCTCCCAGAAGGGCGTTGGCTGCGGTCTGCGTCGACTATCACGTGGACGACTTACAAGGTGATGCATTCTGCTCCAACGTCAGCGGTGGAGACGGGCGCTGGTGGGCTCGGAAAGCGCGCGGAGGGGCTACGACGGCGCGGGTGTACTCGTACTCCCAAGTACCGACGTTTCGACGGGCCCCAGGGCTGATGGGTTGCTCCGTAGGTACCCAAGGTCATGTATGTGTCGCGACCTATGGGGTTCGCTGTTGGCCGAGACCTTCTGTTGTTGGAAATATATGTAGATACTGATTACGAGTCTTCATAGACGGGATCAAGGGCTTCCAGTTTCCCAGGTCAAGCCGGCTCACGAGCCGTCAGTAGGACGTACGTTGCTCTGCATTGGAGGTCTCAGCCGTGCTCTCGGTTTCCCTGTAGCATCCAGGGCTGTTAGCTTTCCGCCTCCTCCCATGGCCTTGGATGCCATCCATGGCTTGCTAGCACTGCCTTTATGCCCTGAGTTGCCATCAACATCCATGCTTCATATGTACGATACCGTCAACCACAGCCTGCACCTCCAGCTATTCATGGGAACTCGTACCGCTGCTGCAACTGACATGAGGTACCTACATGCACATGTAGACAGGTACTTCCAGATACATGGACTTGCAAAGACGCCCCGGTCATGACCGGCCCCGACCCGACACCGGCAGCCCTGCATCCCCACCTCTAGCCGTCGAGGTTTTCTACATATGTACCTCAGGTGCTCAGGTGCTCAGGTGGTACTTAGGTAGCTGGGGGCCTCTGATACCTGGCGGCGGGGCTACCATCGGGCCCCCGCCGGCAGCCAGCACCGCCCGTATCACAGCGCTCTTGGGCAGAAATCGGCCCTGGGACAGGGTCCCCCCAGGCCTGCCCCTCAAGTTGCGTGTGGGGTCGAGTTCCTTCCCAGATCCAGAAGACGCCCCGGCGGAAGGCGCGTCCACGGAGGGCGGTACGCTGGAGGAATTTGTCGCAACATCCTCGACTTCGCCGATACTCTCCGTTTCCATCCAGAATTGGGACCTCACCTCACCCCGCCTCCACCCCTCCGGATTGTTCGAATGCTGCGTTTAGAAGCTACACGTGATTTCCAGTCGCCATAGCTCCATTATCCATTATTTTGGACAGCTTCTTTGGAATATCTGGAAATCCTTTCGCCTGTGGCCGTATATGCTCGCCCTGGGGAGACTGCCTCCCCTTGCGCTGGAAGACGACCCGCGATGCCGCCGAAGAAATCAAAGATCCCCGATGCCTGGGAGGACGACGACTGGGAAACACAGGCGGACCGTGCGGCCAACGAGGGTGCCAGCTTGAGAGAACCGGTGGACGAGCCTGTTGTGCGGCTTAGCAAAGCGGAGCGACTCGCCCAGCATGCCGAGCTGAACAGGAAGATCTGGGAATCAGCGTATGTCCAGAACCCCGTCTCTCTCTGCACCAGCTGCGATAGCTACTGCTTTAGGCACGCGCATGACTGACCCAAAGCAGGGAAACGCCCGAACCTGCGCCCCTGCACGTCACGCACCCGTCCCAAAACCAGCCGCCACTTTCCCAGCCTTTCAAGCCCGCCGTTACAGTCCTGAGCCGCCGGCCGGCACCCAAAAAGAAGTCCAAGGAGCCGAGGAGAGACCCCGCCACCGGACAGCTCCTGCCCGCCGAACCGGACTCGGACTCGGACGACGACCAGAGCAAGAAAGCTCAGCCCACGCCAGAAGAGATCCGCGCCCGCCAGCAGCGCGAACGCGAGGAGAAGAAGCGCCGCTACGACGAGGTCCGCGCAAAGATCTTTGGCACCCCCAGCCCCGGAACCACATCCAATACCCCGTCGGGCTCTAGCACCCCCGCCGGAGCTGCCACCCCGCCTAATGGGCAAAGCTATGGCGGGCGGGGTGGGTATGACGCTGGAAATGGTGGCGGGAGAGGGAGGGGAAGAGGCCGGGGCAGAGGGGGTCATCGAAACCACGACAGCCGGGGCGACAACAACTCGCGGCCAAACAACCAGGCTGGCGGCTTTGGAGGTCGCGACTTGTATGACCCTGGCTATGCGCCCAAGCCAGGCTTCCAGCGCGGTAATAGCGATGGCAGTGGCGGAGCGCCTCTATCGGGGCGCTCGACGCCTCGAGGCGACGATCAGGTTATTCGCTCACCCAAGGGCCCAGATGGTAGTGGGAGGGCGGGTTCGGGTTCGCAAATCGGGTGGGCGGGCAGCCTGACCTCCTAAACTTAGGCGCTCTTGAGGGAATATCAGTGGTATTTCTATGCGGGTGTCCATGCTATATGCTGTTGCCTGACTGCCAAATCTTCGACCCAAGATCTCATGATGCCTCCCAACGACGGCGAAAATATATACAGACTGGTCTCTCTGGTCTCCTTACCAGCCGCCGCCAATCTTTCCGGCGAGCTGCACCACGCGTTCCGTGTCGCTAGGCTTGTCCTTGCCTACATCGCTGACAACCTCACGGAAGCTCGTCGTGGCCAGTCTCTCCACATCTATACTGGTCGCGACAGCCCAGTGAGCTAGGGTCTCTTGGATATACGACGGGAAATGCCTCCCACCACGTCGTCGCGGTGTGCTGCACTGTCAGGGTCCCGCCTCTCACCTTCAAGCCACCTGTCTGTTCATTGACCTGTCCCGATTCTTCTGAGTCAGAGGCTGAGAAATATGCCTCATCCACCTGAGCGAGCCACTGCTTTTGCTCCTGGGGCCCGGGCTTCAAGTCCAGGCCGTAACGCTGGAGGACAACAGGATCCTCAACCTTGATCTGCCCGCCACCATTAGTGCAGCCACCGGGGCACGCCATGACTTCCACATAGGCATATTCGAGACCAGAGGACTTGCCAGCCGGGCGTCGGACCGCGCCTGCCTTGGTACTTCCGGGCATCCTGGACTGCCGCGCGGGCTTCAGCTTTCTGACCAGGTTCTGGATATTGCGGAAGCCATAATACCGAGCCGCCTTGAACAAGGGCTCCCCAGACGCGGACTTGACGGCATACTCCACGACGTCCGCGTTGCGACCGCGTATCGTCTCGATTGTCGACCCGGGGTGACGGGCGGCCACGTATTGCAGGGTGAAGTACAGGTTGCCGCCCGACGTGCCTGCGGCGGGGTCGGCCTGTGGGCCCCGACGGGCCCCGGGGAAGATAAACCGATCCAGCGCCGGGTCCGGGAAGGGTAGCCGACTGGGCGGGTAGGCCTGCCTGGCCGCCGGCGTCGCGCAGAAGTCGAGGTTCCTCGTCTCGGCGAGCATCAGGATCTCCTTGCTCGTGATGACGCAGTCCACGTCCCTCACGCCGCGGCCCGGCTGGCCGTCGCCAGCCCACACGGCGTCCGTCAGCTCCTCGCGGCTGGCCTCCAGCTTCTTGTCGAAGCACGGCATGACAGCCAGGTGCCAGATGCGGTCGGGCGGTATGTCCAGGGTCCGGCTAAGCGAGGTTTTGAGCATTGTGCCCATCAGCGCCTGCGGGGACTTGATGCGCGACAGGTGGGGCAGGACGTGCGGGTGCGTCTTTTCGGCGTAGCACACCCACCCGGGGCAGCTGGAGGTCAGGATGGGCTTGGCGGGGGCGGAGCCCTGGCCTCCCGCGAGCACCTCCTCGGCGCCGAGCACGAGGCAGGCCTCGCGCGACGCGTTGGTGTCGGCCACCCAGGCGAAGCCGTTGCCCCAGCGCCCGCCGGCCGGCAGGCCCGCGCCGCCCTGGAGCAGCTGGGCCAGCATGCGGCCGGCGGCCTGCTCTGTGACGCCGGGGCCGGCGGTGGCGGCCAGGCTGGCGCGCGACTGCGGCGAGACGCTGGCGACGAACAGCTTGCTGTCCGGGTTCTCCAGGCCGCCGACGGACCAGCGCCCCGCGTCGTCGCAGCGCGGCTGCAGCGCGGGCGCCCCGTCGAGCGTGCTGAGGACCTCGGCGTGGCTCTGCAGGCTGACGAGGACGGCCTCGGCCGACGTGACGCACCCGGAGCACGCTAGGCAGTCGGTCAGGGAGATCTCGGCGGGCGCGCCGGCCGCGCCGGGGGCGGGCTGCTGCTGCGGCTGCTGGCCGTCGAGGATGACCTCGTGCTCGAGGGGCTCGCTGTTGCTATTGTTGTTGTTGGCATCTTTGCTATCGGGCGCGGGGTTGGCGGGCAGGGTCTCGACGGGCTTGATGCAGGCGACGCCGGGGGTGATGAAGTCGTTTAGGTCGTCGGCGGAGAGAATGGCCGACATGATGGGCGGTTTTTCACTGTCTTTTTTTTTCCCTGGTCTGCCGAGGGTTTTTTGGGGGGGCGGTCGTGTCCGGTGCGGTGCGGCCGACGATCGACCCCTCGTGCGTGCGACGACGAGGCGGCAAGGCGGCCGGCACAGGACGATAGGAGTTGGTTGGCCGAATGCCGACCGGGTAATCTTCTTCTTCTTCGTATTCCTCCTTTAGGTTGTCTTTCGAGTGAGGCTTTCAATGACGACGTATATTGGGACAGGGGATGTCGATATCCCAGCGCCGTGCGCACGTGTGCCCGTGCAATATGTGCAGAGGCGCGAATCGTATGATGTGATGTACCGTCGTAGATGGCACGAGATGCTTTTTTTTCTTCTTCTTTCTCTTAGCCCCCTTCTCGGTGAGGCGGCCCTGGCGACTGGATGTGTAGAGACACCAGATGGCCGGTACCGATGGTCACGGCAAGTGAGAGGAGCAGCGTGACCTAGGTGGGAATGTCGAGTGTGAGTGAGGAGCAGCAAATCCTCAGATAGAGACGAACCGGTGCAGGCGACGCGAAATAGCAGCAGACCACCCACGGAGTGGTCTTTGATAAATGATAAATGATAGACGCCTTGGGATTGGTACCTGTTTTCCCGGTGCTTTGAAATGCGCCGCCCGTCTCTGGACGACGGCGGGATTGCAGCGGCGGAGCGACATCGGGGGCGGCCCACGCGGGCCAAATCCAGCGCCTTCGATTGGGCTGGCGGGGTTGCGGCCCAGCGAGGCGGGCACGGCGGGGTGACTTGACTCCGAGGCGGATGGGGCGCGAGTTGCTTGTACTCGCTCGCATCTGGCGTCGTCACGTGGGTTTAGCCTGCTTGTCCCGGTGTAATCACCGGACCTTGGGATTACAAGCAGATTCGCGAGCAATGACGTCGTCAGGGTCTTTGCACTAGCAACACTCGTACGAGTACCTACGCACGCACGACGCGGCTATCGGCACTGCAGCCTTGGGTTTACTTCATCAGGCGCTTTGAGGGCCGGACGGACAGAGTCGAGATTTACATGCTCGTAGTGCAATTTCCAAAAAGCTCCATTGTGTCTTTCTGCTCCCAAGTCAAAATAAAAGAAGCCATCGAAAAGGCCCGACCACTGAACTCCCTCTATCGCTGGGCATTGCGCTCACGACCCGGCCTCACTCGTCACTCGTCACTCTGGACCCTGCCCTCTCAGATATACTTACCGCCGCAGGAGTCGCGAGCCCTCGCAGAAAGTTTCCTCTTTTCTTGCATTTCAAAGCTCATCCACCACTGTGGACGGTCGTCAAGACCGTCGCGCAAGCCATGAGTGTAGGTCGCTCACCAGACACCCGATACGAAGCATTGTCCTCGGCTCCAGCTGCGGCACTATTCGAACTCGGCCACGCCTCAATTTCCCTGTCTCATCAACATGGTCCTGTGCTGACGCGGAAATCGATTGAAACCTTGCAGTCACCATCCGAGGCACGGAGCTACTACGCCTTCGCGACAGCGGCGTGGTACGCGGCGCAGGCGCTGCCGCTGCTCGTCTGCCCGCGGGCCGTGGTCAGGGGCCTGCTCCTTTCCGGGCCCGGGTCCTCGTTCGACGCCTCCCCCACTGCCGCCGACGCGGCCGTCGAGGTGTACTTGGCGCGCACCCTGGGCCTGGCCCTGCTCGCGCTGGCACTGCTCGCTGTCGTGGCCACCGCGAGCGTGCCCTCGTGGGGCTCGGAGGAGACGTCGCCGGCGCCGGCTCCGAGAACGATGAGGACCAAGGTGCGCAACGCCCTCTTCGATTATGTTCCCCCGAAAGAAGGACACGTGACACTGACCCGCGGGCGCAAGCAGCGACGGCAGCGTCATCGCCGTCGCCACCGACGCTCTCGGCCCTCGCGGGCGCCGCGGTGATGCTGACGGCGCTCCACCACGCGGCGACGGGGGCGTACTGCTGGGTGCGGTACAGCGGCGGGGGTCGGGACGGCGCCCCGGCGGGGTTTCTGCTCGGGTTCGCGGGCAGCGGGGCGCTGGCGTGCGCGGGGCTCTGGTGCGTGCTGTTCGCCGCCGGGGGCGGGTCAGCAAGCGCACCGGCGCGGACCGCCGGGTCAGCGGGTGGCCGTTTGGCAACCGGCGGACGGCGGAGAGGAGGGCGGAGAGGAGGGAGAAGAGGAAGGGCTGGGGCAAGGGGCAGTGAAATTCGAGGTAGGCAGGTGAGGTGGTTGGAGGATGGGGGGAGAGGGGAGATGGGGAAGCATGTGGTGAGGAGTGGGAGCGAAGCAGAGCACGGCAGTCGAGCTCGAAGGTGCAGTATAGGGTGTCCGCTGCGACACAGAGATCTTCAGGGGATGTCACATTATTGCGTACAATGTGGCAAATAGAAGGGTTCCAGTGGGCTGTGTCGCTCGGTTGAGGTGATCTACGCATGCGTGGAGTCGGGCGTCGTGAAGCTGGCACGCACATGCAAGCAAGCCGCGTAGCTACCAAGACGACCAGAGTGATGATTCTCCCGATCTTGGCGATAGAGGAGCTTTCGATACGAAGGCTACGAGCAGAGCACTCCGTACACAAGCGGATGCTGATAAGGAACCGGAGCCAAGCATGGCCAGCCCGGGATTCTATTTACGGCGCGGCGAGCCGCGCAGGAACGTCGTTGTTGACAGCCGGCACAAGTGTCGAAGGACGGACGGGGTAGAAGTACGTCTCTAAGCCGCCGTCGAAATTCGCGCTTCTGGCGGAAACGTCAATACTGCCTCACAGCCACCGTCGCGTCGCCCATCCCCCCCCCCCCCCCCCTCCGCGCTGCCAAGCCAGGGGACGGACAGGTGGCGCGCCTTACGCGTGTCCTGCCGATGCTTGGCGACGCCGCCTCCTTTATCTTGTTGGTATCGCGGTTGCTGTTTGGTTTGAGCCCCCAAGTCCGCCGAGGAGTTCGGGCTGCTCTGGGCGGTGGCGAGGGGCTGCGTGGGAGTGAGGGTGGTGCACGAGCGAGAGAGAGGCGAATTCATGGCAAGGATGTTTTTCCGGCGAGACGGTGAATTCGCGGGGGGCGCAAAAGCCGTGTACCGGCCCAGATGCTGTATGACGAAGGTCGGCTTGCCGCTTCGACGGGCTCGGGCATAGCTGTCGCGGCCGGCGACGACGATTCGCCAGCAAGGTGGCATTGGAGGTGTCTCAGGCTCAACCCGTGCCTGTGCCTGCGAAAGGCCTACCGTACGCCATCGGAGGCGCGGCCGAAGGGCTTACTGGTGGTGTCTTGACTGTGAGAAAGTATCACGAGTATGTGTCGGCTAGCGTGCGCGAGTGCGTGAGTGTCCGGGCCTGAGTGCATGGGGCAGCCCGCGAGAGCGCGGGGGAGGGAGGCAATTGGAGGGCGCGCTGCACAGCCGTGGACGAGTCGGGTGAAGCAGACTGGCGATCGGCTTGCCGCCCGGAGCCCGTCCCCACTCGGCGTGTCTGTGGCGGCTGGATGAGGTTTAGCGGGCTGTGCGGGCACAGTGAGAGGTGGGAGGTGGGAGGGTGCCAGTCGGCAGTCTGAGTCTGGGGGTGGGTGCGGGGGAGGAATCCATCCATCCACTGACATGACCACTGAGAGGCCCTGGAGCTCTGCCCCGGAGCCCAGTGATGGGGATGGGACTCTCACGGGAAGAACCTTCTGTGCGTGCTCAAGGGGGCACGGGGGGTAAACCCTCCCGAGGATCCAATGGAGGTACCCGTAATCGTCCGAGTATCCCCCGCCCAGACCAGTCGGGACCAGTGGTACTCGTAGTCGAGGCAGGCACGATGGCACGCACTGCACGGCGGGCAGGCACTAAGTTAACTACCCCAGACAGGGTGGGTCCCCCGTCGTGTCGCAGCTGCCCTCCATCCTGCGCCCAAACAGGAGAAGGACGGCGGAATGTTTAGGAACGGAGGCAACGCCCGCGGGCCTGGCCTGACTGACGCAAGGCCCAAGTATTAGCCGGCAATTCAGAATGGCACCTCTCACACTCCGTCCCGTCGCAACAATACCTTTAGGTACCGTAATAAAGAGTCGGCATGACCCGCCCCTCCCCCCCTTCTCCCGGTATTTGTGCCCAGTCCTGTCCCGTCCGAGAGTCCGTCCTTGATTCTACTCGTAACGTACCTGCCTAGTCGCGGCAAGGAAGAGCATTCGACCCAAAACATACGACTGCCTCGATCGTGCTACCATCGCCTCACTCGCCTGGCCTCACTCGCTCTGTGGCCTGCCCTCACCCACGCAACCGTCCGTACCCACGCTGCCAAGCTGCGTCCGTCACTCCGCCTGCCTGTCTGCTGTCTGCTGTCTGCAGATTGCTGCGTGGTGCCTTGCCACCTGCTCGGTAGGGTCCAGTACCAAGACAGCCCACCTTCTTGGCCCTTGGCTGGGGATCGCTTGGCCTTCCCTTGCGCCGAGACCACGCCACCCCAGGCCACGCCACCCCGCGCCTCACCACCGGCGGCGTGAATAAATACCCCCGGGCACCGCGCCCTCTCGATACGATACGCGCACAACCTCATCTCTGACGACCTGCCTTGCCTGAAAGATTCCCTCGCCATTTGCACTTATTACAAACGAAAACTCCATTCCGACCCGCTCTCCGACGTTGGCGCCAAATCCGTAGAAGGCCTCTTCTCCCCGACTTCATCCGCAGCCGAGGTAACACCCGGCGCACCACCAAGCCCCTGTCGGCCACCATATCCAAGCTTGGCAGCTCAAAGGAATACTCTGCCGTCTTTGCGCGCATATCCCAACGCAAGAGCACAAGCACACCCAGTCCCCAGATATCATGTCCAGAATGGCGCCAGGATCCGCCAGAACCATTTCCACAACCTCCCAGGTCCACCCGGCCTACCTGCCGGCTCTCCACAAGTCTGGCCGCCTCGAAAAGAAGGTGTATGTTCAAAATCCCTACTGCCCTGGGCTGTCTCTGCGTCACAGCTGGCTGACCGTGTTATCCAAACCAACAGGGCTCTAGCTGCCGTTGCTGCCGTTGGAATAGGTCAGTCACCCGAACCTCTCCTCCCCTCCCATCTGCCTCCTGCTC
Organism: Hansfordia pulvinata; assembly: GCA_006538405.1. Classification (NCBI taxonomy): domain Eukaryota; kingdom Fungi; phylum Ascomycota; class Sordariomycetes; order Xylariales; genus Hansfordia; species Hansfordia pulvinata. The sequence goes on along the minus strand of BJKQ01000006.1, from coordinate 1,064,497 downwards.
CTGGCCACTTCTTCCACGCAGAAATGATGGATGCATCTTACTGACGCTGCGGCTGCTCCCAAATAGGTTATGGAGTCAGCAAGTACCGTGAAATGTCGGCTGAGAGGCAACAGCAGAATTTCGAAGCGGCCCAGCGGCGGAGGAATGAGGCCATGATGGAGGCCTATGGGGACCGCGATAGCCTCGATTCCCTAGAAGCCGCAGTTAGGGCGTACGAGACCCAGCGAGAGACACGGTAGTGGCCGGGCATCCGAACACGTCTGAGGAGCAAAAAGATGCTCACGCGTGCCGTTGCTGTCTTTACAGAGCGTCGGGAAGTGTCCGACACGGACCAGTCAAGCTCCAGGCCAGCATTCTGCCTTCATGCCGCCCGGGCGTCGCTCGCTCTGCTGGTCCACAGTCCGAGGCAATCGCCCCGACTTGGCCTCTGTCACGGGATACCGCCAGGCTCATACTTCGCTCGGCGTTCATACCACGCTTGGTTTCCCGACGCGGAATGGGGTTTTCCGCCGGCGTCGGGCTCGCTACATGGGGCGATGTTGCCCAGGGCTCGTAGATCGAGTTCAGGCCAACGGGGCTCTGCCGGTCTTATCCAGGATCCCGGATCGACTGCAAGCGGTCTGCCAGTGGGCGCACTTGGAACTGCAAGGTATAGGGAGGGTGATTTGATTGTTTACACTGTCATAGGAGCCATTGCCATTTACGGATACCCTTGCTGAGTACATACAAGAATATATATATCAGATGTACGAACTCAATTACCCAGGACACGTTGACAGCCGCCTTCATAGGTGCCCGTGTGCGGGAACCAGATGCGATGGACGGGGCCCGGGCCTCTCAAGACGAGCGCGTGGCATGCCGGCAGATCGAGGGGGATGAACGAGGTGACACGCAGCAGCCACTTCCCGGGTCTCGGGTCTCACAGACGACGGCGATCAGGGGGCGACAAGGATGGGGGCGTCTTTGGGTGTCGCGGGGTGAGCGCCTCTCTCCACTGCCTGGTCGCCCCGCCTCCTCTTCATCCCACGCGGAGGCACGTGACAGCCCGACGTGCGGCCGGCGACGTCGTCGGCCGTAGTCGCAGCCCGGAAAAGGAGTACGAGTACTCGGTACGTCGGCGCGTCTGGCCCGCCCTCGAAGGGGCACCGCTACGAGTATTTGTCACGGGCGAGACCGCTACGAGTCATCTCATCAGTGGATGGACGCGGTTCACTTGTTTGAGTATGGATGCTTTGCGCGTCATGGCGGCAGCACAGCCACCTCTGCCCGCTCGCTGTTGACGATGCCCCGCTGCACGACGAAGGGGTTAGAGACTCCGTGACTGACGGTGGTGACTAGTGCGTATTTAACACCGCAGGCTCCGCAATCCCACCAGCTGAGTCACACAGATCAGACCATTTGACGACGACGACGACGACAGAGGCCACCAGGCACCAGGCACCAGCTACAAGCTACTACATACGGTACCAAAGCCAGCCACCAACAGCGGGCGGGCCCGGCGTGTCTTTTCTTTGGCAGGGGGGCCTTATCACCGCCAGCGGCACTCGCAGTAGCGTTGATCATCACCCAGCGGACGGTGCTAACTGTAGGTTAGGTCGTAGCCTCCGGTTGGCAGTCCGACTTCCGAGCCTGCCGTTCGGAGTATTCTACGATTCAAGTCCCGCCCGGCGGTCAGTGTGTCGGCTGCATGTGGCTGGAAAATGGTCGGCAGGTGATATAAAGCAGCATCACCAACAGAAGGAGCATCGTCGACGCCATCGTCACACCCCATCATCTACTCGTATCCTGCGATAAGGTACGCTCGTAACACGCGGGACACACACGGCACTCCGCAATTGCATCGAAGAAGTGGGTTGCCGACACGCACGCCTTCTCGACACCAGCAACCAACCCCCCACAACATCACCAGAAAGGAACGACGACGACGACAAAGACGACGACAAAGACGACGACAAAGACGACGACGACGACGACGACGACGACGACGACGACACCAATGGCGGCGGAAGCACCACAACAGCATCGCGAAGAGCCCGGCGGCCAGCCCCTCAAGACGTACCGCGGCAACTGCCACTGCGCGGCCTACGTCTTCGAGGTGCGCCTCCCGGCCGACCTGGGCTACGGCGACGTCTGCAACTGCAGCTTCTGCCACAAGCGCGGCGGCGTCCTGCGCAACGTCGCGCGCGCCGACGTCGACGTCGTCAAGGGCGACCCGGCTGCCCTCTCGGCCTACAACTTTGGCAAACGCGAGTTCGTGCACCAGTCGTGCCCGACCTGCAGCAGCTACCTCTTCGTCCTCGGGTCGCTGGAGAAGCCAGCCGAGGGCGCCGAGCCCGGATCTGGATCAACGTGAGCACGCGCCACCGCACACCTACACCTTGTCTGTTTCTGTCGTCGTTGTTGTTGTTGTGTCCCACCTGTACTGTTCGGTTCTCGGGGCGGCGCAGAACAAACGAGGCCTCAAGCTCACACCCCGAAACAGCTGCGCAACATCCAGAACCTGGACCTGTGGAGCCTTGAGTTGCGGGTGTAAGTCAACAAACGCCCCTTTCTTCTCTCTCTTCTCTCCCTTCTGCTCTGCTCCTCTTGATTAGAATTGGGTGTATTCTTGCTGAGGAGTCCCGGCCACCAGCACCGACGGCGCGTCCGTCCCGCCCGCCCGGGACCCGCCCGAGTTCCCCGGCGAGCCCCCGGCCCACGACGAAGAGGGCCTCGTCACGTACACGGGCGGCTGCCACTGCGGCGACGTGCGGCTGGCGCTCGCCTCGAAGCCGCTCGACGCCGCCTACGGCTCGGGCGACCCGGACGTCGCGGCCATGCCCGTCGAGAAGTCGTACCGGCTCCGCTGCATCGAGTGCAACTGCAGCATCTGCACGCGTGTAAGTGATTTGCCCGCAAGGCCTTTTTTTTTTCTTTTTCTGGCGGAAGTGGGAAAGCCCGGTGTCATCTTTTCTTGCTCGACCGATCACGAAGGAGGAAAGCGGCTGACCGTTTGCGTTCCGCGGACTCCAGATGGCATTCGCATGGATATACCCCAAGCGAACACGCGTATCCATTGTCACCACGACCACCGCCGCTGGCACCTCCCTTCCTCCAGCAGCAGCAGCAGCAGCCCCGAGAACGTGAGCGACGCGAACCCGACGATTGGGTTCTACGGCTTCGGGCGCAACCAGCAGGTCAAGGCGTTCTGCCGGCGCTGCGGGGTGCCCGTCTGGAACCAGTACCGGCCGCGGACCGCCGAGGACCTCGCCGCCATGACGGACGATCAGCGCGCCAGCTCCGACTTCTTCGGCGAGAGGCGGCCCGTCAACGCCCGCGTGCTCGACGGGGTCAGGCTGGCCCACGAGTCCTCCGTCGCCGACGCGACGGATGGTCCCGGTCGTCGTCGCCACTGCCGGCGGCGGAGGGCGAGGGGGAGGCGGGCAGGTTGCCCGTCGACAGGCTGCGCGCCGCCGCGCCGTTCCCGCCGCTGTACGTCAACCCTTAGGCGTATGAGCGGGGGCTGCGGGCGAGATGGGAGTCTTTGGGAGAGAGGGGAGAGCCAAGACGAGGCGAAGGTGGTACGTGGAGAAACTAGATGGAAATGAGAAATGTCAACAAGTGATAGAAGTATAAAAGGACAATCAATGGCTGTCGACGGTGGTCCTCTCGGCCTGGTATTCGCGCAGCAGTCAGTCGCACGATGCCGCTCGTTCAGAGTCGCAGGGCCGTTTGCGGATTCTCTGAGGACCGGGTCACGAGAACTAGAAGACGACTCTCGAGTGGGGGACCCTTCGTTGCTAATATGACACCACGGATCCATTTGAACTTGCTGGTTTTGGGTCCCTTGATGGACACTACGGAGGACCCGGGGGCAGCGCAGGGCGAGGCGAGGCGTTCTCTTGTCTAGGTACCAGCAGTCGCGCTTGCATTCGTTACTTGTACTTGTTGGAGGGGGAGACTTTCGAGCCGCCCTCTTCTCGAATTGGCAGAATCACGCTTCACACTACTTTTCTGATTGTTTCTCTGCCACGTTCGCATCTGCATGTTGAGAATCCTCCGGTGGGTTTCAACGCTGTACGCAGTACCTTTCTCCACTGATGTATGTCTACCTTCGTACCAACCCGAGCTAGGATCGCAACTGATGGTTTGCGGAGAAAAATCGAAATGTGAGGGGGTATCGGGGTGTTCATCGAGGCGCTGGCGGGACTTCAGGCTTTGATAACCATGATGAAGTGTCAAATCCGTGAAGCTTGGCTGAGAGGGGCAGGCGACGCTCGACCCCGCAAACCGCGCGGGGAGGAGAGTCTATCTGCCAGCGACCGTGTAGGACAAATCCGGAGCGTGACGAGTTGTCATGAAGATACATCGGTGTGTCTGCACCACCAAGAAAAAAAAATCAGAAAAATCGGCGAGTTGGTAGACGTTCGGGGCGTGACGATATGGTTATACATGACAAGACCGAGCGAGTGGTTTCCCTAAGATAAACAGACGCTGCCAGTTAAGCCGCGAGGGCCCAAGTCCACAAGGGTTCAGGTTCGTTCTGATACATTAACAGAAGTTGGTAAAGCTTATGGAAAGAGATAATCATCACAAACCCATGAAGCCGAGGAGTCGCATGGCAAGTAATTTGGAGCAAGCCAGCTGCTATATATCGGTTCTCCGTGTGGTTTCGGTTGTCCCCTTCAGGCTTTCCTGTCTACTTCCATGATAGAAGAGCCTTGCCAGCACTGGGCATACCCGCAACATCTAGGCTCAGCTTGCTCGTCCCTGGAGATCGTTTCGCGCAGGAAAAGCTCTCGCCCGGAGGTCCTTGTCCTTGGTGGTGGTCTCAAGGTCTACGGTTCACGTGCCCTCGCTACTCCATCCAGAGGGGCTTTCCCTCACAACACGGGTGAGTCCGAAAATGAGGCCCGCACTGTCGGCCACTCAGCCACCGCCGGCCGAGTCGGCGTTTCCCCCAAAGAACCGGCACGTCGCGGGACGGCGCGCTTCCCCGTGGGCAATCCAGGAACCCGACCGGAGACATGTGCAAGACACCTTGCGAGATGCCCGGTGCCGGTGTCAGAGATTACGTCATGCGGCGCAGAGCAGAGCAGGGATTTTTTGAGAGAAAAAGGGGGAGGGGCGCTTTTGACACTGCCAGAGCGCTGCTTGGGAGTTTCCCAGGGTGCTGCGTGCCGTCTCGGCCCGCGAGCTGCAGGTGATGTTCACTGCAGAGTCAGGAGGGGGGAAGAGGGGGGGGGGGGGGGGGGGGGGGCAATGTGTCGGCAGACCGGTGGTGGGTGGAGTGGAACACGCGCAGGTCGCAAGCACTAACGCCGTGCGTGCAGGGCTGGAGAAAAGGGGAGGCGAACGAGGAAAAAGCAACCGGGGAGGGTTTCCTGGTTGTTGTCAGCGGGTTGGATGCAGGCACTCCTCCTCTGTCTGTATCTTGTTTTCCTGGTTTCCTGGGATAAGGACCTTAATTGTGCTGGGCTGGCCGATGGAAGAAAGAGACAGGATTAAAAAAGAAAGAAAACGAAAAGAAAAACGGGATAGCGAGAGAAAAAGGCAACGCAACGCGACATGGAAAGCACGTGCGTCCACATTGGAACGAGATGACCTGCAGCACGCCAGGGAGGGAGTATCTGCCTTCTTACTTCAGTCACCGGCATACGTTGTACTCGTACGAGTAGCTATAATCCCCCCCCCCCCCCCTGCTCTCTTTTCTTCTTTCTATTTTCTTCTTGTCTTCCTCTCCCATCTCTGCGCGCGTCTGACGTGCGTGGTAGCCAGGGGAACTGGGCGGAGGGCAAGACAAGAGAGGCAGGCGGCCGGGCGATGAACATGAATTGAACGAACCATGGCGCCGAGTAACGACTACTCGTTGCTACTTGTTGTGAGCCACCCGATCGATGAGAGGCATGAAGATGCTTGCTTTTTCTTTTTCCTTTTTCCTTTTCTTCGGGTGCCCAAGGCATTCTGGTGCCCGCGATACGAGTACTCCAGGGCTATGTCTGTCTGTGGCCGCCGCCGCCGCCACCCGCAGCAGCCATCTATTCACGTACTCTGTAAGCCACACTGAAAGAAAAAAAAAAAAACAAGGTAAAGAGGCTGCCCGCAGCTTCCCAAACCCCAGGGTCTTTCTTATTGCGGGCGTGCGGGCGAGTAGGTACCGTGGTACTTTAAGATAAATGGGTGGTAAGTTACTTAAGGTACGGGGTAAAGATGGTCACATGGAAAGCCCGAGTCCAGACCACCCCCCCCACGTTGGGGTTTACCCCGTGGAGAGAAGACGGAGAGAACCTTAGGGGGCGGGGGTCCCAGCTTTCCATGTCAGCGACTGCTCGTTTTACGATAGACCTACCTGGTACATTAGGTAGACTACCTAAGGTAGGTAACGCCCGCACATGCGGGATACAAGTATCAAGCAAAAGCACAACCACTCTGCCGCATGCACGCCTCCTTGCGCGGGCAGCTTCAATGGCGGCTCGCTCACCTGCCCACAGCTTAGTGGCTTACGTGCAAACAAGCTGGATCGGGAGAGAGATACTCGTAGAGAGAGAGAAAGAGGGAAAAAGAGGCTGAGGAGGGGAGAGGTGGGGGAGACGGACGGAGGCGCATGCAGGGGCTGCTGCTGCTGCTGCTGCGCGGCACGCGAAAAGCGGCGCCATGCGACGCGATCAAGTGCGCTGCGATGCGATGCGATGCGATGCGCCTGTTCCGTCGCGCTCCCACGAGCAAGTGCTCCGTACGAGTACAAGCCTGTCCGTTAGGGAGGCCGGCAGCATCCGTGTTCCAACTGCTCCCGGAGCTCGAGGCAGGGGCGATTCCGGTTACGGGCCCTCTCATCAGCCCCGATCCAGGATGCGCCGCAGAAAACAACGAGGCGTCGCTGCTCCTGGGCAACGGGGAACATTGGATGCGGCCCGTTCGGAGGAGAGAGAGCAGCTGCCTGTGCCCCCGTTGGGCCCTTGAGGGGGAGGGGACCCGGCCCCCGGGGTGATTTGGAGACAAGATCGCCCCTTTGCTGCCCTTGCTCCCCTTCTCATTGGGCAATTCGTCCTCCGGCTGCTCAACCCTGAATCCCTCACAGGGCGGCCGATCACCCAAGGTGAGCTAAGTTGGTGAGGCAGCTCTGAGACAATCCCGCGAATCGGACGCCGAAGCTTTGCATTTTGAACAGAGTAAGATCACGCTGTGCTTCGGTGCCTCGGCGCCGGGCAGCCAGCCGGTTGTCGCAAATACTGGCGCAGCTGTGTACGAGTACAGAAATCCGGCCCGTTCATCATTAATGATGGCCCATCGCGCAAACAGCTCATTGCTCTTCGTCATCACCACCGGCAGCTGCTTTCGCAGCAGACCCGTTAGTCTCGGCTGGGGTTGCTTCCTTGGTGGCCGCTTTGCCCTTGTCCGCGGCCTCCGCTTCCCCATTGGCCTCGTTGGCCTCTCCCTCCTCCTCTTCTTCAGGGTCTTCGGGGTTTTCGGGGTCTTCAGCGTCCTCAGCGTCCTCGGCGTCCTCAGCTTCCTCCACCTCGTCATCATCAACTACAGGGACCGGCTCCTTGGACGACTCGGTCTTCTTGGCCTTCTTCTTAGGAGGCGCGGGGTCTGCTGGAGGCCAAGAGTTAGAACATCCAAAGCTGTTCAGCACGAAAACCCGGTCGGGTCGTGTGGCCTGCACACAGCGATCGAGCTATCTAAGCGCGAATGCGGAGACTTGGACCTACCCGCAACACTGTCTTCTCCCTCCGGCTCGGCCTCTTCCTCGAGGTCTTCGTCGTCTTCCTCATCATCGTCCTCGGCATCCGGCTCGTCTTCTTCACTCTCTTGGTACCTGGCCAGCTTGTTAGTCCCCGCGGGACGAATCGGGCGAGAGAGATTGGCAGCGGATTGCGGGACGCCGACCTCGAACAGCGAATGAGGAATCCGGATAGAGCCTTGCGCCGGGCAGGGCGCTTCGCGGCCAGAGCCCAGGAAGGGCCGCCAAGAACAGAATCTGGCTTTATCGCAACCGGCCAGGCCAATTGGTGGGAAAAGGGCAAGATTCGGGCAATGAACAGGGAACTACCAATCCTTAAGACATGGTGGTCGCAACTTACTCCTCTTCTTCCTCGCTTTCGTCGCTGGGGAGGGCCACGAGCTCCTCCTCGTCTTGCTTTCTCTTGCGAGCAGACATGGCTGTTTCCCGCGTTTGCCGAGGTCTTTGCTCGGGATAGAGCCGAGGATTGGGTTGAATGCAGTGGAAAAGAGGGAGTGGTATGGGCAAGAGGAGGGGGGATATAGCTGGAGGTAGTCTGGCAGTGGAGGGAGGAGAGAAGAGAGGAGGGGAGGAGGTAAAGGAAACAGGGCTGGGGGTCGGAGCCAGAGAGCGTGGGCGAGGACTGTCAGGCCCCGGCGGCAGGCCTACATTGGGGCTGAGGAGAAGAGAAAGGGCAAGGCCGGGCAGACAGCTAGACTTGAGCCAGGCGCAGGACAGCGGGCAGACCAGGCAGAGAGCTTGGGATGGGGCATGGAGAGGAGGGGAGGGGAGGGGAGGGGAGGGGGGAGCTCTGGTGAGCTTGCCTGGCGCGGGCCTGTCTCGTTTGCGCTGCGCGGGATGCTCCCATGGATCTGATGAGAGCTACCTGGGAGAGGACGACCGATCTCTTGCGCATGCGATTCCTCACCCCATACCCCGTTTGGGGCACCGCGGACGAGGGTGGGCCAACTCTGTCATGGTGGACCGGCGAGGAGGAGGGCGAGGGCTCTTCTGGCGTGGAAGAGGCGGAGGGAGGCGGAGGATTCTATCTCGGAGTACATGAGAAGCAGCCGATTCGCAGCCGGACCACCCACCCTTCCCGAGTACCTTCTCATAAGGCGCACTTCCTTGATACCTACGGGCACATTTCAGAGTACATGTGCACTCCTCAAGTTGGCACATACAAGCAGGTCGACCAAGGTACCGGTGCAAGTTCAACACGCCGTATGATGACACGACGAGACATGGCGGCGCCCGAAACGGGGAGAGGCCAGTCCCGTCCTGGAGGGCACCAACACAGTAAAGTGCCTGGCGAGTAATGGTAGTGCTAGTGCTTCCAGTTGGCAGCGGAGGAGAAACACCCCGACCAGCGCCACCACCCGCAGTGGCCGGATACCATACATAAGGTAGGTACACCTAAGGTAGGGGCACCTAGGCACATGTAGGAAGAGCTCGGGAGGTACCTGGCGTGCAGACCAGTGCCCGGGAGGGACATTTCAGGATCCTCGTTAGGACCTCCAGCTGTCGGGTGGATGGTGGTGGTGACGGTCGTCCAGTGCTATCCATACAGGGCAACCACGGCCCATTGGGGGGAGGTGGGGGTGGAGGAAAGCGGATGGCTGGGCTGATGCAAGAGGCACGCTCGTTACATCGAGACAAGTACGAGTACAGGATACGGGGCAAGGCTCCCGCAGCCACGTCCGGAGGGGGGAGCGATGCGACCGCGCGCAGTGCTGTGTGGTGCAGGACATCAGTGCTGCGAGGGGCATCATTGGAATGAGGAAATGGTCATCAGATACGCCGACCTTAAAAGGCTCCCCTTCCGCGATGCCCTCATCACATGTACGAGTAGGTATACTCGTACAGATACCCGCACCGCGCCTCTTCTCGGTCGGAGGAGGCAACTCGCGACAGGCAACCATCTCGACGCACGACGACAGGGTGCAAGCACAAAATGGCCAAAAGTGACAGCCTCGAACGAGCGAGCCGCTCACAATGCGGCCCTGTGGCGCCATGTGGCGCGCCCTGCACTCACCAAGTCAATGGGCTCGGAGCATATTCTGAACGCCCCCTCTCGTGGCTCAAGCCTAGCGGGCGTCAGTCTCACCGTTGAGAGCAAGGCAGGCGGCGTGGCTTCGCCGAGCATACCGAGCACACAGCCTCGTGTCACGGCACGGCAAAGAGGCTCATGAGGCTAAGGCTAAGGCCATGCTACGCCCTTTGCTTGTCTGCTTGTGAAGTGATCCATACCTCGTATCGATTTCGTCGATTTCGTCTCCCGGACCCGAGCAATACACCGATGCGTGGCCCAGGAGCGAAGAAAAATGTTGTAGAATCACACGTCGCAAGCCGAGAAGGAGCTGCGATAGCGAGACCCCAAAGCTTTATCGAAGCCAGACTCCTGATAATCTCGACCCGAACCGGTCTCTGAGACAAGGAAATAGGCCAATGAAGACGGGCCAGAGGACCCTGGCGACGGCAGGGTGCGCGTGCTGAGTATGCGCCGCGCCTCAAGCAGCAGGCCGCCAACTTGTTCTGAGCGTACTGGAGAAGAACGATATCTAACGTCAGGGCTACTTCCTACAAAGACACGGCTCGGGACGGGACGAGGGGCTGCTATGGCAGGAGGCCAGCCCGTCCCGGTGCTGCCGCTGCCCCTACCGCCAGATAGTCTCCCGCCGTGTGCTGCCTCGGCTTTCCGCGTCTGCTGCTAATCAATGGCGGGCTTGGGGAGTTTTCGTAACTCGTGGACTCGCACCGCCGATGAGACGCGGACGCGGACGCGAACGCGGACGCGCAAACGCGCCGAAACCCCGCATCGAGATCGCCAATTGATGATTCCGAGGCGTTTGCGAAGCTGAAGACTGGACGGGATCCCTCATCAACGGCTGGGCTGCTACTTCCAATCTCCTCTCACTGCGCCAGAGCCATCGTGGCCACCCACTGCACGCGCGAGTGAGTATATGTCTGCCCGCGTGTCCCCAGTGAGGTGCTGGCGCAAGCTGTCGACGACGTCCTCGTGTCTCTGATCTCGGATGCAAAAAGTGCGCGAGGATTGCTTGTCCAAATTGGGCCAGATGGCTCCCGTTCCGGCAAAGTCGTACTCACCAGCGTGGCCGGACGGATGTCTGTGCACCTCGACACACGTGAGTGCTTGCGTAAAACTATCGTCGACGGAGCCCGGAGCGATGCGTCGCCCGCCCTGTGCTTGTGGGCGCGCAGATGAAGATCTGCCGAAGCTGGCGGCGGGCGCCAGGGCGGCCTATTGAACACACAGACTGGCGTCCGGGTGTCCGTCCGCGGACCAGCAGACGACACAGCCGGGACGGGTTGAGCACCCGATTGCCCCGTCCCGTGGCATTAGTGCGTAGTCCGACTGGTGCTGTGCCCCAGACGTGCCCACGGCTTCCCGCGTGCATCGAAGTACTCCAGTACTCCAGTACGAGTACTCCGTACTCATCGGAGGACGATTACAACTACCAGATATCGTGAGCATCCAAACAATCAGTCAATGTTTATTTGTCAACAAAACCGGCAGCGGATGGATTCCGTGGATCCTGAGGGAAAATTGCGGCCTAATAACAACAACAACAACAACAACAACAACAATAACAACGGAAGCAGAGAGGAAAAGTGAGAACAAATTCCCATTTTTCATGCTCCTCTCGGCGCGCGACCGGGGGTGGGGGAGGGGGGCGAAAGTCCAAGATTGGCCTGCGGAGCTGGGCCTGGCAGGCAGGCAAGCAAGCTCCCAGGATCCTGGAATGGGCCCCATCGCTAACGGGCTCTGTGGGCGGCGCTAGCAGCGAGCTGGGCCTGCTAAGAGGCCCGCGACCCGGCGGGCCGGTAAGGCTCGGGGATGGGGGAGGACGGAGTATCGTAGGGGCCACTGGGGTGTGCGAGATTGGAGACAGCCTTTGGAAGAGAGAGCCCCGGGGGTGCCGGCGGACCAGGGCAGGCTGCCCACGGCGTTGACAACTCACATCGCCCCCGGGTCCTTCCTTCGTCCTCACCGGCGGCTGCAGCTCAGCCAACATCATGGTCTCGCTCGTGTCTCCATTCCCGCAATGCTGCTCACCAAGGCCGACCGCCAGCGGCAGAACTGATGCTCCCTGAGGGCCCGCACCTGCAAGAGGGCCTGGTTACCGTATGTAGGTACCTATCCTACGAGTGCCTGGCTGTGGAGCCAGCCAGACAAGGCGACATAGTTGGGGGCTGTTGGCGGAAAATGGAAATAGAGAGAACGGAACCGGTCCGGAAGGGCCCGTCTCCGCTCGCCGCCGCGACTTGCGATTGCTCCTACCAGTACTTGTAGGCGTTCTCCGGACTTGCGAGTATGATGATACAAATAAGGCAGGTCGGTCAGCAGTTGAACCATGATCCTGGGTGCCACCGGCGTCGAGCCAGTCCTCTTGCAGGCTGGCACGCTCTGGTAGCCGCAAGCGATCGCAGGCTCAACAGCGGTTGCCTGCTCGTACTGCTGCTTGTGCAGAGGTTCGAGTACAATTCCAAGTTATTAGCAGGATGGCCGGCGGAGGGTGAAATTGAAGGGCGCTCCAGAACGGGCAGCAGGCGGTTGACGCCGCTGGTGTTGACATCATGACGGTTGAGTTTTGAGGCGCAAGGGCGAGAGACTCGCGCAGAGCAGACTCGGGGGCCGCAGAGAGATTGCGGGCGGGGGGGACTATTGGAATTGTTCTGTCCCCTTTCCTCTTTGAACGGCGCCGGAACAAAGCCTGCCAATCGCAGCGCGCCGCCGATCACCTCATGCGGGAGCTCCGGGGAGAGAGCGCGACCCAGGGCCGACCCTGGTCAGCAAAGGTAAATCGAAGATCTCCCCCATCCCATCTTCCACGCTGCTGACCGACTCGACAGGCGTGCTCGCGCGTATGATACGAGTGCTCGTACCGCACTGGGCAGAGGTCGAGGTTGGGGTAAGCGAGTATGGGCAGCACGGGCAGAGGATTGCAGAAAAAGAAATAAACCACCACAGCGCCCCCCCCTTATGACAGCTGGGCAGGGGAGCACGGGGGAGAAGAAAGAGAACGGAAGAAGAGACTGACGATGACGTCCACACCGACCAATTGGCTGCTCCTGTTGCAAAGTCCTCTCGTACCCCGCCCAAGTCCAATTCCGAGAGCCCACAGGCGTCAAACGACCCGAAGGCCGCATCTGGTTCTCTGGTTGTTTTGTTTCTCTGCCCCCGGACCGGGCGGTGGCCCCTTCATCCTGGATGATGCTGGTTTGCGTCGTGGGGCAGCCGAGGCCACGGGCTTTCATCCCGAGAGTCTTCCAGGGTCGAGGTCGCTGAGCGTCTTGTGCGGCGCAGCGCTTCGGGCTGCTCGTCGCCAGTCGGAGGGTTTCGTCAGACCGTGAAGAGGTACGAGTAGCCAGGGCCTCCGCAGATTCGTCGGTGGGCTGGACTGGCGAGGCTGGCCATGACGGCGATCGTCGAGGCCTGTCCCCGGGAGATCCGCCCGCCGTTAATCTGAAAAAACAGCCACTACAGCCTAACCGTGGCACCCACTCGAATTTTAGCTCAAGCTCTCAACGTGGGCACTACTCGTAGCTAGACTGGTGAGCGGGAAGAGCGAGAGCGACAGAGGAAGCGAAGGGGGGCGAAAAGAGAGAGACAAAAAACCAGAGCCAGCGCCGACCAGCAATAAAAGAAAGGCAGCAAAATCGACCGAGCATCAAACGAATACGGTGCCAGTGCCGAGCCAGCGAGCACTAATAAGTTGGATTTTTTTTCCCCTCACCATTGGACGCGAGGCGAGGCGAGGCGAGGCTGTACTCGTACGAGAACTCATGGTCCGTAGACGACGGACCTGATCGCTTTGATCGTTGTTGTCTTATTATCAAATCGGTCTAGCCGCCGGCCACAGATCGTGTCGAACCGTGTCGTGTCGCGTGTGCCCCCGCCTTTTGTTTTGATTTGAATATTTTTCGCGGCCGCGCCAACTCACCCGTATTGCGGATGTCTGCAAAGGATGGTGTAGGCACTCGTGGGGCCTTTGAATGAGGGATGAGTGTGGGCATATTCGTATGTATGACTACGTGATATGAATCTTGTCCGTCTGCGTCTCTGCCCACCCACCACCCAGCAATGCAGAGTCTGGGCAAGAGTACTTGTAACACATGGTGCCGCTCTCCACGCAAGTCTGTGCTCCCCCTCAGTTCCAGTTCCGTCGAGATGGATGCAGCCGTGCCTGTGCTCATCCCCAGCTTCCATCGCATCCCAGTCCGCTGATGCATGCGCATGTGTACCGTACGGGGCCGACAATGCAGTAGTTCGCGTCCGCCCTCCGCTGTTACCTATAGCCGCAGGTACCTTACGGAACGCATGTTACCTACATGTAGGTTGCCGGAAACCGAAGCCTTCCACGTTCTGGTAAGTAACGGTACATGTTCGGCCATTGCCTGTATCCAAAGGACCTGGGAAACGGACGTGATATCGTGACTTCCATCTTTCTCGCTTCCCGAGTGCTCGTACCGCGTTCGCCTTGATCCAGCCCTCCCATCCACTCCCGGTCATACCTGGGGTCAGGTACTACCTCGGGTACCCACTCGATTCAGGTCCTCGTCCTCCCGTGCCTCTTGAAGTGGCCCTGGCCTGCGTTGCACAGCATTGCGAGTAGCAACTGCAGCAGTTCCATTCTCGCTGCCTTGGATTGATGCGCGCTGTTGGACGACTCCTGGTCTCTTCCACTGCAGGAACACGATTGACGTTGAAGTTGAGCGTCACGACAGGCTGCGTGCGTAAGGTAAGGTGCTTCTTTTTACGTTACGTACATGTATGTAGGTACCTTAGTAACCTTATAGGTCGGGTGCAGACATCACCACTCAACGTGCCGTTCGTTCCTTCTCTCCCCCCACCTGCAGCCGGGTACTCGCAGTCGCTGCTTGCTGCTTCCGCGCCGCGTCCCTGCCATCACACAGCGCACACCATCGCCGCCGCCGCCGCCGGCTGCCCCTTCCGCCGTGCTCGACACTCGATAGGTCCCGTCGCTTCCAGTTTTCATATTGCTTGTCTGACTTCGCTGCCGCCCGCACTGAGACACGCGTTCCCTTCTTCTCTGCACGCTCTGCCGGCTCAGGTCGACGCTCGCGACCCTCTTCCCACACCCCCTCCCAATCTCGTCACATCACTGCACCTCGCCTCGCCCAGTACGAGTAACGAGTCTGTGTGCCGCCGCCGCCGCCGCCGCCAGCAAGAACAGCCGGCCCTCATCTGGAGAACGCGAGGCAGCTCATCTCTGCACGTCTCAGCTGATCCACCCCCCCTCCCGAACCAAGACGGCAGCTGGGAGTCAAGAGCTTCTACCTGGTATGGATGCTCCCTGTCCAAGCCGCCACTCGTCACCGTCGACCTCTCTACTCCCTACCATCGACGCCCGAATCACCGCCGCACTGATCACTTCCCCGTCCGACGTTTCATCTGGCCTCTCCCCGTTGATGCGCCGCACGGTTCTGATCCGATCTTGCTGCCTTGGACCTCACTGAACCTGTCTCATCTCTCATCAATCGCTTCCGCCACCACCAACTCACCTCCACTGCCAGTCAGCACGGCTTTGTCTGCTCTCTACCACGACTTACCGCACTGTCCAAATCGTGCATTTGACCGACCGTCGCCATCGCCCTCGTTTTCCTCACTCCAAACCAGCACTAGCAGCAGCAGTATTTTCTCCGGCACCCGCCTCTTGAGTGCCCGTGCACTTGCAGCCGGTCCCATTCCTCGACGGGTGATTAATTCATTCAATGAATGCCGACCACCACCGAGACACATCAGCACTCCAGCACACATATCTCGTCATTTGCTCATCACATCGCTGTGCCCACAGCAGCGTGCTACGCAGTTTATCGTCGTTTGCAGGTCTCACTCGCCCCGATCCCATGCAAACAAACAATCACAACCTTGCATTCGGCTTCCAGTCGGCTGGTTAAATTCTCATTACTCCGTAGACACCCACTCGCGCAGAACCGACCTTGCCCCCCCGCTGCTGTGCGCCGCCCATGACCCGGGTTTCGTCGGATTGTTCCTTTGCTCGGCGTGCTTCGCAGCCTATTTCACACTTGGCGCGCTCCCCATCAAATCTCCAGGCCGTTGCGACCCCGAATCGCCCTCCTTCCCACTGCAAACTTCTGGGGACTTTTGGGGCAGCGGGATTCTGCCCTGGCCAGCCTTTTCTCGGCCCTCACCAAGGGTTCATCTACCCCCATCTGACAGGATCCGTTGCGCCAACTGGGGCGCATCTGTACCTGCAGCAGCCGGGCGATTGATTGGCGCCCTGCATATCCCTGGCGGCCAAGTTCCCGCTCGGCTGGATTCGAATCGGGCGAGTAATAATAGCACCTTGGAACCGAGAGCCCTCTTCAGAAACTTCTGATTACGGAGCCCCGACCCCCTGAATCGACCTCCGCGTCTTTGGTGGCTCGACGTACGGCGCAACAACGTCACGGCTAGGCTCGCCGCTCTGTTCGTTTTCCGGCTACTTGGTTCGCACCCTGGCTGTCTCGTCGCCTGCCCTTGGTAATTGATGAGCTGCCCCCCCCCCCCCCCCCCCCCCCCACCCTTGCCTAGCGCTCGCCTTCCCCGACCGAGATTTACTTCCAAGCACGGGCGCAAGCACAGGTTCACCCAGCGGACCGCAGACGGGCACGGGTGACCTGTGCATTTATTACAAGGTGCCCAGCTTGGATCTCCTTTCCTAACAAAAGACGGCCCTGCTGCTGCTCGGTCCCCTTCGTCGCTCGCCAACACCGCCGCGAGCGTGGGCGTCACTTGGCTAGCCGCCCTCCTCAACGCCTGCCATGGCGCGCACGCTGCCAACGCCTCTGCAATCCCACCCGGTCGTCGTAGCAGGCCCCGCTACAATGTCCGACCATCCACAGCGCGGCGGTTATGGGATTGCCTTTGGCGGAGTACCAACACCAGCACCTGCACCTGCAGCACCCTCGCGTATTATAACGACCAACGCACTATCACCATCCTCTTCGGCGACTGTCACGCCCACCACGCCCTTTTCCGTCTCTCCCACTCGCCCTCACCTCCCTCCCAATGCTAGGAGACAACTCAGTCCTGCACGCCACAGCCCAAGAGCGCTCGCCGTGGACCCAAACCAGCCCCTTCAGCCCCAGAGAATCCCAGCTCCTTCCGGTCGCGTGAAGGATTCGAAACAGACTCCCGCTTCACCACTGCGAGCCGCTGCCTCCAGCTCCGACCTACGCTCGACAAGACCCTCGCACCTGGCCGTCAACACCCGTGCCATTCCTCCTTCGCCCTCGAACATGCCACTGCCTCCCTCGGGTCCTCCCACGCCCTTGACAGCCCACAGCGCCGCCAGCCCTATTCCGTCTCCGCTGCCCTCTCCTCGCTGGGACTCCCTTCCTCAAAAACACGCCGTCACCCGCAGCCAGACAGCCCGAGCTGCCGCCCACGAAGCCCACGCATATCCTGCTCTGCATCCGCCCAGAGTTCGCCCCTACAGACCCTACCGCCGCAGCCAGTCGTTCTCTTCGGAATCGAGAGATGGGTTTTCCCCGCTGCCTACACCTGCATCTAGTACCAACAACTCCGACGTGCGGCCGGCTCCGACAGCAGAGGCCATGCCAATAGAGAATTTTTCTCGTCCCAGGCAAGTCAGCGCAGGCACAAGACCGATAAATCCAGAAGGCATGCGAGCGGCCTCCGCGAACCATCCCAGCTCCGACCCATCGTACCTCGATATCATGCCTCCCAACCATACAGCTTCATGGCCCCGAGAAAGGGCCCAATCCACGACCTCAAATCAATCGATCGCGACCTTTGCATCCAACCCGTCTCGGCCCGGTGACAGCCCTCGATCCAAAGCTCGCCAGCAGCCTCCACCGGCGGTTCGACCCAACTTGCAGTACATGCGTTCGGATAGCAGTGGGCCTACATTGGTGCGAGACACCCTGGACCCTCTGCATCACATGGTCTCGATGCCTGCAGACGAGCTGAGATCCAGTTACCGATCCCAGCTCTCTGTTTCCACCACCCCTAATACGATAGGCACCGAGAGAAGCAGCGTGGCGACGAAGAGCAGCTCACGCACATCGATGTACGGCCCAGTGGACGACGGTTTCAGTGTCGAGGATGTTATGGGAATGTACGAAAAGGGGTTCGAAGACGACACAGACCAAGAAGACGAGGACCCGGAGCCAGACTCCAGACCTGCCACCGCACGGTCGGATATTGCTCGCAGAACAGCCGTACTAGAAGCCATGACAGATCCTCTTCCACTTCCGCCCAAGTCGCCAGCAGCCCAGGCCGATGTCTGGACTTCACAACCGGCACCCGCGCCACCATGCGAACCGCATTTGGCGCCGAACGATGCCGCTCCCATCGTGCGGGACTCTACTGCCATCTTTCGGACTTCTGGACTGTCAGCTGGATCACAGTCTGACGGCACTGATACTACAGAGCCGAGTACGAAGCATGACTCGGGCACGGCTGTCGATGTCGAGGAGGAAGAGAAAGCGCGCGACATTCCACCACCCCAGCGAAGACAGACCAACGCAACCTTGACCACCGAGGACGGCCGCGATCGCTATGGCTTCCGCAAACAGACACAATACCTCACCCGTGAACAGTTCGAAACATGGAACGACGGCTACACGGAATACCTGGACCGGCGAAAGAAGAAGTGGACAGCCTACATGAAGGAGCACAGCCTGATAACCGACGGCCCCATCCGTTTCCCGCCTCGGAATGCCAAAACCAAGCGCTTCGTGCGAAAAGGCATTCCCCCTGAGTGGAGAGGCGCCGCATGGTTCTACTATGCTGGTGGTCCAGCCATTCTGGCCAAGCATCCCGGTCTGTACGATGACCTCACAACTCGGCAAGCTAAGGACATCGATATCGAGGCCATCGAACGCGACCTCCACCGGACCTTCCCCGACAACATGCATTTCCGTTCTGGCACCACAGCGCCAGTAGTCAGCGACGCCACCGAAACTCGCGTCAGCCAGCAAACCCTCACGAACGCCAACGGTCACAGCCGAAACCAAGGTGAAACCCCCATGATCTCTTCTCTGCGACGAGTGCTACGGGCCTTTTCGATATACAACCCCAAGATCGGCTACTGCCAGTCCCTCAACTTTCTTGCTGGGCTGCTGCTGCTGTTTGTGGATTCGGAAGAGCATGCCTTTTGGCTTCTCAACATCATCACGCGAGTATATCTGCCCGGAACTCACGAGACCAGTCTCGAGGGCGCCAACGTCGATCTGGGAGTCCTCATGTCGTCATTGAGAGAGTCGATGCCGGCCGTTTTCGCCAAAATCGGAGGGGAACTTGATGGTTCGGATGCGGCAAGACCAAGCCGGACTCGCCGAGGCAAACTCAAGGTCGAGACTCGCCTGCCACCTATCACGCTTTGCATGACGGCTTGGTTCATGAGCTGCTTCATTGGTACGCTTCCCATCGAAAGCACTCTCCGGGTTTGGGATGTCTTTTTCTACGAAGGCTCCAAGACACTGTTTCGCATCGCCATGACCATTTTCAAGCTGGGCGAGAACGAGATTAGGTCTGTGGGCGACCCTATGGAAATTTTCCAGGTGGTTCAAACCATTCCCCGCAAACTCATCGACGCCAATGCCCTTATGGAGGCTTGTTTCAAGCGTCGGAATGGCTTCGGCCACATCAGCCAGGACACAATCGAGCATAAGCGGCAAGAGCGGAGGAACCACGTCAAAAGCGAGAAGGAGAAGCTCATTCGAGGCGTCACCGAGCCTGATCTCGAAGTCAAGCGGAAGGGCACCCTCTTCGGTCGGCGGAGAGAGAAGGTCCAGGCTGTCGAGGTCGTTTAGCGCCTAGGCGCACCAACCATTCTTTCAACCACATTTGTTTTGGAATCTTCGCACAACTCCGGACGACACAGGCAGCAGGTTTCTGCAATGACATGTTGCGAGTGGGCGGCGCATCGATGGCAACATACCCGTTTCCTTTTTAACGACACATAATGATCTTGGTGGCGGCGCAGGAAGAAGAACATGATTTGATTCGTATGACAAAGGTCGATGGCCAGCATGAGAGAAGAAACTCCGGCGAGCGAGGAAAGATGAGGCCGAATCATGAGTACGGGGGCGCGCATACACGCATTTGCACTGACAGGCAGGCACATTGTCTTGGCGAATATTTCTGATTTTCGATCCCAGGCCTGGAATGCGTACAGGACGAAATCAAGGCATACTTTCCTATGTTCCGGTGGGCGGCGACCCAGATACCAAGGGTTCCATTTGTCTTTTTCCTCACGTGCCTTAGCGAAGCGGATTGATAGAAATGCTTCTCAGTTGGGGTCAAAAGTTTTCATTTTCACTATTACCCATACATAGTTCAAAAGTCGGCTGCGCTGATTAACCAGAGAGCAAGATGGATCTGTACATAGACTCTGAGAAGAATATTCCCATCTGCACGCATTGGCGTTGTTCCTGCTCGTTTTACGCTCTGTGTTCTGTGCTGACGTACCGTAGACTGTGCCGTGCTTGCATTATATGAACTCATGGGTCCATGTATGGCCGTGCCGAGGACGGAGTGGACAGCACTGGGTAAGATAGGGCAGGCAGGCTTTCAGATGCCTCGAACCTTGGCCTTTGGTTACGCTCGAGGTGACCGTCTGCAAGCCAGAAACGAAGCAGGCAGCTTGGATCACTGTCGAATTGACTCCATACTGCGTCTACCTATCTTTGAAGAGATATGCACTGCGACGACCACACCAAGTCCTCCGGCTGGGCACATCGATATCGATCTCTTCAGATGGTCCGCTGTAATGCCAAAGTTCTTCTGAGCACCGCTCTCTTGGTGAAGGAGAACATGTCCATATAAGTCGACTGCGTTGACACACAGTGATGCTGCGGCCGGCCGGTCAACCAGCCCTGAGTTCGACCTCAGCTCAGCTGTCCCTGGCGCAAACGAGGCCCCGTCGTTTCCAAGACGTCTGGCTTGTATATTAGGTAAACCTCGGCTGCCGCGGACCCAAAGACCTTGATCGGAGTGCTGCATCCGTCTGCAGCACAGCCTGGGTGGCTGCCTAAAGCGCCCAGTACTTTCGAGTCGAGGAACCCAGGTCAAAGAACGAGGCCGAGTACAAATCCGACAGGCATCGGGACGGTGTTCAGTGAATTCGCCTGTGTGAAGTCACGAGAAGGGCTTGAGTGTGCTATTTGCCCGCAGACGCGTGGTCCTTGATGTACTTGGCGACCCATTCCTTGTACGAAGCATAGTCGTTGAGGTACTTGTCGGCGGCGATGTTGTTGAGGGGGTCGTCGGGGTTGGGCTCGAGGATGATCTGGCGCAGGGCCTCGAGGACGGCGCGGACACGGCACGGGGGCTTCCAGGCGTCGGGCTTGAGGATGGCCAGGCAGACGCCGCCACGCTCGTCATCGGCGACATTCGGGTGGAATATCTTGGTGGCGAAGAAGACCTCCGGCGGCTTGAAGGGGTACTCGGCGGGCAAGCGCAGACGAATCTCCCAGCTGCCGTCCTCGTAGAGAGTGCCCTTGGGCCCGCGCATCTGCACGCGCCAGTTGTGCAGGTCGTCTTCGCTAGCCAGGGCCACCGTCATGCCCTCGGGAGGCGTTTCGGCACACTCGGCCAGCTCCTGGTTGGATTGTTAGCACGGTTGGATGGATGCACGGTCGAGGGACGATGATGAGGCCGCTCCGGATTGTTGGCCGTGAACAGGCGGGATGTCTGTCTAACCTTGCTGATACGCTTTGCCGCACCTCCAACCATTTTGCCGGCGTTTGGTGGGGATCTCTGGCGGTTTATCGTCTGTATCGGGGATCCCAAGGTCGACCGACCCGTCGTCAGTGCTGTTAATGACTTGGAGGGCGTGGAGGCGCACAAGGCGAGGAGGTGAGGTGGCGCGAAGGAAGCAAGAGAAGAGTTGTCCGAGGCAGGGTGCGCGACGATAGGAGAAGGACACGACGGAAGAAATAGGAATTCGAGGGAAATGGCCTGCTAGCGAAGCCGACAACTGCGTACAAATGGGGATGAGGCTCGCGACGGCGGCGGTGACGCAGGTTAGCCAGTCGTGGTAGCGGTGCTGCCGGTGCCGGTGTCGGTGTCGGTGTTGGAGGGCTCTGATTGGCTGCAGCCCCGCGGCAATGCAAAGCAGCCAAGAGGTCCGCGTCGAGAAGCAGATCCAGCCCAATGGAAGGGGTACGGCGACGCAACAAAAGGCCGAGCGGAGAACTGGTGGAAGTCACCGCACTCGAGGTACCTACTACCCACTAAGGTATTTACCTGTTAGCAGCAGCAGCAGCAAGCTGACGAGGACGACAGGATGAATACCTATGAGAGCCGTCCGGAGTCGAGGCGGGGGTTCAGACGACGAGAGCAGAAACCAACATGTTGCGCCTGCCTCCAAACTGAGATCTATGTAAGTGATGACATCAGCCTTAGATAGCGAGTACCTCAAAGAGAAGTATTTGTCTATTAGTACCTGGAAAGGTACCTCAAGGTGCTAAGATAGCCGGAATCATGGTACCTTACCTTGGGTGCCTAAGGTGGCGTGTGTCAGTACAGCTGGGCCATTGGATGTTCTCGTAGCGACCCGAGCAAGACCAGGCGCAAGCAGGGCAGTCGAGTGCCTTGAAGTAAACCTTCTGAGGGTCAAGTCGAGACGCGGGGTCCATCAGGGCATGGTGTCTGGCTGTCGGTCTGCCTACGAGTCAGGAGACAAGTGGAGGACCGAGAATGGGGCTCCCTCGCACGGCCACCAGACATTAAGGGCCAGACTATGAGTTCCCGTAACACGATATACGCAGGAAAGAAGGATACATGCAAAGCCCCACTAGGCCGGTCAAAGTCTCTCTAGGTCGCTTCTGACCCACTTTAGCGTTCAAAATTCGTTCCGAATGTTGTTGCGCGCAACAACATTCGGATAGCCTCGTATAGCACTTGAAACTCCACTTCACCGTCCAAAAATGTTAACGCTTTACTGCTTATAGGACCCCTGCTTAAAAGATACATACTAGAACACTGCATAAGATAGAGGAAGCTTGCATAAGGCCTTAAAGGGCTTAGCTTAAAGCTTGGCATCCGAATTCGGTATTCCGACCCTACGTATATCGTGTTACGGGAACTCATAGTCTGGCTCTAATGTGGGCGGTGCGCGGCGCTGTCTGGGGAGCCTTGGCCGCCGACTGCCGCCATCATCCAATGGATGTCTCAAGCCGTGACTTACATACATGTATCGGGCCAAGGTACGAAAGGTATAGGCACGTACGAGTGCAGGTACTTCCACCTTCAAAACGAGCTGCACGTCCTTTTCAGGAAGGAAGGCACACCTGACACTTCTCTTGGGCACGCGTATGTAGGTAGTAGGTAAGTACCTCATTGCGCATGTCGTGCCTGAATCAGCTCGTCGACGGGATGCTCGGCATCGGCGCCTCAGCAGATAATGGATGTCAAAATGCGCGGTGGCCTGCTCGATACCAAGGCGCCGAAAGCGTTCACGATGCTTCACGATGCTTCATCTTCCTTCACGGCGGTGAGCCGGCCAAATCTATTGCTTTCACTCTGCACACCTCAATGACCAAGTGACTGGCCTGCTGGCCAGCAGAGAACGACGGGCAAGATGGGGAAACGCAGCTTTGCTTTCGCCTCGCGCGCCTTTACCCAGAGAACGCCTCCCTCATGCGAACGCCTCGATGAAAATCATGACAACCACGCCAACATTACCCTGTAGAATCCGTATAATCCGATATGCTTGTGTACACGGGACTGCCGCTCGCCCGCCCCAACTAGTACCACTCGTCTTCTCCCTCGTCGTACACCTCCTCGTCGTATCCGGGGTGCTCAAAGTCCTCACCGTCGTCATAGACCTGCGTGTCTTCCACCTCTTCCTCCACCTCTTCCTCTTCCTCCTCTGCTTCCTTTTCGTCTGGCTTCTCCGATTTCTGCTCTGCCGCCTGCGCCGCCGCCTTCTGCTCCGCGCGCGCCGTCGTGGCCGTCGAAGCAGGACTGCCCGCCCGGCTCGCCATGCGGCTGGCCGCCTCGCTTCCCAGGCCTGACGCGACGGACCCAGGCCCGCGCCGCCGGTTCGAGTCGGAGAAGAGGCTCTCGATGGCGTCGTAGTTGAGTCGCCGCGAGAAGCCCCGGTTCTTCATGGTCTGCAGCGCCGCCTCGCCCGGGCTTGCCGCCGGCGTCAGCTGACCCTCGCCGATCCGCGGCTTCTTGGTCCGGTTGCGCCGCCGCTTCGGAGGGCCGAGGTCCTCCATCTGCTTGCGGTAGATCTTCTCTTGCTGCTTGCGCAGCCAGTCAATGTTGGCGTTCATCCAGATCGACTCCTTCATCTTGGCCTCCTCGTCCGACAGCTTGCAGAACTGAACCTCCGGGTCGTCCTCGAATTCGTCCTCTCCGATCGTCTCGTCCATGCTGACCTCCTTCTGCGGCAGAAGCGACCGCGCCCATTCGGCTTGCACTCGCGCGTTGAACGCCGCATTCGCCAGTGCTTTCCGGTGGGCGTCACTGTGCGGGTCGTTGATGACTTCGTTGATCTGGGTCTCCAGATCCGCCTCGTCCTTCTCCCACTCCTCGTCGAAAGTGATGAGTGGTTCTTGCTGCTGATACTTCTTGCCCCGCCGAGCAGGCTGGGCCTCTTCTTCCTCTTCTTCCTCTTCCTCGTCCTGGGCGGCGTGGTCTCCATACGTCGTGGCCAGATCGTCGACAGCAGCGTCTCCAGTCGGGTCATCCGCGTTAATGCCCTCACTGACATCTTTGTCCACCGAGACCTTGGGTGCTGGCTTAGGAACCGATCGAGGATCGAATGGCGCAATGTACTCACGACCTTCTGTGTTGTCGAAGGAACGCGGCAGCTGCTCTGTGACCTTGCGCATTCTAGACGGGTCTGGCGGAGCCCGGGGAGTCGGAGGGGGCGGCATGGAGGCTCTCGCGGCAGATGAAGCTGCGCCAGTCGCGTCTGGACCAGGCGCGCCACCTTGGCTCTCGTCGTCGTCAATGTCTTGAGGCTGCCGCTTTCTTTTGCGACCGCTCTCCTCTCTCTTCTTCTCCTCCTTCTCCTGCCACTCGGCGGTGTTCTTGTAGAACGACGGAGGGTCGTGTCTTGACTCGAGAAATTCTTGGTTGAGGAAGTCTTCGATCGAGAGGTCGGCACTCTCAGTAATGGTAAACTCATCCAGGCGCTGCTCGATTGTATGCGTTGTGACCTTGACGACGTAGACAATCTCTCGAGCTGTCCTTCGGAAATTCCACATGCGCGAGGCCATCAGCAGACAAGCGCCGCAAATGCCCGAGGGCCTGCGTCCCATGACCATCCAGTCGCGGCCCATCCTGCGACAGAGCTTGGCGGCCGTTTCGGCTACTTTGTTGGTGAAGTCGCCGAAATCCAGCTTCTCGGCAAAACGATACATCAGGTCTTCAGGAATAACCGACTTGATTCCCTGGCTGGAGAAGGAATAGATATTATTCAAGTCCTTGAACACATGGCCGAGTTCGTAAACGTTGATCTGTCTCAAAGTCAGTCTTGCCCGCAAGAAGAAGGGGAGAGAGCACGGGTATATTGCCTACCTTGACGAGCTCGGCAAAGTCAATGAGCATGACTTGACAGCGCGCTTCGCGGCGGCACGCAGTGTAGAGACAGACAGGCACGACCTTGTCCATGCCACGACCCTGGATCCAGTTCTGCCCAATGGCGAGCTTGAAGATTTGGACGCCCGTGTCCACGGTGCTCGGGCCGATGTGCAGCTGGCTTGCGTATCCCATCATGAGGGTTTTGGCTGCAGCGGGTCAGTGACCATGGCGCGGGACACGATACAGAATCAAGCCGGGGGAGCATACCTTCGCGAACAGTCCGCTCCTTGTTGTCGCCAGACATGCCGCCTATCCTGCGGCCAAGACCGCCCGCATTCCGGGCCGAGCCCTGGTCGGCGCCGACGAACGTTCCCTGCACAGCGGCCGCGCCGGAGGACAGCTCGGAGAACTGGACCTCGGCCACGATGTTCGAGGCCTCGATCTCGAGACCACAGGCCGAACAGTAGCCATCGACGATGGGCGCGGAAGAGTTGGGGCACCTCGGGTTAGGACAGCTCGGTCGAGACGGCGCGAGGACATTCTCGGCCGAGGGCGCAGCGGCGGCGGCGGCAGACGGGGTAAGGCTGGAGCTGACCGGGTTGCTCTGCTTATCCATGCGGCTGATGACCTCCTGGACGCGAGTTGGGGCGCCCTTGGGCTTGATCTGGAATTTGGACTTGGCCTTGTTGGACCGGAGGAAAGACGACATGATGAAGATGGTGCCCCTTGGCTGGGCTGACGAGATCGGAAACTCCGATTAAGATGTGTATAAGGTAAGGCAGGTAGGCTTTAACAATGCCGACCCACTGGCCGGGTGGTGGTGGTGGTAGGTGGGAGGATGGGAGGCTGATGATAGGCACAAGGGTGGTAGTGGAGCGCGGATAGTAATAGTCCTCAGACTCGCCGCGTAGGGGAGTCAGCGGTCGCGAGCGACCAGCGCAGGTGGCAGAGGCGGACCGCGTCGACGCCCGTAGTGGCTGGAGCCGACACGGGCGCGCGCCCCGGGGTCGAATGGCCGGCGAGGAGGCCTGGATCGGATGGATGAATCCAGTGCAAACGGAAGCCCGTCCTCGACTTACACCTCTGCAGAGCCGCGTGTAAGTGAGGGCTGGGGCGGGCGATGGGAGTGGCAGCCCAGCGAGACAGGCTGCGATGCAGATGGGTTGGGTGGTGGTGAGAAAAAAAGTGAGGTGCCACCGGTGGGGGGGAAAGTGAGGACTGAATGGCCGAGTGGGGGAGAGCAATCGATTTGCCGGGTGGGCGCCCAGATGAGAACGCGCCCTTGGGAGGGATACGTGCCTGACGCGCAGCCAGCCGCAGCGAATGCGGGTACCGTGTACCTCTCAAGCGAGCCCCCCCCAGCGGTTGCGCGTTCGACGATGAGGAACTGCGTTTTTGGGGCATGGACTTTTCGCTCGCGACTGACTGGCTACACGGACAATCTTTGTTTGGGACGCGCTGCCTCTCCTTCATGGAATCATGCCTCGCGACCGATTGACTGCAATCAAAATGGAGTATTGGATACCTACATACTTGCCCATGTCCCAACACTCAGGAGAAACAAAAGAATCAGCTTTCAATCGAAATGCATTTTTACGCCCGGATAACCGCCTGCTGGTCCGTACGCGCGGAACAAAGGGCACATGCACCACATGAGTAAGCCGCAGCCCGCGCCGCCGCCCACTTTTGCGACCTGGTTATCTGCATAGATGCTTCTACAAGCAAGATTCGTATTCCTGCATATGATCGCTCAATGCACGGTCGCGAAGCAAGACTGGATCAATTCAGGTCAGGTCTGTCGTCATACTAGATGCCAGTAGTTGAAGGAAGTGTCCGTGACGCAGGAACTTGGAGGCGCTTTCTTCACCTCCCTTTTGAGCTTTTGCAACCACTCATCTCGCCATCATGGACGGCCTGGACGAGTTCGAAAAGACGCTGGCGGCTGAAAAGGCGGAGAGAGAGCGCGACGAGAAGCGACGCGACCGAAAACACAAGCGCTCCTCCCACCACCACCGCAAAACCGACCGATCTCCGGATCGCCACCGCGACGATGACCGCGACCGTAATGTTGATGGCCACCGCCCCAGACACCACAGATCGCACCGGCGGGACGAAGAGGGCAACAGCGATGATGGCCACAGGCACAAGCGATCTCGACATTCCCGCACAGACGAGGACGATGACCGCGACGACCATCGGCGGGAGCACCGTCGGCGCCACCGGCACGAAAGCGACCGCCAAGGCGACCGCGACCGCGACCGCGAGAGGCACAGCCATACGAAATCCACCGATGCAAAGGGGGACCTGCCGCTGCCCGACGAAGAGCTGGCCGCCGAGGACTATGAGAAACCCAAGCCGGAACGCGACTCGTGGATGCAAGCGCCGTCTGCGCTGGACATCGACTACAAGCACAAAGCCCCCAAGCCCGCGAAGCCACCACCACCACCCAAGGATGCGCAGCGATTTATTCACTCGCGCGAAATCAACGCCTCGGAGCTGCGCGGGCTCAACGAGGGCAAGACGTTCGACGAGCTCGACATCCCCGCGCAGCACGCGGTCGACTACAAGTTTGGGGACGAGGGCTCGCAGTGGAGGATGACGCGGCTCAACGCCGTCTACAAGCTGGCCGAGCAGGCGGGCAAGTCCATCGACGAGGTTGCCGTCGAGCGCTACGGTAGCCTGCGCGACTTCGACGACGCGCGCGAGGAGAGGACGGAGCTCGATCGCAGGAGGACGTACGGCGAGGGCTATGTGGGTAAAGAGAAGCCGAGCGGCGAGCTGTTCCAGGAGCGCAAGCTCGACAGCGGCATCGTCGATGCCGGCAAGCGCAGCACGAGCGGCACCGCGGTACAGGAGGAGCTGGATCAGGGCACCGTCATCCTCGACGACCCGGCGAGCCACCCCCCAACGCAAGCGGTGGATCAGACGACACTGAACCGGCTCAAGGCGCAGATGATGAAGGCCAAGCTAAAGAAGTCTCCGGACGCTGCGAGGCTCGAACAGGAGTACAACGAGGCGGCGGCTGGGTTCCAGGCCAAGGGCCCGGAGGGAGCGGCGGCCGTGGTGCTGGGGGTCATGGACAACCGCATGCTGGCCGGGACGCGGGCCGAGGCCAAGGCGGTCGACACGAAGCGGGGCCGAGAGCGGGGCCACGTGGAGCAGAACGACGACATGTCCATCGACGACATGGTGCGGGAGGAGCGGCGGACGCGGGGGCGGGCGGGCGGCGACGGCCTGCGGCTGGCGGAGCGCATCGCCAAGGACGCCAAGTTCGACAACGGCCTCGACTACATGGACGAGAACGCCGACAAGCTGGCGAAGCGCGTGCACAAGTCCGAGGTCAACCTGCGCAACACGGCTGTCGGCGACTTCCAGCGCGTCAATCGCATCCTCGACAACTGCCCGCTGTGCCACCACGAGGACCGGGGCGGCGGCGGCGGCGGCAGCGGCGGCGGCGAGGAGCAGCGCCTCCCGCTGGCGCCCATCGTGTCGCTGGGCACGCGCGCGTACCTGACGCTGGCGACGGAGCCGGAGCTGGCCGAGGGGTCGGCGGTGGTGGTGCCAACGCAGCACCGGCGCAACCTGCTCGAGTGCGACGACGACGAGTGGGAGGAGCTGCGGAACTTCATGAAGTGCCTGACGCGCATGTACCACGAGCAGGGGCGCGAGGTGGTCTTCTACGAGAACGCGGCCCGGCCGGATCGCCACCCGCACGCGGCCCTGCAGGCCGTGCCCATCCCCTGGGACCAGGGGGACACGGCGCCCGCCTTCTTCCGCGAGGCCATGCTCTCGGCCGACGAGGAGTGGTCGCAGCACCGCAAAGTCATCGACACGGCCGCCGCCTCCAAGGGCCCGCTGGGCCGCCTGGCCTTCCGGCGCTCCATCGCCAAGGAGGCGCCCTACTTCCACGTCTGGTTCGGGCTCGACGGCGGCCTGGGCCACGTCGTCGAGGACGCCGCCCGCTGGCCCCGCGGCGACCTGTTCGCCCGCGAGGTGCTCGGCGGCATCCTCGACGTCGAGCCCCACGTCGTCAAGAAGCAGGGGCGCTGGCACCGCCACGACCACCGCCGCGTCGACGCCTTCAAGCGCCGGTGGAACAAGTTTGACTGGACGCGCGTGCTGACAGAGGAGGGGCAGTAGAACCGGGAGGCGAGATAGGCAGTAGATGCAGCATACCTAACCTGAATTCCCAGCTGAGCGGCTTTGAGAAATGTTTGCTCGGTTGCGTTCTTCTTCATCTTTGGAGCGTTTGCTTTGTGTAGTCAGCAGCCCGACCACTATACAACGGGCACTTGCAACCTCACGCCTATTCTCTACGTTCGTAATTTGTAATGCCATCCGGCACAGTCAATTCACCTAGTCCGTACCCAGGGCTGCCACTCACGCAGCCCGACGTCGTGCCGGAGGGGTATCTACGTGGTTTAATAGATCAGACTAGAGCCAAGCTATCATGCCTATTGTGCTGTGCGGATAAACAGATAAAAATACACTGCCCAACCAAAAACGCCGTCGCCAGTCATGACTGCGCGAAATGGAGCCAAGCGGGAGAAGATCCCCAATAGCCTTATACTGTCTGTCGAATGACGTGCCCGCCTTGACCCATGCGGGTTCGAAAGGTCGCTGTGTCTTTTTTCTCTCCTCTGCCCAAATCCAGACGCTTTGACGGAAAAAAAAAAGAAAGGGAAACAGGCTCTCCTCGCCCCGGCTTATTCTCTCTGCAAAACGACCAACAGGCCCATGATGCCGAGCATGACGGTCTTGAGCCAAGGGTGCTCGGACAGCAGGATGGTGACGTAGCCGACGAAGGGCATGTAGGCAACGACGGAGCCGATGATGTCGGAGCGCTCGAGGTAGTCCTGGCCGCGGGCGTAGAGCTCCGTGTCGTCGGCGGCGTTGTTGTCGCCCTTGGTCAGCAGGCGGGCCTTGGGCCCCTCGCCGAACTTGCGCACCACGCGGTGCACGATGGGGATGTCCTTGTCCTTGACGTTGTAGACGACGACCTCGCCGACGGCCGTCTCGGCCAGCAGGTTGCGGTTCCACAGGAACAGCAGGTCGCCGCGCTGGAAGGCCGGCTCCATGGACCCGGACAGCACAACCACGATGGGCGAGGGCGAGTCGGCCGCGATCGAGATGCCCTTCCACATCTGTTGGAGGGGACGTCTGTGTAAGCCGGGGACGTTCCACGGGGGGAGACGACGACACGACGGGGCGCTGCTAGGGAGAGCCAGGCACGTACCATGAAAGCCGTTGACAATATCAGGCCAAAGTTGAGCAGTTGGGCAGCGGCTTGCCGCGGGTTCTGGAGGCTGGACAGCATGGTGGGTGAGGGTCGGATGCGTTGATCGGGGACGGAGGGCGGCGGCGGTTGAGCGCGAGGACAGAGCTGTCGCAGAGGGTGTTCGCGCGAGGAGGGGGAAGAAGAGGCGAAGTTCGGCGGTCGGCGGTCGGCGGTCGGCGGGCGCAGGCGACGCAGGCGCAGGGACGGGGTATGCTGTCGGCGGGAGGGTAGTGTGCAAGTCGAGATGGCCTCGGAAACAACAGCAACAAAAAGAGGCCGGGTGTCAATGTGAATCTCGGCGGCCCACTCTGGAGAGGTGCGGCGCCGCGGAACAGAAGCCAGCGAGGATGGACGTTGTAGCGTGTCCAGTACGGAGGCGGGCCCGGGGACCGCTGGTCCAGTGCCTGGGGCGCACGCGGGACGGCAACGCGCCTGGGGGAATGTGTCCTTTACATGGAGGAAGGCACGGGAAAGTACTTGCTGTCCAGGCGTATTCTGCACCTCTCGGGCGGGTACCCGCTAATGTACTCGTAGCTCTGCAGCCCGTGAGCAGTGGCGAGCGTAGCACCTGTAATAAGGTTGTCTCTGGGCTTGGTACCCGCAAGTGCCCCACGGAGATGACAGCTTCGAGGTTAGCGCCAGATGCTATTTCGAGTACGAGTACTGTTGCTAAACAGAGCATGAACGTCAGGGTCGTGTCCTCAATCTTCGAATGAACCCCCGGACATCGACGGATGGACTGGAACGATTGATCCCGGCCCAAGCCTGGCAGTTGACGATATGATATCCATTGAATAATAGAAGACTCTGAGAGCTACACTTGCCTAACTACCAGCGCCTATATGTAGGAACGAATTCGGGCAGGTTTTATCCTGGATCTCCGTGTCGGCCACGTGAGGGCGGGTTGGTGTCATCAACACCATCACCACACCACCATCAGGAGCATGCAGACATCACCACACCCTTCACTTGAAGACGAAATCCGTTTACCACGTGTATCGGCTTTACGACCAATACGCAAGTATTGTAATAACTTCAGAAATAGGTGAGAATCAATCAATTCCATCACTCACAACGTTCTGCTGGTAGCAGGAGTAAGACAGGCATATTTTCTAGTAATCATGAAATGACAAAAAAAAGTCTCGCCCGCCCGTCCGGTGCCTCGATTTGTGAGCCCGGTCCACTAACGGCGTACCTTCGTGAGACCCCAGATAGCACTGCCAGGCCCTGATCCACGCTCCGGGGCTGCTTGTCCACATACCCCTAACTGCTTGCCACACAATCTTAGATCTGAGTTGAAGACTTCGCCTTAATCATGAGAAGCTTAGTGACAGGACGACTGGCTGATTGATTGAGCTCGAAAGAAGCCATTGAATATCTGGCTTGGTCAACAGACGCCTGTTGCCAGAGCCGGAAGCGTTTGTTGCAATTAACAACCTTGACAGAAGATCTTGAGGTAAGGTTCAGAGTACATGAACGCTTCCACGCCGAGGTACTGGTACTACATGCATGTAGACGTATCCCCGGCGGCAGTCAACAGCAGCTTCCGTTTCTCGCGAGCGACTTCTCCGATATTCGTCAGACGAGTTGTTCGACGGCAAGTGCCTTCCTCGCGATGGGCTCTGGCTCAATACCAAAATGCGCCTTCCAAAGGGAAGGAAGCCTGACATCGCGTGGCTGTCCAATTGGACTTTGGTCCAGATGCATCGGAAGCATCGACGTTTCCCGCTCGAGCTGCCCATCCATCCACCCAATGCTGGTCAAGTACAGGGCCTCGTCTCGTCCGCACCTCTTCTGTCTCTTCGCCTCAGAATAGCCTCACTTGTGTATCCCTACGGTCGCTTTCTGGACGGCAGATGCTGCCCTGATCGATATATCATATCAAACAAGCATCGCCCTCACTTCATTTAGCTTTCCCTACTCGTACTTCACCGCCGGGCCCACGCCACCCATGTCGGAAAACACGCCTCTGCTTCCACGGCCTGCTCATGCGAGTCAACCTGATAGCCATGTATGAGTCCGCATCCTGAATTCGGCTCACGATACTGACTCTGCGAAGCCAATATTCCTGCGAGCCTGCCATTCGCCATGGCGACTCATCAACCAGAAGATCCTGTTGGGCCTCCGCTTCGTCTTAACTGGCTACCTCACCGCCGTCTTCGGTGTTTCGCTCAAGTGGAAGCTGGAGAACGATGACTCACACACTCCCTGGCGCATCCCGTTCCAGTTTTCCACCGTCTCGTTTGTCTTGCTCTGGACGTATCACATGATCGCTTTCGTAGGTTCCTTGAAAGCTCACATCGTTTATCGCATCACGACCTGGCCGTTATTCGAGCGGAGCTGATACCATCCCAGGTCTGGACCATGATGCACCTGGCGGCGCCCCAACCGACGGAAGAAGACCCAGATGAATGCCATGGACACCGGTTCCGCCACCGAATCCTCGTGTTTCTCTCCCCGCCGCGAGGCAACTCAAGCGAGCTGCACAAATATACCTTCAGCCTATTCTACACGGTAGCTCACGTCTTCGCCTTCACAAACACCATTATCTACTGGGCCGTCTTAGTTCCGGCGGGTCATGGAGGTTTCATGCTGCCTGGCGTGCCTCATCACAACCACCACTCGCACGACGATATCACCGTCTTGTACGACCCAAGTAAGTTGAACAGGCGCAATTGTAGCTACCTGTGATTCTACCATGACTGCTGACGTATACTTGCCAGACAAGGGCTTGTTCGAGGAGGACGATATCAAACCGTTCAGTATCATCAGCCTTTGGACAATGACCTCGCTTATTGCCTGCATCGAGATTTTCCTTCTCAACAGTATCCGCCGTCAAACTGTAAGACAGTCGAGTCGCCGATAGATACCGTCGCTAACTCACTCGCAGCCTGTTGCCGCCCATACGGCGGGCATCATGTTCTCCACTGCTGCCTATGTCGCCTGGGCTATTCTTGGGAAGCTCATCACTGGGCACGCCGGCCTGTTCTTCCTGGACCCTGACCTCATGGGAAATCAGTATGAAGCGGTCATTGCCGCCTCCGTTGCATTCGTGACGTTCACGCCAGGGAGTATGCCAATACCCTCTTCCATTAGCAGGTGAGATGATGGGGCGCTGACAGAAACGTACAGTCTTCTCATACGTCTACGGGCTGATCGCCATGCGCGAGTCAATGACTGCCGCACACCAGCACAGCGACGCGCATCACTGAGCCTCGATCATGTTAAGCACGGCTCAAAGGATCCGAAAGTCTGGTCGACATTGAAGACGAGCAGAAGGCGATGGACTAGTAAGTTGATCCCCACGAGTTTGCGATGTTGTACTTTTAGCACGAGGAATGAACCTCTGGACAGGAGACGAGCAAAATTCAGAGCGAACCAGGGCTCAGGGTATATCTACAGCTTGTGAACAGGATCGGGGACCCAAATTGTCAGTCCAGGTTAACCTATACGAGGCAAGGTGATGATGGTGGAGACGTGTTGCCGCAAAAATTGGAAATTGCAGTTTATGCCGACAATTGAACTCACGCCACAAAGACTTTAATGCTTGCCTGGAACAGAATCGCATTGCTCGTATCGTCCCCGGCTGATTGTGATTTCACGGTGGCCGCACCTCAACCAAGGGATCCTGAACGGCAAATATGGAGGTATCTCTCATATGATAGCAGAGTCGAGATATTCTGGAGGGCCGGGGATCGGGAACACGCAACTTGGGCCTCTGGGCCCCGCCTCCCGCGGCGGCCCAGTCACTGGTGCGCGTCCCCACCCGCTGCCGGTAAGTTTGGCTGGGGCGCCCGAAGGCTCGGGTAGGGATGACGTAGCGGGGCTGGGGCTTCTTGTTGATGCAGCTGTGGACTGTGCGGTTGGTGTTGATGCGTGTCGACCAGCGTGAAGGCTGTCGTGTGTTGGCTGTAAAGCGATAGCCAGCCGCTACGAGCTCTACTCGGACGAGTGCTCGGTCTGCAGGGCTCCCCCAAGGCATCGAATCGCCATCATATCTACCTACCTATTGATCAGTGCATGCTCGGTGTTCAGCCTGCGGCTGCGTGCGCGAGTCCCACCGGCGGGGCTGGCCGTCCACCCACGGGGTGCCACGCAAGAAGGCAGCGCTGGACCTTTGCAGAGCCCGGCACTCGCCTCTGATTGTCGGTTCGCTAGCAGAGCCTGGGACCGGATTCGAATTGGCCTCACATTCACGATATTGGCTGCCTGGCGCGCAGATGTGGTGCTTCACGTGGCAACCTGCTCGGACCAGTCGCAGCCAACGGGGCCACTCTGCTCTCTCGATGGGAAGACTGGGCCATATAGGTTTCGTGTGGAGGTGAAGATAGCCCTCCTGCTGCCTCACGCTGCTGCACGGTTCCTGCACTCGACAGCACATCATACGCCGTACATTCAAGCCCGGACGCCTGCCTCTCCCTTCCGCTTCGCCCTCGAGGCGGATCTTGGCTGGATGCTGAGCCGACAATGCGGCGCTTAAGAGACTTCAGATGGCATCCACTGCAGGGCGGCTAGCAGGGTAGCCCCATGTTGGGCTCGCCAGCACTGTCAACAAAATCGATTTTCCATTGGAGGTGATCTGGGATCTGGTGAATTTGGATAAGGAGGTACGGAGTAGGTAATTTATGTACATGTATATAGGTATAGGTAGCGAAGTATGAATGGCTTTTAGAAAGGGTGTCCATGCGGGTGTTATTGGTGTGGTAGTACCTAAGGTACTCGTAGGTAGGCCCAGGTTGTAGGCAGCCCGGGGGCGCTGTGGGTGGGCAGCCCCGGATTGGATGCGACTCCATGTGAATCAGGCAGGCGAACCTGCAGAATAAATATCACAGCCCCCCTTCCCCTCCAACGCTCCGCCCCCCTTCTTTTCCTTCTCCCTCCCCCCCCACCACAACCGCCAGGGTCGCAAAGCATCTCCTAGGGATATCTCCAGATACATTCGTTCGCCTTCGAATCGACTCTGGGATAGACCTCCCGGACCCGTGACAATCCTTTTGTGTGTCGCCGGAAACCTCCCCCCCTTCACCCCCCTTCACCCTCACCAACCACCCTCAGGGAACCCACGCTCTTTTCGTCGCTCTCTAGCCAAACCCCCGCCGGGCGAAACCGATCGCGAGTACACAGACTCCCGGCCCCCGGCGTCCCGGACCGACACCGCCGCCATCCCCGCCCGGCTTCTCTCGCCCCCCGCGCAGCCCCGCCGCCGTCATGTTCAAACGCTCGCTCCGGTCGCACGACCGCGTGGACAAGTCGGCCCGGCTGAAGAAGTCGAGTGCCAGCGCCCGGGACCCCCAGAAGCTTTCGAAACTACAGCGCTCCATCGAGGAGTCCATGCCCGCCAAGAAGACGCTCACCTCCCCCATCGTCACCGTCGCGGTGGGCCTCGAGGGCCGCGTCTTTGCGGCGCACGAAGAGGTCCTGTGCCAGTCCCCGTTCCTCGAACAGGCTTGCCAGGGCCAGTACTTTGATGCGCAGGGCAAGCGGATTTCCCTTCCCGACGAGGAGCCCGAGGCCTTTTCGGCCATCCTCGAGTACCTCTACAAGGGCGACTACTACCCCCGCCTGCTTCACAACAAGCACCGCAAGTCCTGGGAGCTCGAGGACGCCGTCCGATCGCCCGACCCTTCCGACACCACCGGAGGCGGCCGCGGAGCCGTCGAGGCAACCATGTACGTGTCGAGCGTCGGCCAGCACCTGCTGCGCGACACGGTCGTCTACTGCGCCGCCGACCGGTTCGGACTCGAGGAGCTCAAGCGCCTGTCTCTCCGGAAGCAGGGTCTGCAGAGTGGGATCGACGTCGGAACCATCCTGCGGTCCGCGCAGTACGCCTACGAGCACACGCCCGACACGGACTCGCGACTCCGCGCTCACTACCTCGCCCTGATCATCCGATGTCGCAAGACATTCAAGAGGAGCGGCACCATGCAGGCCGAGATGGAGCAAGGCGGCAAGCTCTTCTTCGATCTCTTCGTTGCCATGTGCAACCACCTCGACGACGTCGTGGAGATGAGCAACTCGCGCACCCCCAGGACGATCTGAAGAGGCCCCCAATACTTTCGCATGGTTTCTCACGGACACGATCGTGTGGGATTCTGCAACTTGCCACGCAACAGAACGACTTTTCCCTCTACTCGGCGTTTAGGGCTGCAACGAATCTTTGGGAATGTCTGGTCTTTCTTTCCTTCGTTATGACTGTGATGTTGCTCGCGTCTTCGCATGCTATGATCTCTGGCTTGTCTTCTCCCCACTCAGCACACAAAAACCTCATCTCTCCCGCGGAACGATACCCGTCAGATTGGAACACCATTTGGGAGAGTTTGATCACTCCACTTCTTTTCGAGGTTGGCCGACCGAATTTTTTGATGATTATTGTCCGGGGCTCGAGGGACGAGGGTGCGCGAGGCCTCAGATATGCCGTGGATGATTTGCTGCGCGAATCTTCATCGCCTCGTTGCGTCGGAGTTTCCCGGATACCCCTTTTTTTGATTTCTAGCGACCCATCATATACCCCAGCACCAAGGAATCGTGCGTTGTCGTTGTTTCTTGTTTCAGTTTTTCCATGTCGACCTCCGCTTGATCTGAAGCTGCGGGTGGACATTGGCCACTGACAACCCAAGATTGGCTTGTTTGCATCAACAAAGGTCCTTCACAGGTCACTGGAGTTGCATGTAGCAGCGTCGGGTTGATCTGGTCCGTTGTCCACAGTTCTGCAGCAAAAGAGGGCGGAGGTCTATGAGGGCTTGCAGTCAGGTGTCGCCAGCAGATTGCAAACCACGCAGCAGAGGAAGAGGTCAGCGCACGCACGCGCGGTCTTACAGGCTGCACACGCGCCTCCCTCGCTGCCAGACATTAAAGCTCCATCTCTTCCCTTTGTCAAACCAGAATGCCAATGCCATTGCAATTGCCAACAAAAAGGAACAAACCCGTCCTCTTCTACCGGTTACTTGGCAGAAGGGAGACACCCAAAAAAAAAAGCCATACGCGATTACGGAATTCCCAACTCTGATCCGGAGCAAAGGAGCAAAGTATGCTTTTTTCCCACAGCAAACACTCCCACTCAACCAACAACCAAATGAGCCACCATTGCATGGTGTCCGCTGGCGCTCAAGAAGGCTGGCCTCCACCCAAAAAATAGGAAAAAACGACTCACCAACCCATTGACAAAAAAAAGTCTGTTTTGGATTGATCAGAAGCAAAGTCCCGGATGGATACGTGTGGCCTTGACGGTCCTCGTCTACTCGGGCAACTCAGTCTCTTCCATTGATAGCTTTTCATAAGGTTCTCGCGGTGGACGACGCAGAACAGGCGGGCCGGCGATGCTCAAGAATCGTGTCGACTCTTTCTAACCGTCTTTCAAGATCTTCTTACTTGGAGGTCTAGCTGATGGGAAGATGGGTCAATTGACTTCGAGAGACATCGTCGTCCCTGCCTCTGTCTTGTCGGGAAACCGCCCCTTATCCTGAGCTACGAGCCCTCGTCAGGGCGAGATAATGAGAGATTCGGCCGCCTCAACCCAACCCACCTTGTCCACTCTGGCATGCATTGCCGTGAACCGTGACCCGCACGTGAAAGCACGCCTGTCAAGTTGTACGCGTAGTGTAAGCACGACTTTACCCGCCGAAAGATTCCTTGAATAAGCACCTGGGTGTGTAGCCGCCACCGCAGGAGCCAACCACAGACCCGAGCAAGCCAGCCATATGTTAACAATCGCAGAACTAGGAAAGACGCCCCAAATGTGAAATGCCCCCAACCCAGTATTCCCGCCCCAATATAGGTACCTAAGGTATGTACTAAAACACCTCGCGCACCCACCCCTCAGCGGACTAAGCCGTCCTTCTCGCCCGGTTCGTCCTCGCCCTCGGCGTCGGATCCCTCGGCCCGGCGGCCGCGGCGCTCCGGAGCGTCCAGCAGGGGCTCGCTGCCGTCGCCTCCTGCTGCGTGACGACCCGGCGGCGACGACGACGGACCGACCGGGGCAGGGGCCGGCGCGGCGGCGTCGAGCGCGCGGCCCAGCCAGACGCTGGCCAGGGCCGCGAGGAGGAGCAGGCCCGCGCAAAAGGCGAACACGGCCGGGGTCTCTGTCCTGTCGCCTGAAGGTGTGCCATTTCTGTCAGCGTTGGGGGTCTCCCCGTGCGGTCGTATACGTCTGGAATTTGTATTTCGCAGGGAAAGGGATAGTGGGAGATGGGAATCGTGTGAAGAAGGAGATAGGGGTTTTCTGGGGGGGGGGGGGGGGGGGGCGGGGGGGGGAACCTACCTTGGGAAGTGAAGCCCATGCCCAGCAGGGCGGCGACGACAAAGACGAAGAGGGGGATGTTCATGATGCCGTAGACCCGGGCGCGGCCCTGGTCGCGGACGACGGTGCCGCGCAGCCAGGCCATGCTGGGGACGTAGACGCCGTTGCAGGCCTCGAGGAGCAGGAAGGAGGCGAAGAGTGGCAGCTCGCGGGCGCCGCGGCCGGAGGGGGAGGAGGAGGACGAGAAGAGGGCCGTCAGGGCGAAGCTGAGACCCGCGAGGACCAGGGCGGCGGATAGGAGGCGCGAGGGGGTGAGCAGGGCGATGAGGGGAGCGAGGCGGGACGGGGTGCGTTTTCTGGCAGTGGTGGTGGAGATGGCAGCCCCGGACTGTTGCTCTTGTCCTTCTGCTGCTGCTGCTGCTGCTGTTGCTGCTGCTGCTGCTGCTGCTGCTGCTGCTGCTGCTGCTGCTGCTGCTGCTGCTGCTGTTGCTGCTGCTGCTGCTGTTGCTGCTGCTGCTGCTGTTGCTGCTGCTGCTGATGCTTTCGCGTCAGGGCTTGGAAGAGGAGCGCCCCGAGGACCATGGCTCCCATGTAGGCCGCGAAGATGACGCCGTAGGGGATAGTGTCGGTGTCCTGGTCTTTGTTGTCGTCGGTGGCAGCCAGGACGGATGAGGATGATGACGACGGCGGCGACGGCGACGTCGACGAGGAAGAGAGTTGTCGTTCGCGCCGGTGTGCGTCTTGCAGCATGCCCGGCCAGTAGAAGGTCTTGAGGAACATGGCGCCCTGGAAGCAGCAGGAGATGAAGCTGAGAATGTAGAGACGGAGATCGCCAAGCGGCGATGAGGTGCGTGTCGCTTCTGCTGATGTTACTGCTGCTTCTGCTGTGGTCTCCTCCTGGCCCTGCTCGTCTTCCATCTCTTCCATCTCGTTCGCACCCTTCTCGGCATCAAACAGGCGCTGCGATGCTGCGGCGTCCGGGTCGGGCCCTTGTCCCTGCGGCGTGCTGTGCGCATCGCGTCGTCCGTCCGAGCCCCGGTTCTCGTTCCACGTGAGCAGGAGGAGCACTGCGGCTCCGATGTCGAGGGCCTTGAAAATCGTGGCATCTCTCGCGTCAGCATCAAATTGACCGTGGCCCGTTGACGCCACTGGGTGGCTCAAGTACCTCAACTGGATAGATGTATCGATGTAATGTACATGTAGTACATGTACGTATCGATGGACACCCCTTTATTCGAATAAAGGGGGGGAGGGGAAGGGGAGATGTCTGATGCCCGACTGGACTGGACTGGACTGGACTGGACTGGACTGGGACTGGGACTGGGACTGGGACTGGGACTGGGACTGGGACTGGGACTGGGACTGGGACTGGGACTGGGACTGGGACTGGGACTGGGACTGGGACTGGACTCACCACGCCAATGAGAAAAGGGTCCGTCTTGCTGCCGAGCGCGAGGACGACGCAGTGGGCGACGACGCCGGCGAGGATGGCCGTCAGGCAGTTGGCGGTTGTCATGAGGCCGAAGATGCCGCCGAGCGGGACGGCGGCGGAGCGGCGCAGCCCCCGCGCGTTGTACTCGGCCACCATCCAGCTCTCAAACGCCGTCCACAGCAGCGCCAGCGCGACGCCCGCCACCGCCCGACCCGCAAACAGCAGCGCCAGCGTCGTGGCCGTTGTTGTTGTTGTTGTTGTTCCCGCCCGACTTTCACCACCACCACCAATGGCCGCCGTCGCCGCCGAGGCCATCGCGTGCGCGCCGCAGAAGGCCAGGCACGCCGCCCGCCGCCCGTACCGGTCCGCCGCCCAGCCCGCCAGCACAGCCGACACGGCCGCCGTCGCGTACGCCGTCGCGTACAGCCCCGCCACCGTCGCCTCGCCCAGCGCCTTGTCGTCGCGCAGCAGCGCGTACAGGTACGGGCCCTGCCGTGGCTGTCAGCTGTGCCTCTGCGAGTGGGCAGGTTTCCTTGGAGTGAACAAGGGGGGAAGGGGGGGGGGGGGGGGGGGGGGGGGTTGGTTTGGTTCTGTGTATGGGAGATACAAGTCCGTGGGATCCCTTGTCTTTGCGTGGCACAATCCGGGGCTATCCATCGAACACACACCCACACACACAAACAACAAAGAGAGAAGGGGCCGGGAAGGCTTGAGACTCACCTGAAGCCATTCGGATCCCATGACCAGCAGGTAGACCCGGAGGAACGTGCGGCGGAACGCGCGCGCTTCCGCGTCTATGGGCGTCTCCTCCTCGTCTTTCTCGTCGCCGCTCTCGTCGCCACTGCCGTCATCGTGGACCGAGATGATGCCCGCCCGTTTCTGCTGTCGCTCCCGCTCCCGCTCCCGCTGCTGTCGTCGCCGCCGCCACCGCCGTCTGGCAACCCAGCCCCCCTTCCGGAAGGGCCTCGCGATGACGCCGTGGCCCGCGGCCAGCGCCACCGACGGCGTCAGCAGGAGCAGCGCCGTCCAGTAGATGTCGAGCCCCATGGCCTAGCTGGATTCCTGCCTGTGTATCGTCTCGTCGCGTCGGGCTGTGCTGCCGTATATCATCTGAGAACCGAGTTGCTTTCGCGGCAGCCAAAGCTGGGAAGAGCTTTCCCTCGGGGGTGATGGGCCAGATGAAAGTTGCGCAGGATGCTTGAGATGACCCGGAGGTCTCCCGGGGCCAGCGTTCCTCCCGGGCCCTGTTCACGTTTTGACGGGGCAGATTGCAAATCAGGCGAGCGAGTGGACTCGCTCGAAGGGAGAGCGAGAGAGAGAGAGAGAGAGAGAGCATGGCATGGCATGGCAAAGGGAGGCCCTTTCGCACGCAATGGTTCTGAGAAACGCGCGCCCCGGCTCTGCATTCTTGCCCAAGGTTGCGCTCTTGCCGCCATCCGATCCCTCGCAGCAACTCTCTCATCGGGCGGGCGGGCAGCTGGGCTACGAGCAGCCCGCTCTATTGTCTGGGGCGAGACAGCTCGGTCACAGAGACCACGCAGGGTCGTTCGTCGGGCTGAAGGAGCGCGGGCTCTGCGCGGCTGTGGAATGCGGTCGGGCCAAGATGGGGAATGGAACCTGTCTCGCCTGTCTCACATGGCGAAATCACCCACAATGCGCCGCCCCTCCCTCGCAGACACATCTTCGTCATCGCGGAGCTCCGTCGTGCGCGGAATTTCAGAGGAGACTGGGTCCTATTTGTGTCCTGCTGACTCTCGCCTCGAAGTCTTGCCTTGAAGAGCTTCGGGTGGGCAGACTCTGAAGGCTGCTGTATCTTCAACATGGCCCATCGCAGGACTTAGCGACCCCGCAGCTTGTGCCAATGTCTCACCGTCAGCCTCTTTCTTTACAATTGATCAACGCTTCAAAGGGCGCAACATATGGTAG
This sequence comes from Hansfordia pulvinata, assembly GCA_006538405.1. Classification (NCBI taxonomy): domain Eukaryota; kingdom Fungi; phylum Ascomycota; class Sordariomycetes; order Xylariales; genus Hansfordia; species Hansfordia pulvinata. The sequence continues at coordinate 1,022,366 of BJKQ01000006.1, read as the reverse complement.
AAGCTCTTTTATAGTGCTGGTTTCAAGTGCGCTTACCGGACGATGTAGTTATCCTTATCTGACAAACAGGAAAGATTGGGGATAAACCTGAAGCGGCGTGATATACCGCTCTCGAAGTGCAACCGGGCTGGAGTCTGCAGGTGGTTAGCTGGAGTTTTCGAGATGAGTCGCGAAACTCTCGCATCAAAGACTGCAAAGGCTCAAATGGTGACATGATCACTGGAGCCAACCATGGGCATAATCCACGCCCAAACGTCGCCCCCTTACTCTCTGCTCTTGTTTTCTGCGTCACTTTGCGTTTACTTTGCTTCTTACATCCAATGGGGTCATATTCAAAAGGGAAAGAGTCAATCTCGGTGGCCTCATGATCACATGAAGAAAATGGTATATTAAATTGTAATACCAGATGCGCCAAACGCCTTACCTATGCGGTCTCGTGATCCCCATTTATCAAAAATCCTTTTTACCCCTGTGCGAGCCAAATCAGGCCTCCTCGTCCTCCCACTCATCCTCGTCCATTTTTTCATGCGCAACGTCGTCGCCACTGTCTATGTCGTCCTCGTCCATCATCTCGTCAAACAGGTCGCTGTTGTTGCCGTCGAATTCGCGGTCGTCGTCGTCGTCGTCGCCGTCATCTTCGCCCTTCTTGGCGCCGCCGGCGCCGCTGGCCGCCTTCTCCTTCTTCTTGCGCTCGACGTTGGCCTTCTGCTCTTTCCGCCGGGTCTCCTTCTCGTGGTTGCGCTTCTCCCAGCGCTTCTCGAGCTCCCTGACCTCGTCCCGCGACTTGTGGATGTGCTCGTGCCACATGACCTTGCCCGTGCACATGCCCTCCTCGACCTTGGTCATGCGCAACTTCATGCGCGGGCCCAGCTCCGTCAGCGTGATGCGTCGGCGCTCGACCTTGTCGTCGTCCCCGCCGCCGCCCTCCTCGTCCGCCGCCGCCGCCGCCGCGCTGTCCCGAGCGGCGCGCGCCTTGGCCGACAGGACCTTGCGCGGGTTGCTCTCGAGGACCTCGACCTCGGCGTCCGTGTCCATCTCGCTGCCGCTGGTGCCGTCCGTCATGTACCCGTCGCCGTTCTCGCCGCCGACCATGAACTCGGAGATGTCGGCCAGCTTGCCGAGGTTGGGCACCCCGCCCTTGCGGTTCTTCCTGGCGCCGCCGCCGCCGAACAGGCGGTCGGCGGCGTTGAGCCGGCGCAGGGGCTTGGACATGCCGGCGGCCTTGGTGGTGATGGCGAAGTGGCGGAAGTTGAGCACGAAGGAGCCCTCGTCGTCCGGGTCCGGCTCGCGGTTGAGCAGCAGCACCCGGCGGATGGACTTGAGCGGCGTCGTCTGGGGGTTGATGCGCGGGAAGAGCGACTGGAAGACGGTCGTGGTCAGGGACTCGAGGTGCTTGGGGACCTTGGAGTTGGCGTCGGCGCCCGGGGTGGCAATGTTGTTCATGATGAGCAGCGGCGGCGTGATGAACTCCTTGCCGCCGCCCTTGGGGTGGCGCTGGGCCTTGCGGATGTCCTTGCACAGCGAGTACTTCTCGACGCGGAAGTGCAGCGTCGGGCCGCGCGGGGTCGTGGCGACGCGCAGGTTGGTGTTGCCCGACTCGGACCGCGAGAAGAGCATCAGGTGCGACACGCCCAGGGGGCCGGTCATGGTGATGTAGTCGCGCAGGCGGTTGGCGCGGCGCTCCTTGAGGCGGGTGGCCGTGCCGGGCTCCATGACCTGGCGGACGTCCTTGGCCAGCTGGCTGACGCTGGAGCCGACCTCGCCGGCGCCGATGCGGATGACCATGCTCTTGGGGTCCTGCGTGGCCTGGCGGCCGGCCAGAGGGGCACGGTGCAGGGGGTTGTTGGCGCCGACATGGGTGCGCTTCTTCGTGCGGGTCTTGGCCATTGCGGCGGGATGTGAAGGAGATGACCCGGTCGTCGTTGGTGGTGGTGGAGGAGGACAAAGGTCAGACCGAGAACTGGGGATATCGGCGGTTGGGAATGCGCTTTGGCATGAATGAATGAGCCTGGCAGTGCTCGTAAAGGCGGGCGGGTGCTGATTGAGAGTCGAGGCAGAAAGGCGCAGAGAGAGGCAGGGAAAATAAAGTGGACCCAACCGGGTATCGATAAGCGATAAGCTTTACTGTCGCGGACCGATCAGCGCAGGCGGTCAATTTTTGGCTTTCTGCCCCTCCAGCCAGCCCGTCCCATACCGTACCGCGCCGTACCGTACCGTACCGTACCTAAGGCATTCTACAGGCTTCATCGCCAACAGCACCGTCGCCACACCCACCGTCACGTACCTACTACGTACGGCTCGATAAGCAGCGGCTGCCTGGAGGAGTCGAACCTCGTATTACCTCTGCAAAGGGATCTCGGACTCTCACGGCATCTGCCTCTCGAGGAGGGCTAAACGTAACGAACCCTACGGCCGCATCACAGCCTCGACATGTCCGCCGCTTCGAGCAAGAGGAGAAAGCTCTCCCACGAGGCGCTCCCGGCCCCTTCCAAAGATATCAGTCGCCAGAATGAGGAGTTGGAGCCATCGCCCGAATCTGCCACTCTCGAGGCGTCCAGCGCGGATGAGACGCCCCCAAAGACCTTCAAGGAGCTCGTACGTCTTGCAGTCGGCAACCTCCAGAAAGCCCTCGTTCTGCGCAGCTGTGCATTCCCCGTGCTAACATGCCGTCGTGCCAGGGCATCATCGACTCCCTCTGCGAAGCTTGCGAAAACCTAGGCTACAAGAGCCCCACGCCCATCCAGGCGCAATCCATCCCCTCGCCCTGCAAAACCGCGACATCATCGGCCTCGCCGAGACCGGTAGCGGAAAGACGGCAGCCTTTGCGCTCCCCATCCTCCAGGCTCTGCTGGAAAAGCCCCAGCCTCTGTTCGGTCTCGTGCTTGCGCCCACCAGAGAACTCGCCCACCAGATCTCCCAGCAGTTCGAGGCGCTGGGCTCCATCATCGCCGTCCGCTCCGCCGTCATTGTCGGAGGTCTCGACATGGTCCAGCAGTCGGTGGCCCTTGCCAAGAAGCCGCACATCATCGTCGCCACCCCGGGCCGTCTCCTCGACCACCTGGAGAAAACCAAGGGCTTCTCCCTGCGCAAGCTCCAGTACCTGGTCATGGACGAGGCCGACCGGCTCCTCGACATGGACTTCGGCCCCGTTCTCGACAAGATCCTCAAGTTCGTGCCCCGCGAGAGGAGGACCTTCCTCTTCAGCGCCACCATATCCAACAAGGTCGAGAGTCTGCAGCGCGCCAGTTTGCGGGACCCCTCAAGGTGTCCATCAGCTCCAGCAAATACCAGACCGTCTCCACGCTCATCCAGAACTACGTCTTCATTCCCGTTCAGCACAAGGACATTTACATCATCTTCCTCGTCAACGAGTTCGCGGGCAAGTCCACCATCGTCTTCACCCGCACGGTCTGGGAGTCGCAGAGGCTGGCGATCCTGCTTCGCGCTCTCGGGTTCGGTGCCATCCGCTACACGGTAAGTCGACCATTCGCAAGAAGCACAGCCCCCTCCCGCGCCGCGCCATTCGTATTCTGACTAACAGCGTGACCCCAGGCCAGCTCTCCCAGTCTGCCCGTCTCGGGGCCCTCAACAAGTTCAAGTCCGGGTCGCGGGACATCCTGGTGGCGACGGACGTGGCGGCGCGCGGTCTGGACATACCCAGCGTCGACGTCGTGTTCAACTACGACCTGCCGCAGGACTCCAAGACGTACATCCACCGCGTGGGCCGGACGGCGCGCGCGGGCAAGTCCGGGCACGCCATCTCGCTCGTGACGCAGTACGACCTGGAGATGTGGCTGCGCACCGAGAAGGCCCTGGGCAAGGAGAAGGAGCTCAAGGAGTACGAGTACGACAAGGACGAGGTCATGGTGTTCAAGCGGCGCGTCGAGGAGGCCCAGCGCCACGCCAAGACGGAGATGAAGAACCTCAAGGACGACCGCGGCGGCAGCACGGGGCAACGCCACCGGCCCACCAGGGGCGGCCCCCGCGGCGGTGCCAGGGGGGCAGCAAGAGGCGCCACGACGCCATGGACGCCGAGGAGGGCTGAGGCGGTTGCCGCGGACTGTGCGTGTTTACCTAGATGTGTTGATAATACCCGAAAGCCAAAGCCCTTTGCAGTTGACTCTCGATATGATGGGCTGTTATGTGGACTTGCTGCATGTTGGAGTTATGCTGGCTCCCAACTCACATGCGTGACTATGAATTCGCGCTGCATCCCGCAGCACTATAACGTCGATGCCAGGATTGTAATCATAGCTTGAGTGATGCCGAAGATTCCGACGTCCTCGAGCTGCGCCCCACGCTGAGATGCTTCACTCGCGAGGAATTCCTTATCGATAACTTGGACCTGAAGCGGTACTATGAGTCGAAGAGGCACGTTGCCCTCTCCACTGCCATCGTCAGAAGTAGGTACTCGCAACCCGTCATTCACTGATAGTGCAGGCTATTTTGACCGGTCGATTGCCCAATCTCTACTTTCTCTCTCTCTCTCTCTCTCTCTCTCTCTCTCTCTCTCTCTCTCTCTCTCTCGCATTTCTCTCAACAAGCCGACCATCTGTCAATTTGCTACCCGTGGCATTCGATCGCCACCTCTTTCCCTCCAAAGTCCCCCAGTCTAACAGCAAGCCAAGAGCCAACCAACCACTCAACTCACCGCCAAAAGCCGTCCAGCCCAGCCCAGCCCAGAGCCTCATGGTCATCCCCTTCTTCGGCGGGCAGTCGCGCCGCGGCGACCCGTGGCACTTTGTGGGGTTGAGCGGCGCGTTCCCAGACGTGACGCCGGAGGACGGGCAGCGGCTGGCGGATCGGCGGCCGTGCGGCGTCGGCGGCGGCGTCGGCGGTGGCGCGGCGGGCGCGGCGGGCGCGGCGGCAAGGGCTCCCGGGTGCAAGGTGTTCCAGGTGCCGAAGCCCGGAGCCGGAGCCGGGGGCACAGGCGACGACGGGGCGACGGCGGAGATCCACCTGGACGAGACGCAGACGGGCGAGGCGGGCGCGCTGCGGGACCAGGTGCTCGTTTTCCGGTACAAGGGCAAGTTCCACGCCGTGGACAATGTGAGCCGCTTTCCGTTGCCCCTATCGCCTGATTCATGTCTCTCTGTCGTGTCTGCCCAACCCTCTCTTCTGGCTCTTACGTACTCCTGTTTCTCTTGGATCTCGCGCGGAAACTAAATGGGAGAAAACCACCACACCAGCAATGCCCTCACTCGGCATACCCGCTCTCCAACGGGACGCCTTTCGACGTGGAGGACTTTGGCATCGCGCTCAGCGCGGGCATCACGTGCCCTAAGCACGGCTGGGCGTTCGACCTGCACAGCGGCCGCGCCGACCACGGGCCCTACCGGCTCAAGGTGTGGGAGGTGGAGCTGCGGCCTGCGGCCTCCGGCGAAGACGGGGACGGGGACGGGGAGGCTGGGCGGCAGGAGGAGGAGAAGGAGGTGTGGGTGCGCCGGAAGCAGCGCATGGGCTGAGCAGGTCCCCCTCGGCCATGGCTCCGGCCGCGCATCTACGGGCCTGCCAGGGAGAGCGCTGGCGGCCAAGAGAAGCCCCGAGAACCTGCACACCTTACCGACAAGAACTTCGTGATGTCTGTCAAACATGGGTTCTGGGAAGACATCCCACAAGCTCCACCGGACCCTGTTGGAAGGCATTACAAGGAAGCGCATACAGACTCCAGAGATATGGCGAGATGAACCTCTCAAGGTGACGCAAAGACACGAAGACGAGATACATCAGGCTAACTTTGATCCTCCATGGTGACTTTTCGCAAGCTTCTACCTTGACGGGAGAGGCCAATGAAGACATTGGACGCACATGATGACAAATCAGGAACCTTCCAGCTCTGTGCCAGGCCCCCGTTGCCGCGAGGCGATGCTGCTTTGGGCGACGAGCATGGCGGGTGGCGAGCTGATGTGCTTCATTTTCTGCGAGTCGCTCCGCTGCGAATCTGCAGGCCCGAGACTGGTAGGTCATCGGGTGCAAGAAGCTTGTTGTTGCATGCGTGTCGTCGATTTGCAGGCTACCTACTTACTTGGTAGTTAGACACTGGGTTTACCTTTTTAGAGCGAGGGTCCATCCAGCTGGCTCGGAGATTGCCTCTGTGTAGTCGTACCTGCTTGTCCCGTGCTATCGAGATGGTACAAAGCCGACCCTCACCCAGGTGAGATGGCCGGCGCAGAGGTGTCACGAGGAGGATCGGGAATCGTGTCTCGAACGTTTGTGATCGGGATGCAGTGCGCTACGAGTAGAATTCAGTGGATGGATCCAGGGCCCATTGGCCTTTTGGCCCTGTACAGGACGGGCTGGAGCCCGCTAGGTGCGCCAGTGCAGCGCACTCTGCGGGGCAGACGGTGCCTGGGCGTGTCACGATAGCGGCGCTTCAGTTACGGGCAAGGGTTACCGGGCAGTTACCTACTATAGGCACCTACCTCACTAACCGGGTTGAGCTTGGACAGCGTGGGGGTCGCGCAACACAGCGCGTGCCCCTCGTCGACGTCATTCGTGTCTGTCCAGCGCGCAAGGCGACCTGCACTTTTCGCACCGCCGCACGTCTGGCGTGCGACAAGCTCGTGCGAGGCTTTCCCGACTTGAAGAGTCCCTAATACCGGCTCCGATCAAGTGCACCAACCTTCAGCCTCTCCTCGTAATGAAACCACCCCGGAGATGGCTGGGCCACTCACCCGCCAGTGGAGGCTCGGGAAACCTGCCCGTGTGAACCGCCCCAGTTGGAGCGGCGGCTTTTCGGCTCACCCCTGTACGCCTGCCGCGGGGTAGTCTCGCTGTTGATTCGCGCGCATATGCGCCCATCCGATTGTGCGACAGCTTCCGTCGTCGTCCAGCTCGTCTTTTCCTTACCGGTCCTTGTATCATGCTGCCACCTCGTTGATACCTGGCTGCTCACCCCAACACGACTGGAGACTGTCATGGATGGCTGACAAGTCCAGTGCTATGATCTAGACTCAAGCATGTCGGAACGGAAACCTGAAGAGATCCCACCCCATTCCACCGTCAGAGTCGGCGGTGGTGTTGGGGGAGGAGGGGCAGGGTGGGGAACCTTAGCAATGATTACCTTACCGGATCTCTCTGCGATGCGGGTTATGTGCGTCATTCTACGCGCCCCTCCTCCACCTCGCCTCGCCTTTGTTTCTTAGGGTAGGTACCTTACTTTCTGCCCCTGCACAGGGACCAACCAGTCCGCGCCTCGCCTGCTTCTGTGATAGGTGCGCCTGAGACGCTGCAACTCCGGCCGGTCGGGTCTCGCCGCCGCTTATGCGAGTATTCCCCCCCTCTACGAGTACTCGTTGTGTTGCCCCCCGGGCCGCTCCTGGGAGGCAGATGCTCTGCACGAATGGATCCAGGCGCAGATGTTTGTCCATGAGCGCCCCGCTCCCCACGCGTCCTCAGCTCCGTCGACTGCCTAGAGGCTACCTACCTACATGAGCGATGTGAAATACGGATTGGTGTGAGCCCGGAGGTACGGAGTGGCAGATACCACACGTACATGTAGTACGAGTACGCGAGGTAGAATTATCGACGCCTCTGGCTGGAGGTTTCCAGCAGGGGCAGGTGCGGATATTGGCGTCGGTGCCTTCCATACGAGCAGGCAGCGTTATGTAATTTGTCTCGTCGTCTGTCCTCCCGTCCTCGGACCGCGCTGCCCGCCTCTATTAAATACCTCCCCGCCGTCTCGTCTCCCCATCTTCCCCTCGCTTTCCCTCCTTGATCTCCCTCCCACCCAACACCACAAACCAGTCACGCACATACACACACAGTCACCACCATGGCCGAGTCTAAGCACACCAGGTACGCTCCTCCCCGAGTCCGTCTGACGGACTGTGACCGACGAGCACCCCGCTGACCCCCATCGCAGCAAGACCTACACCCTGCCCTCAGGCGACAAGATGCCCGCCATCGGCCTGGGCACCTGGCAGTCGCCCCTGGGCCAGACTACCCAGGCCGTCAAGGCCGCCCTCGACGCCGGCTACCGCTACATCGACACGGCCAAGGCCTACGGCAACGAGTCCGAGGTCGGCGAGGGCGTCCGCGCCTCGGGCGTCCCCCGCGAACAGATCTGGATCACCACCAAGCTCGACAACCCCTGGCACAAGCACGTCGCCGAGGGCATCGACGACTCCCTCAAGAGTCTCGGCATGGACTACGTCGACCTCTACCTCATGCACTGGCCCAGCTCCACCCACCCCGACGACCTGAAGAAGGCCTACGACGACTGGAACTTCATCGACACCTGGCGCGAGATCCAGAAGCTGGTGGGCACCGGCAAGGTCCGCAACATTGGCGTGTCCAACTTTGGCATCCACAACCTCGAGATCCTCCTCAACGACCCCTCCTGCAAGGTGAGTTGACTCTCCTCCCACCACTGCTCTCTTTCACTGTCGGTCGCCCGGTCTGTACTAACCCGCTGCCACCCTTCCAGATCAAGCCTTCCGTCAACCAGATCGAGCTGCACCCCAATAACCCGTCGCCCAAGCTCACTGCCTACTGCAAGGACAAGGGCATCCACATGACGGGCTACTCGTGCCTGGGAAGCACCGACTCGCCACTGTACAAGGACGAGACCCTGTTGGCCCTGGCCAAGGCCAAGGGCAAGACGCCCCAGCAGTGCCTGCTGCAGTGGGGCATCCAGAACGGCTGGGACGTCATCCCCAAGTCCGTCACCCCGGCCAGAATCCAGGCCAACTTCGACATTGACGGCTGGTCGCTCAACGACGAGGAGATGGCCAAGCTGTCCAGCCTGCCTGACCGCTTCAAGGTCTGCGACGACAAGTGGCTGCCCGTCAAGGTCTTCTTTGGCGACGACGAGTAAGGGTGCGCAGGGACGACCGTGCCTGGCCAAAGGACGACTGTGAAAGAAGTAAATAAAACCTGTTGCTCCAACATGTAACCACTTAATTTAAGAGCGTTAAATCAAGATTCCCCCTTCCGATAGGAGCAGTCCAGTCTCCCAGTGCTGTTGCTTTGCTCGGTTTAAATTATCACGGCCCGGGGAGTGAATTGCAGACATCGTGCATTGGCACAGGCGCGTGTACGCCGCCCGCAACCTCGCCCAGCGCCTCGGCTCCTCAGAGCTTCTCCCTCGGCAGCGTCTTCCACTTCTTCTCCGTGCTCGCCTCCCCCTGCTCCTCTTCCTCGCGCAGCACGGCAGCAATCTCGCCCCTGAGCCGGCGGGCGAGCAGCGCGGCGTCGTCGTCGTCGAGCTCCTCGCGGACGCCGCGGCCGAACATGGTGAAGCTCTCGCGGAAGCGGCCGGAGGCGCGGATGTCGGGGCGGGGGATGAGGTGGTAGTGGACGTGGCCGACGACCTGGGCGGCGGCGGCGCCGTTGTTCTGGACGACGTTCCAGTCGGCGACGCCGCCCGTGGCGCGGACCAGGCTCTTGCTGAGGACGCGTAGCCAGCCGCCCAGGTCGCGGGCCTCGGCGGGCGTGACGTCGGTCAGCTTGGGGCGGTGGGCGCGCGGGCACAGGAGCAGGTGGCCGCGGGACAGGGGCATGATGTCGAGGAAGGCGAGGAGGGCGGGCGTCGAGAGGACCACGTAGGCCGAAGGGGAGAGCTTCTCCGGGTCCAGAGGGTCGGGATCCTTCTGCTGCCGTTGTGGTGGTGGCGGTGAGGTTTGGGACGGGGTGGCTGCGGGGAGGGAGAGGAAGAGGTAGAGGATGGCGCTGGGGTGTTTGGAGGGGTCGGTTGCGCTGGCGCTGATTCTGTCGCTGTTGTCGTCGTAGTCGCCGTCGGCGGCGGTTCGCGCGGGAGAAGGTAGGGTAGGCGGCGGCGATGGCGCAGAAGGGGCAGGGGTCTTGGGGCGCGGGCGTGGCCGGGTCGAAGGACCCAGGCGACGGCAGGGCTGCCATCCTGTCGGCGTTGCGCGCTTCGGCGGTTTGAGGCGGGCTTGGATGCTGCGCCCTGGGAACTGGCGTAGGTGAGGTAGTGGTAAGGGAAGGGGAGTAAAAGAAACGCGGAGGGGATGGCGAGGGAAGGGGAAACATCCAGGTCCTGTCCAGTCGAGGGGCCGAGGTAGGTTGATACCTGGTAAGTTAGGTAAGGTATGGTCGGAGCCGCGCCGGGCCGGGTGGGAGTGGGTATGGGGTAACCGATGAGGTACGCGTACGAGGACTAGGTAATTTGATAAGTTATTAGCCCGCTCTATTATCTATTTGGCAGTCTCTTCTGGATCTGGCAGCGTTCAATTGGATCTGCGCCTGTAATTGGGTCGACCATGAGACGCGACGGCGTCGGAGATGAGGCGATGGATCGATTGTAGAGGATGGGCGGGTCGCTGGTGAACATACGATGCCAGACTGGCTGGCCCGGCCTTGCAGCCAGCCGGAGGTTCTGGAAGCAGACTTGCCTCGGGCGCGCCATGTGATGCAGTGGATAGGTTCCCTGAACTGATCCAGTCCATATGTCTGGCAATCGGATATTCTGATTTACCAACCTTCCGTCCTGTCATCTTCGGCAACGTGGATCGAAGAGGTTTAGTTAGAAACCCGCATCGGTCCTGGCAAGCCTAACATGCAAATCAAGCAGACGTGAGATCAGGCCGTAATGAATATCTCTGGTGAGAACCGGCCATAACCACCTCCAGCTGGCTGGGGCATCCGAGGCTGTTACCAGGTTTACCTTAGGTACACCCAAACGTTTCCCTGCCCGAGTGCTTGTCTGAGGAAGCAGCTGCAGTGGAGCCGGTCCAGAACCTGTAAACGGGCTGTCTGGAGGCTGCCGGCGACAACTGCCAATCCTTTCAATCCATCATTCCCCGGGTCCGGGCTGGGCCGGTAGCGTGTGGGCGGCTGAGGTACATGAATCCGCGGGCCATCGCAGGCCAAGCAACATGTACTCGTACACTCGACCTGCGGCGGCGCCTGGTCGCGCGAGAACCGGCCCGCGAAACTTTCAGCCCGCTGCAATTCTGCCTCCGCCTACCGCCCGATTTCTTTGATTCCGCAGCCCTCAGTCACGCGCTGACGAACCCCCCCCCCCCCCCCCCCCAACTTCACGCACCTACCACGCCATCTACATCGCTCATCCACCGCGTGCAACCGCCTCGCCTCGCCTCTCTCTCCTTCACCTTCGCCCGTCATCTCCACCCCATTGTGAACCGAGCGATCCCGACCAAGGATAGACGAGAAAAAAAAAAAAAGCCCATCCCCCCGATCCAACTCGGAACCCGCGCCCACGGCGAACACGACCGCCCACCTACCTACCTACGCAACACATAAAAAAACCCCGGCGAGAAAGCCCAAAACAATGTCGCGCGAGGCCTACCAGATGCCCTCGACGGCCGGCGGCAGCGCCACCCCTGGCGGCAGCGCCGGCGGCGCGGGAGGCGCGGGCTCGGGCACCAACTTCTCGCGCGCCATCGACCCCTCCGAGGGCGCCATCATGCACTACATCTGCGGCGACTGCGGCACCAAGTTCCCCCTGCGCCGGAGCGACGCCATCCGCTGCAAGGAGTGCGGCTGCCGCGTCCTGTACAAGGAGCGCACCAAGAGGTGAGAGGGTTTTTCTTTTCCCCATCGCGGCCCCCCATTTTTAGTTCTTCGTGTCGTGGGCAGAGATAAAGAGGACGGAGAGAGAGAGAGAGAGAGAGAGCCTCCCGATCATCAGAAAGAGGGCGGAGAAAGCCTCCTCATTCCTTCTCATGAGGACTGTAGCCCGAACTGGCGCTAATCAGACGTGTGAAATCGCAGAATGGTCCAGTTCGAAGCGCGGTGAGATTGCGGTTCCTTCCTCTTGACCTTGATCTGGTCGACTTTGTCTTCGTTCACGACTTTTTTTTTTTGCGGACCCAGAAGGCGTGGCAGAGGCCCGCGTTTCGAGAGACGACTGGAGCTGGGAGCGGATTAGGGGATGCCAATCTGCAAGGCGGGCTGAGGCGCTCGCGATACAGTCAAAGGACGCTCGGCACGACCTCCCTGCGCCGTTTCGGTATGCTCCCATGCAGTCGATGAATGTCCGCTGTCGTCTGTCTCTATTCTGTGAGAACCGAGTTCCCCGGTCAGGAGGCCGGACAACGCAAATGAGTGCGGGCCCAGTGCAGCGGGCCGTGTCGAATCGCATTGCCGCCGCAGATGAGACTCTAGTACAATACCAGCTCGGCTTGGCATCTGGCGACACAGACAACCCAACATATGCTGATACGCCGAGTGCAACGACTTCACGAGACAATTTGGGTGTTCATCAGTCTTGGCCTGCATGGAAGAAGGAAAGCAAATGGTATCATTACTTCGTTCACCTGCGCTGCCCCTTGCCTGGATGTCATGCAACCGCTTCTTGTTCGTAGTCAAAACCCTCCCAACGGCTCACGCATCGTTTGAGAGCGACTGGTGCAAAATCCTGTATGCCCATAACGCCGAATCCTGTGTTGCGTTTGGCCACTCTCCGGTCAAAGTAGCGCTGGCTTATCCCCCAAAATCACCCACCTACTCTGTATATCTCCCACTCTCAGTTGCCCATGCTGCAAACCAGCTTGCCGCTCACTGCTTTCTCTGCATGTGCAGATACTTGGCAAAGCTGGCCTGGTCCATAGTAGAGTCCGCTTGCGACTCCATGGCAGCCTCGTAGCGTGCCTGTAACCCTTCACGATCACCCTCGTCGTCTTCGTCCGAAACATCGTCGGCATCATCTGGAGAGTCGCTGTCGGGCATATCCGCATCGGCCCCGCCTTCTGCTGCTCCCACGCCTGCCGCCTCGGTGTCCATAGACATACCCTTCATCATCTTGTCAAGCTCCTTTTCGCGGGTCTTTCGCTTCTGTTCCTCGCGCTCTTGACGCTTGCGATCGAGCTCTGGCTGATAGTCCTCACGGAACTCCTGGGCCTTCTGTTGAACGGCGGCGAAGAACTCGTCAATGCCAGCGCCGGTCATCGAGGAGACGCCAACAACGCTGAGCTGCGCATAGAATTCCTCGAGCATGAGACTCATCGAGTTGAGAAGACTGCTCATGTATCCGCTGCCACCTCCCTCACCTTCTACGCCACCGAAAGCGTTAGACTCCTCGTCCGCCGACAGAGCCGCTTGAAACGCGTCGTAGTCGGTCATCCACTCGCGAGCAAAGGAGGCATCCTTGACGTCTGTCTTGTTGAAGACGAGAATCATGGGCAGCTTGGTTTTGTAGAGAATCGAGCAAGCGTAGAGCATGTTGCTCATGAAAGTACTGGTGGATGCGGTTCGCGGAGTATCGATGATGTATGCGATGACGGTAGGGAACGAAGAGGCGAGCGACTCAAGGAGGATCTGGCCGGAGGCGGACCAGACAAAGACTTCGATTTGACCGGCTGCGCTCCCAAAATCAGCTTGATCCTACCAGTAAATGCGATTTCAAACATCAACTCACGAGTGTCCACCAGAATGTTGTTGATGACCTTCTTGTTTGGCGCTTCGGGATCGGGGAGGGTGCGCTTCTCGAGGAGGCCGAGGATTTGGTCAACCTTTGTGGCGAACAGGTTGAGAGAGGTCAAGATTCCACCATTGGGGCCGAGGTTGTACTGCTTCATGACCTCCTTGTAGTTCACCGAGTCGCGAATGTCGATGTTGCTCTCAAAGGGGACGTTAAGGACGGCCGGGTCGAGGTTGATGACGTAGGGGGGGTCCTTCTGGGCGTGCAGGTGAGCGTTGATCCGCTGCATGAAGGTGGTCTTCCCCGAGCCAGCCATGCCCACGCAGACGATAGAGACAGCCTGGGACTGTTGAGTAGAAGCCGCGGGAGCAGGCCCTCCCGACGGCACGGAGCCGGACGCAGATGCCATCCTGCCGACCAATTCGTACCCAGTAACCGTCGAGCTGTAGTTGGCGGCAACAGGCAAGGTTCAGTATATTGCGCGATATATGCGCGAGCAGGCAGGGTTGGATAATAGGGTCAACCAGACGTGGTCGAGGATGTTGTTCAGAGTGCGACGCGGATCACCACCGGCGATGGGTGGGATGTGGGTGGTCGTAGCAACTGAACCAGCTCACAGTGGGGAATGGCAGCCTCAGAAGGCCCGCAGGTCGATGTATTTGTTCAAGGATTATTAATAATCAGATACATCCAGATACCTGCTGCCACCAAACCTCAAGCTGGATGTCGGGTCGGAATCCGTTCTGCTGGTGATTTGGGCTCGCACATGTAGGTACGTCGAGTACCTGGTCCCAGCTGTCCTTGTCCTCCGTTTGCTTTCACACGATTCGGCGACAGAGGGCGGCGCGGCGGGGTGGCGGGTAGTGGCGACCTGGTCCCTTGATCAAGGTCTTCTCGGCAGGTGCAGGCTTACCGGTATCGATAAGGCACCTACCTCTTGACCTAATGGCTCACATCTCGTCCGCCGTGGCGCTGCCGCGCTGCTTTTATGACGGATCATCACTTCAAAGCAATCGTCCAACCGAAAGCAACGCCGTCCTCGTCAAATCAAATGTGGGTATTTGTATGAGAGGTCCTGAATGGGGAAGCATTCTCTCCATTCCGTTTGATACCATTCGCCCCCATTGACTGTGAGGCACGTGCCAACAGCATTGCCTTGCCTACCTGGATTGGAGAGGGACTGTACCCCATATCTGGTGTTCACTCGAGGCCACGCGCTTGCTCTCGGGAAATGGAGGGGTCGGTACGGGCAGTGTCGCATGTCCAGGGTTCGACTGCAGGTGGTTGATTGTATCATTGCCAAATATGCCGTGCCAGCCCGACTTCCCATAGTGATGCCCCAATCACAGAGCACCTGCAAGCTCAGAGAGCCATCTATGGAAGCTTTAGACACTCACGTGTGGCTACTTGACCTGCAGCCCACACACACACGCCGCGAGCGCTCGACTGGCTGCCTCCGCGATCCCGGGTTTCTGGTCCATCAGGACTAGTTGGTTGCGTCTTGTTCAGTGATCAATGGCAGCTAGAGATTTGGATGACAGGGGAGATAGGTGCTCCATGCCGCAATCCCGTGCGTGCACCACATGCGCATTGGATGCCTTAGGTAACATTTGACTGGACGGAGTTGACCTGAATGCAAATGCGCCCAATGCCCCTATTCTACATAGGTACCTTAAGTACACTCTGATGCAAGAACCTCATGTCACTCGTGCGAGTGCGCACCTTCCCTTGCCTGTCTGCATGTGCGAGTCTGGGCAGGCACGACCAGGCTGCCAGCATGGGCAAGGGCAAAATGCCGTCGACGTTTCCTTGGAGCATCTCGTCCGTACGATACGAGCACACGCATCCGCCCTTGTCCAATTCTGCCACCCAAGTTGGCTTCTCGCATCTGCCCTTGTCGAATTCCCCTCCCAGCCACCCATGCCCGATCCTCCCCCCGTCCGACCCAATCCCCATGCGAGCCATCTACGGTATATGCAAGTAATACCACCTCGCAATTTTGCGGCTTAGCCGGACATGCCGCGTGGGCGACGAGTCTGTGCAGATCCTCCATGTCTGACTGTCAGACGGGAGGGCTGACTTCTCTTTTTTCGACGCCTCTTACAGGTCCCCGGCTGGACCTCCGAAGACGGCCAGACACTCTGGCAACCGTCAACTTGTCGCCAGGGCCAGCTGATCACACGTCGGCTGCTTCCAGGAGAATCCCATCTTGTGCGGCTGCTTCTGGCGGTGCTTCTGCCGCATCCAGGAGCAGTCGTCCCTACTTCGCCAATCGTCTCTGGCCAATCCGGCTCGTCTACCAAGTTCAGCAAGACACAGGCCCTGTTCACCTTTGAACCACTCACCCCGTGCCGCTACAACGCCCGCTTGTGCCCTCGACGCTGAATGGCCCGCAGTAGCATCAGCGCGCGGCCCCGCCATTGATAGACAAACACACGCAGCAGTCGCAGGGTCCGCGCTCCGGTAGGGGAGCCATGTTCGCTGCACGGACCTGGTTTCACGACATGGGGCGGCAGGCCGCCTGGTCACGAGAGCCTCTAGTCTAGAACCCTCGGCGTCGTCGTCCCTGTTTCCGTCCCGGTCCCCTACAATTCCTGGGCTCTTTCTGCCTCGTTTCTCTCAGCTCGCCGGTGCCGCGGCCCACCCTGCCGCTGCCGCACTTGCCGTTGTCTCTGCCACCACCTCAGCCGCCCGCTGCCCCTCGACTTTTGTGATCGATCAACCTCAGAGACGGCCACGTTCCCAACCCGTGTCTTGAACCCCATCCCGCTTCGTTTTGGCTCAGGCGATCTGTGATGTCATCTGCCTGGATGCCCCAGCTAGCTTCGCCCGCGAGCCTAGTCCTGAGTTGATCGCCTGCGCCGCAAACTGGGGCCTTTCGACTCCGCCTACTCCCAACGCACGGGAGTACAAGAAGGACATGTAGGTAAGTGGGTTTTCTGACATGACCTCGCCCTCCCTACGTGGACAACTCTGGCCCTCTCTGTCCATTCCAAGACGTGGGCACGTGGGCTAAAGACAAAGACCAACAAGAGACCACAGCATGCTAGTACTCGTACACTAGATTCCCTCTTCCCACCTGGCCCCTGTGGTCGCCCCATCTTGTCTGTTCCTGGCATTCAAATCGATACCGAGTCCCCCACTTAAGTCTTTCGAAACGTCATAAACGCAGACACACCTACCCACCTGTATCTTATTGAAAGACGTACTTGCCTGACTCGACTCGACTCAAGAACCCCCCATCCTCAAAGAAAACCCAGTTCACTTCTCATACGATTTCGAAAAGAGAACGGATATGGCAATCATTACCGACCCACTGGCTCGGAGCTCCGACTCGGTTTCCCTCGAGACCCCCAAATCGGGGGAGGCCGACGTCTTCCGCCGCATCGCCATGCTTCTGGGCCTCTGTTCCAACACCATCCCCACGGGTAGTGCCAGCTTCGAGTACATGGCCGAAGGTGCAGCCAACACGGTGTGGACTGTCCGATTTCATGCCGATAGTAGCTTAGCCGCCCATGACGGCGCCTACATCTTGCGTGTTCGCAAGGACCTGCCGACGTACAGCGCACGCACCACAGTTACCCAGATCGGAGAACGCATCGCGCCGCTGTTCAAGAGCGGTCCCAGCCTTCTGCTTCCTCTGCACCTGTGTCGTCTGTCAAGCCCGACGGTCAACCGCCTCGACTCGCAGCTGCGCGCTCTCGAAGCGTCGGGCGCCCGCCCCGCTGAGCGCCGAGGGACATACCACCCAAGCTTTGCCAGGAGCCCGAGGCCATCCTCATGCCGAACTTACGACACGGCCCGGGCCTCAACATCGAGCTCAAACCCAAGTGGTTGGTACAGAGTCCCAGCGCTCCGCACAATGCTCGTCGCTGCCGCACATGCGCCCTCAGCCCTTGGAAGCGCCAGAAAGGCAGTGGCTCGGGGAAAGGGGACATGGGTGCATGCCCTCTCCACCTTCTCAGCAATGACGACTCCGAGGGAGGCGAACTTGCTTCCGCTCTCGCCAACTTGTGGCCGGGCGGTGCTGACGACCCAGTTGGCCTGGCCGCCTTCACACGCGCTTTTCGAGACCGCGTCCAGCCTTCGTTACGCTTCCTGCAGAAGCTGCAGCGTCAGCGGAACGCCGTCGGTCTGCACCACTTTCAGCGTGGCGTTCAGGCTTCAGAAGGAGATGACCAGACCCAAGGCCATGACTTTGAGGTAGCCATGGCCATTCGCGATTGCAGTGTCTTCATCAAGGCGGTTCCCAGCGCAGATGGCAGCTCTGTGGAAATCCGCGCCGTCCGCCTGATTGACCTCGACTGCAAGTGCACCGACGACGCCAAGCTGGCGAAATGGTCTCATGTCGAGGGCGAGCTCATCTCTGGCGGCTGGTACTCGGCTGAGGGGCGCGCAAGCGTCCGGTGCGCTGTTGCCTGCCATTGAGAGAGAGAGAGAGAGAGAGAGAGAGAGACAGCTTCTCAACCAGCTGGCTACCCAGCCGGCCAGCCCCTGCTCCCTCCATCATGGAGATTGGGAGGGTGGAATGCAGGCCCTTGATTTATTACATTGCGCAGGCGGCGTTGGAGATGTTTTCTTGGTGGCGGTGGCTTGGATATCGATCGAGTCCTTTCTTTGCATCCTCTTTACCGACATTTCGCTTGCTTAGGAGGGGACGAAAGTGGTGGTGGTGTTCGTCATCAGCCAATCCTCCCCTGGCAACTACTGGATTGGGGGTTTTCATTGGGTCTGGATCGAGCTGCATGCATGCAATCTGCATATTGAGGAGTTGGCGACTGTTTTCAGAGAAGCAGGGATCGAGCATGTGGACTCTGGGGTTGTTTTGTGTAACCGCATTATCTCACGCCTGTTTATTTTTTTCTGTCCCCTCTTTCTTTCTATTGCTTCTGTTGTTGACTGCATAACCAGGAGAGCCCAAGAGCTCGTCTGGGGCCAAGGGATGAAAGTTCCGCAATCAAGGTGGACGGCGGCATCGGACATCGGGGCGCAATCATGATTGCAAGACTGGGACCACGGCGCAGTGGCAAGACACGGAGCAAATTGCATGGGGTTACATTTGTCTGACATTTCAGCCGCCTATAAAGGGGATTGCGGTGCGAGCGATAGCGAATCATGCTCTAGAGTTTCAAACACGTTTTCTTATCTGAATAGCCTCTGACAGCTTGAGGGGCCATCCCTTGTGAGGGACACTGCGACAGACAACAATGGCATCAGCCTTGTAACGATTGCACTGGATGCTGATTGATCTTTGGCGGCAGTCGAGCAGCAAACCGGCTCAAGTCTGCGCTTGCAGCGTGGATGACTTCATGTTCAACGTGAAAGCTGTAAGAGTTTCGGGGGTCTGCTCAAGAACCTCGAGACGTTGCCACCGCCAACTCGGAAAGGGCAGAGTCTAGGGTTACTGGACCTTGTAAGTTGGCCCCAGTGCCTGTCCAGTCTATTTCAAGGGCGGCTCGGGATGGCGAATGAGCCGCAGGTGAGCAGGGTTCCGCGAAGAAGAGGCGACGAAGAACAAGGGAAGTGGTTGGTGGGCCTGCTAGGTACCTACTCGTAGGTACCTACCCCCCGTGGAACCGGCTGACTTGGGCGCTTTTAGGTACCTCCACTTGCCGGCGGACCGTCGCTCTGGGGAATCGTGGGAATTAAGCAATGACAAACGGCCGTGGCGAATGGCGGTGGTGGCTAAACCATATCATTCCCTTATACGGGCAGCACGCGGAAACCCGTCATGATCCCATTGCCGCTATCGGTCCGGCGCATCGTTATTACCAAGCAAAACAGCGCGCGGTAAAGAGAGAGAGAGAGAGAGAGAGAGAGCAGCCATTGACCGCATCGCGCGCGTCGGCGACCGGGATCGTTGACTTGTTTGCACGCCGCCGCCGCCGCCGCCGCCGCCGCCGCCGCCACAACACATGATTTCTCAGGTAGGCAGTACAAAAACTCCACGCTGGCAAGGTCAAGTCGCCGCCGCCGCCCGGAATGGCTGGATGCTGCCGCGCCCCCTTGGCGACATGGTTCGTCGGCGCTGTGGATCTTTCTTTGCCCCTTTTCTTGAGTTCGCTGGTCTACGTTGAATTGTTTTAAGCGCTGGCCGTTTACTCGTAAGCCCATCCCCCTCGGTGCGTCCAATCCTTCCACCCGCAACATCCCTGATTCCGCCGCCGCTTTCAATGTCCGTGGCTGGCTCGCACCCGCGACGATGCGTCTGAAGGGCGCTCTCCGCGCCCTCCTCGCCGCCTGCTGCCTTTCTTCGGTCCATGTTGCGCTGTGCGAGTTGCACAACGAGCCTCGGTGAGTCTCTGTCTCTCTCAACTCCTATCTCTTTCCCCTTGTTCTCTGGAATCGAATCGAGGAGGAAATTAGGGTTCTCTGATTTCGTATGAGAGAGAGAGAGAGAGAAGACAAAAGAAGGCAGCACTTTAGTCAAGAGCTGACAGCAATATCCCTCCAGCCAAAGGAACAGCGATGCTTCGCGGCAGATACTGAGCCCGGCGGGCCCGAGGAGGCTCGGGTTGTGCCAGAGACGAGCCCTGTAGGACAAGCGACCGGGAGGAGCAACGACGTGAGCCCCGAGGCAGACTACCAGGACAAGCAGCACAGCCGCTCTCCATCGACATGGACAACGAGGCAGGAGACTAGTCTGGATAGCCGGGGGTGGAACCCTTTCTCGAGCCCGAAGCAGAAGCCGAAGAAGAAGAAGACACCGCCTCCGCAGTCCAGCAGCCGCAGGAAGAAGAAGCCCGCGCGCCCGTCCAGCGGCGAGGTCGACGACAAGCAGCCGCCGAGGCGCAAGAAGACGCAGGTAGCTGGAGAAACGAGTTCCGAAAAGAGGAAGAAGAAGAAGAAGAAAAGGCCCGGGCCCGCGCAGGAGGGGCCGACCAAGGTCGTTGGCAAGAACGAGATCAAGTTGTCGGAAACGGCGTCGCTGCAGGGCCACACGCGCGCGTCCGTCGTCCTGTTCGGCCTGGTCGCCGTCTCGCGCGGCGGCAGGAAGACGCGCCGCATGCTCTGGGCCTGGAAGTACCCGGCCAAGGGCCAGAACCCCGGTACGACGGCCACGACAACGACATGCTCAAGGTCATGGGCTCGCTGCGCCCGAGACTCGAGGAGTCGGTGGCCTGGACCCTCGAGCACGCCGAGCGCGCCGGCCTCGTCGTCCTGGTCGGCGCCCCGCGCGACCAGGTCGCCCACGACCCGCAGTACGCCTGGGTCGCGTCCAACCAGCGCGACGTCTTCAAGGACTTCGTCGGCTGGGTCGACGAGTGGCGGCCCCGGGGCTGCGAGGCGTGGTACCGGGTCATGGCCACCTCGGCCAACGAGGCGCGGTACGCCCGGCTCGTGCTGCAGGGCCCCAGGAGCTCCGAGGTCGCGGAGAAGAGGATCAGGATGAAGAAGTGGGAGGCCAGCGTCGACGACTTCACGAGCTTCGACCGCTACGTCGACGCCTGGGAGCACCTCGGCGAGGGCCAGGTCATGGACCAGGACGCCATGGGCATGGACACTGGCGAATACTTTTGACGAGGCCTCGTGGAAGAGGCTGCCCGGTGGACGTTTACTGTCGGGTCGGGTGCTATTGCTGTATTCATTGTTGTAATGCCAATCGTTTTACGGCCCCTAAGCAATCTGGACCGGACGTCTGCCGTCCTTGTCGCTCCGGCTTCGCTTTTATCCGTGGTCTGACCTCGTGAATCTGGCGTGAGCAAATTAGTTCAAGAGTCGATATCATGGTTCGGGCGCCAGTGTTAAGGTTGCTGGCTTGATTACCTGAGTAGGTAGACAGGGACACCCCTCAGAAAGAGCGCGAGACATGACGGCCCCGGTCTCCGTTTGAGAAAGGAACATCCAATATTGATTGTGAAGCAAACTCGTTACGCAGAAGTTGATTATGGATATGAATGAAGACCGTCCCGAATTACTCCTCAACGCCTTCCATGGGCTCTCCCTCGTGCATCGTCTCTTCAATTTCCTCGTCCTCCTCGTCTTCCTCTTCTTCTTCGTCTTCCTCGTCTTCTTCTTCGCCATCCTCATCCCTCTCCCCTTCGTCATTCTCGCCATCCTCCTCTTGCTCCTCTTGTGCGTCATGAAGCGTTTCTTCGCCAATGTCTTCGCCTTCTTCATCCACCTCCTCCCCTTCGTCTTCTTCAGCCTCTTCCGCTTCCTCGCTGTCCTCATCCTCATCCTCGTCCTCGCCCTCGCCCTCGTCCTCGTCCTCTTCTTCCCCCTCTTCTTCTCCCTCATCCTCAACCTCGTCCTCGTCTTCATGAACACCTTCGCCTTCAACAGCAACCTCAATCTCGTCACGTCCCTCCTGCTCTTCACCCTCTTCGTCCTCAAGTTGCTCTCTAGCATCTTCAAAATGCTCAGTCTCATCATCATCCTCTTCTTCATGCCCACCCTCGCCTTCTTCCATCTCCTCATCTTCTTCAACCTCCCCTTCGCCCTCGCCCTCATGGATCTCCTCGTCCGTTTTCGCGTCATCATCCTCACCTGCGCTCTCTTCCTCAGCCGAAGCCTCCGTCTCGTCCCCTTCTGCGGCACTCTGCCGTCGCGAAGCCGAGAGTTTCGGGAACATTAGGGCCTGAGCCTCCTCTTCATCCAGCAAGTCCTCTGGAGGGACATCACTGAGATCGCTCTCGTCATCTGCCGAGTCGTGGACGCTGCCTGGAGCAGAACTGTCTTCAGCCCCCTCGTCTTTCATTTCCACGTCGCCCTGCAGAACGCTTTCTTCGTGTTCGCCCTGCACAGCCACTTCCCCTCCTTCGCCATCACCATGTTCGCCATCGTCGGCGCCTTCCACGCCGGGAGCCCTGCCACTTGATACGGATCTGCGTGACTTGGTGGCGGGTTTCGGACCTTCCTGGGCCCGTACAACAGCCTGATCTGCTTTCCGGAGAATATCGGCCCTCTTGATCCCAATCTTGCGCGGTCTTTGTGCGGCATCGCTATGGGAGCTGGTCGCGGCAGCAGCAGGTGTGGCGCCCTCGGTGCCCGAGTTGTCTTGAGATGGGGGGTTGAGGAGACTGCTGAAGACGTTGGCGGGTTTGTTCTCCGGGCCCGCAGGTTTCTGCTCTTCTTCCGCGCCTTTGGTCTCGGAAGCAGCAGGGGGGTTCTCTTCCTCGGCACGCTTGGCTCTTTCGCGGTCTTGCTCCTCGAGAATGTCGGGGATAGGAGGCCCTGGCAGAGAGTCTTGGAGTTCCTCGTAAAGAGTGGCATAGCAAGCGACAATCAGCTCATCGATAGCCCCTGCCTTCATCAACCCTCCATTGAGCTTCTTCAGCTCAATCGCATCCTGCAGAGCGGTGAAAGCGCGATGTGCGGATCCTGGCTGTGATGCCCACTCGCTCATCTTCGCGCCTACCTGGTCGAATTGTTCAGGAATCATGTTTTTGAAAGCCTCCTCGCGCTCTTCAATCTTGTAGATAGTCCGCAGCAAACCCAGATAAGACTCGGAACAGGACTGCCACATGTCGGCAAAGTGATAGAAGTCCGCGCCCTTTTTGCGAAGGCGTCGGAGCAAGGCCTCGAAGTTGACACGGTCCTTCAACACAACAAGCAAGCGGACTGTGTACTTGACGTACTGCTCAGTGTAAACGTGGTGGCGACCTGGTCGCTCCGCGTCACACTTCCACACGTTCATGACCATGGTCTTTGTCAGCATGGACTCTCGCAGAACGGCGAAGGCTGCCGTTGCACGGTCTTGCTCGATTTCAGGGGATGCGGCGGGGCTGTCAACGGTGTCTGAAGCCCTGTCGGGGCTACTGGGCGCCTCGCCCACTTTCAGAGGATCCCCGTACAATATTCTGGCGTGCCGCATGATGATGCGATGCTGCCAATTCGAGCGGTCTTTCTCCTTGAGGTTGCCAAGGGCCTTGATGACATAGGTCTTGTAAGCTTCCTCGGGCGCATCGCCTTCGATCTTGGGCGCATCCTCGCCTTTGGTTGCAAACGGCTGGCGATGCATGATATCGACGGCTTCCTGCATCTTCATGTCCCCGCGCACTACAAGCTTGTGCAGTACTGATACAATCTTGTAGTGAGGCTCGAGAACAGGGTCCTGACCGCCACGGGGTTTTGGTAGAGCAGAAACAACCTCAATCGACTTCTCCAGGGCTTCGATGACGGTTTCCATAGTCGGTCGCGACTGTCGATCCTGGTGGTCCAGGGACGTGTATGGCTTCTGGTACATTTTCCAAATGCATTTCGCGAACATGAAGGGGTTTCTTGAAGCCGTCAGTATTTCGCCCCGTGTTGAGTGAGAGATCACGGTGTCTGACAAGACGACTTACCTCCAAGCTTTTGGTTTCACGGCCATGGCCTTTTTGAATAATTTGGCAGCAAATTTCCATACCTTGTAGTCTTCCATCTGAGACGACAAGGTTTTGGCATCGGCACCTGTCTCGTTAATAACCCAGCGCTTATCCGCGTGCTTGAAGGGCTCCATTGCGAAAGGCTCTCGGCTTGATGCGTACATGCGCAGACCGAACTTGTAGTACAGGTCGTGGAGGGTGTCAATGGCTTCCTCGTCGTTTTTGTCGACAAAAACATTCTGGGAGTACGACAGGGCAAGGGTGTAGCAGTGAATAGAATTGCGCTGATACTTGAGAAGCTCGGCGCGTTCCTTATTCATCTTATCAGCAGTCCACAACACCGACTCGTCTAGCTCATAGTCGAAGCATTCGGCCAGACGAAACCAGGCGTCCCACTGGTCGGGCGTGAACTGAAGCTGCTGACGGAGGAAGGTAGCGCCGATGCGGAGATCATCTGTTGCGCCAGGGGTCTGTCTGCGATTGAGGTCGACTCCCTTGAACTTGCTGAAGGCAATCATGCCGAGCAAGAAGAACCATTGATGCTTGGCCAAGGCGCTATCAGGGGTGTTGACGATGACGGCGTCAATGGTGACATTGCCGCGCAGCGCCTGGTATAGCCTCAGAGGCAAGATGGGCTGTTGCAACAATGAATTGAAATTCCGCAGGTTGTGAATGAGCTGCTGGTTCGACTTGGTCTGTCCAATCGCCTGCTGCATGTGCTCAATGGCACCCTTGAGATCTGACTTCAGCAGATCCTTCATGGGCATGTGGTTGGCAATGGAGGCAACCTTTTCGACCAAAGCCACAGTATTCCGCCTCTCGAGCTTCTCCGACGGACAGCCGTGATCCTCGGCTTCCCAGATTCCGAGCCCAAGTTTCAATCCGTACAGATCGTACAGCACTTGGCCCAGGTAGTCTTCCCAGTTTTCGATGCTGGTCTTCTTTAGAATCTCGACGCGCATCATCTTCAAGAAAATCTTGTTGGAAGCCTTGCAGAACTTGCGCAGGCCAATCACTTGATGAACGGCAGCCAGATAGTCGGCGGCGGTGACCTCGGGGTTTGCGAAGACTCCTGGATTTTGGGCAATGCCAAACTTGATCATGGTGTAGAGGAGCGACCAATTCCTGACCTGTATTTCGCGCAATTTGGCCACGTACGCCTGAAAGGTTTGAGATGTCGACCCGTACTGCGCCATACCGACACGAACCTCATCCTCGTGTAAACAGACAATATGCATAATGCAGGCAAGTCTGGTTAAGCTAGCCATGGAGGATTTGAGATGGTCCACATCAACAATTTCGAATGCGGCCGGGTCATTAAGCGCCATTCCAAGTGCATTGATGAGATTCTCGTCCAAGAATTTGAGCATTTTCATCATCAGGGGTCTTCGGCCTTCAAGTGTGGCACCTGAAAATGTCTCAGTCTCAAAGTCTGCGACGATCATCTCGATGCTCTTGAGCTGACACGAGAACTGTTTGGTGGGATACTCGATGGCTTGATACGCCTCGCCCAAACGGTTCCAGAGGAACAAGCGAAGCTCGGTGCTAGTTCCTTGCAGAAACTTCCAAAGATCACGAAGACTCTGCGTGGCTGTATCACATAAAGGAAGGCCCTTAGGTGTCTCGTTCTCATGCCCCTTTTCTTCGCTGGCCTGCTTGGACTTGGTCGAGTCTTCTTGGTGAGGCGCCGAAGGGGCATCGATCGCCTTTGTCGGAGCTTCAGCGTCGGTGGTATGGACAGAGGATGGGTTCAGGACGGGCTCCAGGCTTTCAATGACAGAAAGAGGATCTTTCATGTCGTCTTGGAACAAGCCAAGGAAAAAATCCATTGTCGTGAGCTTCGAGATTTCTCTTTCGGCCGCGTGGGCGGATACTTCTGGCATGATCGCGTTGTTCGGAAGCTGTATATTGACGACCTCTGGCTCCTCGACAAGAGTATCCCGAAGACTTTTCCAGCATTGGAGTACGTGATCCCTCGAGACGCCTTCAGTCAACGTCACAGAAAAGACTGCTGCCCAAAGGAACCGGATCGACCTAGAGCGGGCTGCTGGCCCGATTCGCTGCTTGCTCATGGTAGCTGCCAATGAAAAGGCACGTCCTAGACGCCCTTTAGTCTCCAAGCGAACGATCTCGTCGACAGCACTGTTGGGGTTCGTGATGCGCTCGTACACGTCCAAGTGAAGCTCGAATAACATCTGGCTTATCTCATCCAGAACGTCCACCATTGAGTCGTCGGAGTTTCCATGGCTTTGGACTTGGCTGAGTTCGTGATTCAGACGAGCATGTATATCTTCGTCCAAATGACTGATGAGCTGGACGCAGGCCGTTTTCATGGAGTCGGACCATTTGGTGGCCAAGTAGCTTTTAGAAGCATGGAGCAGCCAGTCAAATGCCACGTCCTGCATCCCCAAACCGTTGTTGTTGACTGCCGTGATGAAAGCCTTGAGCCCTTTGGTGTTGTCGAAAGCGGGGGTTTCTGTCTTCTTCTGGGATCCTGGCTTGGCGTCTTCGAGGAAGGACGAAAATCCAACAGAGGAAGTTTCCTTCTTACTTAGCAGAACCTTGATGCTGTCCTCGTCGTATTTCTTGAGAGACTGACGCAAGTCCATCATAACCGGGCGGTCGAACTTGGCAGCACGGTTTTCCAATGCACAAGAGTCCAGAATCTCGGCGACGCGCCCCAGTGTTTCCTGGTCAGAAACACCCAGCTTCTCCACAAAGTCGCGAGTCTTCTCAAAGAGGGTCTTATCCGCGGTCTGGAAAGGTTGGAGCTGGGCGGCGAATTGATTGGTGGTGCTGATGGCTCCATCGGCAGCCAGTGACTGCTGCTGACGCCGGATTCGCTTGCTGCGTTTCTGGTCGGCGACCTCTTCGTCGTGTGCAGCACCGCCACTCGCTGCAGTATCGGCTATACCGGCAGTTGATTGCGAGCGTTTCCGGGAGTTGGATAGACTCTTCTCGCCTCCCACTCCGTCTTGGCTAGCACCGTGTCCGGAGCGAGGCTCAATGGGTGAGTCGGTGCCCTCATCTTTGGTGGCATTCGTTGGAGAAGCACCTTCATCTGCGCTGGTTGACGTCCTATCTTGTTTGTTGTCGGCGTCCTGCTTTGCTCGATTGGCCAGTTCACGCTCGGCTCGGGCTCGGGGGTATCTGGAATATTTGGAAGGTCGATAGTAATTGGGGCACCGCTGACTCCATCAGAAGTGACATGGCGCACAAGAGCCATGGCAAGGTCTGCCCATGAGGCGGTCTGCGACTGGAGGTGTATTGACTCTAGAGTATGCTCCTTGAGGGCCGAGGACAGCTTGGAGCCCCCCAGGGATTTGGTATGATCGGGCAAGAAGGGCATGGGATCCATGTATTTGGCCAGAGCAGCAGGCATTTCGCGCCTCAGATATGGTGTCATGATGGGATGCGTGAGAGCCACGTCGTCGGACAAGACGGCCAGCTGAGCCTTCAGTTGCTCGCCAGCGAAGCCTTCAGCCAGTGAAGGCGGCTCGACTTCATCAATCGCAGGGTCGTCATCAAGCTCAATGGCAGCCTCTAAACAGTAGCGACTGGTCCTCGCGCTGCCCAGATAGGCAGCCAAGCGTGCGGTACGTCTCCAGAGCTCGGCATCAGAGGGGTCGTGATCGAGAGCGCTGCCGAACTCGTGCAATGCTTGTTGGGCGCGGGCGAGCGTGTCGGCGTCGGAGACCTTTGCCTCGTGATCGGGCGCTTTTTTCACTTGACGGCGAATGTCGTCAAGAAGAAACTGGGCATGATTCTTATACGCAAGATAAAGAGTCTGGGGCAAACTGCTTCCTGAGCCATCAATGTCGGCGGCACCGCCGTCGAGGGCCTGGGCAAGAGAGAGGTCGAGCGGCAGCTGGGCAGAGTCGGTTTGACGATCGGCGCGCTCGAAATCGGTGGCATTCTCGGGCAACTTGAAGACCTCGGACTGGAAAAGAGACTCGTAGGCGTCCTGCGCCTCGTGGTAATAACGTGGGCCTTGGGCATGAAACTTGAGGGCGGTCTGATAGCGCTTCAAGGCTTCATCGATCTAGAGGGGCGAACGATGGTCAGGCGACATGGCCAATACTGAAGTGGTCTGGAGACGAGTACTTACCTGAAGCTCACGAGTCGTATCTATCTCGTCGACGACGTTCTCCTCGGGCTCGAGGTTGATGGCAGAGAAGGCGGGCTGGCAAGACAGAGGGGTGGCTATTAGCGATCCTGGGTCGTGGCCATAGCCTTGCGCCGCACGCGGGGAAACTTACCATGTCGGCAGCGGGGACTCGGGCAGGTGAAATGCCGTCGAAAGCCAAACAGAACAGGTGAATCGATTGTCGGCTCGGTGGCGGGCGGCGCTGCGGCAGAAGAGATCGCTGTGGTCATCTATCGCGCGAACATTGTACTAACTCGAGCTCCACGCGAGAGACGCGACTCGGTTGCGTCAGCGCGGAGAAGGTCGAGCCGTGGACATGAAGTTTCGTGGGTATAATTGATCCGCTTCACTGTCGCGAGCGAATTCGCACAACGGTGACTGAGTCGGCAGAGGTGGTGGCTGGGTTCTAAAATGCAATGCAAGTTTGAAGTGAAGCATTTGGAGCCAGCCAGGCACCACCAAACGCGGCTTTCTACACCTGCCGGTGACGATTCCCATGCGCCAGAACCGCGAGGACCCGTCCGGGATGACGGTACGAAGTGGTACCGGTACTAGCTCTGTTTCTTGGTTGTGTGTCGGGTCCGGCGAAGTACACGTACCCTGTCCCTGGAAACGGGCATCGGGGCCATGGATCACGTCAGGCCCGCGGTGCCCCTAGTAGCTTTGAGGGCGCGCGTAAAGTGCGGGCAGCTGAAGGTGATGTAGAGCATGGCTATCTATGTTGGGGTGCTTGCAGCGCTGACATCCGCAGAGGTTATACGCGCGGCTTCCTGGAGAGTACGTCCGCTCTAGAATAAGATGTTGTGTACACTGTTGCGCTCAGCCACATCCATCCAGGCCAGCAGAAAGGACGGGAATCGCATCAATGATTGGAGGTATCGGATGGCCCTGAGGGCACGTAAGTGTACCCACGTATCTCAGGTACTCGTACTCCGGTGAGGCTGGGGTACCAATCGGTGGCGGATCCCTGAACGCAGCCCTTGAGCTGCAGCTCAGGTCCCGGGCGAGCCCCATCACATGGCGCCCCATAACGCAGCCGCCCTACGATCTCCATACGCCATCTACGAGTACCCGGTACGGATACGGATGCACATCTATGTATTCGCAGGTCGCCTGCCGTGCGCACCTCACTGATCCAGGGAACATCAGTTGTTCGGATAAGGTAGCTGCAACGCTGCTCAATCAGGCTCTACTCGTAGAGAAGCCAGGCAGATACATGCCACATGGGATGATCTGAAATGGTTACGCTCGGCAGGTGACTTGGAAATACTCCCTCTTGAGTTCTCCTTTATCACAGTCGGCCTCGAGATGGCTCCCTATGACGGAATGAAGCACACGAAACATGCTGCAGTGGTTTAAGTGCTCACGACCTTTCCTCTACTTGCATCTCGCAGAGCCGTTGCACGAGTAGACTGAGTCCAAGGTCAAGGCCGAAGCCGCGTCTGTTGTTACTCTCTTCGTCTATGAGCACAAGCTGGCTCAACAGAGCGGGAGCTGGTCTGTGCCTCTAGGAAGCCTGACGGGGAGATTGCGACTCCGAGTGGACGTCTCGTACAATCATCAGGTGTAATTAGGGGCCATTGGTAATGGTCGATAAGGTACCTACCTGGGTCGCGATCTTCAGGCCCATGACATGTAAGAGCAATGCAGCCAATGGATTGGAATTTCTGCGACAGACGAAGGTGCATCGTGACAACGACTCAACTTTGAAGATTATGACAAGTCTACGTAGGAGCACATTTCCGATCGAGCCATCATACAGAAGCAAGTCAACTAGGAAGGCAGGCATTCAATTGATTAGGTATTCTTCCTCCTTTTCACATGTACCAGTCCAGTGGAAGCAGGGCTCTCTCCAGATTGCCTTTGCCTTGGTGATGCGAGACTTGTCCACACCACGGGCAAGCGCGGCCCCCTGTGCTGGCCTCCAACTACCGTCCAGTGGCAGTGGCACCAGTGCCGCCGTACGTACCACCTTCCAGACCATCTGCGCAGCCTAATATCCACATCCGCCCGCGCCGCGTGGGCGCACCCGCCCCCCGTGGCTGCCACAGCCGCAGCCGCCAGGCACCTCCAGGTTCCTCTCATCCACGATGGACACTTGTTGACCAGTGGAGGCCGACAACCCAACTGCCGCCTTCTGGACCTCGCGCAACCACAACTTGGGTCCTCCTTCAGCCCTCCCTGCGATCCCGAACTTCCCCAATTGTCACCCTCACCCTCGCCTCCGCCTGCTCGCCCACTCAGCCCCCGCTGTGGAGAGTCGCATGGTGCCAGCCTGCTCGCCCTGAGAGCTCGCCCCGTCCACCTCGCCCAGACCATGATCTGAGCCTGGCCCGGCCACCCACCTCCACCACTTCAACAGTCTGCAAGCTCTCGCTCTCTCGCCGCATTGCATCGCCATAGTCTGCCCGGCTGCTGATCAGTTGCCCCGGCACCATGCCCGCACCCGCCGTTCCAGAGTCAGTCCTCCACATCCGCCCTCGTTGCTCTGGACCTTGCGTTGGAGCCCCCTCCCCTGAATGTGCATCTGCCCACAAGCTCTCCTCGGCGCACACGTCTTGGTGACCTGCCAGATCATCTTGGCCCCCTGTTCCGCCGGCTTGCGACACGGACGGTTGCTCACTAATATCTCTAGGATCTCCGAGGAGACTTTACACGAGTCTATTGACGCCCGAACCGAGACCCTGATTGCCCTGCGCGAACTCGGCCCTCCCGACCTTGTCCACCTTCTCAAGCAGAATGTCCGCAGTCCCCAGAAGCTTGCTGGTGTCTACCACCATGTCACTGGCGTCGACGCGTCCTCGTCGGCCAGCTTAGCCGCATACATCAACACCTTGACGTATCCAGAGAGCGGTGCGACGCCGGCCAACAAGATAACCGAGGGCCTCTACTGCTGTTACAACGCCTTCTCTCGTCTTGACATGCGCGTCCACGTCACCATCCCTGGCACCGTCGAGAGTTACTGCGTCGATGAGCGAGGCGACAAGCGCAAGGCCACCGATGACTTGTGGCTCGAAACCTACCTCTGCAGCGTCCTGCGCGCATACTCCTACGCCGACGATGGCAGCGGCGACACCATCCGCAAGATCATGGGTGTCAGGCGCTTCAACCCGGTCACCACCACCGAGACTGAGCATCGCTTCCTCAGTGCCGCCGAACAATTGTTCTTCAGAGGTCAGATCACCCTTCTCTTTTGGCGTTTCGCTAGCACCACCGTTAACCTGTGCGTTGTCCAGGCTGGCAGCTCGGCTCCGACTCGGTTGTCCAGGTCCCAAACAATGTTTCCAACCACCTTACGACTGGTCTTCTCAAATATTTTTACACCACTGGTCGCTTTACTTCAGCTATCAATCTCTTCGAGAAACTGCGAACTCAGAACGTCGAGGTATCCTCTCTGCTTGCCAAGGTTCTTTTCATGTGCAATGAGGAAGTGTCAGGGGTCAGAAATCTCTACCAGGCGCTCAAAGACTCCCCAATGGACTATGTCATGCTAGACACACAAGCCGAGTTTCTTCTGAGGAAAGCTCTGGCTTCCGAAAACGCCGAGCAGAAGGAAGAAAGGCTCAAGATGGCTCTTGGCTGTGCTGACCGCAGCACTATCGCTGCCCCCAGCGAGTTTGGCACCTGGGCTCGTCTGGCGCAGGTCTATGTCTCCATGGAGGACTGGGAAAACGCCCTGACCATTCTCAACTCGTGTCCCATGTTCACCTATCAGGACAAAGATGCCCCCATCATGCCCGAACCTAAGGATGTCCACCTCCCCACTCTGCCCGAAACGCGGCTTGACGAGATTGACAGCGAGCCTGAGTCTCGCTACCACGAACAGGTCGACCCCAGCTTGTTGAATCTTCGGGCCGCCGCGTATCGCGGCACCTTCAAGCAAGCCTATGCTATCCTGACCGAGATGACCTCCAAGATTGGCTGGGATCAGCTCCTCAAGATCCGAAGCAATGTGTTCGTCATGGAGGATGAGTACCGGAGTGAGAGAACAGACACGGCAGCTCCGCCCCCCAAACAACGCAACGCCAGCCTTGATGGGCTTCGGGGCACACCAGACCCGCACACAAACGGTAACCAGAGTGAGAGCGAAGGAGAGGGCGAAGAGAAGGAAGGACAAGAGAAGAAGCCCGCCACAGAATCAGAAGAGGCCCAAACTTCGGCCAACAACGGTGAATCTGGCTCTACAGTGGAGAAGCCCGAGCATGCCATCGACCCCGGTGAGGTCAAAGCGGACGGCGATACGGTAAGACACCCACCGCACCGGGCTTGTCAGATCATTGACTAACTTCTTAGCAGAGTGCGACTACCGATGAGCATCTGTCGCGTCTTAACAACAAGCGTCTTTGCGAACGGTGGCTTGACAGCCTCTTCATGGTTCTGTACGAGGATCTGCGAGTGTACACCATTTGGAGGACACAAATGGCCCAGTACCGGGCACAATCCATGCAATACAAAAAGTCTGCCGAGGAATGGGAGATTCTGGGCGCCCTGGCGGAACGCCTGCAGCACCACGATGAGGCTGTCGAGGCGTACCGGGCTTGCCTGGCTGCGCGATTCAGCCCCAAGGCTCTCACGGGCATCTTGCGAGTCTACGAGAAGCAGAAGAACACCCGTGACACGGTAGCCGCTGTTATCCGACTTGTCACTTGGCAGTACCGCTGGTACTCGGAATTCTCACCGGAGCTTCTGCACGTCATCCGGACATTGATTGAAGAGGAGGGCGCTGTCAAAGTCCGGTCCATCATCCAGGCCACTAGCCTGCCGCAAAACGTTCTGGACCTTACTCATCATTACGCGGCGCTCTGCGCTACCTTCCGAAGCAGTGGGACAGACGGCTAGAGGCTCGTTCAGAGATCAATTGCTGGTCGGGGGATGCGCGCCCCAAGCATCAGGGCGCCGGTGACCAGCAAGTACAGTACAAGGCTCGCATCGCGGGGGTTGCGCAACGCAAAGCCATGAGGGCTAGCCGAGGAGCCGAGTCTTGATTGCAGCCAGGCACGCAACGATCTGTGGTTCTCAATATCCAGACATCTGGCGGACGCTCGCTTTCGGTCAAGTTTGCAGTCAACCAAAGTTTCGTAGCCGCTGCTGCGCCACGGCGGCAGCGATCTATTCCCATGTCGCAAACGCAGTGCTCTCACTACGTAATATAGATAATGTTGCCAATGGCTTCCGCAATTACATAGACATCGATGCCTGGAGCACTAGTAGCGACTTGTCGAAAAGATATGTCTACAGGGTCGGCAAAAGTGAATTTGAAATCTGGGCGTTTCGAGGCCATTTCATGCTTCCCGAGTCAACCTGTAAACACGCGCTGACTTTTGCTTCAGATACAGCACCAGCCATGAGATCACAGGGAAGAATCTTTGCTTCATTTGTAAAATATCTTGCTTTGTTTCGTGACATTCCTACGCGGTAAGCTGTGGTTGTCCATATCTCCAAGGGCCTCGTCCAGAGCAAAACCAACATTTCCCCATAACGAGTTGGCTGTACTGATTTTGTTGCCCTTGGTGTGTCTCGCGTCGAATACAGCCATCGCCCGGTGATTTGCTTCAAAGCAAGTTGAGACCATACCATTGAGAAAGGATGCAAGATCGTTGTGTTCAGGTGAAGGCACCCAGATATTGCTGACTCTTGCGCCGCCGGTCCTGTATTTCTGCGATTTCATGAAAGACCATGCAGGAATGTGAGATCAAGCATCGCTGTATCCTGAGGGCCGAACATTCAGGAAAGTAGAGCTGGAGCCGGAAAACGTAGGATCAAGTGAGGTCGATGGGAGAGACGAGACGTGATTCGCGTAGACGGTGTCCCCGGGCTTTTCGTACATCGGAGGGCAGAATGGGTCAAATAAAGAAAGCGTCGGCAATGTATACTGGGCTCGGGCTCATTGTCATGGGCGAAGGCTGGGAGGGGGCAGAGGGAGGAAGGAAGCAGCGTGCTGGCGTGCGTCTCGCTCTCATCTCCTCTTGGAGGCCTCGACCTTCTTAAGCTCCTCGCGCAGCTGCTGAGAAAAGTCGTCGGTCGTGTCGTCGTCGTCCCAGCTCTCCTCCCACAGGTGCTGCGTGTTGCCGCTTGCGGCAGCGGCCTCGGTCTCCTCGGCGGGCCAGTCTGTACGTGTACGTGGTGTCAGCGCGTGTAACGTCTCAGCGCGAAGAGGAACGGTTTTGATGGATGTGTGGCAATGTGCGCCGCGCATGCATACCTTCGACGGGGAAGTCCTCGAATTCGTCATCCTCCTCCAGAGCGGCGGCTGACTTGTTCTGCTGCTGTTGCGACTGCTGCTCCGTCTTGGGCTCGCTGGCCTTGTCCGCGGGCTTGGTGCTGTCGGTAGCCATGGTGTATCTGGACCTGGATCGAAGGCGCAAAGTGGAGTGTCTTCGCAAGAAGATGGGTGCTGACCGGCGGCTGGCTGGGTTGATGGTGATGTTGGGGGTGCAGCGTTGGTGTCGTCAGTCGAGGTTGAGGGCGGCTGGCCAGGCGGGATCCGAGGTGGCGCTGGGAGCTTCGCTGTTCACGGGCCACCCCACCATTGGATTGCCTGCGCACGACTGCGTTACAGCAGCTTGGAGATACGCTAACCTCAGCTAAGGTAGGCCGGAAGGTACCTCGCTGGACCCCACCGCACATGCTTGATTCGGCACCCTGGAGGGGATGGGTGCAAAGTACTCGTACCTTACTCTGCTACTCGTACTCTGTCTGTAGTCGTACGTAACCGGGTGCCTTCCATTCCCAGCTTCTCTGGGGCCGGTGGTGTGTGATTGCACCGGCCCACCGGCCCAAGAGTCTCTCAAGGTTGGTAATACCACTGGTCGGACGCTCGTAGACAAACGGCACTGGGTACGACACGACAACGGCGCAGTTCAGCTTCACGGCAGGCGGCCAGTCAGATCCCATGCGACTTTTGCACGGCGGGAGAAGGCCTAGACAAGGCGAGCCTCATGACTCAGGTGACGTGAAAATATCATTCTATGTTGACACGCACGCATGGCAACCTCGCCATCTGCCTTCTCATTTGCTTTTCGTGCGCCTCCACTAGGTAGCAAGTTGCGATACTGAAACAACAGCAGTCGATCAACTTTGATTCAACGCATCAAGAAGCATCAATGTAAAGACCGGGATCCTGTGGGCACAGACGACACAGATCAGATCGCTGGCACAGCAAGGTACGACACACGAGTGCGCCCCGCTCTGTGTCCCCGTCAAGAAAATAATGACAGAAAACTGATTAAGCAAACGCCTGGCATTCTTTGAATGTGCTGCAGATAAGGGACGCTGGAACTTGATGCTTGCCCTGGCCTGCGAGTTCGGCTATGAAGAGCGCCATCGGTGCGTGAAGCACCTGAACACCAACGCGGAGGCGTGTTGGCCTACGACTCGCACGAGCTTATTACTCGTACTGGCTGACAACTCTTTGAACTTAGCCACCCCTCCCCACCCCCACCAAACGACGTTGTTGCTCTTGTCAGAGATCGGATACGAGGACCACGAGCAAGTTCTGGCGTCGCCAACTGATGACGATACCCCACCTCCCGATTGCGCGGCGGCACTCGCAGCATTTACTCCGAGCGGTACTCGTGCAGCACGTGGGCCACTATATCCCCACGACGTCATTCGCCCCGTTCCATGGCTCTGCAGCCCAGTCGGTACATTCGGTGGCAGTTGCCTCAAACAAAGTCCGCCCATTCCGGCGCTTCTGTACATCCGGTAAGGAAAGAGAGGCCCCCGGCACGTGCCTCCAGCTTCCAACCCAGGCTCCTGCCCTCTTGCAGATACAGGTACCTACTCGTAGTAGTTGTACTAGCATGGCATCCGTAGGTAATGAGCGTCTGCCTTCTGGAAGGTTAAGAGTTTGCGTGGACAGGTAGGTACTGTAGGTATTTCCGGGAGTATTCCAACGGCTCAAATTTGCCTCACTTTAAAGCCGTCGCACGTCCGCCTTTTTCCCCTGCCTCTCTCCCGCCCTTCGAAGCGAGAAAATCCCGACTGGTCTGACGTTGACCTGCTCTTCCGCTGCACGCAACCCACGACGCTAGGTTGGCTAGGACTGCACCAGCCCCGTCCCTCGCGTTTCGCCAGCCAGCCAGCGGTGGTTTGAGGACCCCGACGGCTTCGCCCTTTTGCTGGGCTACTAGCGCCGCCACGCGCGGGCAAGCGGCGACCTGGGCTGCGTTGCGGCTCGATCGACAGGCACGACAGGACAGCCTTTCGGCCGCCAACTCGACTAGCCGCTGTGCCCCAGCTCCCTCGACCCGCGGCTGGCTCGGTCGGGCTCAGCCCGCAGCCTCCGCTCCGTCCCACTCCAGCCCGCGCCAGTCGCCGTCGTCCCCTGCTGGTCCTTTGCTGCTGACGCCAACACACACCCGCTGCGGACGGGTCGCTACTGATATTCTCTCCTGCTCGCCTTCGCTTGTTGTCCACGGTTCTGCGTTTCCGTCCGCCTGCATTCGCTCTTCCTCGGCCGGAACCGTTCACAACATCTATCGTTTTCACCCAGGGCCTCTCTGCCGGGAATCCGCCACCATGAGCCCTCTAGGCTGGTTCCGGGGCTCGGCTTCCAAGCCCAGCACCAGCCCCGCGGCATCTCAGGTTGACTTGACCGCTGAAGAGATTGCCCAGATTCAGGATGCCATGCGCAGCGCCGCCCTCATCATGAACGATGACATTGAAGGTGCCGAGGAAAAGCTCAAGACGGGAAAGTCCACCTTTCACCAGCTCGGCCTGGGCGTCTGCATCTTCATGCGCAGCGTTCTCGGTGTGGAAAAATCCATCATGACCGAGGCGAGCACGCTGCTTGCTGATTGCGAGAACTCCGCTTGGTCCGGTATGAAAAAGGCGCAGAAGGAGGCCGGTACTTCGTCGCCGCTCCCCGGTCGCGTGTATTCGCCCGGTACCGAGTACGCTCTGGTCCAGGCCGAGGCTCAGCTCATGTCCACCATTGTCGCCCTGCTCCACGAGAGTCTGACTGAAGGCATCCGCGCCTTTTATAAGCTGCGCAAGGCCTACGTCGCCCTCGACGCGATCATGCAGGCTGAGGAGGCTTATTTCAAGCAGCATGGCACCAAGACAAACGGCTCGCAAGCCGAGCTTTCCGGCTCCAAACCAGTGGAGGCCGATGGGGCCGTAGCTGCTGGCAAAGACAACACGGAAGACAGCGATCTGGAGTTTGTGGATGCGCCCGAGGGTCACTCCGGCGAGCAAACCCCAATCACATATGAAGGACACTTGGCCAAGGAGAACGAGACGCAGGAGAAGCTGGGAGGCCTCTCTCTGAAAGACGACGCCGAGAAGCCGACGGCCGAGAAGCCGACCGGAGCGAAAGCCTACCTGGAAAGCAACGTCGATTCCAGCAATCTCACCAACGAGATAGACATCTTCATTCACAGCGGAGCCAACATGTGTTTCGGCGTTCTGATGTTGATTTTGTCCATGATCCCCCCAGCGTTCTCCAAGCTGCTCTCGATTGTTGGCTTCTATGGTGACCGAGAGCGCGGCGTGCGCATGCTTTGGCAAAGCACCCAGTTCGATAACATCAACGGGGCGGTGGCAGGCCTGATGCTCTTTGCCTACTACAACGGGCTTCTGGGCTTGTCCGACATTCTGCCTGATGAAGAGGACGTGGAGAAGGGCGCGGTCATGGGCTACCCCAGAGAGAAGTGCGAGGCTCTGCTGGTCAAGATGCGCGCCCTTTATCCCGAGAGCGGACTTTGGCGCCTTGAGCAGTCACGACTTCTGAGCAACAACCATGACCTGCCGGGTGCAGTCAGTGTTCTGAAGGACAACGTTGAGTGCAAGATGCGCCAAGTCACGGCATTGAACAACTTTGAGCTCTCGCTTGACTCGATGCACATTCAGGACTTCGCAGGGATGCGTGACAACTTCCTGCGTTGTGTCGAGCTGAACGACTGGAGCCACGCACTCTACTACTACATCGCCGGCTGTGGTGAGCTCGAGCTCTACCGGGAGGCATACCACGCTACAGGGGACAAGAGGGACGAAGCTGTGATCAAGGCGCACAAGAAACGCGTCGAGGAGCTTCTCCGCAAGGCCCCTACCGTTGCGGGTAAGAAGCGCTTCATGGCGAAGCCTCTCCCTTTCGAACTCTTTGTGCAGCGCAAGGTGCAGAAATGGGAAGACCGTGCTCGTTCCCTAGGCATTGACCTTGCGGATGCACCGGGTGTCAGTCCTTCACAAGAAATGTCGTATCTGTGGAACGGGCCGAAGAAGATGGCAACGGCGGAGCTCGAGCGCATGCAAGCAGCTCTTTCCTGGGACCGCTTGACGGCATCTGAGAAGGCGTGCAGTGCCATCCGTGCCGAGGCGGACGAGCAAGGCACTTATGACATCTGCCTTGCCACGGTGTTCCGACACATGGGCAAGCTGGCGGAAGCGCATAACCTGCTGGAGGGCATCCTTGCCAAGGACAGGTGGGTTGACCCTCGAAGCTCTATCAGGTTAGAAGAGAGTACTGACATTGGCTGCCACAGGAGTGCTTTCAAGGGCGCGAATGCGGACGATTACGTTCTGCCGGCAGCACATTACGAAATGGCGGTGCTGGCCTGGAGCGAAGTGCAGCACCCAGAGCTTGGTGCTCAGAGCGAGGCCGACGCGTCAGACAAGTCGGAGGGGGCTGCAGACAAGACGAAGCAACGACGCAAGAAGTTTGACGAATGCGCCGAGTGGCTCAACAAGGTGTCCAAGTGGGACGCTTATCTTCTGGATGCGCGATTCGGCATGCGCGTCAACACTGGCCAGGACACACTGCGGTGGTACAGGCGCGAGTATGAATGGGCACGTTGAAGCTCTCCTTGGGGAGGCGAATCTCGTGTTTGCAATAGACAAAGGCGATTTGCGACGAGAGGAGGGAAGCATCATCTTGGACATGCAAGGGAGTGAGGGACGGCACTGCCGAAAGACAGCAAGCGACAGCGTGCGTCTTTGCCTCCTCAGCGTATTGCTGTTGGGTTCTCGACTCAACTCGAGGCTACTTGGTCGATACACGGCGCATCAGACACTGGCAGACAGACATGTTGCCAGAGCATATAGAACACGATTTTGACGCAACAGGAGCAGGCTCTGGGCTTGAGGATTGTATTTTGTGTGTGCGTGTGCGTGTGCGTGTGCGTGTGTGTGCGCGCGCGCGTGTGTGTATGTTGGCTGTTGCGGTGCACAGGTTGTCGGGGTCAAGGAGCATCCGGCCTCACGTGGTCCAGTGACCCTGACTGGACTCATCTGTGCCGGCTTACACCTTGTCCAAGTGGGAAGACGAGCCGTGTGCGGCCGCCTGCGGTCACTGTGGGCGGTGCGGTCGCGGTTGAACCATCAGCGACAAAGCCAACTAAAATGCCTTTCACTTTTTTTTTACCAGGTCCTTCTTCCAAGTCCCTCCCAGTGGGGGAGGGAGCCACAGTCGAAAGTGCCTGGCTCGGCGGCCCCGTCAGCCATTCGCCGCGGTTGACTTGACTGCACGACACAAGGTCAGATCCCCCAATCGAAGCCTCAGCACTGTGCAACTTGCCAACTGCCCAATCCGAGCCGCCGCCGCCGCCACCGCCGCCGCCTTCGGCCATATGAAGTGCGAGGAAAGTGCAATTCGGAGCGCCAAGCACGCACGTGGTCAACCAACGACGAACGGGTCGCGATCCCGACGGAGCAGCTTTCGGCGCCGTTGCTTTGCCGCCAGCCGCGGCCCGCCCGCCCCATCCCTTTCACTTTATTACTTTATTTGGTGGGCGCAGGGGCGAGATATGGAAGCGCGCGGCTGCTGATTGCCCAAGCGCGTGGTCTCGCCACACGTGCTCAGGTACGGCACGGAGCAGTCACCCCAGTCATCCGCCCGCGGCCGCCGCCTCGCGGGCGGATATCCAACTCCAAGATGCACTGGGCGGGCCGTACGAGACTTGGGATGCACACTCATCAGGGGCCGGCGCCTCGATGTTGCCAGGGGCCCCTTTTTTACTCTCGGCCCAACCTTGTCCCCTCGCGGCCCCTCCCCCTGAACGCCGGTCAGCCTTTCGCACCGCTCCTGCCAGATTTGCAAACCTCGGCGGCGACGCGATGCTGGCCTGGACTTGGCTTTGACGTCTGACTCGGCCGGCCAGGGGCTGATGCTCTCTTGGCCGGGGATGGCGCGGGGATGCAACGCAGGGCCTCGCGCGCGGTTTCGATTGGATCCCCCAAGTCCCCGAGTACGCCATTTCCTCCAGTGGGCGTCCTGCCTGCACTCTACATGGAGTTCTCTACTTCTGAGTCCTGTGAGATGGTTCGGAAAAGACAGACGAGACGATGATGACGATGACAAGGAGCGCGGCGGGGCAAGGCGCAGGCCGCTTGATGTAAGCTGCGTCGCTGCCGCACTGATGTGCACCCGGCATTTCTCTCCTCGACGTTAGTCTGCAGACGCGGCGCATGATTGGAAGGAAACTTGGATTATGTCGAACGCACGACGCATATCACATGGAGTGTTCTTCTTGATTTGCATTGCGCGAGCCTTGACCCGGCCGCGGATGATTTCCATTGCGGCGAGTTCAACGGACAGCTTCTTGACACGACAATGGTACCCGGGCCCTTCTTCGTTTTTTTTTTTTACTACGAGTCTATGGATTGTTACATTGAACACGGAACCTTTTTTTCTGGCTCGATGGGTCAGCAGCTGCGGCAGAGGAGGCGCGGTAGGGGATACAAGGTCGAGGTGGGTGGGCGTAGTAATCACGCCAGGGGCCCTTCCAAGCAACACTTCTTTTCTCAGCTAGTTGACGAGAGCGAAAGCTGTTGCCTTGCCTTTAACAGTGTGCAGCAATTATAGACGCGGTATCTTTCTTGCCTGGTTTGGGGGTCTCGACGGGGCCTTTCCGGACAAGCCCAGCGGCCGCCAACAAGAACAGACCGCCTGCCGGGGACAGCAGAAGCCACGCTTCGGATCGGAAGGCCCGCCCCAGAATAGTGCCCTTTGCTGCTGGCTCTTCAAGCCAGAGCAAGCGGAGTTCCGGTACGGATCTCGAGAAGAGAGACTTTGACCATCCACAGGGAACCATACCGCCAAGTCCGTCGCCTGACAAAAAACTATCCAGTCAGCCTCGCTTGTTCTGGGGAACGCGTTACTGGTGGTGGAAAGGGGGGGGGAAGGCCAGGGCCCTGAGTGTAACAAGACTCATACGGACTTCTGCTTTGTCGGCATCGGCATCTGTCGTCAGCATCGTCTTCTCAAGTCTTCGGGTGCCAACCTTTGCCAGAATCTGGAATATAAAGACAAGTGGACGCCGTCCTCTTCTTACACTCAACTTCTCATCAGCATCTCCTGCATCGCCATTCAGCACAGTCACTCCTTCCCAAGCAACCCAACACTCCCTTATCACGCTCCTCCAGCTTCGCCGTCTTTCCAACCCACAACCCGGCCAACAAAAACAAAGACAAACAAAAAAGACCGTCAAAATGTACTCCGTCAAGTCCCTCACCGCCGCGGCCGCCACCGCCGCCGCCCTCTTCCTGGGCCCGGCCTCGGCCACGCCCTTCCGGTACTCGCCCGAGGCCGCCGCGGGCGCGCAGTCGTACACCGGCGACATGACGTACTACACGCCCGGCCTGGGCAGCTGCGGCATCACCAGCGCCGACTCCGACGCGGTCGTGGCCATCTCGCCCGCCGAGATGGGCCAGAACCCCAACCCCAACGCGGCCCCGGCCTGCGGCAAGACCATCACCATCAAGAGGGGCGGCAAGAAGGCCACCGCCAAGGTCGTCGACACCTGCCCCGGCTGCGCCAGCGGCTCCATCGACGTCTCCCCCTCCGTCTTCGACAAGCTGGCCGACCAGGCCGAGGGCCGCGTCAGCGTCAGCTGGAGCTTCTCTTAGGATTCCTTTTCTCTTGCTCACTTCTCCTCCTCTCTCTCTCTCTCTCTCTACCGTAGACAAGAGGAGGGAAGACGGGGCATGCGAGAGTCTCAAGGCAGCTATGGAAGAAAAGAGATGAAGAGAAAAAAAGAAATAAGGGGGAAGGGGCGGCGAGCAAGGGGCAGTGCCTCCGGCAACCCTCCCCCCTTTTACGAGTGGAAAACAAAAAACGTGCAATGGGGACTCGTTGAGCGAGCCCGGCTTTCCCTTTCTTTCTTTCATTCCAACCACTCTGAGATACCCACCTTCCGCCTCTTCCGGACTCTTCCCGTCATATAGCCGTGGTCGTTCAGGCCAACTTGGCCCGGCTCGCATTCCCGTCTCTGTACATACCCTCACCATCCCCTCCCCCTTGATGGGGGTTCGCTTTCGCTGCGGAGGAGAGAGAAACCCTCCCGAGAGGGCGTTTCGCCCTCGTTCCGGTCGCTACTTAGGAATTTCCTTTTCTTTTTCTGTCCTCTTCTTCTTGTTTCTTCACCTGATCCATTGTTGTCTCTTTCCGTCTCCTTTCTATCCGACGGCGCTTTGTCCATTGTACATAACCCCATCTCCTACACAGCGCCTTGCTTTCTCCAGATAGACCAATTTTTCCAAACTACGTCTTCACCATGCCGAGACCTACGATTCAAATCCTGCAAGTAGAAGACTAGAAGACTGTGACCCTGTGGTGTGGCTTTTTGACTGATTGACAGACAGACAGACAGACATGCGGAGTAAAGAGGGCTCTCTGATACAAGTCTCTGGAATGGTCGAGGCGACAGCCCGGATCAAATCAGACCTTTAGCGCGTGATCACGGCGGCATGCGGCTGAGACGTTTTATCAACTAACCCTAAGGCTCTAAGGTCGCGCTGCTTGCCATGGAGACAAATGTCGTGCCCCAGGTCTCACAGACAGCGCTGATACTATCCATCCCCTCTGATGCATTCACCTCTGTGGTTTTTTGTTTTCTTATACCCCTTCCGCGAGCTTATCCGCTCCTCCGACCTGCCCCGAACGGGGATCGGCTCTGGCTGCTAGATGGGCGAGGGGCAGGGAGGGAATTGCGCTCTGCGATCCAGAAGCCAAGGACGCGCACCGCAGCGCAAGCGACGGGGCGCCTTTCTCGAAGAGCCTGTCTGTGTCGAGGGAGAGAGGCGGACGGGCTAGGGTGATGCTGACCGCCCGCCGGAAACCCGGCATGGAGGACTCTCAAGTCGCTCGCTGGGGGGCGGGTTCGGGTCTTTCACCAGGTCCCCCCCCCCCGTTTCCCATTCCAGGAATCGCCCGCGCCGCCCTTACCAGAAGGGCCGGACGGATGGGGGCGACGGGACCAGAAGCAGGACCCGTGCAAGGGACGCCGTCGCCAAGGCTAGAAAGTCCGGCAGACCGCCCGGCCGTCCCTCGTTGTTCGTCGTCTGCGATATAGATAATGTCTCGAAAAAGGAAAACCCCACTCGCCCGCCCCCGCCAGATTGAGGGTCTGGGCTCGTCAGAGACAAGGAGGAGCACGCACTGCCGGCCTTGTCTTGTCTTGCCAAGACGACGCGAAAAGCAGACGAGAACCCCTACGAGACAAGGAAGACCAGGCCCAGCCTCAGTCTGAGTGCCGAAACATTCGACCCCCGTTGCCGGTTATCCGGCCCCCGTCCAGCGACAAGAACGTGGGGGGTGGAAAGGAGGGAAAACAGGACAGGTGCGCGGCCTGGACCTCAGTTCGCAGCCAAAGCTGCTGCAGATCGCTTGTCTTCACCACTGACCGCGTCT
This sequence comes from Hansfordia pulvinata, assembly GCA_006538405.1. NCBI lineage: Eukaryota > Fungi > Ascomycota > Sordariomycetes > Xylariales > Hansfordia > Hansfordia pulvinata. The sequence goes on along the minus strand of BJKQ01000006.1, from coordinate 978,936 downwards.
CTGCAAGGTGAAGCGTGTCCAGCTTGACGTGAAGCGGGTGTCTTGTTGGGTAAATGCGTCTTGGTGCTACTCGTAGATGCCAAAGTCAGTCATTATACAGAGTTGCCTCGTTGTTATCGCAAGGCACAGGTGAGAAGTGGCCAAGTAGTCTGCCCCGTCAGTGAGTGTCCCCGGCGCGATGGCTGTACTGAAAGTAGGCTTTCACTGATGCGCACTCCCGATATAGATTCAAAGATTGGATGGCCGGGGGCCCTATCATCCACAAACCGGGCTTCAGGATATTTGTTAGTCCAGGGTCTATTAGAGGGCTGATAACTTATCAGGGGTCTGAACTCACCACCGGGCATCCCAGAATTAAGGAACCGCCCCATAATGGCGGGGACCCGGCGGCCCCCCCTCTCCCCCCCCCCCAAAAGCTTGAATCTTGTCAGCACCTGCGAGCGGCGCCACCAGAAAGACCAAAGGGGGAAAAAAAAGAAGTGTGCGCAGAGACACGGACGCGGCGCGATCAGAGACCAATACTGACCTACATATATACTCGTACACCGCGCACCCGCGTCTGCAGAACGCGTGGCTCGAGCGGGTTGAGCCCTCGCCATCTGTCCATTGTCTGTCTGGATCCCTCCTCCTTGTAAGTCATGTTTCGCGCATCGCGCCATCGACGTATGTGCAAATGAGCGAGAGTGCGCGTCTGCATGGGATAGAGGGAGGCCGGCCACAGTCGGTCGGTCGGTCGGTTGTAAAGGGGCGCACTGAAGCTTGAGCTACAAAACTCCTCGTCCCCTCCCCTGAGCTTCTTCGGGTTGTTGCCTGCTTCTGCTGCCTCTGTCCACCTCCACCTCTTTCCTATCTGTTGTATAAAGCCAGAAGCAGCGCAGAACTCTGCCCCATAGCCGCGGCGGCGACTGGTGGCAACAACAAACCATGGCCCGACGACCTGCTCCTTGCTCGAGGTGCCTCCCTGGCCTTTTTCGCCTGCCGCTCAAGTTCATCACCATCCACTATGCCTACTTCACTCTGGTGCCGTTCGTCGCCTCCTTCATCTTCTGGGGCGCCTCAAACCCCAGCTTGGGCGTCTCGTATGTCGACAGCCTGTTCATGGTTGTGTCGGCTATGACGGAGACCGGCCTCAATGTGAGAAGACACCGGTCGCAGCAAGCGCTTCCCTTTGGTGACTGACATCTATCGCCCTGCAGACCGTCAACCTCAGCCAGTTGAATATCTTCCAGCAGGTGCTGCTGTGGCTGCTTATCATCGTGGGCAGCTCGGTCTGGGTCTCCATCTGGACCATCGCCGTGCGCAAGTACGCCTTCAAGCGCCATCTGACCAAGATTGCCCGCTGGGACGGCGAGAAAGCGGACAGCGGCTCTGCACATCATCCGGGGCCTGCCTCATATCCCGAGATGGTCACTTTCGCTCCGAGCCCAGAATTCCCTAACCAGGAAGTCAGCATGCATCGCAAATTCGAAGATATGGGCGATCTGGCACGCGCTGTCGTGGAAGACGCCTCCCACCGGGGCCATGCAGGCAACACGCCGATGACCACCCAGGACGACGCCAAGACCAGCTCTTCGGTCGTTGAGTCGTCCGTCCACCGGCGATATGTGGCCGACGGCGACACCGGAAGTCCCCTTTCCCATCTGCCGAGCAAGAGGTGCGACGTCCCCACCGAGCACATTGTGCCGGTGCATCGGACTCGGAGCGGCGACAGTCTAACGCGACACGAGCGCCTCAAGCTGGGCGGCACCGAATACCGAGCTCTGCGGTTCCTGTCCGTCCTGGTCCCCGTCTATGCCCTCCTCTGGCAGCTGATTGGCAGTGTGGCGCTGGGCGCCTGGATCGCCAACAACCAACCCCGGCCGGCCTGGGACAACGGCATATCCCCTTGGTGGAACGGCATCTTCAATGGTGTCTCGGCCTTCAACAATAGCGGCATGAGCGTCCTCGACGCCAACATGATTCCGTTCCAGGACTCCTACTTTGTCCTGCTCACCATGGGCGCCATGATCCTGGCCGGCAACACGGCGTTTCCCCTGTTTCTCCGTCTGGGTGTCTGGCTTTGCCTAAAGTGCTTGCACCTGACGACAGGGCCCGACGAATTGGCCGAGTGGAAGAGAACCCTCGAGTACATCTTGCGCTACCCACGGCGTCTGTTTCTGTACCTCTTCCCGTCCAGGCAGACATGGTGGCTGGTGTTCATGATCTTCATCCTGAGTGGGATCGACTGGATCGCCTTTGTGGTTCTCAACATCGGCAATGCGGCGATCGAGGCCCTCTCGCCGGCATCACGAGCCATTGATGGCCTTTTCCAAGCGATAGGTAGGTCCAGGTCAGCTGTGAAACTGTCTCTGTCTTGGCCCCACAAGCTGACCGTTGGTTGACGCCCAGCTGTTCGATCCGGCGGCTTCTATGTGGTTCCCGTCTCGGGCCACTTCGTCGGTCTGCAACTCTTGTATATGATCATGATGTACATTTCCGTATATCCGGTGGCCATCTCAATGCGGCACTCGAATGTGTACGAAGAGAAGTCCCTCTATATTTACGGCGAGGAGACGTCGAACAATGACACAGTCGGTCCCTCGAGAGGTCTTGGCGTCCCCCGGCTGTTGCACGACATCATGTCCATCTTCCCAGGCTCCGAGGCGCGGAGGGCAGCTGTCGGGGGCCGTGCGGCTGAAGAAGAGAGCCGGGTAGATTTCATTGGGCAACAGCTTCGAGGCCAACTATCACACGATTTGTGGTGGCTCATGCTGGCAACGCTGGCGATAGTCATTGTGGAAACGCAGCACTTTTTGGAGGACCCGGCAACATACTCGGTATTCAACGTGGCCTTCGAGGTTGTGTCGGCGTACGGGTGCGTAGGGATCAGCACAGGGGTGCCGGGCAACGGCCTCAGCCTTAGTGGCGGCTTCTATCCAGGAAGCAAGCTAATCCTGTGTGCCGTCATGCTGCGAGGGCGGCACCGCGGGCTGCCGGTGCAGCTTGATCACGCCATCCAGTTACCTGGCCGGCACGAAATGGACGGACACTCAAATAAGGGAACCGACGAGGCCGCGCTTGAGTCCACGAAGAGGGCCGGAGGTGATTGGGTCCATGCAGTTTGATATTTGTGGGAAAGCGCCCTGCGGGTTCTTGATGATGACTGATTGGCGACAAGAGAGGTAAAATAGATGGAATAGACAAAAGACACCGCGTCATCGTTACTTGAGAGTCTCTCAGGGGTTTTGAGAGAGAGATAGAGAGAGGCAGGGGGGTCCTTATTGTCGCTTGTTCTCGCCTCGAGCCTGGATTTTAATTCATGAGTTGATGCCTGGGAAGGACATCTCCTTGTGCACAATATGGCCTAAAGCTTCCCAAATCATGCGGCTGGGGAAAAGGGGTGGATCCTGGTGAGGAAAGAAGAGGTGCAGAAAGGATGGAGGGGTTAAGGTGAGCACGCCAGCGAATCGAGGGTTTCCTATTCGTAATGTCGGCGGACGATATGACGAAGAATGATGTCCCAGGGCCACGCGGTATACTCGCACAAGACCGCCCGCCCTGGCAACATGCTGGGAAGCGGTCTTGGAGACTGGGGTCGGCGTAGCTGGCATGCATGGAGGGCTGGGATTCGTGGAGGGGGCACGGCGGGGGATGCAAGCCGGCAAGGTTGCCGTCTAAGTCGGAGGGGCGATCGGCTGGGTGAGGTGAAGGCGAGGGAGAGGAAGGGAACGGGAAGCCCGGCAATGAATCGTCGATGGACTTACGGAGTAAAGGTCTCGGCCAGCCGCGGACACATTGTCCAGTGCCGGTGGTGCCTGCCATTTTGGCCATTCACTCTCTCTCGCGACTGCCCTCACCATCAATGCTCACTCTGCTGCTGCTGCTGCTGCTATCGGAAGGCGCTGGCTTCATAATCCAAATTACCTAGAGAGTGCTGATTTGGTGCATGTATGTAGTCCAGTCGCTGCGCCAGCATACATATGTAGGTAAGGTCATGCGGATATGCATGTACATGGCGTGATGGTACGTCTACATACATACGGGAATATGCTGGAGTACCTCGGGTGTTGGATTCCGCGCAATCGGGTACCTTGTCCCTGGGGCGCGGGGGCTGCCGCCTATCAAGGAAGCAGCATTTGCAAAGCGGCGCCACTTATTCTTCCACCACAGCCGGTGCAAATCCGGGGTTGGGCGGTTGGCTTCCCGGGAATGACCGATGGAGGGGCTACGCGAGGTCATCCGTCATCCGGGCCCCCATTCGCCCGTGATGCCGTCCACGGCTACGAGTACGCAGCGACAGCTCTCGTGGAAATACAGCTAACGGAGTATTCAGCGACTGATGTTGATCTGGAATGCATACTCGTAGTACGATAAATCGTACCTGCCTGGCGAAACGATCCATCACCGCCAGCACAAATAAATGAATGAAAAACAATGCTCGGCAGCCTGCCACTGAAAGCGCCCGCACCCGTCATCAGACTCATCCATCTCAAGTCCGCCCCTCCTCAGGTAGATACTAGGTGGCTACCAATTACCTAATGTTCATCAGAGCCGCTCCTCCTTCTCCCACCACTACTGCTCCCACTGCCACCACCACCACCACCATCGTTCGTCCCGCATTCCCCCTCCATCAACACTCTGCCCTCCTTCGTCCGCGACGCCGGAAAACCACACAACTATCTACCTAACCTACCACAAGGCGCTGGCCGTCGTCTCGTCTTCTCTCATTCCGTCACGCCTCGTCCTCCGTCCAACGACAGTCGCCCCGTCCCATCAGTGATCGGCTCTTCTGCATTAGCCACGCCCCCAACCCGATCGATCAGGCTCTCCCCGCAGCCAACCACACCCTCCCGGACGATTCTTCCCGACCGTCCACCCACTTGCGCCTGCGTTTGCGGCTGCATCGCTCTGCATCCACTCCCCGTGCGGCTCCTGCTGCTGCCTTTGATCGCCCACCTGAGTCGACATCGTCATTCCCAGAATCGCATCTTGGTCCTGATCTTCCCTCGACCACCATCAACAAGCACCAGCACCCATCACCAAACCACCACCCCTCTGCACAGGCGCCGGCGCTTCACCTTTCGCTCTCAGCCTCAAGCCGACCTCCGCCGGAGTACTGCACCCTCAGGACCAGGCGTCATGTCTTCTTCACAGCGACCCTTTTTCCTCTCCTCCTTTCTCGCCGCCTTCCGGCCCAGCAGCCCCCATCGGCTCTGGCTGCGTCCACACAGCCGAACAAGCCTTCACATGCCCACCACCACCATCATCATCACCATCACCACCATCATCACCCGCAGTCTTCCGCTACGCCAGCCTCCGCCGCCGCGAATCCCACCACCGCCGCCGCTGCCGCTTCAAGCACAACGAATCCCTCTGCTCAAGCGCGACCCATCTCCACCGCCTCTCCGTCACATCCCTCCGGGCCCAACGCTGGCGGCAGCCCCACGAGCCCCCACAGCGCCGGCAGGTCGGCCGTGCCCATCCCCGGCTCCGGCTCCGGTGCCGCCTCTCCCGGTCCGGGGAGCGCAGGCCGCAGCGGCCGCCGCCGCGGCAGCGACAGCAGCAGCGAGGGTTTCCGCGACGTCATCGGAGGCGACAAGTGGTATATCGGCGGCCGCACTGCCGGCGGGGATGAGCGCTTCTTCAAGCTCGGTGTTGTCAAGAGGCCCCGCAGCCAGGATCGCCTCAGCCTGGACCGTCTCAGTCTGTAATCGCCAGCTCGGCTCGCCTCATCTCCTCGAGAAGAGGCCCACGCTACTATGCTGTAACATGCGGCTGGCAATGTGCGGGGGCTCCTGGGAGAATCCTCGTCAATGACGCAGCCAACAACAGTTTACGGAGGCTTTAAATCACGTGTTTCACGACAGGCGTTGGAGTAATCGGGATATGGCTTTGCTTGCTGCTGTTTTTTCATCTTCCATCTGCGACGCGCGGGATCGTTGTTTTAGTACATTCCTTGCGACTCGACCCTGCTGAGGCAGAGGATGCTTCTGGCCCTCGCTCGACACGGAAAATACTCAAACGGCAGCTCGCTGTGCCGCCTATGTTCTGCTTGACATGGCATAGCATTGCCGCGCGCAAACGCAGACGGGTGCCGAGTACATAGACAGTGAAAGAAGCCCCCAGCGGGCGTATTCTCCATCACGAGCGGATGAACGGTTCGCTACAGGATTATCTGGAGCGACTTTTCTATACTTGTGACTCTGAATTTGGCATGTGACATAGCTGAACCGGAGGTTCGGTTCAGGGGTAACAGCTACGGCATGTCCAGATCTGGCTGCCCTTGTGCAGTCATACAGGAGCTCTTCCTAGTCAACGGCAGAGAGCTGGGGGTTACCCTCGAGACGCAGGTCTGGATCTCTTGGGAGTAGACAGGAACACCTCGTAGCCAGGCTACTCATACAACAAGCCAAATATGTGAGGCACAACATCTGGTGTACAACAAGAATCAACAATATTTCGTGGCTAACTTGACTCCGTATTACATTACCACATAAATCGCTGGACCCGGCCTCCATCTAGTAGCGATCCATCCGCTGCCCGCCAGTAGTAGGGGCGGTTCAGGAAAATGTACATGGTCCCGACGTTGATCAGGAGGAACCATGCCGTTTCCAGCACCAGGGGTGTTAGGAGCGACAGTAACCCCGATTGGCGTTTTGCCCGGGGGACAACTCTCTTCTGAGCCTTTCCAGACTGCACATCTTTCAAGCTGGCGACTTCAGAGCCTCCAAAGGGGTTCGTCAAGGGTGTGGCTGGAGCGAGCAAACGCCAAAAGACCCAGGGGATGATGAAGTAGCGGGGCTCCACGAGAGGTGCTGTCACGAGAGACAGGGCCGACGCCAAAACAAGGATAAGCACTTTCGAAGCGGCTGGAGCTTTCGCACTGCAACTCAAGTTGCCGTCGCTCTGCGAGGAGGGGCTTCCCGCTGGTGGTGCTCTGGTCTGGCTGCCGCCCAAAGTCGCCCAGCACAGCCATCCACAAAGCGCATAAGCAGGAACGAGCGCGTATCGGATCCACCAAGCGCGGAGTATGGTGTAACGGAAAACATAGAACATATAGTGCCTATTGTCTGCCAGGGTGAAGGGATGGATTATAGTGTTGAAGTGAACCACAAGCGTAGCCACAGCCAGGAAGATCAACAAGGCGAGGAAGCCTTGAAGGGGTTTCTGAGCAGCCAGCCAGTTTCCGGCTTGGAGAGCGACGGATGGGTTGCTAGCATGCTTTGGTGAAGGCTTCGACTCGGACAAGCTTGCTGGCCTAGCGACCGAAAAGATACGAAGACAGGACCCAAGCCTGCTCAGAACTTGCGGTACGATGATCGGAGCTGAGAAGAAGACGAACAACGGCCAGATGTATAGAAGCTGGGCGGCATGAACAGTTGCAACATGGTTGGATTTGTCACCTGAATTGAAGTTAGGATACGCCACGTAAGAATGTTGACAGACAGCATGTACACATACCAAGAACAACGCCTCCGTTCCAGAAGACGAAGCCCACAAAGGCGGACACGATCAGCAGATGCGGGACAAGGAAGTTTGCAACGAGGTACTTCATGTTGCAAATGGTTGCGACCGCAATGCTGACGACGCAGAGGACAAGGTCTGTATGCTGTTAGTAAGGGGTTCAGGAAGCATATCAGGGCTTGGTCAGAACTTGCCTGATGGGGACGCATCATTGAGATCCGGGTCATGAATTTCGCCTAAAGAGTACCTCCAGACGAGGAAGTGGGCCTTGTCTCCCAAAGATGTGAAGCTGGGATGCCCCTTAGGCTCGGGACGCAGCGTTCTGATGCCATGGACAAGTTCAAGACCGCCAGTAAATACGACAACCCAGAATACATTGGTCTGTCTCATGCATAGACTCAACAGACCAAGCCCAATGGTAATCAAAGAGTTGGTCCATGATGCTCTATCACGACTCGTTCGGTGAAGGTGGTTCAGGTAAGCCAGCAAGACAGAGAGCGTGGAAATGACGTCAGTGTAATAAAGCCCAGAAAAGAAGAACAAGACTGGGAACAAGGCAATATTCAGTCCCGTGAAAAGAGCATGGTATGAAGGGTGTGCAACTGGAAAACCGCGCTCATGGGATTGCTCGATCCGCATACGGCACAAAACCGCTGCTATTGCCACCACAACGGTGACATCGATGTTGAAGGCGCGCAAGTCACGAGCCGAGCAGCCAGCGCCAGTAAGGCGGTTCAACAGGATGGTCAAGGTGTAACTGGAAGAGGTCAGCCGGGTCCAGTCGAGAGGCGCGTCCTGGAAACTCACAGGCCCGGCGGTGTCGTAATCTTATCATCCCAGACATGGTACTGTCCATCGCAATAGACCTGCGCCTGGGGGATGTGGAAGACCTCGTCCTGTGCCATGTCAGCCGGGGCGCTCGTGGATGCTAAGACACAGGCCGACGCGGTCTTACCAGATAAGGCTCCGGGGCGTGCTCCGTGACAAGGTCGAGCCAGAAACGCGCGAGGACAGCGAGTACGGTGACCACGCCGGACAGGAGCAGAGGCGCGGGCCAGGGAGAGCTTCTGTTCTGCTCGCGCGACTGTGGAGAGTTGGCGAGAAGATAGCCACAGGCAGCTGCCAGCGGAAACAACAGGCGCGAGAGCTGGGAAGCCACGGGTGCATACACACCGTGCTCCTCTTGGTCTGGACTCATGAAGGAGGGCTCGCTGTTCCTCTGCTCTACATGTCGTGGCGAATCTTGGGGAAGTAGCGTTAGCAAGGACGATCCAGGCGGACATACGGGGCTCGGGCAGCGGCATACAGCGAATTTAATAATAATAAGCGGCCAGATCGGTCCTCAGTGGGCCGGTCGAGAGACAAGACACCCCTATCAGCTGTGATGGGGCCGGGCCGACGCGAAGCAGCAAAGTGAAGCAGACGGAGATTCCGACTCGCCCAATGCTGGACAGCGTCAGGCCAGCTGGAGGTTGGATGGATTGATGCAGACTGGAGGTCACTCCGTACACGTGCCTGCCTTCGCAACGGTACCTGCAGGGAGCGAAAGTCTGGAAGTCGCGACGGGACAATTGAGACCCTGCCAGAGGTCGGAGGTAGGCACTCACACTGTAGGGCAGGCGCTACCCGCATGTGGGGCGCGCGCCCCGGGCCTGGTGCTATTGACGGGATGTTGCACCCGTTCGAACATGGGCTTGAATAATAAATGTTATTTCATAATTCCCTCTTGATTATATGCCCACCCGACCCCAGCAACACGACGAGCCACCTTCAACGTCATATTCAATCCGGCTCGTCAGCCTCGCCCCCCTCGCCCAGCACATACCACGTACACACACACCCGCAGACCAGCTCCGTCTTTCGCCCCCGAGCCACTGCCCGACCACCTGGTCACTGAAGACTCAATTGAGGGCTCGCCGGCCCTGTGACTTGCCGCCACAATGGCAACGACAGCCGCAGCCAGTCGACGCTTTCCTCTGGTCGCCTGTGCCCCTCGGCTTCGACAACATCTGCCCTCGAGGCAGCCCCTCGTCGGCGCCCGCCATGCCTCCTCGTCCTCTTCCGCGCCCTCTCAGTCGGCTTCCGGCGCCAAGACCGCCCTCTACGCCACCTCTCTCGCCCTGACCGGCTACCTCGCCTACGCCTACACCACCGATACCCGCGCCTTCGTCCACCGCTACGTTGTGCCCCGTCTGCTGCGCACGGTTGTCCCTGACGCGGAGGAGGCCCACAATGTCTCTGTCGGCTTGATGAAGAGCCTCTACGCCCTTGGGCTGCACCCTCGCGAGCGCCCGTCTGCTTCTGCCGGGGGCGCCGACCTCTCCCAGTCCGTCTACGGCATCCCCCTGGCCAACCCCCTCGGCATTTCGGCCGGTCTCGATAAGCACGCCGACATCCCCGACGCCCTCTTCGCCCTCGGCGCCTCCGTCGTTGAAGTCGGAGGCTGCACGCCCCTGGCCCAGGATGGCAATCCCCGCCCTCGCATGTTCCGCATCCCCGCTATCGACGGGCTCATCAACCGCTACGGCCTCAACTCCCGCGGCGCCGAAAACATGGCCATGCGCCTGCGCGACCGTGTGCGGCGATACGCCCGCTCCGTGGGCCTGGACGAGACAGCCGTCCTCAACGGCGAGGCCGGCGTGCCCCCTGGCAGTCTGTCCCCCGGCCGCATGCTGCTGGTTCAGATCGCCAAGAACAAGGACACGGACGGCGCCAACGTCGAGGCCGTCCAGCGCGACTACGTCTACTGCGTGCAGCGCCTGGCGCGCTACGCCGACGTCCTGGTCGTCAACGTGAGCAGCCCGAACACGCCCGGCCTCCGCGACCTGCAGGCCACCGAGCCCCTGACGCGCATCCTCGGCGCCGTCGTCGAAGAGGCCAACCGCGCCGACCGCTCCACCAAGCCGCGCGTCATGGTCAAGGTGTCGCCCGACGAGGCCGAGGATGCCCAGATGGAGGGCATCGTGCAGGCCGTGTACGCCAGCGGCGTCGACGGCGTGATTGTGGGCAACACGACCAAGCGCCGCGCTGACGTCGTGCCGCCCGGGATCAAGCTGACGCCCGAGGAGCAGGCCACCATGGGAGAGACGGGCGGCTACTCGGGCCCCATGCTGTTCGATAACACGGCCGACCTGGTCAAGCGCTACCGCAAGCTGCTCGACGAGTACGCCCGCAACGGCGGACCAGCCCGTAACGTGGCCGAGGACGAGGCCGTTAACACGAGCCTCGCTAGCATCGAGGGCTCCGTCACGGGGGTTGCCGACGGTACCACGCCGACCTCGAGGCCCGGCCCGGCCAAGTCGCCTTCCGCCACTGCCGCTGCCCAGTCCCGAGGCAGCCCGAGCAAAAGGTCATTTTCGCCACGGGAGGCATCAGCAACGGCGAGCAGGCGCTCAAGGTTCTCAACGCCGGTGCCAGCGTCGCCATGGTCTACACCGGTCTCGTCTATGGCGGTGCCGGCACCATCACACGCATGAAGGGCGAGATGAGGGAGCGGATCCAAGCCAGCAGCAGCGATGAGCAGACGAGCGCATGATGCGAGCATTTTTACCCCTTTTTCTTTGTTCAGCGGGTATGGGAAGGACGGATCGTGCGGATACATGGCGATAGATAGGCTTCACTCTGTTCTGGGGCTGCCGTGCTCCTCGTTGTGAGAGCAGGTTGCGGCGTCAGGACAGTCAAAATGGTTATGACCAAGGTGGCTCGCAAAGCGAGCCTGTGTATCAATACCAAGTGTGGCATGGTAGAGCATAGATTTGCAATCCGAAGCTTGGACTCTGTGATGTCAGCGGCCCACGTGTATCACCCATCGTATTCTTTCCCGTTTTCAATGCCTCTAGTTCCTGAGTGCCTGCCTATGGCTTGCCAACACCGCTTCCAAAGGCCCTCAGGACAGCGGCGCTGACTACGGGGTAAGACATAACGCGGTCGTGCAGACCGTAGCGGACCACGTGCTCACGTACGACACCCGCCCGCGTCCGGTGCTCGGCCACCCAGCCCGCCTCGCCGGCGCGCTCCCGTGACGCTGCCTTGGGCCCGGCCTCCAGCGCCTCCCAGGTGATGCCGCCTGGCGTCGACGCATTGACAGCGTGCCAGTACACCAAATCGCTGTGAGAGCAAGGGATGTCGTAGTCATCCTCGGCATGGATGATGGTGATGTCGTACTTCAATTTGGGGATAGCTTCCCTTTCTGCGGCCGCGTGCGCTTCGCACCACTTCACAAACGAGGTGATCGTCTGCGTCGTTGGCCATTTGCTGCGGCTAAACGAGTTGAGAAAGCGCATCACGGCGGGGAAGCCCGCGACGGGCTCGAGCAGCGGCACCACGCCCCCGAGACGGTAGGTGGCGGACAGGCGCGCGACGTCCGCGAATGGCGCTGTAAGAACCATGCCGGCAAACAGCGTCGGCTCTTCATTGGCCGCGGTGGTTTTGACCAGGTGCTCGGCCAGGGCCACTGCAACAGCAGTGCCGAGTGACTGGGAATAAAGGACGATGCGTGAGGGGTCAATACCGGCGGCCTGCGTGGCCCAGTCGCTCAGCGCGAGCGCGTCGGCCAGCAGGCCGTCCTCGGACGGCGAACCAGTGCTGGTGCCGAAACCGCGATAGTCGATGGCGACAGTTTGTATGCGCCGTGGCGCCGCGGCCGACATGGCTCGGTAGCTGTGCGGGCGCCACCCAGACCCCAGCGTCCCCGCCGCCCCGTGCAGGTACAGGACGAGAAGGGCGTCTGGATCCTCACGCAGCAACCGGAAGGGCAGACCATCCGCTGCGGCCTCCGGGTCCATCCAGCCGGAGTCGGTTGCCCTCTCCTGGTGTTCACGCACCAAGTCGGCCTCGTGATCAACATACAAGCCAAGTGGAAGGATATGCCAGGCGCGCAGGACCTCACCATCGGGCGTGGGCAGGTTGAAAGGGGCGACCTGGCCACGCAGGAACCCCCACTGCTCGGGAACGGACAGGTCCTGGCTCCAGGTCAGAGTGACCCGGTTGAGATAAACGACCTGGTTCTGGACCCAGGGGACTGTCAGCGCCTCGAGGAAGAGGACGTAGGCGCCCGTCGACGCCGCCAGCGCGAACGCCACGGACCGAAGCGTGGCCGGGAGGCTCATGGTGTATTTCAAGAAAAGAATGCAGATTCGTCGTTAGAGGCACGATGTCATAAAAGACCGCCTCGTCGTTGTTGGTGGCGTTGCTTCTTGCCCTCAAGACAGCGATTTGTGGTTTCGACTGCGCGCAATGGCGACCCTCTTTCTTGCTTCGCTCTGCGTCCAATTGGTCTCCAACTTGGACTTGCAGAGGATCTTGAAACGCTGTTGAAAGGAGTGAGCTTCTATCCTTCAACCCTTGTCACAAGAGTGGCGGGCGACTGTATGTAGTATCTGGCCTAGATCCAGCCGCGTGCTGAGTTGCCGGAGTTCGTTGATGGGGAGATCGTGTTGGCAGTGAAACAGGCGAATGTATTCCAGGCGCTCACTCTCTGCCTACAAGCCTGTGGCCTGTCCTTGTCATCCTCGTTAGCCACCAGTCTTGGATGCTCCGCATACGTATTGCCGGTGTGGGTTGGATCTGGTGAGTTCCCCTCGGCTGTCGCGTATCGAACGGTGTCGCTAACATCGTGAGAAGGGCGCCAGGCTGATAACAGCGCTGTAGCCGCGGGGGTGGGTGTGCTTAAGCGCCAGAATGGGGCGGTGACCTCCACTTGTCGATATCCTCAGCTGGCCCTCCGTTTTGGGCCAACAACCTGGGGTGAGGCCAGCGGCAAGAAACGTCTAAGCAGCCACGAGGCATCAAACTGGTGGGTTCCCTGTCTGCTGTCAGTGGACGCAGACGAGTGTGTGGGGAGAGGGAAAGTTGGCAGGAATAAGAGTGCATCGTGCTTTCCCATTTCATTGATCAAAGGCCGGTTTCCTACGGAAGGGGCTGCCCAGCGCATTCGGTCATTCGCGCCTTCCTTGCTTCATTCTTTCAAGTTCAGGTTTTCCATGGCCTATTCCAGATCCAGCCTCACCCAACTCGACTCATGAGGTTCCTCCCGCTGCCCTTGGCTCTTCTTCTCGTGCTGCCATGCCTGGTCTCAGCACAACTTCACGCCCTTCCGGTGACTGCGATACCGACAGAAGACATCGTTGCCGTGGACATTCTCACGACCTCCTCTGAAGGACGCGTCGCCGGATGGGTTCGCCAGCCGTCGTACAGGGGTACCTGGGACATCCTGTGGACCTGTCTCATCACCATCTTCATCTGCTCCTATACCCTGCTCTGTCTCAACGTCCCATCCCCAAAGGACACGGCCCTTGTCCTGCTCCGCCGGCGCATCATGTGGATGCTACTCGCGATCCTGGGGCCAGAAATCGTCCTGACGTATGCGGCAGGCCAGTGGAGCCGCGCAATGCACTCGGTCAACGAGTTTCGTCAGTCGGGCTACAAGCAGTGGACGATGCGCATGGCCTTCTTCGCCGATATGGGGGGGCTTCGTCCTGGAGGCGCGGGACAGCACCTCGTTTCCCCTGAACGCGAAGCAGTTGCACTGGCTGGTGACCAACGGCCACATCCAGTATCCAGGCATCAGCACCGCCGACATATGGGACAAGTCCAAGCAGGACCGGCTGACCAGACTCATCAAAGCCTTCCAGATCGGGTATTTTCTGATCCAGTGCATTGGCCGCGCTGCTCAAGGTCTGGCCATCACGGCGCTTGAGCTCAACGCGCTGGCCATTGTCGTCTGCTCTCTCATGAACGCCTTCGCCTGGCTGCACAAGCCGGCGGATGTCCATACACCTTTCACCATAACCTCGCCATCGACAATCGCCGAGATCACCGGCGGAAAGTACCCGGACAGGATGTGGCTGAATACTCCGCTAGATTTCGTCGATGAAAATGGGCCAGGCTGGTCAATGAATATTCAACCCTTCATGACGCTTCCCACCATCCCAGCCCAGCGACCCATCCAGCGCATCCCGAATGACAGGTTCCCCACGGACCCATACGGAGCACAGGAGTATCTGCTCTGTTTTGCCACCCTGCTTTTCACCGGTCTCCATTTGTTGGGCTGGAACTTCACCTTTCCTTCGATGCTCGAGCAACTACTTTGGCGGGCTGCAGGGCTTACCATGTTCCTGATGACTGCCCTTTTTTGGGTTCTGGAGACCGGGGCATCATGGAAGCGCCATGATAAGCTGGCGGGCTTCCATAGATGGTACTCGGCGTTCCGTGGTCCAAAGATTGGAGAGAAGCAGGAGATTTCGATGGAACAGGGCTATGAGAAGCCCGAGGGGAAGGGGGTGCTGAGCAAAGCTGCAAAGACGTGGGAATGGATATTAGGAGCGGCAAGAAACGCTCGCTCACGGAGTTTCTTCTACCTTGGGAGTTCTTCACCATCATGCCGATAGCCGTCACTTGCGGTGTTGCGCGCCTGTATCAAATTGCTGCGGCGTTCATAGAACTCCGCGAGGTTGAGAGCTCTGCCTATGTTAATGTTGTGTGGGCCGACTTTATCCCCCATGTGTAGGTAAGGTACTGATGAAGTTAGGTCAATTGGCGCTTTCCACACACTCTCTCCCTCTGATCGAAGCCTTGAGCGTGCCTGGGAATGGCTTTCGTGGAATCCAGTCCTCTGCATGCAACTTCGTTTTAAGGGCGATCAGGCACACGACCAGCATATGACCATGTATTCTTCTCTTGATACATAGTTCTCGTAAGTTGTAGTACCCATACACATACGATACCGTTACTTTTTCCTGGTAAACGGGAATAGGACGACCGTGAGTCGAGACAGCCCGAGCCTCCCCCCCTACATGCACACCGGAGCCCAGAAAAATGACAGTAACCCCAAGTGAAGACCGAATCTGTCGCCCCCTAATCTTCCCCGCCCCAGACCTTCCCCCACTTCGCGGCGGCCCCTTTGCGCCCGCAGTGCGCGTCGGCGCGGCACAGGCGGAAGAGCACCATGAGGCGCCAGTCGGGCAGGCGGTCGAGGACCGACGCGACCCAGGGGTGGTGCGGGTTGAACCAGACGCGGTCGCGCTCGTCGGGCAGGGCGAACAGGCCGCCGTCGACCCTCAGGGGCGCGGGGAGGGCGGCCCAGTGCGCCGCCAGCCAGGCGTGGCGGAGCTCGCGGTGGCGCTCGGCGGCGTACTCGGCCGCGCCCCCGGGGCGGACGAGCAGCCGCTCGAACACCTCGGCCGACTCGGGGTCCTTGACGACGCTGCGCGTCAGGAAGTAGTTGAGGTAGCGCGCGACGGAGGCGCGGTCCTCGACGTCGACGAGCGTCGCGTCGACGCTGCCGCCGCAGCCGAACAGGTCCACGGGCACGGGCACGGGCACGAGCGCCGCCGCCGCCGCGGGGGCCCCCCCGGACGCTTGTCCGGGGCGCTGGTGCTGGAGGTGGTGATGGTCGTCGTCATCGCGGCCGCGGGCCGCAGGTGGATCTGGACGACGTGCTCGTAGAACATGAAGCGGCGCAGGCGCGGGCACACGTCCGGGTCGCCCAGGTCGGCGAGGGCGGTGCGGACCCGGGCGCCGCACGCGTCGCGGCCCGCGCCGTCGTGCGACAGCCGCAGCGCGCGCAGGCTGACGCAGACGCTCTCGACGTCGGCGCTGAAGCTGCTGAGGTCGAACAGGCGCGCCTCCGTCCTCGGCGCCGTCGTCCTCCTCGCCTGGCTCACCACCCCGCTCCTGTTGTCGTCGTCGTTCCTTTCCGGCTCGTTTTGCCCCTTGCCCTGGCTGCTTCTATCCGCGCCGCCGCCGCCATTCTCCCCTCCCCCGCCGTCGACGCGCGCGTGGTAGTGCCAGCTGTTGATGCACAGCACGTCTCGCGCCGGGTCGAACCAGGTCCAGCGCCCCTGCAGGCGCCCCTCGGCGGCGAACCCGGGCGCCCGCAGCGCGTAGTAGCGCCCCCCGACGGCGCCCCCCGCGTCGCCGTCGCCGGCGCCGGCGGCGACGGTGGCGGCCCGGGCCTCGCGGCACGCCTGCCCGACCGCCAGCGGCGGCAGCGGCCTGCAGGCGCGGTCGCGCCCGCACGGCCGGAAGTGGATCTCGCGCCGGTGCTGCTCCTGCCGCGTCCTGAGCGGGTCGTTGGTCGCGGCCGCGGCCCTGGCTCTGGCTTCTTCTTTCTCCTCTGCCTTGTCGTCGTCTCTTCTGCCCGTTGGTGCCGCTGTCGCTCCTGCGCCCCCGCCGTCACGTTCGCCGCCGCCCCTCTTCGCCGGTTTTTGGTTCGCCTCCTCCCACGTCAGCGGCTCGACCTGGAAGATGCGCGTGGGCTGCGCGAGGCACGCAGCCCGCCATATCATGCGGCGGACCTCGGCGGGCAGCCTGGGGAAGTAGCTGAAGCCGGGCAGGCGCGGGGTCGGGTTCTCGCGCTGCTGGGCGGGCGAGGGGGCGCCCTGCGACGGGGCGCAGGGCGACGGCTCCGAGGTCGGGGCGGTGGAGGCCGGGCTGCGCGTGCCGAGGCTGCTGGCACCGCTGACGGAGTGGCCGCAGCTGGTGGTGGTCGTCGTCGTCTGCTTGAGCATCAGCGGTGACGGCGGCGGCGGCGGGCCTCGGGGATGTCGTCTCGTGGGCGGCAGCGAGTGGACCTCCTTGGCGTCATCGGCGACCTCGTCGGGCAGCGGGCTCCCCTACACGTCGGGAACATGGGTGCAGACAGGGCTGCGTGTTGGCCGGGCGGTCTCCAAGCGTATCAATTGAAAGCACAGTTTTGGCGGACTCGGGTTGTGTGATGCAAGAGACAGCTCGCTGAGCCGGAGTGTTATCACAGACGCAAGTGACAGGACTTGGGGGAGGAATTGAGGAGACTGGGTAATAATAACCGAGCCGGCAAGACGGAATACGAGTGCGCCCTCAGCTCTGACTTGACAAAGCGGTGCGAATTGATTGACAGGCACACACAGGTTGGAGAGGGATGGGCCAAGAGCCTCACAGGCGCCCATTGATCCCTCAAGCATGGGTTGTCCTTGGGTTGTCCTTTTACCTGGTGTGATTGGCACCCGGCAGCGCATCCCGACGCACGCAGGAGTCGATCTTGTCGACAAGGTCACAAGGTGTACCTGACTTGTGGGCCGTACTGGCAGCCGAGCCCCGCCCTCAGTCCTGTCTCCAAAACCCGCCAGGTCAGGCATGGCGTGGCATGATAGAAAGTGACCGTAACGAGGCGGCCTCCGTTGGGCCCAAGGTGATGTGAGCCCGGGCTATATTTGGCGAATTCAGCTGTAGCTCTGTGACACTCAGATGGCACTCGCACAAACTTCAAGGATAGGTACGGAGTAGTTCTAATGCTCGGCCTTGCCCTCGTTACGAGTATTCCCAGTCGCTTCATAGGTCCGCCTTACATTTGAGTACGGTTACGCCAGCGCGAGGCCGATGCCAGGAGGCTGGTTTCAGGAGTCAGTCCCGAGCAACCATTCATTGGCGCACTGTGGGGTCAGATTGAAACAAGTATGCGACTTTCTCCATTCGCAGAAGACCTGCACCTGATAGAGTGAGTGCGGGTGACTGGATCTTGTTGAATCTGTGAAAACTGTGGGTATTCAACGCCTGTCATAAGCTCTGAAGTATATTCATTTTCCAAGTAACGGTCCATCGCCAGGTAATCCGTAGTCTCGGCATGCTTCCCAGATTGACAAGAATCAATCGCTGAAACAATGGACGTCTAGTCGTCGTCTTCGTCTTCGTCGTCGAGATTGGAAAAGTGGAATTGTCCCTTGCCTCTGACGGGGGATGCGCTCGGTGGGTTGTTGCTGCCGCCCGCGGTGCCCGACGCAGCGGCCTCGGCCCTTTCCTTCTCGCGCTGGCGCTCCATCTCGGCGCGCCGACGGGCGTGCTCCTCGCGCATGCGGCGATCGCGCTCTTCCCGCTCCTGGCGCTCGCGCTCTTCCTGCTCGCGGCGCTCCTCCTCTTCTCGCTCCTTGCGGGCCTTCTCCTCTGCCGGGTCGTAGTTCTCAGGATCGATGCCGCGATCAGCCAGCGCGGCCAGAGCGGCCAGGCCGCCCACGCGCACCTCCTCTCCGTCAGGCCAGGGAACAAACTGGACGCCGGCGTTGGGGTTCAGGTGGGTGGCAATGTGCTCCGGGAGAGCTGTGGCGCCTGTCACGGAGGTGGAACCATTGGGCTGCTGAGAGGCAGCTTCAAGAGGTTGCGAGTCGGCCGGTGCCGGGGTTGGCGCAGCCGTGTTGGGCTGAACGCCGTTGGGGGTGGCGGCCGGGGTTGCAGCAGCGGGAGTCGTCGCGGCCGTGTCGGTGGCGGGGTGCAGGTCAGGGGGCAGCTGGGGGTCCGCGTCGGCGAGGGGCAGGCTGTTCAGGGCGCCAGGAGGGGGTATGGTCGACTTGCTGATCATGCGGGCGTAGCTCAGAAGCTCATCGTAGTCGATGTTGTATTGAGGACCGGAAGGGAAGACAGTCGCGGGAGCAGAGACGAGCTCCTTGCGCGTGTTGGCGAGCAGGTGCAGCGTCTCCTTGATCTGGGTGTCGAGGGTGTTTGACTGGGCGCGCAAGCTCTGGATGCGTCGGTGGTTGGACTGATGGGTTTGCACTGCGGTGGGGGAGGGAAGGTCAGCAACTGCGAGGCCGTGTTCCTAGAGCCTGCGTGCGAGGGGGGAGAGCAGCCTACATTCTTCGAGACCCTTGCTGAGTTCGTGGTCGGCGGAGGCATAGTCCAGGGCCAGGTGGGTGGACGGGGTGTACTTTGCGATGGAGTCGACAAGGCCGCCGAGAGCCTTCTCGACACGGTCGAAGCGTGCGTCGAGCAACTTGTCCATGTTGCGGGCGGCCGAGCTCGATGAATGGTGTGGGTGGCTGTACCTGCGAGGGTGTTCTGTGGGCACGCGGTGAGGTTGGCGACGGCACAAAGAGAATGAAGGCCGGGGGTGGGACAGATGGGCGCCGGTGGAAGCTCACCACCTCCACAGAGATGAACTATTGTGATGGATGGGTGCGAGGTCGTCGGAAACACCCGACGGTTCCAGAACCGAACCTCAGTTCATTAGAGAGGTACCATCTGCTCTGACTTGAGCAGTCTAACTCGTTCTAGATTAGTCCCAGATGATTTCAAGGTGATGTCGCATCTTCTCGCAAAAACGACTGAAGTACTCTGTACGTGAGGGTGAGTACCCGTACGTCCCGTCTGTCTCGTACCGTACCTAACCGATCGCTTCCGAGACGGAAAGGTACTTCGATACTTACATGCCCGACAAGTCGTGGCTGGTGCAGTGGCTGAGCCCGGCTCGACCAGTCAGGGCAGCAACATTGGCCATTATTAACGGGTCCATTGGATCCGATGGATGTCGCGCAACTCGAAAGTTGCTGGCGCCGAAACCGTCACCGTCCATTTCTGTCTACGACTTCACCTCACGACCTCACTTCTCCCCGTCGCCGCCGCCGCCGCCTCTTTCTCTTCCTTCGCGACCAATTGACTTTCCCACATCGTCAGAATGGCTAACCTCGTATGCCGTCCCTCCAGCCCCCCGCACACGACTCCCGACTGACCTCCACGTGTGTGCAGAACGACATCGGCCGGGTCAGCTACCCTGCCTACAAGAGCCCCTACGGCCCCAAGGTGCAGATGCAGCCCAACGTCGCCGGCTTCACCGCCAAGCAGGCTTTCGGACTGTAAGCCATGCCTCCCTTGCCTACATGTACTCTACACTTCTTTGACCGGTGCTGACTGTCCCCCAGCGGCTTCAAGTCGGCTGCCTTCGGCGGCGTTGCCCTCTTTGGCGTCCTCTTCTACGCCTCGGGCATCCCCCGCGTCCAGCGCGACATTTTCCAGAAGGTCCCCTTCGTTGGCAAATACTTCATCCACGAGATTCCTGCCTCTGACAACGTGAGTTTCCCACTTCTCTCACTCTCTGTCTAATACTGCCCCCTTCCCCTCCCTGCCGCCGGTTGCCCTAGCTGACTTTCTTTTCTTTCTAGCCCTTCTAAACGCATACTCTTCCGAAGAAGCGCATAGAGCTCCGACGTCACCCCACCCTCTTGCACGGTCAAACCCCGAGCCCGCAGAATCGACATGGTGTAGAATGTGGACACATGGTGGCGTTCAGCCGATACGACTCGAACCGCCAGGGACGCCAATGACCCAGCCCTGACATGCGCAAAGACAAGGGACTGGCAAAGGGGGCGGCATGTACCACGGCAGCAAGGGCCGGGGCGATCACACCCACGCTCCCACCCCTTTTCGTTTGTTGCTTCTGTCTGATAATGATGTATAAAAAAGATGCAGCCAAGGAACTGGCGAAATACCGAATAGACGTTCCATTGACCAACAGCCAGGGCGTTCTTCACCCATCCACCTGGGATCTCATCGTGTCTATCAGATCCTGTCGTGACTCGTTGGCGCAAGTTGATAACCATCGCAGCACAGGTAACGGGGGTACGGCAATCGCGGCTCCGAAGCGAGTCCGGCCACCCGTTCACGGATACTTTCGCCGCTTCCTCGAAGCACAGGGGGGTGCTTCTATCTCTGTGCTGTGGCTCGTCCTGTCCCGGGCCTGCTGCCTTCCATCCTCGATGTGCTGGTGCATGTGGCTTAGATGCTCCTGCCGGTTGGGCGTCATCTTCCCGCAGTGTCCACAGACAAAACCCACGCTGCCGTCCCATTCGCAGGGCTTGTCGAGGTGCTCGTCGTGAACAGTGCGGCTGCGAGTCCGGATGCCGCAGTCGCCGCATTGGAAGACGTGCGCGGCCGGGGGTCCGTGCCCGGTCGTCACGTCTGAGTAGTGGCACCAGAGGTCGTTTGCGTTGTCGAAGCGAACCACGCGCTCGTTGCAGCCCCTCTTGCAGGCGAATTGCCGTTTACCCGTCGACTCAGGGCGGGACTCCAGGCAGGCGAGCGAGTACAGGTGTTCTTCGCAACTGCCAGGGAGGTCGTCGTCGCGGCAACTCGGACAAATCCCCTCGCTCATGTCTTTCTGGTGCGCTTCGCCCTTCATGAGGTGTCAATACAGGAACGAACGGTCTTCAAAGAGTTCCAGACAGTCTGGGCAAGCCCATTTAGGCTGTCCCCCCTGCTTGTTTACTCGGGAGCCCCCGTCGCGTGGCCGTTGCTCCTGGGCCGTCTGTTTTCTGCGCGACGCTGTTAGAGAAGAGTCATCGGGCTGTGTCGGGCCGGTGTCATACTCACCCCTTTTCGTCCTGCAGATGCCCGTTGACGTGCTACTTGTGCTTCTCCACGTCGGCCTGTTCAAGCTCGCAGGCCCCGCTGGCGTACGAGCCGCGGGGCTGTGAGGCGCCAATCTGGGTGTCGGAGCAGGTGGCCTTGTGCTTCTCAAGTGTGGCGGCATCGCCGGTGATGAACCAGACGCATATGACGCACTTAAGGATGGGGTTTTGGGAGGCTTGGCCTGGGCCATCCTGCTGCGGAGTGTTGCGCCCA
Organism: Hansfordia pulvinata; assembly: GCA_006538405.1. Classification (NCBI taxonomy): domain Eukaryota; kingdom Fungi; phylum Ascomycota; class Sordariomycetes; order Xylariales; genus Hansfordia; species Hansfordia pulvinata. The sequence goes on along the minus strand of BJKQ01000006.1, from coordinate 957,129 downwards.
TCGAGTCGTTGCTCTCGGGGGGATGGGGGGTCCCGGTCGCGGGCCACGGTTGCCGGAGAGAGGGCTTGCCGCGGCTCCGGCTTCGGTAGGAGCCGCCGAAGCGGTGGTTGCACCGGCCCCGGGGGCCGGCTGACCGGTGGATCCGTTAAAGTTGGGTGCGGAGGCGCCCGCTCTTCTTCGGTCGGGTCACGCCATTCCCCCGGCTCTTCACCAGCACCAAGGTCGCGTACTTTCAGCAATTTGAGTCTAGCCCCGACCTTTAACTCCCTATACTTATAGCACATGGACTTTGTCGTTTTTGCGCGCTCCTCGACTTCTTCCCTGCTTTCGAGGCTGTACTCGGGTTTACCCATGCAGCGTGAAGGGTGAGTGACCTTCCAAAGTATTGAAAATGATTCCTTATTCCCATAGGGGTCGTCACAACACCGACAGCCCCAGGCCACCTTGGCTTCGATACACATGATTTCTCTGCTGTCGCAGGTCGGCTTGTGCTCTGGCGCTTCTGGGCTTGGTCAGGAGTCTTGCAAATTGGGGTGATGATAAGATACCGGTGTTGTTCAAATCTGTTTCCACGGGTGGGTTGGTAAGCGTTGAGTTCACTTCACTAGATGGAAGTGAACGCCGTGCTTTGTTTTATAGAATTCGATTGAGAGACAGACAGTTGGCCTCTGAGCCAGCATCTCTGATTGCACGTAGGCCACCGGCCTCGGTCTGGGTCTCTCAATGGGATAGCTCGAACAATCGGGTGTTTTCTCTCTACCGTGCCGGAGTGTTGGTCGGCGCTTGCGACTCGGCCGGGATTTCTTTTCCTGAGGACCGGAGTCTGGAAGCTGTGCCAAGCGTTCACTTTTTTCCTTTGACAAGCTACACGGCGGCCTCCTCCCACACAACCTCTTGTTTGTCCACTTAGTGGTCTGTTTCTCCGGCCGTTGTCTGGCGTTGCTCTGGGTCCAACAGATTCTGGTTGAACGCCCAGTATCCAACCGTTGGTGTTTGCCGTGCGTCTTTGGATGGTCGGTTTCTTGAGCGGTTAGGAACCCCCCCAGATAAGATTGCAACAAGTCTATCCTTGTACGCGCCCGGCCCTGATCCGAAGGCCTCCTGGAGCTCTCGATGAAAGGACATTAAGACTTGGCACATTTCTTGTGAGCCAGATCTTCCCGACCACCCGGACAATTGAGTCGCAGCGCAGCGCAGCGCAACGCAACGTACAGGTCTCGTCCTGTCCGGTTGGGCGATGCGCATGAATGAGGGCGTGGCTTGCTTTGGCGTTGGGAGGGAGAGCTCTCTGACGCTGGCTGATGCTGCCCATCTGCTGCAGGCGCCCTTCGAGCCGAGAACCCCGAGCTTCGCAACCACAAACACGCTCAACCAGACGCATTGGAATACGAACAATCCCGAAATGCCCCTTACTGACGCGGGTCAGGTACCCCTCCCATGGGTACTGGACCCGCGATTGTGTCTGCAAGCACCAAAGCACCGTCCCGAACACGCGTCACTGACACGCACCTGAACGCACTCGACCGACGCAAGGTGAACAGCCAGTTCCAAACATGCCAAAGAGTCTGCAACTCAAACCGAGAAAGCCCGGTAGACCGAGGGGCCAGATATAAGAGGCCGCCTTTCCGAGAGAGAGAGAGAGAGAGAGAGAAAGAGAGAAAAGTCAAGACGGATCCGTCCAGCTACATACATATCGCCTCTACGCAAATTACCCCTTTGATTTCTGACCGCATAGCCGCACCGCCACTACTGCCACTACTACTACTACTACTACTACTACTACTACTACTACTACTACTACTACTACTACTACTACTACAGCTACGATTCACTATCACACATCATCAAGTCATTCCGCGAAGAGACAACAATGCCTGACAATCCTTACAAGTATCCGGCCGGAACACAAGCCCACCACCCCGCGAGCAGTCCAAGCGGCAAGAACAACGGCACCCAGACCCCCTCGCCGCCGCCTGCCCCCCTGGCCCCCTCGTTCGGGCTTGGGCTTCTCCCTCATCCTCCTCCTCCTCCTCCTTCTTCTTACTGGGCAGCGCGTCATAGCCGTCACTCTCACCATCCCACACCCGGGTCTTGGAGTCTCTCTGGCCCGCCTCGCGGTGACAACCCTTTCCAGATGTCTTGGTGGCCTCATGGAGGCAGCGGCGTTGCCCTTCCGCAGCAGCAGCAGCAGCAGCAGCAGCAGCAGCAGCAGCAGCAGCAGCAGCAGCAGCAGCAGCGAAATCATCACTATCAAGATGAACAAGAGTATGAGCAAGAAGAACACGACGAGCAAAAAGAACAACATCCACAACAACAACAACATCAACAAGAAGCAGTAGGAACATTCACACCACAGCACCACCCCCAACACCGCCCGGCCAGCAGGGGCGGCATGACGCCGCCCCCGAGCTACGACGACTACGAGCCGACAGGGCCGCCGCCCGGGGCCTTCTTCGCCCGCGCCTCTCGGGGATACTTCGCCGGCTTTCCTCCCCATTGGGCAGACGACCTACCGAGGTTCCTCGAGGAGCAGCGGCAGCAACAACTGGGCGGCCCCGCCCCACGACCGGCGGTGGCGGCGGCGGCGGCGGCTCGACGGGGGCCGCGCTGAGGGCCGCGCTGGAGCTGCTGGACGTCCCCCGCCTCTGCTGTCTGATGCTGTTCTTCCTCATGTCGTCCCTCCTCTACGGCGCGGTGGGCCACGATGGCAGGGGCTCGGTACTGGAGGGCATGGCCCAAATGATGGATTACTTGTGATGAGAACCAAAGAAAAAAGTAATAAGAATTTGCGAGTCCCGTCCATGACCGGTGTCGGTGTATTATGTATTATACAATGAGTGTCGCGTGGCAGACACTACGAGAGGGCATATAGTTTTGGTCAGAACGACCTCGACTCATCTCCTGCTTGCACGGCATCGGCGCGCTCTGCAGGCCAAAAAGCACATCACGGGCTTCAGTTCAGTCTTGAGATCATAAAATATCATTATACAGCAGTGGTAATGTGGAATGGGTATCAATGACCCGTAACTCCGGTACCAGGTTTCACAAGCCCTGCACGAATGTCGTTCGAGGAGAGCCGTCCTCCAGCCGCCCCTCGCTTTTGCTAAACTCGAGCATTTCTCTGCTATATGCACCTTGTCACCTCACATATCCACGTGTGCAGGATCTCTCCTTGGTCGCCAACAGCCCAAAGGCCCGAGTCACAGCCCATGCCACTCAACATTAGTTGGCGCTGATCGTCTCCAGGTCGGCGTAGTACAGCGTCAGAGTCCGCCGTTCCTTGCGCCACTCGGCTATGTTCCAGATGATGTAGTATCCCTCCTCGTGGTGCTGGCTAAGCACACGGGGCTGCATATGTTCATCCTTGGTGAGCCAAATCTTGAGCTTCTTGTGCCACCGCCAGTTGCGGTTATTCCTGAGCTTCTGGTCAGTTCTCGTTCCCAGCGCGGGCATCATGATGGCGGTACTCACAGCTCCTTGGCGGCCTCTCTCTGCTTCATGTCTCCGGGGCAGCTGTAGAAGATCCACATCAACGTCTCCTCGTTGAAGCTTGATATCTTGTTTTCGAGCGCCTGGACGTTGTTGACGTTGTAGCATTCCGGTAGCCGGAATTCAGGTACGGCTGGGCGAGGTGGCAGGTCGTTGAATACAGAGTAGATCTGCGTCGAGATGAAACTGAACCATATCGTCAGAACAAACTTCTAAGCCGCAAACCTGTGCGCTTACCTGGGCGAATTGGTGTCAAGTCCCAGAGACGAAATGTCCATGCCCGTCACAACCGCGTTGTAGTCCGGATAGTTGTTCATCAGCGTGCGAAGACCTTTGATGCCCCACTTGTCCATAGGCGCCATGCCCGCCAAAGGGTCGTGTGTCGCAGCCGACTGCGAGTCCTTGTCATCGGATCCGTTCGTTGCAGCTGCCTCGCTGCTCCCTATTGCTCCCAGCGGGTTGCGGTCTGCTTGTCCCGCATCCTGGATCGATGACTGCGATGCTATGCTGTCTTCTCGGAACCCAGGCGGCTTTCTTCGCGTCTCTTCGGCTGGACCAGGCATTCTCATATCTTGCCGAGATGCCACTGAGGAATAGTTAGGACCAGAAGCACAAAGCTGTTTAGGGGGCATCGTCTTACCAGAGGGGCCCGTGGCGGAGAGAACATCAGGAGACCGCGATTCAGTCGCGCGGTTCGCAGATAGCGCATTGAGAAGACCGTTCCCTGACCGGGCGCCCGGGAGTCCTGGCGCGCCAGCGCCATGGGCGCCAAAACCAAGGGTCGACATCAGGTTAGAGCCTCGTTCCTGTCCGATTTCACCGTTGCCGCTTCGAAAGCTGTTGCTGTTGTTCAGCGGCGGGAAGTCATCAATACTGCTCGGTTGAGGTTGGGAGGCTTGGGCATCCTGACTGCCGTAGCGGAATGAGCCCTGGGTGGAAGCAGCGCGAGAAGAAGCATAGAGATCGTCTTGTCCTTGCTGCGAAGAAATCGGCGTCGGTTGGTTTCTGTGTATGGAGGATCCGGGTCCTCTGGAGCCCGCTGTCGACCACATGGATGACTGGTTCGCGTTGGAAAGCTGCGAATTGTTGGACAGAGATGGGAAGTCACTATCACCGAGTTAGTGGATTTGAAGCTAGTATGCGAGGAATGTGGTCCAGTATCGTGACTGGAACAAGGTTACAAGATAGACTTGGAGATGCTTGTGATGTGACAAGAATGAGAAGAGGACAATTTTGGGGTGAAAAGTACCTTTCGTACAGGGACGAAAGGGCCTGGGGAGTGTTGCGGGTGCTAGTAGGAGCAGGCAAAGGCAGGATCCCCCCGCCATGGCCATCCAAAATGTCGGCAGGCAGGAAGCTGCCATTAGTCGAGATGCTAGAACCACCAGAGTGGGCTTCTAGCCTTTGCGAGAACCGCTTGGTTGATCTTGGCATGGCTGGTGTTTTGAGAACGAAGACTGCAAGAAGGGCGTCGGAAAATTGATGTAAAGGCTTTGTAAAAAGGGGGAACAATGGTTAGGGGCTTTTAAGTCAAAAAATTTTTCACCCAGGAGTGCCGCCATGGGTGATGGAACAGGTGATGGAGTAGGTGAAATGTTGACAAACGTGGGGAAATGTAGAGGGTTAAATAATGAATCAGAGACCAAGTTTGGGCACCATGGAAACCATCCCGTGCAGGTAGATGGCTCTTGGGATTGGGTTATAAGGGCATTGAAGTGAATGCTGGCACAGGACTTGTGCACAGTTTTGGTCGGTTGCCTGGGAGCCAGGCCCCAAGCTCAAGCCTTTTGTTGAGCCTGGCCGCTGAGCAATGGTGGGGAGACGAGCAGCAGGAAACTCTGCACTACCACTTATTCACACAACGGAGGGGCTAATGCTGCCCCCAAGCCGAGAATGAATGGAAGTAGAGGGCAATCTGACGAAATCGTTCGTCGATAGACGAGAAACAGAAGAAGCACCTACGATGTCAAGTCTAACGGGGTCGAAGGCTGAGACCCGCTCAGGCTTTGGGCAAAACTAAGGTTGCCTCCCAACTGCCGCGAAGAGGTCTGCAGACCTGGAGCGCCGCCCATAGGCACCCCGGCGCCGAATGCCCATCCGCCAGCTCCGTTGGTGGCTATTGTGGTCGGATAAGACGAGATATCAGCAGGCTGCTTCGTCGAAACGACTCAAGCGGGGGCGGGGGTGTGCGAGCTGAGGGTCGCATACCTAATTTTCCATTTGGTAGTCTGTTGCCTACAGATCGACCTGGTTGTTGAGGTTGTTGTTGGCCTACAAAACCACCTGGCATACCCCTCAGGTTTTGCGGTACGGCTCCTGGCGTGATGACTCGCTGTTAGCTCGGCTCTCCTACGAAGCGACGAAGAGACGCCAGTGATACAAGGCAGTTCTAGAAAGAATGATTCGAAGGTGCCATCTGGGATTTTCCAGCCCCGAGAGATAATTCGGCAGCGACGAGGAAGGGAGAGTGCCCAGTTGTCTTCTGGCAGGTGGCATTCCTGAACAGACCGGAAGTCCGCGCGACTCTGCGGAGCCAACAGCGCGTGCTCGAGGGTAGCACCATAGCCCTTCCCCAGGATCACATTGGGCAAGTTGGTTGACGAGGCGCGGGGCGACATAATGGGCGCGAAATCAAAGGGATCGGGCGGGGCTGGATCAAATCGCAGGCAGACGGGCGGGGTGGTGGCGGAGACAAGGACGCAGAGGCAGGACGCGATGCTGGGCGGGAGTACCTGGACGATTCATGGCTATATGAATATGACTGTGATGTGTCGCGTGTGGGACAGCAGGAGAGACCCTGGGAATGGATGCGCAAAGCTGGTCGAGGCGAGGCACGGCGATGGCGGCAGAGCAGTGCAGTGCAGCTGGGCGTGGGGAACGGCGCAAAGCGGGGCGGGAGAGGACGCGGTGCCAATTTGAAGTGCGGAGAGGCGAGCGGCGATGAGGCGGGACAGGGTGGTGGAAGGGCTGTTTCTCGCGGGAATGGGCGGTCGGGTCGTGGTGGAGGGCTGTCGCGAGCCGAATGAAGGTGGGCGGATGATGTCGTGGCACAGGCACGCACGGGCGCAGCACCGGGATGGGAGCGGCGGACAGCAATGAACCTGATCGACGGGTGCGTCGGCGCAGGCACGGCGGCTGGGTGCAGCGCAGGCAGGGCGATTCGGGTGTGTTTGCAGATGGCGATGGCGAGGGTGCAGCGAGGCGATGGTGGTGGGTGGTGATGGTGGTGGGTGGCGGCGCAGTGGATGGAGATTGGGACAGCTACGTGGGTAGCCCGGTACCCAAGGTACGCGCCTTTGCGGGCAGGAGTACTTACAGATGTACTGCACGTACCTGGTCCCCACAGGCCTCGAGGCTTCTGAGTAGCCCATGTAAACTCGAGTGCGGCAATGGGCTCCTATACTTTTGGGGGAGAGACGGCTCCCACTGATATGAAGTAGCTGAAGTGCTGAAGCAGCCAAGTCGTCTGAATCTACACCCCCAGCGCCCATTACCTTACCTAAACCTACCTAAAATACCCGACCCAATCTGTCCGTACACCCGAGGTACCTTCAGACCGGGCACCGTCCTCGATACGCGCAGCCATTTTGTCTCCCTTGCATTCTTGTAGATGTACATAGTTGATGGCAGCGTGATGCCCTCAACTGAGATACCAGACATTGTGTACACTGCATCCATGTCCACCCTCGATCCAATCCATCCATGGACACTGCCATTACCAACGCTGCAGCTGATCCATTTCCACATCCGGCCGGTTTGTCTGTTGGCGGGCGCCCGTTTGCTGTCACAAAGCCGTCTTCCTTGTTCCGATATCCCGCCAAACATTCATTACCAGGTTTCTAAAGTCTACCAACTGGACAGAGCTGATCCTCTAGACATGCACCTGTGGCCGACTCGGGTCATCACCGCAGTGTCCGATGCAATATCCCCAAAAGATCCGCTGAGAGGCTCGGACCGGCAAGTGACGGCGGCAGTCTTATCACGCCCCTCTCCCCTGACTCGTGCGGACAAAGCAACCCTGCATGCACTCGCTCGACGGATGCAGTCTTGCAAGCCGTTCTCGGGGGCAAACAAGATGCTGGCCTGGCCGAGAAAAGAAGCTGCGCTGACGATGAAGTGATGGTGATGCATCGAAGCAAACTGACCCAAACCAAACAGACCAGGTGCGCCTTCATGCTGTATTGGACTGCTGGATGACTCGGACCAGGTTTTTTCGAGGCCGGGCAAGGTTTGGCAGCCATTTTCTACTTGCAATCCCTTGCTTCATTCCAAACACCCCCATCGCCGTCCGAGTCTAGCCCAGGACCGCGCTGCGGAAGCTGCTCTCGAACTCTGCCTCGTCGAGGCCGCGCCCGATCAGCACCAGCTTGCCCGGCGCCGTCGCGTCGCTCGCCACCCGCTCCCCGTCGAAAATCTCGAAAATCTCCCGCACGCCCTGCACGAGCTTGACCTCCCCGCTGGCCAGCACGAGGCGCGCCTTGAGGCGGTGGGTCTCTATCGCCGGCGCCTGGCCCCTCTCGGGCCCCGGCACCTTGCTATCCCATAGCAGCGACCGCAGCCACGCATCCACCATTGTAAACTGCTCCGTGGACAGCCTCGGGACTTCTATCGAGATGGTAGAGATTGTCTGCGTCGTCGTTAGATGGTGTGCCTCCCCCTTGCGTGACTGGAGTGAAGGTGAACCTACAGGGTCGAGATGGCTGTGGCCCTTGCTTGCCGTGTCCAGCACTTGGACCTGGTCGTAGGCGTGGAGGTCTAGCAGGACGCCTTCCAGCTGGGGCACGGTGCTTCGCTCGGTGACGTGGATCTTGGCCAGGCCGTTGATTGCCTGGATCCGCTGCTTGACCGATTCCAGCTCATCCGCGCTCACGAGATCCGACTTGTTGATGACGACGACGTCGGCGTGCGAGATCTGCACGTGCGCCGTGGTCATCAGGGGCCCGTGGCCGTGGTCGTCCTCGTGGCCCTCGGCCTTCTGCGAGGGGTCGTCCAGGTTGCGCACGATGTTCTTGGCATCCACCAGCGTGACGATGCCGTCCAGGTAGATGGTGCTGCCCAGGCCGTCGTCGACCCAGAATAGAGGCGCCAGGTTACCGGGGTCGGCCAGGCCGGTGGTTTCCAGGAGGATATAGTCGAAGGCGCCCTTCTTCTCCATGAGCGCCTCGATGGCGTTCACTCCGGTATCTCTGTGCCGATGTCAGCCAGTGCCACGTGCGAGATGCGCATGTCTTCTCGTTTGCCTTCTCTTTTGGCCTTGGGCCGAGGGGGGCTTTACTTGACCGAACAGCACAGGCAGCCATTGCCGACCTCGAGCCACTCCTCGACTTGCTCTCCGCCTTTACTGACGGTCATGGATTTTTCAATGTCGATTGCTGAAGGACGTGCGGTGGTAGTCAGCTTGGCCGTCTGCGCCGGGGACAACACCTGCCAAGTCGGCCGCCAATGACTTACAGTCGCCAAATTCGTTCATGATGACGGCGATCTTCTTGCCATGGCGGGCAGTCAGGATGTAATTGAGCAGTGTGGTCTTCCCAGCTCCAAGATAGCCTGCCCGAGGTTAGATAAAGGAGGTGGTAGCAGGGTCGGCCGCCATGACCAACACCTGTGGCTGCCAGTGCGGCCAGCAGGGCGGCCAGCAGGGCGAAGTGAGGCTCACCCGTTACGATGGTGATGGGCACCTTGGTGAGCTTTTCAGGCTCTTCGGCCTCGTCCCCCCCTCCCGTGCCCGGCCCAGCCTCCACAAGCTCAGGTGGCAGGTCGTCGTCAAGATCCATAGTGGGGGGGCCAACAGATGCTCGGGGCTCAGGCGGCGCAGTCGGGTTTTGGTGTTCTTAGTCGGTTCTTGAACGACGAGGGTGGGATGTGCTTTCCAGGTAGGTATAGGTATAATTCTGGATCTTGCCCTGGTAATAAATCTAGCGACAGCTTTCCAGATCTCGCTATGGTCTCTGGGACTCGGCATGCATCGGCCTGGAAAGCTTGGTTTTGCTCGTACTGAGAGGGCCAATACGCGGAACTTTGGGGCGTGCCCGCGCCGGGCTGCATCAACTGCCCGATGGGATCAAACCCAATGGCGGGGTGTCCGGTACATGTACTCGTACGAGTGCATGCAATTTAGATTTGATCTGACGTAGGCGCACGTCGCTCATACATGTAGTATCGGATTGCTTCATAGTGGTGTTCTTTTAGACGCATACAATCTGTTACATAGGGCGACTCCAGTCATATTCCAATAGCCCCTAATGGCTTCCTAGAGACTGGACAATTGAAGGAACCCGCCACTGAGTGAATTCAAGCTAGGTATGAGTATGCCGTTCTAGAGTCAAATGTAAATTGACTACGTCTGCAATGAAGACGGATGGACATCAGGTGACTGTATGTGCATTAGGTACGTAAGCAATGCTCCATGTCGGCTTTGGACGCGCCACTTCTACGAGCTTCCAGGATTGCTGGACTCGACGAATGCCTCTGAAGAGCTTCGTCGATCTCTGAGCCCAGTACGCTCCTGAGCAACTCAAATACTCTCAAAATACTCATACTGAATCCCACAGTAACGATCGAAAGAGAGAAGGAGAGCATCGTCTTGATGGTGGACGCCCTTCTGGAATCAGCATCAGCATCAGCTGCAGATAACATTCACAGTGTGCGTATGTCTTCGCACGTACGGAGTAGCGCAGCAACCATCAAGATTCGAGCTGCTCTCGACGCTAAGCGAATATCGGAGGCGCGCGCGTACCAGACGAGTACCCATTGGTACTTGCCGAGCACGTACTCGCACAGCTGCGACCGCAACAGCGAGTTGGGTACCTGTGGCTCTCGTAGCAGCAGCCTCCGACGCGTGACGAGACGCCTTGCATTGGTTCGACGCTGCGATCTCTCGCAAACCTCGCAGCGAGCTCCAACCAGAGACCCTCCAACACCGCCCGAGCTCCCTATTCCTCGAGTCTTGCGCTGCCTCGCAATTCTCCCGAAGCTCGTTTTCTACCGCCCCCTTCTCATCTCTCGCCTCCATATTCTTCTTTCTGTCGCCCCAGAGCAAGATATCGCACTCCTTTCCGTCCGCATCTCACCATGGCTGCCGCCCTGGGCCCCAGCTCGCCTCGGCTTCCCAGCCCTCCACCGCCCGCCGAAATCCAGATCAGTCCCAAGTCGCCCGGGCTCTCTTCTGCCGCCAGTCCCCAGCAGCAGCACGAACAGGAGCAGATGGAGCAGACCTTGGCCGAAACCAACGCCCGCCGGCGCATACATCCCGGCACCAAGGCCGAGGACATGGCTGCTGGTCCGCCTCTCGTCCCGCTTAATGAAGTGAGTCCCGCCTAGCCCAGCCACGATAGCTCGTTGCGCCCCCTCGCCGAGACCGCTTCCCCCCAGGCCTGGCAACACGCCTGGCGAAGCACGATACGACCTGGGACATCTGCTGACCTGCCCGCCCGCAGCTCGACTCGGCCTTCCAACTCCAGGAACACCTCGCCGCTCTTCACCACCACCACTCGGCTTCCAACACCGTCCCCATCAACCGCACCACCGCCGCTCTGCTGGCCACCCCTCCGCCGGGCATCGACCGTACGCTGTGGCTGTACGAGCTCTGCCGCTTCCTCATCTCCCAGTGCAATGGCCTAATCGTGGGCTTCCTCTTCGACACTCCGCCCTGTTCCTCCGTCACCTGCCCCGAGATGCGTGCCTCTGAGTGGCAGTTCCTGTGCGCCGTCCATGACCAGCCCAAGAGCTGCTGCGCCATCGACTACTGCTGCCACACCCTTGACTGGGCCGCCAACATTGTCACGAATCCCAAGATCTTCCCCAGCAGATTTGTCGTTCTCTCCGACGGCCACGACAAGAGCAACGTGCTGAAAAATCTCGTCAACGTCTTCCGCCGCCTCCATCGCATCTTTGCTCATGCCTGGTTCCAGCACCGCGGCGTCTTCTGGTCCGTTGAGGCCCAGACCGGTCTTTACGTTCTCTTCAAGTCCGTCTGTGACATGTACGACCTTCTGCCGGCAGAGAATTACAAACTACCTCGCGAGGCCGAAGGTCTCGACCCTGTCCCCTCAGACAAGGATGAGAAGAAACCCATTGTCACCGCCATCGCCAAGCCGCCCTCTCCTCCTCCTGCTGACGCACCGGCTGCTCCTGACGACGACCGCCACAGCTTCAATGCTCGGAGATCAAACACCGCCAGACACTCAAGCCGGCCGTCAACGGGCAGCGCAGTCACGACTGTAATCGAGGAGCGCGAGGACGATCATCCCGACGTCGCCAATAGGCTGAAGGAAATGCACATCACTCCGCCCGAGACGGTTGAGGAGGAGTCCGAGTTTGAGGTTCCTGTGATTGTGGAGGGCGACGTCATGAATCAAGACGAGGGTGCCCCCGAGCCCACTTCAACAAGCCCTCCAGCTTCTCAGGAAGGCGACCCCGATTCTTACAGTGTCAAGGTCGACGTCCAGGAAGACATTCCCGTGGAGCCCGAAGCGCCGGGTACCACCGAGAACGACGAGAACGGCGATGATGTCCCCGATGATGGCGACACTACAGTCATCGACACCAGCGAGTTTGACGAGCCCAAAGACACGTCAGGCGACAGTGACGGAGAGTCGGGTGATGAAGACGAAAAGGACAGCATCTCTGAGAAGAAGGCTGATGATCCCATACCTGCCACGGTAGGAGACTCGTCTGATGGGAGTGTTGAGGCTGTAGAAGCCACGGAAGGAATTAAGGACGAGACGAATGATGCCTCCGATGCTGATGAGACCAAGCCGGCGGAGTAGGACCTGCTATCGGCTGATTCATCTGAAGAAACCCCCTTAAGTGACAGCAAGACGTCACAGACGGCCCGCCGGACTGCTGGCCGGCTCCGGCGCCGCCAGATACACACCAGTCGCTCCGAGCACGAGAAGGCTGACCGCGATCTGTCTGATATGGTCGATGCTACGATTTCTGCGCCACATCTTACGCAGGCTGCCAGCCGCTTGCAGAAGGCGGGCACCCATCGCCAACGAAAGGAGCGGCATGCCAGATCACGTTCAGAAGGAGCAAATGCTACAGACAACTGAGCGCGGAGTGTTCAAGTCAGCAGTGTCAACTGGGTCAGCGAACGAGCTGGCACGCTCCAATGTTCGTCCACTGGAAGCTCGGGCCAACTTGGCAGGCTTGGGAGGGGAGCGCCATGATGGTCCAAGTTGCGCGCGCGCGCATATCGCCAGGACGGAGAAAGCGAGAGGAAATCAGCAGGTCCCAGGGTTGACCGGGGCCGACGCAACGTCTGTATGAAGTAATGTTCACGAAAAGAGGTATACTGCGGAGCCACTTCGGCCGCTCCCGCCGCCACCGTCTATGTTTTGTCTTTATTCTCATGATACTATACGACCTACCTAATCAGATTATACCTGCCCTTCTTCACCCCATTGTCTGGGTTTGCCCCTACCTTTTCCTCGTGTGCTTTCGGGAACCCCATCTATTCAATGAGCTACGGTGATGCCTCCACAGGAACACATGGCCTTTGAACACTGGGTATATTGCTTGGGTTTCTGCAAGAATGACTTGATCTCAAGGTCTTCGAGTCATACGCCAGGCCGTTGAGCGGTCGTGATCCGTGCACATGCTCGCAGCCCCTGAAGGAACCCTCGCGCACGCCAATTTGTCGATGTGCTATGAAGCCAAACCACGCCCGCCACGGGCTTGCATGCGACCTGCCCCGCTATGTGTCCTGCATTGCCTCCGTATCCATCCTGGAAAGTTGGAGGGAATGGCATTTCAGGAACCCGAGAGAGCTGTGGAAACGCAGCCGCACGCATGCCAGAGCCCCTGCCCCCCCTGAAGCCCCCACCTCTACTGAGATCTTCACGCTCGGGGGCGATTGGCGGGGCTGCGATCCCCGGGTCCGTCTTCCTGGATCTTGCCGGTCCTGGCCCATTTACCGTCGGCTCTCTCCGTGGGTCAAAGTCAAAACCGCTTGAGGCTCCGAGAAGGGGTCTAAAAGGGCGGGAGTGTTCAGGGGGTGGAGCGCGTTGACGTGTTAGGCAAGGATCTAGTCAAGCCGGGTGTGCCTCCATGGCAGGCAGATTTCCTCCCACAGATTAGAGTAGAGCGCCCGGTGGTATTTGTACGATGGCGACTCGACGATGATTGAACCGACCGCGCGTGGCAAGCAACCAACATGAAGCAAGACGGGAGGCGTTCAAGTACCCAGGGCCTGCAAGGTATGCACGCCCTGCGCACAGCAAGACAGTGGTAGTAACGCACAGAGGGCTCGCATGGACGATGCAAGGTACTGCAGTCTCGTCACCAGAATGGCACGGCAGAGCCGCTGTCCGCTGTCCGCCACCCCCTGTCCTCTCCCATGGCATCTACCCCACTGTCCATTTCGCGGATCTACCATGCTGTGCTGTCTCTTCTAGCTTGCGCGCGAGCACGAGGTATACATGTGTATATGCGTGCATGGGTAGGTGAGTAACCCCCAAGACCATTCCGCCATGGTCAGGCCAGAGGTCTAGGTTCCTCTGGAAAAGAGGAGAGAGGCCCTGGCTGGCTACGCCGGTGGTGCATCCAGCGCCTACCTACCAGGCGGGCAGCCACCGGGCCAGAGACCCGACTCTGTGTGTGCGAAGGGGTGTGGTCAAGGCATGCGTCCGGGTGCAGAGTCATCGAGCTCTAGCAGGGGTACGAAGGGTAGTTGTTGCATGTTTGTACCTATATGTGAGTGTCTATATGTATGTATATGTATGTTTATATGCAAAGGAGGCAGGTGTGGTGTGTCTGGTGTCAACTGGAGTGTGTGTGCCAGGCAGAGTTCCGGCTGGCTTCTTGTATGCACAAAGTAGCGTCTGATGTGTGATGCGCGTCTGCAGCCCAGCGACACGAGTGTGGGTGTGATGCTTCCCTGTACCCTGGTCAGCAGACAAGGGGGGGCGGCAGGACGCTGGGCGCTGGGCGGTTAACGTCTTTCTGGCATTTCGTCGAGCGTGCAATGTAACCATGCAACTGTGCCCGATGCGCCCCCCTCGCTGCCTGGACACGCGAAGAGTCGTCCAATGAGTTGGCGTGCGACGATGCTGCTGCTCGATCACGGCGGCCCGGCGTCTCCGAAACGCCTTGCTGCCGCCGTCGCCCCTTCTCCCCCCCCCCCCCTCACGGCCAGACCTTGACGGGGCAGGGCTCTTTTGTTTTCTTTCTTTCTTTTGCGTTTCCCTGTTTGCTCTTCTTCCTTCGCACCTCGTGTGTATCGCCCCCAGCCCCGCTCCCACCCTCCCTGGTCCGAGTCCCGTGCTGCTGGGAGGGGGTTTCCCGCTACCGCTTCGTGACAGAGGCGTCGTGGCCGAAGAAGGACGAGGTAGTGCTGGTCGGTGTGATGGGGGAGGGGTTGCCGTCCTCGTCGAGGCGCAGGTTGGCGAAGATGGCGCTGGCCTCGCGGACGCTCTCCGACTTCTGAGACACGGGCTTCGAGTTGCGTTCGTCGGCAAAGGCGCGGAACTTGCGCAGCACAGGGCTCAGCCCCTCATCGTTGGGCAACCACCAGGCCACACACGACGGGCACCGGAAGAACTCGGACATGCGCGCGCGCATCGCCAGCGGGAATATGTAGCTGCGAAAGGGGGCTATTGTTAGCCTGCTGTCTTGTCGTCTGTATGGATGGATGCCTGTAGAGCTTTTGGGGGTAAGGAGGGGGGGGGACGTCAAGGCGATGCGGTAACAAAGGGGCTCCACCCAGGAAGAGCACAGCGGGATGCAGGAAAAGGGGGCCGGATGCGACCAACAGGTACGTTGGATACATAACTCAGCACCGACCGCACATCCCGGTAGCACAGATTGAAGGCAGAAAGGAAATGAAATCAAGTGGGCTTACCCTAGTGACTCGAGCATCGCATACTGGCGCCTGAACCACATGTCCTGTGATTCGTCACGGGGCACGAACAAGGCCGCAATGGCCAGACAGGCTTGAAGTTGGATCAGCGCGCCGCTTGGTGCCTTGGACCACCTGGACACTTTATCGAACGCCCCACAAGTCGCGAGGGCCACGCTCCTCAGCTCGTCGGACGTCTCCTGCTGCAGCGCCATGGCCTCCTGGCTGCTGTGCATGACCAGGATCGAGTGCCACTCGGCGACGAGGACTGTCGTCGGAAACAAAGGAAAGTCGTATAGCATGTCGAAAGTGTCGCTACTAGCGGCGCTGTTGTTGTTCGACGACGGCTTGAGATCCGAGTCTGGGACGCGCAACTCGGCGTTCGTGATGGCCGGATTGAGGTTGTTTTTCCACGCGTGGAGCTGCTCCTCCAGGCGTTGATGCTCCTTGGAGAAGTCCTTGCCCAAGAGCTCTCCTCTTCGCGCCCTCGCGAAGTGCACAGTCATGTCCACTGATATCAGGCGTAGGGAAGTCGCATGGGCCTCGATGATCCAACCCAGGTCCTCTGGATACGTGGCGGCATAGTGAGTCGAGTTGTCGACGGCTGCCACGAACCACTCCCGCGGCAGACACGTTTCGAAGCCCGCCATCATGGCTACGAAGACGTCGAATCGCACATACCACGTCATGAGCATCCGCCCCACGGGGCTCTGCAATATGCTCTGCGGCGTGAATTCCTGCCTGAGAATCGCATACGCCGCCCTCTGGTGTCCCGTCAGGTTGACCCAATCGCCGAGATATTCCTGCGCTGTGTTAGCTCACCAGCACCTTCAAATACCATCACCAACACGGGAGTCAGTACCTCTATCGTTGCCAACTGCAGGATGGCAATCAGAGCGCCCAACCCCTGCTTCTCGCCCCTTTTCAGTGAGCCCAGGAGCAGGGTGACGCTCTTGTTGTACCATTGCAGAAAGTCTAATATTTCTCCATTTGGATTTTGCACCGTGTGAAGGTACGCAGAGAATCCTACCAAGGCATACAGAAGGGCTTCGTTGCCTTTCTGGGTGGCTATGCTCGGCAGGAGCGTGAGGAAAAAGCCCTCATGGTCGTTGGGCACTCCGTAATTATAGTGGGTCACGTTCTGGCTGAAGTATCCGAGGTAAAACTGTATATCCGTGGGCAAGTCGGACCAGTCTGTGCGCGTGTCGACCGACGCTGGTTCGAGGAACGAGGACCTCGTGAGGCTGGGCGCAGTTCCAGTCGAGGTGGGTGGCGAAGAGCTCCTCGTGTCATCGACGGACGGAGTTTCCGAATTCTGGCGGCCCTTGGATCTTCTCAAATTCGGGGATGAAGTTGTCTGGACCCTGTGCAAGGTCGGGCTGGTTTGCGAGGCCCTCCTGGCGGGTTCTTCTGGCTCATCTTCGTCCTGTATGGGCGGGAGTCGCTTGCCACTGTCGGTCTCGGCATCTTCATCGTCGTCCTCCTGGGAGGAGTCGGGGCTCTGCCCCTCGGAGGTCGAGGAGTCCTTCGTGCGTCCCTCGGAGGTTGGTGTCTTAGCTGATGACGGTTCAGGGTAAACACACTCTCGCTTTCCCTTCCGACACCCTGCTTTCGGTCAGTCATGGCATAGTGAAGCGTTGGGGGATTTCGTACTCTCGCAGGTTGGTCGGCCTTCATCGCACTGTTCGAGAGGCATTAGCAGGTGGCAGTTAGAGGGACGCGGTGACCTACCTTGACTCGTCTACTTCGGCAAGTATAGCAACCAGATCTGGTCCGCCGATGTTTAACTTGGTCTACACCAGGAACCGACCGTTTCCGACCCCTGCCGTTGTGCGTTTTCGGGGTGTGGAAGACTGCGGGGTCGGGGAAGCCGGTAAAATATCCCAAGCTCTGGTAAGGCGCTGGGTAGGCGCTTTCAGAGGCGCCTGTCGTTCCGATGTCCTGCCCGTGTACCGGCTGATGGAAAGCGTGGTGATGCTCTGGTGGCATCATGCCATGCGGAGTGGCCATCCCCCCCGCGGAAGACATGAGGTGCTGGTAGTATTCGCTCATGTTGGTAATCCGGGAGTGAGCTACGAGCTTGAATGCTGCCCTCCGTAGCAGTCTCGACTCGGCCCCTGCGATGAGCGCTGGTCGGCGATAGCAATGCCGACACTCCGGGTATCCCTTGGTCGTCGGCTTCGTTGAGCTGCGTCGTTGGGTTGAATCGATGGGGTGCAGGTGTCCTTAACAGCGAGCTTCATGGGGAGCTAGTCGGTGTCGTGTGCCGATGGCGTGGCCGGACGCAGGCTGCCTATATGGCCACCAGAAGCCGAGCGTCTGTCCAAGGTGTATGGTTGTGATCCTGGCGCTCGGGACGTAGAGAATGTATGAGCTGTGGAAGGAAGAAGCCCACTGGCTGGCAAGGGCCCCCAGGATGGTAAGGGAAGGTCTTGAAAACTCGTGCCAGCGCTCACGCGGACCTGGGGTTATGAGATGGAAGATGGTGTGATAAGGGAACGGCCGAAGGCACTCGGGAGACAGAGATTCGACCCCTCCAAGATTCGAACGAGGGTGATGCTTTACTGATCAATGCTAAGGCTTCAGCAGGCCCCGGCAGTGGCGGTCTCCGACCCGCTCAAATGTGGTGAGAAAGACTGATGAAACCCGGTGGGCAAGGAGAGGGACAAGGTCTTGATATGTGGGGCCATGCAGGACCGTCTGCACGAACTGATTATCCCAAGGAATATACAGGAACCTATCAGCGCGGCGGGGGCGGTGATGGCAAACTGACAGAAGCTGTGGGGGGCCCAGCGCAGCAGGACACGCCACCCAGGAAGCAGGCCGGTACGAGTCGGTACCAGCCCAGGTGACCAGTGTGTGTGTGTGTGTGTGTGTGTGTGTGTGTGTGTGTGTGTGTGTGTGTGTGTGTGTGTGTGTGTGCAGTGGGACTATCAGCCTCCCAGGATCCGAGACGCAGAGCGAACCACGTCCGTGAAGCAAAGCCGGGGGCGTCGTCAATGTGAACAGCAGTGATGCTACCCCGACTTGTGTAGCCGCAGGCTGCAGTCCAATAAGGGGAGGGGGCAGATGGATGTGTTATGGGGCCGCTGACAAGATCTGGAGGGAGGGCACACAAAGAACTACTGAGAAATGACGCCCTGCCCGCTGGAGATTTTGCCGCCTTGCTAGTTGTATACCCCTGTTGGCTAAGGTAATGACCGATCGGGAGTGGGATGGACTGATGGGTTGAGAATAGGAAAGATGCTTGGCCACACTCTATGATGAACGTTGCAGGGGCGAGAGCTGAGAGGTGAGAGTAGAGATACTCCGACAGGCTGGTCCGGTGTGTAAGTATGCTCGCAGTTTGCTGGTGGCGTTCGGGGAGAAGCGTCGGGCCTCGTCGTAGGATAGCTTCAGAAGTACTCCGTGTGCGAGTGCCTGATGTTCCGCACTCTGTCGATCCAGGTTTTCGACACAGGCCGGGGGGTTAGCAATTTCAGCCAAGAGGACCGGGTCCGAGTGGCTTTGAGGATCTCGTCTGGAAATCGTTGCCTGGGATGTTGAGCCTCGGCGAGCCAGATCGTGACTCGAGAAAAGCCGTCGTCCAGAGGAATGTCGCGTCAACCGGTGATTGTCCTCTAGCACTGCGCAACAACCAGGGATCCCAGAGACCGACTGCTTTTAGCTTCAGATGCTTGATGAGAGTTGCAAGGTTCGAATGCAGGGTAGGCTGCACCGTGTCCATCGGGGGCACTGCGTTCTTTAGAGTCGAAAGGTTCTGGCCATACTCGTACTAACCCAGAGCTGCGTGATCCAACTGGGTACGCTCAAGCCATCTTGTTCAGGGATTCAGGGCTGACGGGATACATCGAAGCTGGTGCCACTGGAATACGATGAACTCGGCTTAGCCAAGGAAAGGAGAGACAGGGGCCCATATCCCGGCCATACACAGCACTCTTAGGAGCGCTAGCCTGAACACAACGGCGGGGAAGCACAACTTTTAGTGTTCGAAGGGACGATATACCCCTGCAACGTCCTTTCCCGCGGGTGCAGAACCAACGGTGGCCGGAAAGCCGGCTTGCCTTGGATGGACCTCCGTCCTCCGCCTGCCAGCAATCGCAGCAGTGTCCCTGGACTTGGCTCCTTGGTGGATTTCGTTCCCTGGAAAGAGCCTTTGGAAGTGCAAAGAGCCGGGCTGAAGTCCGGCAGAGCACAGCGTAGCCATACGGCTCTTGGGGAGTCGCACATGGCCGTACACGGGGTGAGGGATCGCCACCGGGACTCCAATACCCTGTAGAACCTTTATCGGACTTGACCATGGGCGGGCCATAGAATGGCACCGCCGCGCCAGAGAAGCTCGGATCGATGCTGTCCCGTTTTTTCGGAGTCCAGGGGGCACCTTCGCGCGCGCTAACGTGGATGACTCGGCCCTACGCGTGTCGACACGCCTCGTTCCATACGAGGATGGGGCCGGGTACGGATACAGCGACAGGCGCCGAGATCACGATGGGCCTCGGGGTGGCCATCGAGCCGGATCCGCAATGATACTGGCACTCACGCTCTGATGAGGATCTCAGATTTGTGCAGTGTGCTCCGTATTCGCAAGTGGACGCCGCAGGCAAGGTCTGAATGTGAAGAATTAGGTAGTGGTCCAGGGGTTGAAGACCCGCTGGGCCTACCGGAAACTAAGAGTCCGTTGGTAACGCGGCTGTAAGACATGTGAAAATGGGGGCAAGCGCTGAACCCAAGGGCGAGTATATTCCAGACTAAGAAAAGTGAGTACTGTACTTTCCCCAGGGGCGCGCCGCCGCATCCAAGGGCCAGCCAAATGCAGTGGGGACAGCTAACTTAGCTCTTGGGTCTTGGGGGTCGGGACTGGAGGACCGCAAAGCCGTGGGAGCCGCCGCAGTGCTAAACCAACATAGTATCCGTGGCGTTTGACGTTGATATGCATGTCAAACTTGGACATGCATCTTGACAGGTCTGGAGGTAGCGGCCGCCCAACGGTCCATGCTGCACCGTACGGGAAAAGCATGGAGTAAGCACGCGGCGGCCGGGCGTGGTTCATGTCTTAAGCCTCCTCACGAGGCAAATGTCTAGCCCACCGCCCACGCGAGCAGAGACAACTTGGCCCGTCCACCTGGTGGTTCACATTGCCGAGCGGGATCTCCGAGCGTGTACAGAGCGCGGCGAACGCGACAGGACGGCATAAACGACTGGCGCAAGGGTGGGTGTCGGAGCAGGACGTCGTGGGAGCCGGGTCAGCTATCCGACAGAGGGCCAGTCTCGGGCTGGCAGGGCTCAGGATTCGGAGACAATGAACGTGACGTGAGGCCGAGTCGTGTTGGTGGGTGTGGTCGTACCGAGGCGGGCACCGAGGCGCCAATCTTGCCGTGCGATCTAGCCTTGTACGAGTACATACGTACTCGTAGGCACCGTGGTTTGAGCCCGGCAGTCCGTTTATCTCGGGACTTGTGTCCTGATTTGTCGACCTCCGCCGCTATCCATCGCAGCCCTGCTAGCCGGCGCGGCGGGAGTCGACCGGTCCTGGGGCAGAGCGCCGCGCGATGGAGATGGCGACCGTTGATGAACGGCGCCTCGCCCACCTGTTCGAGCGTAGTGCGGTGCCGTACAGAGTGCAACCAGACCCTTGCGGTGCATTCCAGCGCAGGCAGAGAACATGGGTGGCTTGCAGGTTGAGGCTGTCGAGGGATCAAGGCAGGCCGGGGCAGAGGGCTTGGTACGTCGTACAAGACACGACCCGCTCGCCAGTCAGTCTCGTACTCGGTAGTCATGACGAGTTCCAATGCAGGACGGCGACCAGGGTACAGGGGCTCGAGGGGCCGTAACTTGGATCGTGCAAAGATTCCACAGCTGAAATCGGACAAGCTCCGAGGCTCCCCCCAAGCCTTGCTGCTGATCTCACAGGGGCTGGCCAAAGATGCATCCAACCCATCCAGCTAGCATCCAGCCAGTCATGCCACTTGGTGGGCGCGTGCGGGCGTTGCATGCGTGTGTATTCGTGGTAGGTACCGTGGAACGTCGTCGTCGTCTTACCTTACGAGCACCATCTTCGGTCAGTACGGGGGTATTCGTAATCTTACACCACCGACCAAGGGCGGGAAATGCGCCTCTGCCGGATGCCCAGTGTACCGAGGGGAGGGCGCGCGGATTGTCTTACCCGGGCTGAAGGCTTGGCCAGCGCGCATGCAGTGTTTTCGTATCCTCCCTCAAGGGCGCTCTATGCGTGCCTGCGTCGCGAAGTCTTCATGCGGCGTAAATACTGTTCTCGAAGACAAGCAGAGCGGATCGCGTCGCCGATGGCGTTTGAGGTGTGTGGGGGAGTGGGCGGGTGTGTGTGTGTGTGTGTGCGTGTTTGTGTGAATGGGTAGGGGTCGCGACAACGAGGTTGCGGAGGATTATTCCATTACCTACCTCCTAACCTACCAGGTACCAACACGACATCATCTGGACGTTCCTCGGGCCCGGCGGGCAGCCACCCCGGCAGTCACCCTCATCTGTAAGGTACAGGCGTGAGGCCCAACAGGAACTGTTACAGGCCACATTGGATGTACGGGGTGTCACTCCCATCATCTATGGTCCCTGCCGCATGCGAAGCGCAGGCACATTGGATACTCGTACCTTCCCTGAGTACGGCTTGCCAAAGCCCTTGTGCTCACCAAGGTTCCTCTGTCGAGCCGAGAAGAAGGAGCGGTTCAGGAGCGGCCCACGCGGCCTGCTGTATTCCGAAGGTGGCGGGCGTTGCTGCCAGCGTCGCGGCTTCCATGCCTTATGCCTTGGTATTATTATGTGGGCGTTCGGAGTAACTGCCTATGTGGTCCATCTGGAGATGCGCGACTCAGGTACGAGACCTAGCTAACTTACATACCTCGGTAGGTAGTAGGGTACCTTAGGTAGGTATGTAAGGTACGGGCAGGCAGTGAGGTAGGCGACTCCCGGTAAGACGGGAGGGACCCGACTCGGTGGGCTTGGGCCGTACCTGAGCCACGATCTTGTGAAGGTGCCAAATACCCCGTACCTACGGATAGACCAGACCTCCCTAAGTGGCCAGCATGGATGGCTCGTCAAGTGAGGCGGTCTTTGAGTGCACAGCGCCGGGACGAGGACCCAACACGATGTATTATCATTACCAATCACCTGGGCGGCAGTCACCCACATTTACGAAATGGCTCACAGCTTCCCTTGGATGTGACATACACGACATCGAGACGGGTGCCTGGTCATACAGAGCAGCCCTCCATGGAGGCCAGGTGCTGGGTAGCGTGGTAGCATCGAGCGACAGAGAGACCTCGTAGATTGCGTCGTGGTTCTGAAACCATGGTTCGCCCAAAGGGTCCACCGATCATGCATAGCTAGCAGGGAAGGCGCCGTCCCCCCCCCCAGCGCCGCCCCGTACCCCGTAACCCCCTCCCCGGCATTGCTGCCACTGGACTGCCCAGAAGTCTGTCCAGCTAAGATGACTCCACTGGACGGCAACACGGTACAGCGGTACGGGGTCCATGGCATCGGGCTAGGTACCTAAGGTACGAGCACATGTACGAGTACCTAAGGCCTTCCAATGCCAGCTTCCAGCGCCCAACTATAGCAGCCTAGCTGGATGAGGTTAGGTTCGCCGTCGGCGGGCGCCCGCGGAACACAGGAGGCAGAGAAAAGACGTTCGTGCCTTGATTGCTAGCTCAACCCTGTCATGTTCAAAGTCGGAAATGAACTGGCGCGATCGGCCTCGAGGTTGACAACGCCCTTTGTCCCACAGGACCGACGCCCAATATCATCCATCAGTGCTTTGAATCCAAGCCAAGCATTCCACCTGCCGGGTCAACTTCTACGAGTAGGTAACTACCTTCTGAAGAGCATACCCGTACGCGTACGAGGCACGCCACTGCCACTGATGTATGCGCAAGCCCCCGGCCCGTCGACAAGATGCCAGCCTTTTTTTTTTTTTTCGCTTTTTGCTTTTTGCACGTCTCCTCATTTCACCTCCTCATCACTGCCACCGAAACGACAATGCGCATCCTGTTGCATGAGACGGAAAGTCAAATCAAGCCTGCATAGTCGTCTGATGAAGAGCTACGAGAGGGCCGTCTCGCGAAAGGTTAGGCCATCTCGCGCCCCGGATCCCTGCAACCAACGAAGTGATCGCCTATGTCACTAACACGACTACCTTCGCCGCAGCATTGCGATAGCCACGTACGACCACGTTGCCCAACACTGCTCGTCCGGGCTGATCAGTGACACAAGGCTGTCGAAATCTTCGAAGTCTTCTCTCAGCTCATCAAACTGATGCTGCAGGTTGACCACAACAACGCGGACTGGGTTCCACTCCTCACTCCCCCCTTTCAAAGACCAAAGATACCTTACCTTCACCCTGGCTAATTATTAGTACTCGTGTGTCCGTAGCCGGCTAGTAGCACGTGGGATCTGGGGCTGCTCTGCATACCGAGCGGGGCCTACCGTCCGAGTCGTCTTTGCCGCGCCCAGGTCCGCAACGGGGATCGTCGCTCGTGCCCAGACATTCACAGACGAGGTACCGCTGTCTTACCATTCCAGATATTACCACTTTAGTTGGGGTCTATCGCGCGAACACCAGCACTCTTCGGGAGTGGTTGTTGGGCTGAAGTCCAACACCGACGGCCTCTTCCATGCCGAGAGTACGAGTGGTAGCCAGGCCAACCCACACAACTGCAGGACCCAAACCAGAGCGGCGACTGATCTCAGCTGCGAAGGCCACAGATGCAGTTCGTGGCTCGTCCGGACGGGGTCCGGTCACAATGGCAGCGTTGCCATTGCTCTCTAGTCAACCGGGTGTTTTTCTCACCACTGTCTCAGTCACAGCATGCTGTCTCTGCGACCTCCAATTGTTACTCAGACACGGAGCGGGCGGGGACGTGTGCGGCCATGCATGGCACAGGCTCGTGGACCTGAAAATAGCTCAGACATGGCCGCGAATGGGAGCGGCCGATGGCATGTCTTAGTGGCCAGCCGACTGCTGATGAGGCTGTCATGACGCTTGTCGTCGTCGTGTTTTTCGTCGTCGGCAGCTCCGTCGGCTTGGGCTGACACAGAGCCCGCCCAAAGACCGCGCCGCGTCGAGCTGGGTGATGCCGCATCTTCATCTTCAGCCCTTGCTCACGTGTCTAGCGCGGCGTGCGCGGGATGGCTGGGCACGCCCACGCGAGCGGATCGATGGTTTCTTTTTCTGCCATTTTCTTTCTTCCCTTCCCGCTTGCGAGACAGCACTCGCGTCCCCTGCAATCATACCCTTAACGTGCCGGCGCGCTTCTGTAGAGCGCAAGCAGTCGCGACTTGGTCTGAGCGCTGCAGATCTCTGCAGCCTCCAGCACCGTCGCTTGGGACGAGCCAGGCGGCCCAACGCCGCGGGCCGTCGTGGTACCCCACTGCTAGAAGCCGATGATTGCTTTTGCAGAGGAAAGCCGCCACGGCCGCGTGGCCGCTTGGGGTGCAAGCGGCTTGGCCACGTCGTTCCAGGCAAAGCAAGTCAACGGTCGGCGCCGGCGCGGGGCGACCGGGAGAGGTCTCGGCGCGCCGTTGCGAGGTTTGCTTAGTACGCGTACGAGCCGACGCCCAGGCGACGGGGATCAAGCCAACTCGCTTTCTACCCATTCGCACAGATGACTCGACAGCGGAATCTTGTGTGTCGGCGGCCAAGAGGGGTTGACGCGCGAGTTGTCAAGCCCGCCTCCTCGAGGTCCGGGTGCTTGTGCTGCCTACCTACTTTGCCTGGGTGCCCGGCTACCAACCAGCAGCCAAGCCGTGCCACGATGGTGGTGATGGTCGACGGCCTTTGGTGGCGGGGCTCAATCGGGTATGCTGTCAGCTCCCAGTCGGCCGGTCAGTGCCCGAAGTGAGCTACGTGATGATAGCCTTCCCCCTGCGAGAGTAATCACAAGGTGCTCACTCGTACGGATACCCCATCCATAACATCGGACGGTTCCTTGCAGTAGTAATAGTAGTACGTGTTGTAGTTGGGGGGTGCGCCCGCCCCGATATCTCCGAACAAGGGGAGGATTCACGGCCGGCGCTTTCAGCACAGAGTCCTACTGTTTCAGGTTCCAGCCCCGACCCGCCGCGCCCGCCCACCGGTCAGTGTAGGTGGTGCGTGCGAGGGTCGAGTGCCTGTCGCCCGCCCACCCACCCACTACGCCACCCACTACGCCTATCTCACCAGCCTCGGCCGCCGCCATCCCCGGTTGTGTCCCGGTGCCCCGGCACGAGCACCAAAACAAACCGAACTACGGAGTAGACCAGACCAGATCAGACCAGAGCAGACTGGAACAGCACAGCACAGCACAACACAGCCCAGCACGGAAACTGCGAGTCGGAGCAGGCACACAAGCACAGACGGGCACGCGGGGCGGCGGGACCGGGGGCTGGAGTGCTCATACTCGTACGAGTACTCGTAGGTCGGGGCATCGCGGGCGGACAGACACGCCGCCGCGGATCTCATGCCAAATGGGGCATGCTGGTCGACGGGCGCCTTTGCCGCGCCCGCCGCGCCCGCCGCGCCTTGACCGGCGCATCACCAATCCGAGCCAGATCAGCGCGCCGGGCGTCTGCTCCCGCCGCCGGGGCCGATATGAGTACGAGTAGCTTCTGCTGACACGACGGCCTCTGAGCCCAGATTAAGGACCTCGTCGTCGCTGCCGCACTCGGCGCCGCTGTCGCCAACCAACCATGCCACTCACGGCGGCAGCGTGAAGCCCGCTCTCGGGATGATGCGCGGCGGACGGATTCCTGATAGCTACCTACGAGTACTCGTAGCTGCCCGCGCTTCTTTGGCACTGCTGCCCAACTTTTGCCTGCCTGCCGCCGTGGAGCGTGCCCCTCTTCCGCCCCCCTCTCCTGCCCCCCCCCCCCCCCCCCCCGGCGGCTCGTGATAAGCACATAAGGTAGGGAGTATCCGTAAGGTCAAGCGGAGCAGCGAGTGGCTCCGCACCACGAGTGCTACGAGTATTCATGAGCGGCCAAGGGGCCAAGCCCGCTGGACAAGGTCAACCCTACTTGCGAGTCTGCTCTTATTGCAAGTACGTTAGGAGCCAGGCCGGACAGAGACATGCCCAGTTCTGACTGCCAGGCACCCGTACCGGTGGGCCGGGGTCGCCTTGCTCCGGACCCGTCAGTTCGAGCTCCTGTCCGGTCCGTGGGGTCCGTCGGGAGTATCTCCCGTCGTCATTTCGCCCAAGCTGTGCTCCGCCAGACTGTCACGTGTCTGTCTGTCATCCTGTCCGAGCTCCATGGCTCACAATCCATCCGGACCGGGGGGCGGATGACGGGGATGGCGCGAACCACACGTTCCTTCGCCACGGGACCTCTTCTTCTGCCCCGTCGATGGCTTGATGGCAGATGCCGCCGTCCATCGGCACGCATATGCGTCTCCGTTGCCTGCGTGGAATGGCCTCTACACTGGACGAGACTGGGCTATTTCAGCATGGTGGTCAACTTCGGGGACGCGCGGTGAGACAAGCCGCACAGGCAATGTGCCAACGGATCAAGGCGAGATCGATTAGGTGCTTATGTTAATCACCGAGTGTCAATCTCCAAATCTTTCGCTCAAGAGATGTTCTGAGTCCATACTTTGCACGGTGGAGAAGAGCCAAGTTCAGTTTGGACGGCTTTCCGCTGCATAAGCCCATACATTCACTTGTAACTGCACGATGTAAACTTAGAACCGGGTCTTTGGGCCACCTAATCTTCCGAAGTCAGCATCAGGGTTCTGTTTATAAACATCTAACCACAAACCTCGCATCGCAGGTGCGGCACGTTCCGGCCCAGTACAACGCAGGCACCACGCAGCCCAACCAAAGCTGGCGTCAGATCCAGGGTAAGCGCCAGCGGATGGCCTTGTTTTCATACTAAGATCTATGTTGGGTACCTACATGTAGGTAAGTATGTAGGTAGATACACATGTGGACGTACATGTGGTAGGAAACCTAGTAAGAACTTGCTGATTGAGAGAGCCTGTGTCAAGAGTACCTGCGCAGTTTAGAGGACTGGTGGTGTCATGATACAGACGTGGAACGCCCAAGAATCAGCCGGTCAATCGAAGCATCTTCGCAAGGGAGTTTCTTGGGAAGGCGATACAGCAGATAATGGAAGCGTTGGATCTTCTGGCTTCGGGTGACGCGATACGCACGATTCCGCAATGAGTACCTAAGGGAAGTCATCACGGGCATCCGTGCCGTGCACCACAACGCATGAAAGGGCGGATGCGAGTACTCGTACTCGTACGGATGGACATACCCAAAGCAAGCTAGCGGTAATGAGAAAGAGCTGTCCGCCACCTGCATTTCATTGCCCGTGGCGCCTGACAGCTGCGGCAACCCGGCAGCCGAAGGCGCCCGGCCCTGGCACGCCTGGGACCGCAACCACACTGGAGGCCGACGCGGAGTCATGTCGTCAGGTCCGCCCGGCCGGGATTAGTCGCTCAGTCCGCCTCTTCAAACCTTCACCCATCCCAACACGCCTCCGCCGCGCCCCGATCCGACACGACACGACACGACACGATACCAACCGTCCGCGAGTACCATCTCTACACCAGCGAATCTATCGCCCGCCTCCAGGGTTTCCAGACATTCCTACGATATCACCGTCACCGCCACGGCCACCCCCCCAGCTCGCCGCTCTCCGCCGACGCGTCGGCCTGCCATCACCACCAACACGGACCCCGCTGCGGAGCTAAGACGAGCAAGACGACGAACGCCAACGCCTCGACTGTGCCAACTCCTACTGCACAGTCCCCCAGACTACCCTCCCCGTCCATATTACTCAGCTTTATGCAGCGAGAGCTTTCCGCAACTTCCATCCAGAGCACTCAGCAAAGCACCTCCCCCTCCACCGCCAACCCCACCCAATATGGCCTCTACCATGATCCCAGGGCCTCAGTACTCCGCGCCCCTCAGCACTCGCAGCTCCATGCCATGCCCGGGCACTCTCCTGTCGATGGCGCTCCGGGCTCCAGCGACAGTATTGCCTCGGGCTCTGACGACCCGGCTGGCAACCTCGCCGCCCTCAAGAGACGCCTGCTCGGATTGAGCAGCTCACAGGGCCTCGACAACAGCACCCAGCCTAAGCCCTCCCTGCAGGGTCCAGGCCAAAGAATCTCTGACTACGAGAATGCTCTGTCCCCGACTACGGGTGGGAAGAAACAGACTCTGTCTTTCCAGGTCGTCAAACGCGCTGACGGGTCCTCCCTGGGAACCCAGCTCGGGGACATTCCCAATGGTGAGCTCCCTGCCACCACGCCTCCTTTGCCGGCATGCTGACGTTCCCTGCAGAGTTGTTGACACAGGTCTTCTCACACATGCATCCCGACACGATTCCCAACGTGGCCCTTGTCTGCAGGCGGTTTTATGCCCTCTCGGTGACCCCTCACGCCTGGCGCATAGCTTTCCAGCGTCACTTTCCCGGCCGCAAGGCTCTTCTGGCTGCCGCCGCCGATGCTGGAGACGATGCCTGGCAGCATGAGGATCAAGACACCTTTTGTTCTGAGACGCGTTTCTTCGCACGGCTCACCCCGCATGCGTCATGGCGCAGCGAGTTTCTTCTCAGAACCCGCCTGCTGCGTAATCTTGGCAGGGGCAAGCCAGCCACCGCCTCGGGCAGCATCGGCTCGTCGTCCCGCAACAGTCAGTCCGGCAAGAAGAACAGTGCCGTTCTGACTTACAACTCAAGACTCCCGTGGGTCATCGACCGGCTTCACGCCGATTTTGCGCATGAAAGCAAAAAGGCCCCAAAGGTCATTCATGGAGCTGCAGACATGTGCGTTGCCAGCGCCGCCGACCCCTCCACGGGCAAGCTTGAAAAATGGGGTCTTGACGACCCTTTTGCCTTTGCGCAACTTGAGGAGATCGCACCACAGCTCGTCCCTTACGGCTTGGGCGAAGGCGAGGCGGCCGCCCCCAATGTCATGGATGTGAGCCATCCTTGGGGTATCATTGGCGGAGAGGGCTGGCCAGGCGGCCGTGTTTTCTACCGCCCAAGCAATGAGTACCGTGGGAGGTATCTGGGTGAAGAGACCCGTATTGTGGACGCATATCCCGATATTCCCAAGGTTCCCGTCATGTCCGAGGCTATCAGCTCCGTCTGGATCGCCAAGTCGTCTTCTGTGCTAGCACAGACATGCTCAATGGTCGGAATCATGACTGGTTCCACTTTGGGCGTGATCACCACCTATGCCCTTGGCTACGACCACAACCCCGGCTACAAGCATGGCGAAATGACGGCCCGTTGGGTTCTCAGCCCGGGTGTCCCCATCATATCCCTCAAAATTGATGACAACTACAACCAGGAGAAGAAGAATCTTCGTCGTGCGTGGGCTGTAGCCTTGAATGCCTTGGGCGAAGTTTTCTATCTCAACCAACCCCCTGTCAGCCCCGCCTTGGTCGGCACCAAGACGAATACTGACGACAGCGAGAAGCTCGCTTGGCGCACCGGTCGTACCACTTACTGGCATCTGATTGAGACCAGTCGGCGACAGGCCCGCTCCGACGACTGTGCCAAGGACGCCCTCCGCGGTGCCTATTCACCGCGATCGTCTTGCGATAGCATGAAACTGAAACGGGACCAGATCGTCGCAGAAGCGCGGGAGACTGAGAAATTTCTCAAGTACAAGCCAATCCACTTCCGAAAAATCTGCCATGGATGGGACATGCAGCGCAAGCTGGAGGTTGATTTTGCCTGCGACAACGGCCACGGGGCCGGCGAGGCTGTCTTCGTCATAGACTGCGGTCTGCAGGAGGACCAGCAACCCAGTATCTTGCGGTACACCCGCAACATCGAGGGCATGACATCGCCAGGCACAGATCATGGGTCTGAAGTAGCTGCATCCGGCCTGCCAAAAGAGATCGCCACTGTCGATATGTGGCAGGGAACTGTTCTGCACGTGGTTGATCTGAAAGCTGCACAAATCACGGCTACTGGAACGGATAACTCGCACCCAGTTGTGACCGCAAATTTGCAGGATCGGTCGCAAGAGAGCAGCACGTCATCAAGCTCATCAACAGCGCCTTTGATCCAAACGCACACGGACATCCCTGGAAGGAAAGGGCGATTTTTGGCCATCGGTACCAACACCGGTCAAATCCTGTTCTGGAACATGAGAGAACCGCACACTGGGGACGGTCTGCAGCCGATTGGTACCATTCAGACCGATTCGCCTGAGATCAGCTGTTTGGCTCTCTCGTCACTTTATCTTGTTCACGGTGGCAGTGACGGTCTCGTGCAGGCCTGGGATCCCCTCTTCTCAACATTGGACCCCCTTCGGACCCTGAATGCGCGCTCGCAAAACCGTATGCCTAGACAGCTTTTCGGTGGCAACGCCAAATTCGGGCCGTTGGAGCCATATACCTTGACCCTGACCCTACTTACCTTCGTGGTGTCATGAGCCATGGCACTTTTGTGCGCTACTGGTCGTACAGCTCGAGTAACCAAGGGGGTGGCCGCAAGCGCCGTCTCCGTCACTCAGAGGTCCAGGGCCGAGGCAACACCAGACGCTACGGAGCCGGCGTCAAGGGCTATATCGCCGCTGAGGCTGAAGAGCTGCGTCATGAGGAGGAGCACAAGGCACGGGAGGATGCTCGTCTGCGATCTCGTTTCGGTGTTGGCTTGGGTGATCTCACTGAAGAGGAGGCGATTCAGGTTGCCGAACTCATGTCTCAGGAGTCCTTCGTCGACGAGCGCTTCCGTTCAGGCGCAAGCGAGACTGATACGGCCTGGGCAGATGTTGACACCACATCCACTACTGGCAGCTTCGACACCGCAACCCCAGAGCCCAGTGTCATCAACGCCAGCCATCCTGGGCCGAACTCTGCGGCGCTCACCAATACCTTGGACGATGAGAGTAGCTACGAGGAGCAGATTCAAACGGCGCTGAGGCTTTCTCTGCTTGAAAGCGCAAATGAGACGAGCCAATCTCCACCAGAGCACAGCCCGGGAGATTATGAGTTCTCTACAGCGTATGGTCAAAGCAGGGATCCATGGTCGACGTCTCCTGTGGCAACCCATCATGCCTCTTTCACACCATCACATGCGCCCCATGTCAAAAGAGTCGACTCGTCGTCTTACACAGCCAATGAGGACATGGATGAAGATCTCCAATTGGCTCTTAAACTCAGTCTCGCCGAGCAGCAGACTGAACCAGTGAGCGCGACGGAAATGGAAACGTTCGAGGACCACTTTCCCGCACTTGATGGGGCCAGATGGAAGGGCAAGGGCAGGGCTCTTTGAGAGATTCCCATGAGTAAGAGCGGTCATTGGACTCAAGCTGGTGACGCTTCTCGGACTGACCCTTTTCTCCTGCCACTTGATTCAAGCTGCCTACGGTAGCTACACCAAAGCATCAGCAGATAGATTTGTTTACCTTCGTCTCCACGCGTCAGTCCAGCTTGGGCTGGCAAGGGTTGCCCTTCTCTTTCTTTCTCATGGGTTCAACTCCCTTTAATACCTTTGCAACTTGAAAGTTCGACACAATATATTGGTTCCCTGTTCAGGTCCTCGCTCACATGCGAAGCTTGATGACTGTTATGACCAACTCGGTTTGCCTTCCGATGAAAGACGTGAGGTGATAAAACTCGTATAAGCTCTGCAGCAGGAACCATCCACTCTTTAGAACGAGGTCTTGTTGAGCAGAGTAGGCGACGTGTGCACTTCGCTCAACTGACCAAGCCGCAGTCCAAGAAAGTGGGCAGTCAAAGGCGGCATGGCCTTGAATATAAGTTTGTCGGACCAGTCAAGTGGGTAGTTGATTTCGACGAGCGGTGGCAATGTGGTCTCGCCTTACAGTCATGTCGTAGGACCCATCTACGGATCAGTTTTCCACAGGGCTGCGAAGACACAAAAGGACATGTGGGGAATGCATGTGATTGTGTTTATTGGGGGATGCCAGGAGTGTGCTTAGATGCTCCACACGGTCCAAGGCTGCATGACCATGGCCCGACGACCCGATCGGTTTTGCTAGTGCGGGTCATGCTTGCAGCCAGTCCTGGTTCGACGCTGCGCAAGCAGTCCTATCAGCCTAGGAAAGAGAACAGCCAAGTCGAGCAATTTCGACAATCTGGGCGTCGTCAAGAACCCGTCCCACCTTCCTTAGTAGATCCGTGGGTCTGATTCCCGTCCGCCCCTCCATTTAGTCCGTTCAATACGTCCCGTTCGTGGCATGCGGAGCATCATGAGCTCCGTCTTGAGAGAACAGTGGGGTTGGTGAGATAATACGAAACAATGTGGTTGCCAGGCAAGACGCCGTGTTGGTTGAGCGAGTCGAACGAGTAGAGTTCGGAGAAGACCCCGAATAGGTGGTAGAAAGGAAAGCCGGCCGACCGCCAAAGCGCCTGTGGTATCCGTGCCTGCCCTAGCCCGTCGTGGTAGACGGAAATTGGCCCGAGCAATGGAAATGCCCAGAGAAGAAGAAGAAGAAGAAAAAGAAGAGTCAGGTGAGACATTAAGAAGTGGTAGAAGGGGTTGCACAGCCCATGATGAAAGAATTAAATGAGAAACGTCCTGTGGGAAATGAAACCATAAACGCCGTCGCTGGTATCTTTTGTGTGTGTGTGTGCGATGGCCCTAACGAAAAAGCATGAGAGTAAGAGAAGGAGTAGTAAAGGAAGATGCGAGGGCCCGATACACGATTCAGGCACACATTGTAAAGAAAATGAGTAAACCCAATGACCGAGTGGGTGTGTAGATGGAATGGTGGCATCGCAAATAGTGTTCAGATGGGTATCAGAGGCATACGGTCCTTGGCCGTGGGCTTATTGGTTTTCCCAGCTGTACCGTTCATCAGCCGGCTGTGGAATGTGAACCAAGTCCCACTCAGAGCCATTGAAACGACCGAGTCTCTGAGTGCGGGCCTCTTCTTCAACAGTAAAATTGCTGCCCAATGTATCAGCTGTCGAGTGTCGGTTTGATCGGTCAACGAAAGGTATCGTTGGAAGATCCGGAACCTCGTCATCATAGGTTGTGTCGGGCGCAGGCTCAAAGGTTGACTGGAACGTCGGCTCGAATGTTGGCTCGTAGGTAGATTCATATGTAGGTGCTGGCTCGTACGTGGGCTCGAACGTGGGCTCGTAGGCTACGTCGTGACCATTGGTGGGGTGCGCGCTGGTCGTCTCTTCGTTGTACTCCTCCGACACTTGGTCGCCACTGGGGTAGGTGTTAGTGGTGGCGTAGAAGGAAGCCGCTCCCGGCGCGGCGAGGTAGCTCGCGACGTGATTGGCCACCTCGTGCGAGACAATATCATCCCAAGTGACCTGGTTGACATCGATTACCGGGGACCCCATGCTATCCTGCGAGAAGCCGTTCAGTTCAGCCACGGGGGTCGGTAGCGACGGGGCTGCAGGGCCGAGTACTGGGCTTTCCGCAGCGCGAGGCTCGTGCGGTCCAGTGGTTACCAAGTGCAGGGAGCGCTGAGTCGACGAAACCGGCGAGGCGGGTAATTCAGCCTGCAAGGACTCTGCAGGCAGCTCGGGGAAGGTACTGTTTGCCCATGTCTGAGGGGGGAGATATGGTGGCTGCGCCGTTGCCTGAGGGAACTCAAGCGTCGCGACAGGTTGCTGCCCGAGATAGTCAAGGCTGGAAGGACTCGGCGACGGGCCTCCACGCTTGCCAGTGTATACAGCGGGAGCAGCAGATCCGTCAAAGTGCGCGGACTCCGGATGTAGCTCGTGACTGGTGGTAAAAAGCTGCTTCTCGTTTGACGGCACCTGAGGGCTCCAGGAGTTGAACCGCTTGTCAGGACTCTCGGGGCTGGGCAAACCCATTCGCCCAACCTCGTAGTTCAGATTCCCTTGACGGCCAGTGTTGATAGTCAAACTTGGACTGGCATCGAGCTCCACTGGCCTTTCGTAGCGCCGATCATTAGTAAAAACATCGTCGCTGGCGGCTTGGGCACGGGGCCTCGAGATGTTGTATGCCTGAGACCTTCTCGTTTTCTTCCACGGCATGCCAGAAGCCACGCTGCTGCGAGCACCCTGCCCTGCGGATCTGACAGCGCCGCTCTGCGGAGTGACCGCATTTGTCGCGATGCTGCTGCGGGCAGGGTTGACTGAGTTGGCCGCGACACTGGCATGTGATGGGGTAACAGGCTTCGGGACGGCCGGAGATTTCAGGGTAGTTCTGGATAACCTGCCGAGGAAATTGTTGAGACTGTGCGGCGGCTCTGACTCGGTGGGAGATTCCAGGTCTTTGAACTCGAATGGGTCCGGCTTCTTGTTGTTCGTGCTGGGTGGATTCTTCTTCCTCCGCCATTCCCACCAGATTATCGTCATGATGCCCGCTACGATGATCGATGCACCGACGAGAATACCGGCTAGCTGTCCAGAGTTCAGACCCGTCGCCCCATTGTACTGATTCGACTCAGTGGCGAGGCCGTTCTGCGTGAAAGGGATGGTCTGGATCGAAGTATCGCCCAATGGATCGCTTGGAAACTGAGCCTGGTTCACCGAGAAAGTGTTCGTTTCGTAGTTCGTGATGAGGTACGCTTCTTGCAGAAATGACCTTCCGATGATGACTTTGCCGCCCTTGTCTGCGCGCTTGATTGGAAAGTAAGGCACAGGCGTTTGCCCCTCTTCTATATTCTTGAATGGGTACTGGAGGTTCTGGATGAAGGCGTCTGCCGAGACGGTGATGTTCAGATTTTCCGGGGTATGGAGGGTGCCTGCGGAATCGCCTGGTCTATCGGGGCTGGCAAGCGTAAAAGTAAGCGATAGGTCAGCTGAATCTTTGTAGGAGACGAGGCTGTCGTCATTGAAGAGATACAGCTCCGACGTTTCGTTCCAGTCGAGCCCGAAAGCAGTGGCAAAGGCGTCGCAGACCTCGGTGGGGAGCCAAAGGTACGGGGTCGTACTGTCAATGAGAGCCGTTACTTGGTCGGTGTAGTTAAGCAGGTTGGATGTCGTCGAGGGCCAGGAAGCTGGGGTCTTTTGGTCGTCGGAGACGGAGGAGATGATGGACTTGAGGAGCACCAAGGGCTGTTTTGAGGAGGAGTCAAGGGTGAAATTGAAATTAGATGGCTCGAAGCGATTCGAATCGTAGCCCCCCAAAGTTAGAGACAGCGGTGTCTCTCCTGCGGCAGGGTCAGACATGGCATACCGAGTGGGGCGGCGGCGTGAGACATACGATAGTAGGCGCCAGCAGTGTAGCCGTAGCTGTGGCTGGGGATGGCGAGGGTTTGCTCAGCCATGATGACGATGGGACTTTGCTCGGTGATGTCGTTGAACTGGCCAGGCCCCAGTCCCAAGCCGAAAAAGCCATCGTAGTAGGCAGTATCGTTTATGGCGGCCACCACCTGTTTCTGCAAGGGGATCACGTCGCCGGCCGTCGAGCTTTGGACGCCGACGGATTCCATGCCGTAGTTTCCGTAGATGGGGCCGTTGCCGAGATAGCTCAAGCCAAGCTGGAAGATACCCAGCATGGACCAGCTGGTAGACGCGGCGACATTGTAGGCGCCACCTCTGTTCTCGCAGCTGCCATCGGCTTGGGTGGCGATGTTAGCGATAAGAAGGTCTCGGGCAGGCCGTCGAGCCGGGCTTGACTCACTTTCACTGCAGCCGGTGTTTTCGACTACCCATATTTCCGACAAGCTGGTGCTGACGGTAACATCGACATCTTGGCTCGCGTCTCCGACTGTGATGCCAATGGCAGACCACCTGCCCTCGAGGCCGTACCTGAGGCTGTGTTAGCTGGGAGGCTGGTGCGCGTGGTGCTGGAGGGGAATCCGGGGACGTGCCAGTGCGAAGAGGGCTTGACCCATAAGGGAGCTTGTGCGACGACGAGGCTGGGAAGGCAGCCGAAGAGGGCGGCGGCGAATAGCCTCCTGGACGGAGGAGTGGGGTGCGAGGAGTCGCGAAACCTCATGGCGGCGATTCCACACGCGCGCGAGGTCACCGGCGAGAGCAGGTCTTCATGGGGCGTGTCGTGGCGACGGTGTTGATATCGATGCGATTCCTCCCAAGCCCAGCAGCGACGTCAGCGGGCGACATAACACAAGCAAGCCGCAATCCCAAGCCGGTGTGCGTGTGTATGTGTGTGTGTGTGGATGTGGGACCGTTGTCGTATATCTGGATCAGTGGTGGCGATACTGTCCTGTCATCGACCAGTCTGTCGCCGAGTGCGGTGGCAATGCGTGGGAGGTGGCCGGGGGTGTGCGGCGTGCTTGTCTGTCCGTCCCGAGCCCGCGGTCGAATCGATGGTGGTGGAGATGTGGAAGAGCAGAGTGCCAACTGAGAATTGCCAGAGACAACCAAGCGAGGAAGGCGGGCTGCTGCCGACCTTTACCTTGACCCAAACTCGAAAGCACGGGCTGTTCCAAACCGGAAAGCGGGCACGCAGAGGCGAGAAAGGGAAATTGGGAAAGAGAAAGAGAGAGAGAGAGAGAGAGAGAGGGATCAATTGGGCCAGGTCCCAGCGAGAGCCAGCTACGCGACGAGTGGGTAGGCAGGTAAGGTAGACTGGAGACAGACAGACAGGCCGGCATTCATACAGACCAGGGTCGTGAAGAGGTGGAATGGACCGGCGAAGTTCGACGGGCGGATCCTTGCCTTGCCTTGCCTTGCCTCGTTCGTTGATGCTGCTCACGCGTGAGCCCAGTGCCAACCCAACCTTTTACATACCTACCCTCCATGTTACTATCAATTTGACGGGGCGCCACCCTCCCCAGTGGGCCGGGTGGAATCGAACACGGAGTACGTGTAGAACGTTGTTGGCGTGGTGCGTCCGTCTGAGGGTACCGCGTACCACTGTGCTCACACCCGTCCTCCTTCCATCAGTGTTCCGACCCTGCGCATACGAGTACCGGCCACGCCGAACTACGAGCTGGAAGACAGTGGGTCAGGTCTATCTCTAGTGCCTCAATCAGTCCGTCCACATGATTTCCCCGGCCGAGACCCGTGCATGTGGGCGAGACGGGACTCTACGAGTACCTTACATGTACCTACATGCATGCACACCGAGGCACTCGCAGCCGTGTGTATTGGATCCATGGTACTCGCGGCAGCTTCTGTGCCCTCGCACGGCCGACACGGACCTACGCAGCTCGACCAGGCCATCCGTAAACACTCCAGTCGTACGAGTACCTAGGCAGGGACACACCTACACGGATAGTGACCATGGAAGGGCGCTCATAGGCCTCGGGCGCGTTCCGTGGTAATCGATATTCTGTGCAAGCAGAACCCTGGTGTCCTGGAACGTACCAGACCTAGGAGAGGTACAGCTTTCAGGTACTCGTGCGAGTGCTTCTGGGTTGGGGGCTCCGTCCGTCCCTTGGGCTGAAGCGCGGACGGCGCTGGCCCGTCCTGGAAGGGCCGGCTGCAGATCCGTTCGCGTGGTTCCTCGCGCGCTGGGGCAGCGCACCAGTACGAGTACGGTGTACTCGAACCTTACCTCCAGGGCTACCGGTACATTGGATGTAGCTCGTACGGACACACCCCGGCCTCCTCCCGGCTGGAGCAGCGCTGGAGATGACAGGGGGAGAGGCGTCGACCTAGCGCCCGTTCTCCGAACCGACGGGCTGCATGGCAAGGGCAGGGCTTGCTCCCCAGCCCGAACCCAGTACCTCCTTTGCGCGCCAGCCGAGCCTTGGCGTGCTGCGTACTGGGTACGGCACCGTGTTTCGGCTGGAGCCCTCCGCCTGGTCTCCAGCTTGGGGGCAGCACGTTTTGCAATGAAGCTGCACCTGCAACGACGGGTCGCTCATTAGGGGACACCGCCAGGTGGTAGGATACGGCCCCCAGTACTCGTACCGCCTTAGGTACCTGCTCGAGGTCGCTCGCTGCAGTTTCCATCTTCGAGATGGCACTTCACGCCCGCCCTCCACCACCCACGCCTCCGATTCACACCTCTGCCACAACAGACATCTTTGAACCCCTCCGTCCCAGCCGTCCCGAGAACCCGGCGACGAGTGCTCCCATCAGGATCAACAGCTGAGCTGCCGGTCGTCGAAGAGGCAAACAACGCCCGATTCTCTCCGCAGTCCAGACAGGCATGAATGAGCACGGAACCAAGCACATTCATTGAGACCCCAGCCGCCAGACGACAGGCCACTCGGCTGACTTCTCTCGCCATGACTTGCACAAGATCTTCATTGATCACGGCCAGGAGACTGCTCGTACTCGTACGCATCTAGAAAAAAGACCGTCCACGGCCCGTCCGCCAGCAACCACCACGCGCATTGGCATCTCCAGCTGTGCCGCTGGCTTGCAGGTCCTGGTCGGCAGGATTCGACATGGGCCTTGCCGGATCGATTCTAGACCATCGAACAACTGAGCATGCACATGGCTGTCTCGCACCCATGGCACGCAGTGGCCGAAGCTTCCATCATCACGAATCATTGAGACTGGACCCGCGGGCAGCCATGGATTCCGGGCTTGCAAGCCTCGAAGGGGCACTGACAGGCAAGGCTGGCTCTCTACGATTACTCGCTTGCATGTCTGGGGCTCACTCATCAAGGGGCCTGGCCATGCAGCTTGTGGCAAGCGTCGTACGAACATTCCCTACCTGGAAATGCTCGAAAGTCTCTCCGATTACTCCGCCGCACTAATAACGCCGTCCCCTCACTCCTGGAGCCGTCATGACCTCGACCATCCCTCCCCACGCTGTCTGGGAGACGCCCCGGCGGCGTATCCCTCTACGCCCTCGTGGCTTGCCAAGCAAGCAAGGCAGGCGACAGCCGCCCCAGTGCAGCACTTCACGGTCATTGTGGCGCGGCCCATCGTGGCCCGAATCAGAGGCACCAAGACTGCACGTCTACGCGTTGGTACAAGCGCGCGTGGGGTCGTCCGCCCCCAGTGTGAGAGGAGGAATGCGCGCTGAGGCGGCCGTGGCACGTGCGTGGGCGGTCGTCTCGAGTCCGCCACGAACGATGACCCAGTACGACCGGGCAGGCACCAGCGCACACAGACTGCAGGTATCCGTACCGCGCGCCGCGATAGTCAGGCGCTACAGGGCCAGTCCATTACTCGAGCCTCGAAACTCGCTCGAGGCTTCGGGAGACGCGTCCCGGCAGGGCTGATCGACTCCGCACTAAAGGCACGTGCACCTGTGCACATTGTGCCCCCCGACGATGAGGTGCCGGCAGAGGCGCGCCTCATTATCTGTCTTGCTCTCAGAGAGGCGGGCAGGGAGCATCAACTGCTTGTCGATGGGCATGCATGAGGCAACGGTCCACGGGTCGACAAAGCGTCAGCGCCCGAGCTGTCGCCAACTCGCTCCTCATCTCTTCATCCAGGCATGAACAACGCCGGGGCGGGGATCATGGAATATCTAGCATGGACTACTCTGCAGTCGGTCCGGAGCACGGGTGCCATCTTGCAGACAGGGTCCTGGGGTCACACCGGCAACCCTGGCCGCGGCCAGTATTGCTCGAATCTCTCAAAGACTGGGCCAAGAGCGGCGACACCTTGACCGCGCCCTTTCACAAGGGGAAGAACCAAGTCGACACCTACATGCCGTCGCAGGCTGAGCTTGTCTCACATGGCGGCCATGACAGCTCCCTATCCGTACATAATGGCTGTCGCTTCGATCAGCAGATGCACGATTCGAGCCCATGCTTCGGCGCTGCGAGCGGAGTGTATCAGACTGCATCTTCACCCTTCCTCCTTACGGACACTTGAGGATAAGAAGGCCCCTTGACCCTTGCAACCTGGCAGGCCTGGCTAGTCGGGCAGTTGAGTAATGATCTCGGCCTACGGGCAACCTCCAAGACCGGCTATTTCGACCACAGACGCCGGGCTTATTATCGTCTCTGTGTTGGTACCGAAGCCGACGAACAACCCGCGGTGGGTGAGGTTCTCCAGCCACGCCTGGCGGACGGCGAAGCTATCAGGATGCAGACGAGAACGCATACTTCGTACCCAGCACGGGCTTGTCGCGGGGGTACCCCTCCATAAGAGCTGGCACGGCAGTCGATAGCCAATCAATCAGCTTGGCTTCCAGGATGGGGCATTGAAGGATTTTGACACCGGCTCTGCCATTTCCCAAAACCGCGAGGATCTCCCCGGGGCCTTGTTCCCGTTACGGCACTAAGGTCAGTAGCCCCGGACGTGCGCATCCTACAGACGCGCTGCTGAGCCCTCACGCGCCGTGCCCTGTTTGTCCTGGCGTCACTAACCACGGTGGGTGCCCTGGCTTGCGAGTCTCTTCTCTGCGAGGACCACCACCGCTGCGTCTGATCTGGGGTTGCACGACAAGCTAACGGGGACCGGGTCGGGATCTGTGTGCCCGTGCGTCGTAGGAATCGGAGGCGGCCCCTATGTGCCTCCATGTGAGAACGGCGGCCATTACGGAGCACTCTCCTCGTGCCTCTGTCCGTCTCATGCGGCCCCAATGCTTGTTGATCACATATCAATCTCGACTGACTCGGCTTTTCCGAGCACAGACGTTCACCGCGTCTGCCTGGGCCAAGCCTGCCATGACGCCGGCACGCCAGGTTCACCGCGATGGAACAACTGGTGTGTTCTGGAGATGGCGAGGATGTCCGCGAAGTAGGTACTCTCTGAATTCCTCACACGAGCACCCGGCCGCAGACATTGAATCACCAACGGCGTGGTCATCTATACGATCAGAATCAAAAGGCCAATGTCCTGGAGTATGGGGCACGCAGCACGTCAGGCGTTACCAGGCTCCACATGTTCGGGAGATGATTGCCCTACGGGCTGAGGCGGCAGCTAGAGAGAAGCAGAGGTCGCTCGTTTACTCGTCGACGAAAGACAACGGCGGACGACACGGACAGCAGCGCAAGAACCTAGGGTTTTCTCTCACAGGCACGGCTAGTACTAAGGTCTTGACACTACCTACTTACTGCCTCTACACGAACCTGGCGTCTTCCTACGTTGTTCATCGCTCACTCGTACGTACTCGGCTTCTTCGCCTTAGCCACGACTTCAGTGGGTCAGCTTATTAGCTGGCGGCCGCGGAAAACGTGCCGCCCCGGGCCAAGGGCGCCCTCTTGTCCCCTCGTCGATATGTTGCAGACATGGCTATGTCCCCTTGCACATGAGAAGAACGGAGTTGATGTCGGATTTCGAGATTAGGCCTCATGACTGATATCCGCCGTCATTGACGCTGGACTTGGCGCGCAGTCGTGCGCGTGAGATTCCGGAAGGGTCGGCCGTCGGCAGCTTGCCCCATTTGCTTGCTGGCAAGAGTCCGCGATCGAATCTCATGGTCCTCCATGACAGCTCAAATCTCATCTGTCACGGCGCGGATAAGGGTCTTGCCCGCCCAGACTCGTGGAACCCTCTCACCGGCCTGATAACCCACCATCGACCACTGACTGACATGGAAGAAGCGGCCCGTCCGGATATGGGGCCCGGGCCCAGCTACGTGGTTTAACCTCCCCCCCCCCCCCCCCCTGCAAGCCCGTGCTTTCCGGTGACAGCAGCAATAAGGTGATAGCAGGAAACATTCAATCAGCCAGTGCAGTGCGAGCAGGCTGCCCTCAGACCTGTGTCATGGGTGGCGTGGCGACGACGAGGCTTGATCCCGGAGGCAGGGAGTCAATCGTTGTTGATGCGCCATGTGCTGACGAGAGGGCTTATTGGGTACAGTGCGAGCTTTCCCCAAGGTGACTTCTCGACAATAGTGTCTCGTTGAAGTTTTCAACTCGGAATGCCGGATCACAACCCGAATTCCCTACCCTTTCCGTAAAGGGCAATTGGATCGGCCCTGTCAGCGGCCACGGACTGCATCGCAGCAGCAGGACCAGAGAAGCGACAATTCGGACGGCGATATCATCCTGGCGTCACGAGCACTCGTATGGCGCGGCGGCATACCCGCCAAACCGACCCGCTGGTTCTCGCTGAGGGGGGGCCACCGCTGAGAGAGGGTCCACGTGCCAAAACCCTGGGCACCATTCCAGGTATTCGGTAAGCGAGGCAAGACCAGAAGCGGTCAGTTGGGCCTGGGCGCCCTAAAACACTCGTGGCGCTTCAAGCCGTTCGCTGGCAGTCTGGTCGTACGAGTACAGCGAGCGCGATACGACACGGCACGGCACGGCACGGCTGGGGAGGAAATTGTTGGAAAACGCCACGCGAACCCAACCCATTGCCTTGGGATGCGTACGAACAGTCGGTCGGCACTTGCTCCGATGCGCACAGCAAGTCGGTCAGGCACGCACGAGTACTCGCAACACGGGCACGGGTACGCGTGGGGGGAGAAAGCCAAAGCAGACGGAGAACAAGCTTAAAGTTAATTTGCACAGCTGCCTGGTCTGATCTAGCTCAAGAGACCCTGAGATGCCTCCCCTGGCAGATACGAGTACTCGTGGTAAGGTTGACCACCACCCGCCGGCTTCGTTTTCAGGGTCCTTCTGCCCTGAGCCATTCTGGTGGAACATGAAAGGAACTAGGTACGAGAGTAAGCCCCCCCTTCCCCATTGCTGCCTGGTAGTCAGCTTGGACAAGAGGCTTGGACAAGACATCGCGAGTACTCGTGCCGTGCTTGCCAATGCGCGGCGATTGACTTTTTCCCAGGTTCGATATTAATCTGCGAGCTCCTGGTGATCCGATGCCATTGGCTCGCTCGAGTAAGCACTATTGCGACGGGCACTACTCGTGCTGGGAACCGGCGCAGCCTGCGAAATCGCGACAGATCCTGCCAGGGGAGGGGGGTGTGTCTGACAAGTGAGCAGGATTACCTTCTTTCCTTCTCTGGTCCCATTGTTTCCACGGTGAACACTCCGTAGGTGAGTGGGAGAGCCCGGAGGAACAACAGAGCACATTGATCCCAACCCATCACCCACGGGTTGCTGTAGAAGCTCGTGTGGGTCGCCCTCGGAAGGATGAGAAGAGCCGTGCGAGGCGGGAAAGGATTTCCCCCTTTCTCATCTCTCATTTTTCAATATGCAGTTTCTTTCGTCGATGGTTGTGAGCCGCGGCGAAAAATCCGGATGCCTTAACGGCGGTGGCTAACGCGCCCGAGCCGTGCTGTGCTCGCTCCGGGGTTACTT
The DNA here is from genome assembly GCA_006538405.1 of Hansfordia pulvinata. NCBI lineage: Eukaryota > Fungi > Ascomycota > Sordariomycetes > Xylariales > Hansfordia > Hansfordia pulvinata. Next base: position 913,846 of record BJKQ01000006.1, on the reverse strand, counting down.
CACGAGCACGCGCCTTACACGCGCATTCCATACACACTGTGCTCCGACGGGGGAGGAAGGGCCAGTGACGATCGCCTGCGACGGACCCCGGCGGGCAGATTGTGCCTACGGTGTACGAGTACTGGGAGAGGAGCGGCGCGGTTCGGGGACTATCGAGAAAAGTCCCGCCAACGGTCGGGCATGTGTCATTGCGCGTCCCGGGAGAAAGGCTCGTCAGGGCCGCGGCGGTCAACAAGCTTCCGCAAGCCGCTCGGAACAGCGGAGAAGGGAACGAGAAGAGAGAGAGAGAGAAAAAGAAATCTCCGCCGAACGCGCGAACGCGGGTGGCGCGGGACGACGAGCACGTAATAAGTCGGCTCGGCACTTGCAGGACCCGGGAGGAAGAAGAAATGTGAGTGACGTCGGACCCCAGCGACCGCGAGGCCCGGCGGCATGTCGCGATGGGTTCTTTTCTCCAACCAAAGGTGCCCTACGACCTACGTCCTCCAACCAGTCTCTCACATCACGGGCCCGGCATCATTTGTTCGGGACTTAGCTACCCACGAACTTACTGATCACTCGCTCCAGCCCGAGAGCCACGATACGAGGCCGCGCGACAAGCAAACAAGAGCAGCAGGACCGGGTGCCCGGGTGGCATGTCGGGCCACTAACACGTTAAGGCGCGGGTAGTGTGATTGGGATGGACAGCCCTACGAGTACTCGTACGCGTCGGGCACGCTTCTCTACCGCGTGCCCGTGTCCCCGTCCCCTCCTTTACTACGAGTACCAGCCAGTGCAGAGCCTAGAGAAAACGGTCAGCCGGATGACGAGGTGGCGCGATGTGTCGTGGCGCGGCGTGGCGGCAGCAACACCAACCACCATCAACAGGCTCACCTCGCGAGAGAGACGCCGTCAGCAGCTGAAGAAGAAGAGCGTGGCTTTGGGCCCAGGGTGTCTTTCCATTACTCCTTATCAGCAACACTGGCCTCGTACTACACCACGAGACAGTTCATTAACCGCGCTTGCGGTGATACCTCGGAGAAGGGGACCGCACGCTCACGCGGGCGGCGGCGTTCCTGTCTTAATCGGTAGCCCCTCATCATCACCAGTCAGCCCCGGAATCTCTGCAGCGTCAGCGCATCCGCGCGGCGCAAGTCTGCCCTATCGGAGGCCCAGGACGCACTACCTGAACGCCACGCCTCTCGGTCAGGGCAGGCTGACGGCACCGGCTGGCTGGCACGATGTGACCACACCTCATTCCGTTGCTCTTTCAAGGAAGGGGAGGGAGACACAACAGCCCCGCCGGCGCCTGAACTCGCACCCGTACGCGTACTCGTACGGACCGTCGCGGTGGTGGGTGTCGTCGTCATTCGCACATACGGAGTACACACAAGGGGCCCCCCCCCCCCGAGGCAACGTTGGTCAACAACGCTTCCGCTCGCGTGCGACTCCGTGCCGTGTCTGGGCATCGTCATCGTCATCGTCGTCGCCTTCGCCGTCGTCTCCGCTGTCTCCTCTTTTTACTCGTACAGAGTACTGTACTACTGACCGCACGCTGCGTGCCGTGAGTCTGCAAGTCCCTGCCTAAGAGTACTAACAATAATAAGCTTAATTTGGGCTACTGAACTACCCGTGCTCGGGACCAATTCAGTCGTCATCGCGGTAATGACCTATCCGCTGGTGTGCCGCCGTGGCGTCCCACTCATCGCTTCCTTGACTAACTAATAACTGGCAGACAACCTTATGAGCAGGAGTGCTCGTAAGCCCTATGAGTACTCGTGCCTACATATCGGCCGCCTTGCCCAGACGACCACGACCAACTTGGCTACCAGCTAAGTGAGCGAGCTAAACACCCGAAGCGTGCAAGTCACCAAGCCCAAAAAGCTCGCCAGGCTTCAAGCCTCTTAGCGCACGGCAGTCCTTCGTGGCTTGGCGCAGTTGGAGTCTGCAGAACAATTGTCTGTCTGTCTGTCTCTGCCTGTCGAGAGCTGGGGTCATTGTAATCAGTGGTGGTGTCTGTCGAGGCTGTTTACAGTACAGCTTTGGTGAATGAGGAGGCTATTATCAGTGGGCCGACTCTCTTCTGCGACTGGCGGCGGTTGTCGCTCGCAAACAGCTATCCCCCTCTCTAACTGTCTCGTTCACGAGTACTCCGGGACTCTCCCACCCATCTGGCTTGCTCAGTGTGCGAGTGCGAGTACCGTCTCGACATACAGCTACGAGTCACCCGGTCCAGGGCTCGTTCGTGGAGTTGGGCAAGGTTCCCTGGTCTCCGCGGGCCCCGCTTCACGGTTTTGCCCCTGCGGGTGGGGTGTACGGGTATGTCTGGCGCGCACCCATCACTCACTCACTCGTACGAGTGCACAACAGGAGGTTGGTTGAGCAGCTGAGAAGGGGGCACGTTCCTATCTGGCATGCCATGCCAGGGGTTGTCTATGTGCTGTGCAGAACCGAACTCTCTTCACCTCTATGCAAAGACGTCTCTTGTCTCATCGCTCGAGGAGGACGGAAAAGCAGAGCGTGCAAGAGCAAGAGGCGGCACGCAGGCAGGCAGGCAGGTGGGCGGCCGAACGAACGGACGGACGAAGGAGCCGGCAATTTGGCTCACGGTCTCCTGGCATGGCTCCATCCCCATAATCTGCTGCGCAGCCCCTCACATTCCCTTCCCCATACGGAGAGTCCATATTTCGTTGCGCGACTCACGCGGGCGGCCAAGCCTCCTTCCCCCCCCCCTCATCATTCAATACTTATTGGCCCTCGGGCGCGCGGGGGGTTAGGGCCGCTCTCCACGGAAGGATTCCATGCCCTGACGATCCCCGATTTTGGGTGGGCGGAGAGACGAATCATCAGCATGGACATGGTACTCCGTAGAGACCACCACCACCACCACCACCACCACCAACACACTGCGAGTGTCACGCAGTGAACTGACGAACGGGTTTGGTTTGTGGGGGCGCGCGTGCACGCGAAACGCGAACGCCTGCCCTGAGCTTCAACCGCTCGCGCACTGGTGGACGGAGTGACCGCGGGCCGCTCGAATGGGCAGTGTGCCTCCTGTCTGGTGGGATTGGACTCCCGCTCTTGTTGGTTCTGTCTGAACATCGAGGCTCATAGACCACACACACCTACGGAGCGGGCGGCTCCGTCGGCCAGGAACGTCATCGAGCAGCGAGATCCCTGGAACGTGTTAAGCGCAAAGAGAGGAAGGGGGTTACGAGTAGGAGGGGGATGCATGAAGGCTTAGGCAGGGAGGAAAGGGAGACCTTCTAGAATGTCTCGGGCGCGCGCTTCCCTCTCAGCTGAAAACCCGGGTGAGGCTTCGAGTCAGAATCAGGTAAGGAGGTCAGCTACGAGTAGGAGGTGAGGCTTGTCCGGGTCGTGACGTCCTCCGGGGCCAGGGGGAGAGACGCCGCGAGCGAGCGAGACGTTCCATCCAATGGGTCTCGAGTTGGAGGCTTGTCTTTCCTTCTCTGTTTCTATTGCGTCTTGCTCGTCTCCAACAAAGCTGACGAGCCGGGGACGACGCACGGGACGGGGTTGGAGGTGGAGGACGGAGGAGCTTCACTCTCACCACCCACCCTGGAGCGCCACCGCTTGCTTGTTGGTGGGTTTGGTGGAGGTTCAGCTCTTTCCTCTCCTCTCCTACGATACACGCCGTGTCGTCGTCCAATCGGCCTCGTGAATTCCGTCGAGCAGCCAGCCAGCCAGCCAGCCACCCTCAGGCTCATCAGCCCCGTCAATGCATGCATGTTCCGTATAGAAAGAAGCCCGCTCAACCGATGCGACTTTCAGGGAAGGGGAGTGAGAATAAGGGGGCTCCCCCGGACACTGAAGTAAGCATAAACCGGCGTCAGCGCGAGCGCGCGTGGGGCCAATGAGGCATGTCGGCGGACATTGACCAAGGAGGGGCCCCCGTTTGCAATGCAACCCAACAACCCTTCGAGGGTGCGTCCCCATCTTCGTCAAAGCATCGAATGGGGGGGTGGAGGGCTCTCTCACTCCTGTTTTGCTGATTCGCCCCCATACGCAATGGAGAGAGGCAATGAAGGGCTCGGTTCACCTTGACACGCATTGGGAACACCCCTTTTAATTAATATCATTATTCCTTTCATTTCATCTTTGTCTAATGAATCTTCTGGAATACTCGCCTTCGACTCGGGGAGGATAAGGGACCTGCTGGTCGCAGGCCTATTCGTGCGCGCGCGAGAGAGTGTGTGTGTGTGCCACATAACCGAGACACGAGCTCTTTTTGTTCTTTCACGCTGCCTCCCTTTCCACGGGATACTCACTGTCAGCAAGTAAAGCTCACAGGCAAGGGGCAAGGGGGGGCTTAGGCAGGGCCGCGCTCTGTGCCTGATCCTCTTCTCTAGACCCCGGGTTCGACTGCCGGTCCGCCGTGGGCGATAGGTGGCTGAGTATCAAACGGAGTGTGTGCAACGTGTGCTCATGATACCACGAATACTATTTACCTGGTCTTGGGCGAGCTGGGACATAGCCAACTTTGCGAATGAGGCTTTATCAACGGCGAGAACTTCCACTCATCACGTGCACGAGTCCTCAGCTGATGGGCGAGGAACGCTTGATAATTCTGTCTATGAGTTGACTGCTTCGCTCCACTCCCTTGCCCGTGCGTCATATTCCGTGTGTCTGATATGCCCCGCGTCTTGCTCTATTCTTGTCATGATAAGGTTCTGAGTCCGATCCGAGCCAAGCAGTGTATGCCTGGCACACTGCTTGATTGTTTACGCCATGCCTGTTTGCCTGTATTCTTGCCTGCCACCGCTCTCTCTCAGGCTCCCCGCCGATCACTCCAAAAGCCTGGTCCGCCACGCCGCCCGACGATGCGGGGCTCCTGTCTTCGCCACCCGCAGCGCAGCCCGAGAGTCTTGCGCTTCTTTGGTTGTTGTTGTTCTTCTTCTTCTTTACAACTTGCCAGTGTTTTCACACCGGCCGTCGTAGGTGGTTTGCGGTCCCACGGGCGGCTGGTCGCCCTTGTCTACGCAGACCCACTTGTACGGCTTCTGGCAGTAGAGGGTGCACTCCCTGTCGCCCCTCTCGCCCGGGGGGCAAGAGGCGGGGCACTCGTCCTTGCGCGCAAAGACCTGTTATCGTGGTCAGGAATCAGGAGGTTTGACGGGGGGGGGCGGAGTCCCGCGGGCAACTTACCTCGGCAGCGGGGATGGCCGAGCTGAGGGCGACGCCGGCAAAGGCCGCGAGGAGGAGGGTAGGGAAGTGCATGATGCTGTTTGTTCTTGTGTGTGAGTGTGTGTGTGTGTGTGTGCGTGTTGTCTCTAAAAATTGACAGGAAACTTGGGAGTAAGAGGTCAAAGAGGTCGGCTTTTCCTGTGTGCGTTCGTTGGATATGGGAAGATGTCTCTGTTTTTTCTGATGAGGTTGTCTTCTCTTCTTCTTCTGTCAACACTGGACCATGCCGGCCTACTTATACTGCCTCGCCGCTTCACCAGTCTGCTGCCCAGTGCCGTCACTGAGCCCTGACAAGTAGTGTGAACAGAGTCCTGATCGCCACTTTGTCCGCAAATAGAGCATCGACGCTCGGGGTGGCAGCCACTTGGCCGTTGCCGGGCAAGTTCGAGGTGTTGAGAGAAGAAGAAGAAGAGTAGTAACGACAACAACAACAATAATAGAAGAGACCGAAGCAGTGGCGAGTAAGGCGCCTGGCGGGCAAGGCGTAGAGAGGGAGAGAACCACGGAGGGCGAGCGCCCCGAGGGCCCCGGCGACCATGATCCACAGACTAATAGGGGTTCGCGATGGCTCAATGCTTCCGCCCCACCTACCCTGTGCTCTCTAGTTAGCCATCATTGTTGTCTCGAAGCTGCGCTATACATGTAGTATATGTCCAACTAGCCCCCTTAGCGGTGGGGGAAAATTCCCAAGGTTTCGCCACTTCGGGGTCCTCGCGGATCCGAGGGACTTTGGGCTGGTGGCAGAGACTGCCGGACAGATGGGCGTTCCCCCGTCGTGGAGCCTTGCTAGGGGATTAGGGGATTGGCAATACAGCGCCTGGGTGGTGGCGGTGGCGGACAAGTCGCGCAGGATACCAACTTGCGAGGACTACCTCTCGGCTTTTACCTGAGGTAGCTAATAAATGATAACTTTCCTTATGTAACCTCGGGCTACATACTTACCTAAGGTATCCAAGGCAGCCAGTTAGGGCAGGTGGGCAGCTATCCGGCCTCGCCTCAGTCCACCGGCCCGCGCCTGGATACCTACCCCTTACCTTGGGTCGGCCTTTCGGCTGCATGTTTGCCTGTCTGCCTGACCTTTGGGGGGTTTCCATTCGGAGACAGACAGATTGTTGGTCTCACCCCCCTCTCTTTATCGCCCCTGTCTGCGTCTGGTTTGTGTACCGGGATAGAAGCGCCGGCGTCTGGGCCTGGGCCTGGTGCGGCTATCCACCGTGGTCGGTTGCATAAGAACCTTAGGCTCAAGAACCACGTTGAACGGGTTCCGAAAACGCCTCGATGCGTACGTGCGTGCACGATTGCACGAGGTTGGGAACGATCATATGGTAGTCGTGGTGGTGGTGGTGGTGGTGGTGGTGGAGGAGGAAAGGGAAAAGATGTATGTCCCTCGCACCGCAAGACCAGGCTACCAGCTACCGTACATGCCTCCACGTAGCTATGTACACACTACATAACCTAATGTACAGTTCCTGCGAGCACATCCATTGGCCTCCCTACATGTACCTAAGGTACATGACCTACCTACCTAACGTAACGTAGAGACCACCCCGTCCGGCATCTCTCGAAACGGAAAAGAGGAAAAAAGACGCGCCTCGGGACTGTCACGGCGGAGCCCTCGGCGGCCAGCAGATTCCACAGCCACAGACCTCACCTCAGCAGTCGGGCTCGGCAGGTGGCGGTGACCAGGCAAGTGTTCGGCCCCGGCTTTCGGGATCGGACTCTCATGTTGCTTAGGTACCTATACCCAAGGTGCCTCGTTAGTTGACTCATCTCCCCGAGTGGCTGCGCGACCTCTCGGCTCGGGAGACGCCCACTGGAGCACCGGCGCCCAAGATGAAAAAGAAGCGTTGTCACGTTCGTCTCGGAAGCGCTCCCAGTCATTCGTTTCATCACCATCGACACACACTCTCCATTCGCTGCCCCGGTCCTTGATTGAACTGTTGCTGCGACCATCACAATCGATACAAGGTAGAAATCGCCCCCAGAACTTCACTCGCTTCTCTGTCCTCCTCTTCCCATTCATCCAGTACTTCGCGAGTTTCCAAGGTCCCCGGATGCTTGTGTCCCAACTTGCCGCACTTCAGCTCGTAGCATCGGGCCATGCACTCGTGGGCTTTTTCAGATTTGCCTCGATCTCTCCATGTACACGCCAGGTTGTGCATGCTGATCAGTGTGTGCGGGTGGTCAGCTCCAAGCTTGGTCTTAACAGTCTGAAATACTTCCACTTGCAGTTCTTCTGCGTCTTCCCACCGTTCCTGTGCGCTGAGTGCTCCTGCCAGAGTATCCATGCTTATCAGCGTGTCTAGGTGATCAGCTCCAAGCTTAGCTTTCTGAGTGTATAACGCTTCCAGCTGCAGCTCCTCTGCCTCCTTGAACCGTCCTTGTTCCGCAAATGTCGATGCGAGATCACTCATGCTGAGCAGTGTACTTAGGTGGTCACCTCCGAGCTTAGTCTTTCGAGTCTGCAGCACCTCCACTTGCAGTTCTTCTGCCTCTTTCCACCGTCCCTGACTCCCGAATGTCAGTGCCAGATTACTCATGTATACTAGCGTGTCTGGGTCGTTAGCCTCGTGCGTAGCCTTCCGAGTGTGTAATGCTTCCAGCTGCAGCTCCTCTGCCTCCTCCCATCGTCCCTGGTCCAGAAATATTGATGCCAGATTGCCCATACTGGCCAGTGTATTTGGGTGGTCAGCCCCGTGCTTAGCTTTCCAAGTGTGTAGTACTTCCAGCTCCAGCTCCTCTGCCTCGTCCCATCGTCCCAGGCTCCGTAGATTCGAGGCTAATCTACTCATGAGATCCAGCGTGTATGAGTGGTCAATGCCAAGCGCTGTCGCTGCTCGTGTGCTCGCTTGGCGGAGAGGCTTCACTGCCTGATGGTACTGGCCGAGCAGACGGTGACTCGTGCCCACTCTTAAAAGTAGCCGGCATGCTGTTTCTGCATCAATCGCGATGTGCTGCAGCTCAGAGGCGGTGCGAGTATGGGGGATAAAAGCCGTCCACAGGTCCTTGTTCTCATGCTGAGGCCACGGGAACCTGGATGAAAGTTTCCTGATACTCTCGCTGACCCATTGCTTCCAGGCCGTCTGGTCCTGATCCTGGTCCTGGATCCAACTGCGCATGGCCAGTCGAACGAGTCGGTGGATATCGAAAGCATTGCCTGCTTCTCGTTTGGTGAGGAACGCATATCCTTCCAAAACTCCAATAGCATGCAGCGTTTGCCACTCGTCGTCGTCAGGGTCATCTGAGGCCGAATCTGAAGCCGAATCTGAAGCCGAATCTGAAGCCGAATCTGAAGCCGAATCTGAAGCCGAATCTGAAGCCGAATCCGAATCTGAAGCCGAATCTGAAGCCGAATCTGAATCCGAATCTGAAGCACAATCTGAAGCCCAATCTGAAGCGAAATCTGGTATAAGTAACGAGAGTGGAATATTCTTCTCTTCGAGGAAACAGATGAAGCGGAGAAGCTCCGCCGCATGAGGATGAGCGTCTTGGATCTGACGAAACGAAATGAGCCAGGTGGTGGCCACTGGATTCTTGGTGTCTTGATAGCGGCTATTGTCTTCGAAATCTTGGCTGAGAACTTGAATCATTCGCTTGTCGCCTTGATTGCACCTCCTCAAGTATGCGGCGGTAGACATCTGTGTTTTGTTGAGAAATGCTGAGGCTTGTCTGATGGCAAGAGGTAGGTACTCCAACAGCTCAACGAGCTTTGCAGAGGTCTCTTCGTCGTGCTGTTCTTTTGGTATTCCGTGGTGGAAGAGATCGATGGCCTCAAGATCTGGCATTTTCCCAAGGTCGACAACAGCCCTGGGAGGGATGTCGAGATCACTGACAACCTCCTGCGTCCGCGTAGTGACCAGTATCGAGCCCTTGGGGCTATTGGGAAGGTAATCGACGAGTCTTTGACCACTCTGCTGGTCTCGATCAAAGAGCAGTTCCCTGTCGTCTGCATTGTCCAGAACCAGAAGCCACGGGTCTGATCTTTCGCTGAGAGCTGACCTGACAAGGGCTTTGACGTCGGCCTTCTCATCCTTGAGCCCTTGGACGCCCAAACAGCGGCCCACCTCGCGGTAAGCATTTTCGAAGGCGGTGGCACTTAAAGCGGGCACCCAGAAAACAGAGCATTTGGGGTCGATCTCGCGCAGACGGTGAGCGGCTTCGAGCGCAATTTGCGTCTTTCCCATGCCGCCGAGACCTCGAATGGCAGTCCTCTGGCACGCGTCAGGGCGCTCAGAAGGGGGTATCATCTTCAGGAGATCATCCAGGAACCTTCCACGACCAACGAAGCCGTCATTTCTGCCAAAGGGCAGGTAGAAGGGAGGGGGGGTTGGGGCTATCGAGAATTAGCAAGTGACTGTGACATCTGACGGAAGGTGGCCACCCACGTTGGCGACGCATCAATGTATTTCGAGCCTCGAGACACATAGTCCTGATCTCCCTTGATACCCGATCATAGCAGCCGTCCTCCGGACCGGAAAACTTATTCAATTTGAGGTGGTCCGTCGGCAGTGCTCTATGGGGCCACCCTTGAATACGCGCTGACTCCTCGGTGACAACCTGGGATGTCCAGTCAGTACATGTCTTGACCCTGGGGTTTGCCACTTACCATGCCCTTAATCCAGCCTGGTAAACCAAAGCGCCGTCCGTAGTCTGTTTTGCATTGCTCCGAGAAGCAGTATGTGGGTAGCTGTAGTTCGTTGCAGTGATCGTACAGCGAGGCAACCATGTCGCGTAGTCGGACGTCACTAAGACCCAGATCCTCGATGATACCTGCGTGGGAGTGGAGAGGAGCCAAAAGCCAGGCTAAAGCTCCAGCCAGAGGCTTCATCAGGGTACCGGAGAAGGGTGTTCCGAGAGCAATGAAGCCGATAGTGCGCTGTGGAAGGCGTCGCAAGTCGTCTCGGCTCATAGCATGTATAATACCCTAAAGAAAATAATAACTGGTAAGTAAATGTCATCTCAAGCCCTGAAGTGGATTACCTACGTGGGATATGACGAGCCCGCCGAGGCTGTGTCCAATGAAGAGAAGAGGGCGGTCGGGATCGTCCTGGTCCCTGAAATCGCGGAGATCCTTCATGAGACTCTCACCGCATTGCGTGAGCCGTGTCTCCGGTGCGTCGATGTGCCATCGCGAATGGTAGCGATACTTGAGGATTCTCGCTCGAGGTATTCGGGAGGGGAGCATAGTCCTGTCTTGAAGCCAGCAGACAGGTTCGCTATGCTTGGACTTATCTTGCCATACCCAGGACCAATCTGCGTTGGCGCCCAGGCCATGAACGGCAACGATACTAAACGCCAGTCAGACAAAGGCTGGTAGGTTGATAATGGCCATGGCGCACTCGACTTACTCGACTTCGGGTGGTTCCGAGGCATCGGATGCCCCAGGGTAGAGGACCTCAAGATGGGGTTTGGTCGTCTCATTCTGCGTAGTAGTTTCTACCACGTAAATGTAGGCTGCGGCTGCGATCACAGTCGCGACAAAGATTGATACAAGAATGGCCCAGATCATCATGCCCTACGAGCCATCCGGGCAGTGGTTGATGAGCAAGGCTCTTGAAAGGTGTGGAGCAGAATTGCATGATGTCGTTGAAGGTCTGCAAGTCGGCTTCCAAAGGTATATGTAGAGAGAAAGGTCGCGGCAGTCACGGAACAGCCCTTCGATCGCGGCAGCCCGTCCTGGACGAGGCTGCGAGCTGGGCCGTCCAACCCCGCTCGGCCACGCTGCTCGCGCGCACCGTCATCCAATCGCGACCCTCCATGCAAGTCACCTTGGCGCCTACAGAAGCGGCAGCGGCGCGTGGACGGGGCGGGTCAAGCGATGTCGACAGCAGCTTCTGCTGTATCAGATGGCGTGGGCAGAGACCAGGGGCGGGTCGCGCCGTTACGCGCCGTGCTAAGCGCCGGCGATGATCGTCTCATAAGGTCGGCTTGCCAGCTGACCGCCAATCATTGCCCACCAGTAGGGCACTGTAACCAGGATCTCCTCGACTTATCCGTGCGGCGGCAAAGGTTTCATCCTGTGCGTACATTGAGTCAGGCTGCGAGCCTGACCAGCTCACCAATGGCGGAGTTGAATATGTTCGGAGCCCTCTCCCGCGATTCGTGACGCGGGCTGCTTGTAGGCAGGTACTCGTCATTCACTACAAGGGTGTCAGCTTAGTCGGGATATACACCAATAGATTGGATGTATATTTTGTCTTCTATTTTATAAAACATGAGGCGAGCCTCGAACGAGCAACCAAATACCCAGAGATTCATTGGCAATTCTGGGCTTGTAATGAGTCAGCGTTTTCGGCTTGACCTCGGAAACGACCTTCAACACCCAAAACGCAGTTGTTTTAACCCATCTCTCCAGAAACTCCCGTGCACCGAGAAAAATCAAAGTTGCTCTAAGCAGCGGTGGCCAGAGGCTCGGGCTCAACGCCAACACGCTCCTTGCTCAGGATGTCAACCATGAACTGGGAGGGGCGGTTGTCCTTGTAGACGGCCTGGCAAGACTTGAAGGCCTTGACATCCTCGATGTACTTGTCGAACAGGTAGGCGCTGTCCATCGGGCCGCCGCGGGCCTCGGGGTGGAACTGGGTAGAGAAGATGGGGCGAGAGGTGTGGCGCATGCCTGTGGTATGATTAGTTTGGGGGCACGTGGGAACCAGAGAGGCAGTGCACTTACCCTCGTTGCTGCCGTCGTTCAGGTTGACAAAGTACTCCTTCCAGTCGCTGCCCAGGGTGCTCGCATCAACAGCGTAACCGTGGTTCTGGCTGGTGATGTGGCACTGGCCGGTGGTCATGTCGAGAGCGGGGATGTTGTGGGCTCTGTTGCCGTACTTGAGCTTGATGGTGCGGGCGCCGGTGGCGAGAGCGAGGAGCTGGTGGCCCAGGCAGATGCCCATGATGGGGACCTGGGAGGTCTCCATGAGGACCTGCAGGTTGTGGACGGTGGACTGGCAGTGAGTCGGGTCACCGGGGCCGTTGGAGATGAAGACACCGTCGTAGTTGTCGGCAACCTTCTGGATCTTGTAGTCGTAGGGGAAGACGGTGACACTGGCACCACGGCTGACGAGGCTGCGGAGGATGTTCTCCTTGACACCGCAGTCGATCAGGGCGACGTGGTACTGGGGGTTGTGGGCCTCGACGATGAAGGGAGCCTTGGTGCTGACCTTCTTGACGAGGTTGATCTGGGCGGGGTCGACAAAGCTTCCATCCTCGTCCTCGTCGTACTCCTCACCGACGGAGATTCTGGCGAGCGAAGAACCCTGCTCACGCAGGTGCGTGACAATGGCGCGGGTGTCGACACCCGAGATGGCAGGGACGCCCTCGCGAGCGCACCACTCGCCCAGGCTCTCGACGGCAGTCCAGTGGCTGTACTGCTCGGCGACATCGGCAACAACAACACCGGCACACTGGATGTGGGGGGACTCGAAGTAGCGGAGCAGGTTCCACGGGTCGCGCATGGAGGACGGGACGCCGTAGTTGCCGATGAGAGGCTGGGTGAAGACGAGGATCTGGCCGCGGTAGGAGGGGTCGGTCATGGACTCGGGGTACCCGACGAGGGAGGTGGTGAAGACGGCCTCGCCAGAGATGTTGAGGTTGGCGCCAAAGGCGGTGCCCTGGAAGACGGGGCCGTCCTTCAAAGAGGGTTAGTAGGGAGGCGCCGGGGCAACAACGAGGAGAGCCGAGAGCGTCGACATACCCTGATGGTGAAGGTGGCGTCCGTGCCGGTGGCGCGCTCGGCGGTGCGGGTGAAGCCCGTGGGCATCTGGCGGCCCTTGCTGCCCTGGGCCCTGTTGGCGAGGGCGGCGGACGAGTTGAAGAAGCGGGCGTAGGACCGGAGGCCGGCGGCGCCGGCGGCGGTGGGCTTGGCCAGTCGGGAGAACATGGTGGCAGGGGAGGGAGGGAAGAGGGGTTGTTGGTTAGGAGGGGAGGATGGAGCGAGGCGTGGGGATGACAAGAAGATATTCAGAACGACACGAGGCCCTTAAGCCGAAAGAGCCCGCCACAAGTGGTCTAATGCAGAGGACAAGGTCAGTCGGGGAGGCGGTGAGTCAGGCGAAGGGCGTGGAGCCAAGCCAGGCGTACCTGAAATATAATCCTGCAGAGGTGGAAGGTCAGCGCGCCGAAGCAGTCAATTGAACGGTGGTGATGCTTTTGCCGAACGGGCAGTGGACGTGAGGGTGAGAGTGCATAGTGAAATCCAAGTTTGATTCCATTGAGACAGGGTGCTCGCCCGTGCCGGTCGTGGAGGCCGAACGGAGTGGGTGGGGTGGGGTGAAAGCGTTGGGACTAGAGCCCCAGATCGCATGCCGACCACGCACGACAGCACAACAGCGCCGACGACAACGACGACGACGACAACCCCGAGGTGAGCCGGGGGCTGCGAGGACCGGACGGGACGCTCGAGTGTTTGTGGGGTTGCCCGGACGCGGCCACGGCTGGCAATGGCCGGGGCGAGGCCGGCGACGGGCGAGCAGAAGGGCAATGCGGGCAGGGAGGGAGGACGGGGAACGGGAGTGGGCGAGGCTGCGGCCAAGTACGTACCTGCGAGGTGAAGGCTGACGAGCGCCCGTTCATAAGGGCAGCTGGTCCGGAGGAGGAGGAGAGAGAGGGAAGAAAGTGGGAGCAGCAGCGGCGGCGGCGCGGTGTGAGTGGTGGTTTGAAGTGGTTTGGTGAGGGTGGTGTGCGGGAGTGGGTGCGTGCGTGTGTATTTCGGGATGGCAAAAAGATTCTACTCCGGGCGCTGGGCGAGAAAAAGAGGAAAAGGCTAAGGCTATCTCATCAGCCGGGTCTGGCTGGGGCGGGCGGGCGCCGAGTGACTTGGGCGCGCCGCACAAACTGGCGGAGGGGCCAAGTAGCTTGGTGGGCTCCGGTTTCAGGAAAGAAATGGGGTCCGAGATAAGGAGCAAAGGCGTGTGTTCCTGAGCGACTTCGACTTGGGGCCCCTCTGCCATCTAACCCGGTACAGTATTACTCACCTACGAGTACACCCGGAGACCTACGGGGAAGGAGTTGGATTGCATGTATTTGACTTGACGACCCCATGAATACAGATTACGAGTAATAATGTACGTGCTTATCGTGACCTCAAGTGCATACTGGAGTTGAACCTTCGTTACCTACCTAAGGTATCAGGTACCTTAGGTACTCTCTGCAACTTTTTCCGTACATGTATTTGAGGCAGCTCCCAGAATCCATCAACTCGCATGACCAGAAACTGCCCGTCACGATGCTCATCTCGTTAATGGGGTTGTTTTTCCCAGTAACCGAAAAGAAAAAAAAAAGAGAGAGAGAGCAAAGAGTTGAAGAGAGAGGTGAACAGAACAGGACTGGTAGCGCGGGGCTCCAGGAGCCATTGACCGGCAGTGATTGGCCCCGAGAGCTCTCGCCACACCCCCGTCCGCTCCACTTGGACCCCCCTACGTCAGAGCCGAAGCCAATAATAGCCCTGCTATTTCGCCTCTGTCCGCGGCAGCCTGCCCGGGTCCGACAGCGGAAGCCCGCGGGGAGGAAAAAAAACAGTCAACGTTCTGATGAAGCCCTGGCGGCGGTGTCGCGGGCGCGGCCACGCGTGGGTCGCTGGCGCTGCAGGGAGGCCGCAGGGCTCTTGCCGCGGCGTCGACTTGACCGCCTTCTCTGTCTGCACCTCCCGGCCCTTGACATTCCCGCAAGTGACTCCCGAACGTCCGTGACTGGGTCCCGCCTGATGGTATCTCTGATGAATTAGGTTGGTACGGTAGTCTCAATGCCAGATAATGTACGAGAGCAAAGGCGTTTATCTAATACCATTATCCACGACGCGCCGCTTTGATCTCTCTTCCCACTTCCCACTGTGTCACTGCCGTGGCCGCCCCACGATCTCCTGCTGATCCATCCATCCCCAAACCCCGAGCCCCATTGATCAGTCAATCAAATAATAATTACCATATAACACAAGTACCTACCCGGTAGGTGTGCCGACCAAACCGCCGTTCAGCGTCTACCGCCATCCCCAGTCCTGCTGGCACCGGCACCCTCGCTGGCCCGAGCCGACGCCGCGCATGCATGCGGCTCCTGAGCCCATCCAATCCAGTCCAATCCGCGATCTTCATCCCCCAGGATCGCTACAGATAAGCTGCCGCGCGCCTCAATGGCCACGTTCCCACCTACGACCCAATCTGCGTTACGTGTTTATCTGCACGCAGGTGCCTGCATGTGAAGACCAACAAGTGTACGCGTCCGTAACGGCTGGCTGCCCGGTTGAGATCCCTTGACACAAGGAACGACCAGGAAGCACGGTCCGCTTTGTTAGCCACCGCCAATTGGTGGACGCTCGCGGCTTATCGGCTTTCATCATCCAAGGGTCGCCATCAGCGACGATCCATCAATCATGAGTACGAGTACACGAAAGCCGGACGCTTGATTTGAACGGTGGTCTTATATATCTCTTGGTAGCACACGGGGCCCGTCATCGAGACTCCTCATACCGGCTACTATACACACTCGTCGACTGTGCAGGGCGCAGCCAGGCCCCTGCAGGGCCCGCGTTCACGCCCGTCGCGGATTGCAGTCGAGACACGCCGGACCCGGGACCGGACGTCACCGTTCCGGGCCGATGCCGCGCGAGCCCCGCAGTTCGGGCCTCGCTCCTCTGAGCGGTGCCGTCTTCGTTTCTCATGTATCGTGTAGAAAAAATCTCCGTCTCTTCTATTCTCTTACAAAGCGCCCAGCTCCTTGAGCTTGCTGACCAGTCCGCCGACATCCTCGACCTTGCCGCCGCCTTGCCTCGGCGCAGGCTCTGCCATTGGGGAGAGAAAAATCAGCTTCTTGCGCCATGTCTGGGAATTCGTAGGTGCGTATCGATCGTGGCCCGAGAGCACGTGTGGCCGTGGATGGAAAAAAAAAAAAAAGAATGACTCACCTTCAACCTTGAGAACCTTGAGGCGGCGCTCGTTGGCCACGCCCAGGTCGCTCAGGCTCAGCTTGACGAGGGGCTTCTTCTTGGCCTTCATGATGTTGGGCAGGCTGGCGTAGCGGGGCTCGTTGAGGCGCAGGTCGGTGGTGATGACCATGGGCAGCTTGGCGCGGACCGTCTCGACGCCGCCGTCGACCTCCTTGGTGACCTCGACGCTGTCGCCCTCGCCGAAGGAGACGGCGCTGGCCTGGGTGGCCTGGGGCCAGCCCAGCAGGCCCGCGAGCATCTGGCCCGTCTGCGCGGCGTCGTCGTCGATGCTCTGCTTGCCGAGGATGACGAGGTTGCTCTTCTCGCGGTCGACGGTGGCGCGCAGCAGCTTGGCCACGGCCAGGGGCTCGAGGTCCTCGCCCTCCTTGACGTCGACGTGGATGCCGCGGTCGGCGCCCATGGCCATCGCGGTGCGCAGCACGTCGGCGGCCTTGGCGGGGCCGGCGCTGATGACGCAGATGTCGTCGACGCCGCCCGGCGCCGACTTCTTCTCCCGGATGCGCACCGACTCCTCCACCGACAGCTCGTCGAACGGGTTCATGCTGTGCTTGACGCCGGCCGTCTCGACGCCCGTCATGGCTTTGTTGACGCGGGGCTTGACCTGCGGCGGTGGGCGGCAACGGTTAGCAGGTGTTGCGGCGCACTCTCAATTGGGGTGTAGCTGGTTCGGCGAGGGTGGACATCATGGCGTGCGATTGGGGTTTTGCGTGTCGTCTCCATCGTCGTCGTCGTCGTCGCCGAGGTCGCGGCGCATGGGAAGGGGACTCCTCGGCTGTGCGGGCTTCAATGGCGGGTGACTTACGGCATAGTCAATGACCCGCTTGACGGGCACGAGGATTCGGAGGGCAGACATGTCGGGATGGTGGTGGTGCAGGCTGGAAGAGGGGTGGCAGAACCTCGAGCGACGCGGGTTGGGGATGGCGGAGAGGGGGTCGTCAGGGTCGTGAGGTCGGAGGTGGAATTCAATCTTGCAACTCGAGGTTGGAGGTCGTGCCGGGCGGGTTCGGGGCTACGGCGGCGCATGGGCATGACCTCACGCGGAAAAGCTGTCCCGGCCGGCTGCCGCTGTGTGTGCTGTGCTCCCTCTGCTGGAGGCGGTAAGGTACTAGTTAGTGGAGGTAGGTACCTGCTACGCCTGTCTGTCAGCCAGTTGCGACGCCGGCGCTAAGCGGCGGCACAACGGCCGCGCCCTCGGGTGAAGGGGTCGGCTCAAGGACCTCCAGTCAGGACCGCCAAGTGAAGGAGGGGGCCTTGCAAGGGCGAGTCAGGTGGGGTGCCTCCTGAGGTAGTGGCCATATATGCCGTTAGCGTATCATAAAACAACAATTCGGGTTGTATGGTGTAATGGTTAGCACTCTGGATTCTGATTCCAGCAATTTGGGTTCGATTCCCAATACGACCTCATTGAGCTATTACTTTTGCTTCCCATTGAGCATGCTCTTCCGCTGCATTGCTAATCTTTTTGTCCCACGGTTGAAAGAACGAGGCTTGAGGCGGATCTTTTTTTTTTTGTCGTTGCTGTGAAGCTGAGTGCAGCATGCTGGACAGAGAAGGCATCAAGTAAAAACCAAAGGCTTACTGTCCTGGATTCACTTATAACCAACGAATCGATCTCCTCCAGGACAGCTTGTGAGTCGATGCACACGTCTCGTGCCAACCCCGCCATCCCACATACCCACCAGAATGTCAAGCAGTGTAGAGCAGAAGCAGATTTGATAGTTGTATAAGCGCGCGCGTCGCCAGGGACCTTCTGATCATTGAATCATGCTGTACTTCGATGCAGTCCGTAGCGGCCACAAGCGCGCCCGCCCGCTTTGAGTCGTGACATACTGGATCGGGGCGACCAAATCATGACCTCATCCATCACGGCCCAGCGCCACATGGATCGAGGGCAGGCTGGACTAGGCTGTTATTCGCCCGGCACTTCAATGGAGAGCATACGATCTTTTATAAATCATTGATTTCCCTCTGCTATTCCTCCCGTATCTGCCACCGTACACTTATCAACTTGAGAGCTTTCGAACTCAGTACTTCGTCACACGAGCACTAGCGAAGCAACGGTAACCATTACACCACCGCCTCCTCCCACCAACTCAAGCCGAAATGTCCTCCCACGGCTCCTCCAACACGGGCTCCAAGACGAGCACCGGCATGGCCTCCGCGACCACCACCCCGGCCAACGCCGGCCTCGGCCACGACCGCCCCAAGGCCTTTGACGCCCAGGGCGCCATCGGCAAGCAGTTCACCGGTGAGTCAAAGCACAGAGAAGAACTAGTGGCCATAAAAAAAAGACAGAACAGAACAGAGCAGCAGACTGACCACCACATCTCTCCCTCCCCCCAAAACAGAGAACGGCGCGCTAGGCGGCGCGGCCCAGGCGGTCGGCGGCCCACTGGCCGCCGACGGCGCCGTCGGCAAGCAGTTCACCGCGGGCGGCAGCATCGGCGGCACCGTCCAGGACAACCTAGGCGGCTCCAAGCCGCGGACCAACTGAGGGGGTGATCCGGGTTCCGGGCTCGGTGTGCGGGCCTGCGCACGTACGACGCCAATACTGCGGGGTAATGGGTTATATACTGGCCAGTGAAAATGAATAAATAATAATACAATCGATACCAAAGCAGATTGCGCGCGTCTATGCAGTCAATATGACCTCACTTGTTCGCGCTGGACTGAAGTGATCGGATTCGACACTTTCAGCGCCACTCAAGATAACTACGTCAACCTTGGTTTGCAGGCGACTTGAGAGGGAGGCATCTGGTCGGTCAGCGTTCGGTGAACACATGTCGGGGGAGCCAGGTGTATATGGGGACTCAAGTGCCATATCCATATGTCAGGGGCCAGCGGAAACTCATCATTGGGACCAAAATATCATTGTAGGTCATGCATCTCGTTCGCGCCTCTGCCTATCTATAAGCTGTTGGGTATAGGTAAAGTGTCAAAAACAGCAATTATCGCTTTGCCCCTCTTGCGCCAAGCAGCGAATGACTTTTCTGCTTCTACAATATAACCGACTGCCTCGACTCCAATGTCTGATCTCCCATGAGTCACTGCAGCCTCCCATCAGGGCCAATGCTTCGTTGATCAGCAACCCGTCACGATTCATCCCGCAACCCCGGCAACGTCGTCTTCGTTCCTAAGTCCGGCATATTCGGTGCCTTGATTGGCCGTCGCGAGACGGGCGCACAGGCTGAGGAGAACTACCGTCTCGGTAGCAGCATAGTGATTCAGGGCATCAAGCAGAATCTGCAGGTGGCGACTGAAGTTGGTCTCCCACTTACGGATGATCTCGTACAGGTTGGCAACCCGCTCTTTCTCCCCACTGCCGTCCGCTGAGCCGCCGTGCGACGAAGTGCTTTCACCGTGCGACGTCGTCTTCTTGTTGCCACCTCCAGCTGCCTTGAACCTCCGCCATTGGTCGTCTGGCATGTTGGGCGGCTTAATGTCGCCTATCAGGTCTGGGTCCGCCTTCTCTAGCTCGCGTGACAGCCAATTAGTGTACGCGGCGAAGACGGTACAAGTCTGCATGAGTTTGGAGTGAATCTGTTTTTGTCAGTGAGAGTCGGGCGGCAGCAAATTGTAGAGAGAGTGCGCGGAAGTAGATCTCAAAACAAGGGCAACACTCACCCTAATCAGCTTTCCATTAGTCAGCATGCAACCCTTGAGACATGTGTCGAGGAAGTCGACGTGATCTTGCATGAGTTCGTCGACAGTGCGGTCCGGCTTGCCGGAGCCATCGCTGGAGCCATCCTTGGATTTGAGGCGAGACATGAGCGACTGCCAGTTGGGCTCGATGACCTCAAGCGTGCAAAAGTAGAGCAGCTGCTGTACAAACACTATCATGCGCGCACGCAATGTCCACACGCGACGCTTCCAGATCTCCAGGTCGCGGGCGGTGGACTTGTGACACCATACAATGCCACCGTGATGGGTTTGCCAGGTCGTGGACAGCTGGGATTCGAGGTAGCGCAAGGATAGCAGGTAGCGGAACAGGGCCTGGTAGCGCCAGACAGTCTTGCGACTGATGACGAGAGAGACCGGGAATGGAACCGTGTAGTTGAGCTGAAGCGAGGTGAAGCCAATGGCATTCTTGTCATTCTCTACTGGCTGGTTGCTGAGGGGTTGTAAAGCCTCGCCTTGCTCGATTCCAGTGATGTTGACGACACGCTGCAGCATCTTGATAAGACTGACTTCGTTGGTGTCGACATGAATGTCCTCTTTGAAGGGGTCCAAAGACACAATGCTGCCAGGTTGACGCAGAACAAGATCGAGCAAGGATTGCAGCTTGACGAGATTGATATTCTTCACGGGCTTGCGCAGCTCCGACGCGCCCAGTTCCATGAAGTAGGTGAAATAGTCGGACGGATCCAGGAAGAAGTAATGTTTGAGGGAACGCAGGCGGGCTGGAAGCTGG
Organism: Hansfordia pulvinata; assembly: GCA_006538405.1. NCBI lineage: Eukaryota > Fungi > Ascomycota > Sordariomycetes > Xylariales > Hansfordia > Hansfordia pulvinata. The sequence continues at coordinate 893,318 of BJKQ01000006.1, read as the reverse complement.
TGTGTTGTGAGCAGCAGCCGCATCAAGGACTCGTTGGCATGCGCGTAGGCGTTGTTGACATTGTCGATGAAGAGGGGGTCGTCGAATGACGATGGGATGTGGCGGGCAGCAGCAGCAGCATCGGCGTCGACGCTGGCCCCACCACACTCGCGAACCACGTTGAGATATTTGCCGGCCAGTAGGACTTTGTCTTTGACGCCCAAGAGTTGTGGAGGGATGTCATTTTCGCGGATGGTGTAGCGGCGCTCCCAGTAGTCATCAGTGTAATCCATCTCGAGACGGTCACGCTTTATGCTTTTCTGCTCCTTGACTAGAAACTCGGAATGAGGATCGTTGATCTGTCCTCGGTGCAGCCACTCGTTGAGCATATGCATGTAAGGGCGACTGGCGTCCCGCAGGAGGGCGGTCAGAAGGTGACGAGCCGCAGGGTCACCAGACATAGTCTCGAGTCGACGAGTGATAAGACCAATGACCACGCCACCGCGGCATACCTTCTTGACGGACATGCCTCCAGGGACAAGGTCGCCTCCGCGCTTCAGATTCTCGAGGATGTTGTCGATGTCATCTGGATCCGAATCGTCGTCGGCCTCGTCGCTCTCGTCGTCAAGCAGGGCGTTGCGCTTGAGAAAGTCATGCGCGAGGGTGTAGAGGTGAAACATCATGTTGGCTGTGGGCAGAGTGTGGACGTTGAGCAGATGCAGCGTGAACGCCGGGGCCGTGAGGAATTGAGACTCGAGCTGCGCGACCATGACGAGGTAGTCCTGCAGGTGCGAACGAATGGCGGCACACAGGGCATGGTTAACAGCGCCAAACTGCTCTCGGCTCTGGACATCAATAAACGTCTCCAGGGCTGAGTAATGTGTGGCAATTCGCAGCAGAGATACGGTGAGGTCGTGTAGAGAGGGGTCGAGGCCAGCGGTGATGCGAAATTGAGGGCCCTGCAGACGGTCGCGCTCTTCGGCGGGGTCGTAGGAGTAGGCGTAGCGGATGTACTGGCCCTCGTAGCCCATGAGGACAAAGAGCAGGTCGTCGACGATGGCGGACTCCTGCTCCTCGAGCGACAGCTCGTGCAGAGGCGTGGGAAGCAAAGACTGAGGGGCCTCAGAAGCCAGAGGTGGAAGCGAGATGCGGATGGCCAAGGGAGCGGTCGTGTGAGGGGTGAGGGAGGCGATGGGGTCCCACGAAGCTGGTGTCCCATGTCAGCACGGAGCTAGGGACTGGCCACATTGGACACGAGAGAGGGCCACTTACTGGGTTGAGCATCTTCGGGCTTGTCTTTCTCCTTTTCCTTCTCCCTTTCCCTGTCCTTGGGGGCCTTCCATTTCTGGGCCGCAGGCTGGGGATGCGGCTGGGAGGAGACGGGCCGCCTCTGCTCGGGGCTCCTGGTGCGAGAGACCAGCTTCTCGCGGGTGGTTATGGTGGTGCGCTCGGTGCGGCGCTCGTCGGCGGTGTAGTGGTGGCCGTCATTGTTGGCGGCGGTGGTGCGGCTGACAGGCCGGGGGTTGCCCGAGGCGGTGCGTTTGTGGGCGGGGTTGGTGTAGGGTTCGTCGGCGCGCTCTCGCGACTCGGCGGCGGCGGCAGAGCGGTCGGAGGCGCGTTCGGGCTGCCGGGCGCGAGATCTACTGGCATGAGCCCCGGACCCGGGGGCACGGCGCTCATCGTGACGCGAGAGTCTCGAGGACATGGTGGCGACGCGGCGGCGACATTGGACGGCGAAGAGGGGCGGGCGGTCCAAGTGCCAAGAACTACGCCGCCATCTGCTTGGCGCGTGTTGACGAGGGCTGTCAGGAGGGGCGTCGGCGACAGCCTGGAAAATTCCCGGGAAATCTGGGCCGGGCGGCGGGAACGGGGCGGCCGGGGCTAAGGCGGCGGTGTAAAAGTGAGGGTGCAGTAATAAAGGGCGCGATGGGTGTAATCAGAAGCGGATGCGTGAAGTGGGATGTTGGGTGACGCCTGCCAGGACGCGCCGCAGGTACCCACCCAGCCGAGCGGCTGCCCGCGCGCCTGCCCTCGTGCCTCCGGACACCGGACTGGACGACGGGGCTCTAAGTGCCCTGGAGGCAGGCGCAGGCGGGCATCGAGGCGGGCGCGGTACCTCAGTAAAGGCCTGTGCCATATGCTGGTGAGAAGTACCTTTCCTTGTCGGAAGATGCAACCAGCCTGAGCTAGTCCCTTACCGGCCTAGATTGTTGAGCACAGGGCAGCAGCAGGGTTCCAGCGCAGGAGAGCTGCTGGGAGATACCAGAATCCAAGCAGTAGAGGCCGCTGGGATCTAGGTACCTGCCCAGCTTGCGGTCTTGCGGCTGGGGGGTAGAGCTGCGTCAACCGTGTAGCAGCCTGCCCAGCCGGCCTGGGGGAGCTCCGCCCGCCAATTATCACGACGTGTGGTGCTTGCTGCTGCTGCCGCCCGCCGCCGCCGCTGTCGCCCTACGTAATCCCATCCACCTCCCATCTCCCGCCTCACATCTCCGACCTCACACCCCTCATCGCATCGGCTGCGCCAACACCCCTCCTCCGCCGCCGTCGACCACCCTCACGATCCGCATTTCCTGCGCCCGTGCCAACCGCCCGCAGCACGACGCTACCCCTCCTCGCGAGACCCAAGCTCTCGCCCCTCGTGCTCGCCCACCCAGCCAGCTCCCGATAAGATAACCCCCCCAACACCGCCAACATGTTTATGGCAAGATCGGAATACGGTACGCCTTTCTGCGTGGATGTCAGGGTGATTTTGGCTTCGAGTCTCTCTTGCCAATCACTCGTCTCTCTTCCCGCCGTCCTCGATACACGTGCTGACACTACCACTTCTAGACCGGGGCATCAAGTACGTTCCCAAGTAGCCCGCCCAGACACCTACACCCGCCAGAGGAAGAGACGAGGAACTCAAAGAAACCGACAGATATAACGCAGAATGCTGACCCTTTTGCCCAACGCAGCACCTTCTCCCCCGAAGGCCGCCTCTTCCAGGTCGAATACTCGCTGGAAGCCATCAAGCTCGGTTCCACCGCCATCGGCGTCGCCACCTCGGAGGGCGTCATCCTCGGCGTCGAGAAGCGCGTCACCTCCACTCTGCTCGAGACTTCATCCGTCGAGAAGATTGTCGAAATCGACCGCCACATCGGCTGCGCCATGAGCGGTCTGCAGGCCGACGCCCGTTCCATGATCGAGCACGCCCGCGTCGAGTGCCAGAGCCACCACTTCCACTATAATGAGAACCTGCGCGTCGAGTCGGCCACTCAGGCCATCTGCGACCTTGCGCTGCGCTTCGGCGAGAGTGCCGACGGCGAAGAGTCCATCATGAGCCGTCCGTTCGGCGTGGCGCTCCTCATCGCCGGCCACGATGAGGATGGCCCTTCGCTATACCACGCAGAGCCTTCGGGCACCTTCTACCGTTATGATGCCAAGGCCATCGGTTCTGGAAGTGAGGGCGCTCAGGCCGAGCTGCAGAACGAGTACCACAAGGTAAGGCCCCTTACCGCCTGCATCGCGTCGTGAACTGACACGCCCCAGTCCCTCACCATTGAGGACGCCGAGACCCTTGTCCTCAAGACCCTGAAGCAGGTCATGGAGGAGAAGCTTGACTCGAAGAACGTCCAGCTGGCCAGTGTGACCAAGGAACACGGTTTCCGGATATACACCGACGAGGCGATGGCCGCTGTCGTCGAGCGCTTACCGGCAAACTAGATCGCCTCGTGAGTCCTGACACGGCACATGGCGGTTCACAAAGATGCAAACAGCGGGCAGTCTTCAGGCCCTGATGGCCTCGAAGAACAAATGAGGTCCTGGTATCTAGACACAGAGCATGACTTCACCCGTGGTCTTTCTGCATGCCCTGCCGTCTACATGTGGAATAGAAGTCTGAGCCTCTGAGGAGCCATCTGGGAAGTGGGCCGAGATGCATGAAAAGAACGAAGCAACACGCCAAATAAAGATGATAATGACAAACTTCTGACAGTCTGTGCGGTTACTTGCAGACGTAGATATCTACCGACTCGCCCAGTGTCAGAGCTGGTCTTTCGGACAACTCGAACCGGATCCGCTGAAGACATGTTGTGCTGGAGAGATTTGACCTGGGATAGGAGGTCCAGATGATGAGAGGCTGACGCTGCACCGTAAACCATGCCCGGGTCATCGATCAGCTGCAGGTCACGCTGACCATAAGGGGGTGTCAAGTTTGACTCTTGCTATGGTGCTGTAGTGTTCTGTTTGCCATGTCAGAGAAACAAGGCGGTTACATGATACGTCTATCACGCGTCGACCTACTTCGAAGCCAGAACGCTTTGTGAGCAGCTTTAGTGGATGCTTCACTCGCCCACAGCCGCACTCGTATCTATGGGCCGGATCTCTAGCTGCGTTCTCCCAACATCGCCGTAGGGCTGCCTGGTCACGATTTGCCAGTGGGCCCAAAGCAATGGTATCGAGAGTCTACCCCTGACGTGTTAATTTCAGCGCTGGTTATACGGGCAATTTCGGAAATCTGTCTTGCATAATCCTGCTTTCTTCGCAAAGAAGGTCCGTTGCATTGCCAGTGCATGTGCCCGCGGGAGCTATATCCTCACGGTGTTGTACAAGACACGGCAGACGAAGTGGACATCGAGTCTTTGAACCCAATGCTCTGGGAAGCGGCTCCATGATCAGAGGCACCACTGGTTGGCGCACGCATAGCAACCGAAACTCGCAGAGCTGACGGGACAACGTGGCATGATGTGCGAAGCTCGTTTGCGAGCGTCCCTCCGTCAAGCTGGTCGAGTTCGACTCGAGAGCTGGGAAGGCTGGGAAGGCTGGGAAGCCGGGAAAGCCAGCCGCCCAAGACATCGACACCTGAGCAGGTTTAAATACAGCCAACACTGACCCATGAATGATGAAGACCGGCTACACTCATGAGCCGCGAGTGTCCCGCAACATGGCCCCGCTGCATGATCTATTTTCCCACGCACTGACCGGCGGCCCCCCCTTCACTAGCTGCAGCGCCTGGCTTGGAGGCAGGGAAACCGGTGGGCTTCTTCTTCTCTCGATCCAGTGTCCCCTCGCCCGCGGCAAGCGAGATCGTCGGCGCTACCCTGTGGGCGCCTTGGAACAACAGGTGGTCCGGCGGGTCTAAGACTCGGGGGTGGAGGGCCACGCAAGCCAGGTGGCCCCCTACGTCAACCAAGTGCGCAGTGCGTGTCCCTCTGAGTTGCCGGGGACGGTCTCGAGCAATCTGTTCCATACCCCCTCTCTCTCTCTCTCTCTTCTTCTCCCCTCGCCTCTGTGGTGCCTCCGCACTCTCGTGATTCATGTCCATCAACAGGCCCAGACGCCCGTGCTTCTAAGTTCTGGTCAAATGTGGAAAAGGTGGCGAGGCAAGTGATGTCGGTAACTAGAGAATAATAGTACGAGTAGCTACATCCGGCGGCGGTCTGTATCCACTTGACGAGCGCGCCACGGCGCTACCTATACACCCAAGGAGAGAGAGATACTCGCACTGCGTTCTGACTTGTGCTCTTCGCACGGTGGTGGGACAGTGGGCTTTCGGGACCCCAGCCCTTGCAACCTACTGTAGGTCTCCAAGATGGGCTCAAGGGGGGGACAGGAAGAGGAGGAGGCCCCCCCCCCCCCCGAGAGCGAATCATTGATTAACCCAACACAGGAAATGAACCGAGCCAAAGTCGCCAGCCAGCCACCGCACCGCACCGCACCGCGCGCCCCATATCGTGGAGAGATAACAGGGGGCTAAGAAGTATAGGGCAGGCAGAGACGGGAATGTAAAAAAAAAAAAAAAAAAAAAAAAGAGAGAGAGAAGCGGCACAAGAAGAGCCCACCCGAGAATAGATCCGGCTTGACTGGGCTGGGCTGGGCTGGACCGGGGCTGCTGGGCTGAAATAGATTTGACTTGGTCGGCAGGATATTTTTGTTTTGTTTCCCCCACGACGCCGACGGTATCGGCGCAGATGGCAGTGGGACGGTGCAAATCGGACAGCGGGCACGTCCTGGACCCCGTGGCTCTGTTCCCCCGTGTCCCCACGTCGTCACGCAGGGCAAGGCCTCGCCTCAATCGAAGAGGGCTCTCACCACGCCACGCCCCAGGGCTGAGTCCCTTGGGCTTTCAGGGCGTTGTGACTTGTTGGACTACTGCGGCGCCGAGGAGGTCTGGGCAGTCAGCCTTGGAGCCATCACAGGTTTGCGGGGAGCGGCGGAGAAGAGACGTGCGCCTGTAAGCACCAACCACGCGGCAGACGGGGCGTTAGCGCTTCCTGGCTGACTTTTCCCTCTCTCCGTCTCTCTCTATCTTTCTGCTGCAACCCCTGTCTTGGTCTCCTTCGACTGTCAGTCGACATTATTCCCGTTGCTTCTCCGACTTGTTCTCCCCCCTCCTTTCCAGCTCTTCCTTCCCGCGTCTCACAGTCCGAGAACAAGGGCCGGCCGGGATGATGGACAATTTCGAGAGGGAAGGATTCCCGAGTACCGAGACGTCAGACCCAAGCTGGGGCTTCCACAGCACAGGCTGCGTGCGAGGTCGAGCCAGGTATACGAGCACACCGCAGGCGGAGGGACGAAAGCGGCCCCCCCGGCAGGATTCATCGTTCAAGCACTTTTGGGTCGGCTCCCCTGCTTAGCACAAGACAGAGAACCCACTGGCACATCCTATTCCGCCCTGCGAGACCTTCCCTCCCCTCCCTACCTAAAAAGGAAGGACCTTTACATACTCGTCTTGAACTAGTAGACGTCGACCGAGCAGTCCGACTCGGCAACTTGGCCACGCGCCGCTTCCATCGTGCCACCACGAAACCCCATCATTCTCGCCTTCTCGAATCGCGCTCTCTCACCGAGACACGTTCGGGGCCGTAGGCGGGCCATCTCAAAATCTCAGCTCACACACACACACACACACTCTCTCTCTCTCTCTCACACAAGGTATACCGTATACGCACAGAGAGCCGAGTTCCAGCACAAAACCAACACACGTAGAGCTCTGCGACTCCGGAGGGCCCGAAGACCGGAACGCCCGGCAGTCTCAACGTCTCACGCGCGCGCAGAGAGACAAGCCAGGACGTAATCGAGTAATCAGCACAAGTTTTGACCGCCGCGGGAGCTGTATGTCCTGCAGACTCCAGAGTATCCGTACGTGGGATACGCAAGACTCCCAAATCGCCCCATGCCAAGAAACAGAAGTTGCCAAAACCCCATCTGGCTCATCTGGCTCTCCCCGGATTAAGAACCGTACCAGGATGGCGTGCCCTTGTTACTGCAATAGCTAACTAGCTATGCGGCTTTGTCTCTCTCTCTCCAAGTCCTTGCCGCCTCCAGTCACATATCGTCGTGTGATGGTCCCCACTTGAGTCGGAGTTCCGAGATCAACTGGCGTGGTGGGCACTATTCTGATTAATTACTATGAGATGGGCGAGAAGCGTGCAGAATGGCTAAAAGAAACAAAAGTAGTGCCGACCTCACTCGCCACATAGGCTGACCGACGTACAAAGCAGACTATGCCACGCGACATTCGGCAATCGCCACCTCAAGCTTGATTGACCTCGCCTAGTGCCCCTTGCCTTTCCTCCAGAACTCCCGCTTGGTTCCAGACCGAACACCATCAGCGGCAACATGAATGTCGAAACAAGAATAGAAAGAGAGCCAGATGCAAGATGCAGGTACACTCAAGATTCTAGACAATCACCGTCCAACAAATTCAGACCAAAAAGCGGGCGGGGAGACAGATGACGTCTTCTCCAATCGCCTCTATGTTGCACGCATCTTTGCCACTCTCTCTTTCTGTGCTTTCATCTACACCAAATCTCTGTTTCTATTTCTGACTTGTCAACTTGGCCTATTCTCTTTTCTTCTTCTTCAGTTTTGCCAACTGGGGGGGTTTCCAAGTAAAGTGTCCTACCTGCGACGGGGTTGCGCCACAGTTCCATAAATGAACGTCGAGAAGAAAACGACATGCAACATTGTGAAATGAAAAGAAAAGACAAAATTAGAAATATCCTGGCTGATTAACTAGAGCACGTGCAACTCACGACGCCACTGGCCAGTTGCTATGGGTCACTTTTCGATTATCGCCGAGGTGGCTGCTCACCCTCCTCAGCTTTTGCCGGCGCTGCCCTCGAGGTCGAGCTTCTCCATGTCTTCTTGGACAACGAGAAGGCCCATGGCATAGTGTGCGCTCTCACCCAGAGCAACCACCATCTTGCCACTGCCATTGCTGCCCGAGACAGTGCCACTTGGGTGTATTTCGCCCCCGGCTTTCAGGGGGTCTCCAGTCGACTCTTCTTCCTCGAATTCGCGGATGCGGTGGTCCAGTCTTCTAGGGTTGCCCCACACGGAGGACATGAGGGGGTCGCTCGCCAAGTCGGGTGCTCGTTCATACGGCGGGCCTCGGCCCAAGGACGCCGCCTTTCGCCAGGCCGATTCGCAGCCATCCCCAATCTGACGCGCCGACTGCCACCCAGTCAGCCGAGCGATATCGTGCAGCCGCCGGATCAGCCAATGGCGTTGTGCATCACCAAAGTACTGAAGAGCACCATGGATTAGTAAGACAAACAGACCAGGTAGCTTCGCAAGTGAGAGAGGGCGGGAGGCACGACTGCGAAACTGCAGATCGCCCGAGTACACGAAATTAGGTAATCAAGGCCCTCACGTATCGGGGGCGGGAAAGCACAATCCTTCGCCCATGCGTCTCGTCACCGACAGTCTTGGGGGCTTGCGCTAAGTCCGCACGCAGAAAGGATCCCTTGGAAAAGGGGGGCCAGGATTACATAAGACGAAACGCAACACGCAACAACAGGCCAGGTGGCAGAGAAAAGTGGGAAGGGGGTGGGCTTAGGAGGTGGTCGAAGTGGAAAAGTGCGACTAACCTGTATTCCAGCGACAAACAAACAGAAGCAGCTTTCTATCAAGGCGGCGCCCATCAGAGTGCTCACAGCGGCTAAGCGGGTTATGTTCTCTTCGAGACCAGCGGCAATGCGGCCAATCTCCATGGCATACCCAGCTGTCTTCTCTGCCGACATGCCGGCCGCCATCATGGCAAATGGTGGCATGTCGGGATGTGCGCGATGGAGAATCAGATAGCCCATGTTGAGATTCATCCAAATCCCCGCGATAGAATAGGTCTTGTAGTGCTGCGCAGGGCCGAACGGCGTTACTTGCGCCGGGTAGATATCCGGCCCCAGCGGCTGGAACTCGGGACCGAAGCGCTGGCGAATGGCCTCGAAGGCCCGAGCAATGCCCTCCCACTCGCGGTACGCCGCCTCGGTCAGGCGTTCCAGGTCGTTGCTCTCACTGGTGTCATCATCCACGGCACTTGGCGGATAGCGAGTCTGCCTTTGTGGCGGACTGAAACCGGACGGCATGGGAAAGCGGCTAGAGCGCGGCATCATTCCGGCAAACATTCCTGGTGGAGCACCACCCGCGGGACCGGGGTTCTTCATCTTCATGGCTCTACGCTTGCGCACCAGATCCTTGGAGACAAAGTCTGTCAACCGGCCCAGTAGCAGTATCAAGTGGTCGTAGGTTCCGTAGCTAGTGGTTAGGCTGACGTTAGTCTCTTTCTCCAAGTCCGGCTTGATCCCCAGCGCGGAAAGGCGGACTAGGCGCTCACTCACATTGCGTCGAGGCGACCTATGGGAGCCCTCGGCGGACACTGAAGCCGGTCCTTATAGTCCATACTTGAACCAAGGCAGTTAGTTCATGTTGCATCGCCAGGTTATAGTACGGATACACACACACCCACACACACAAGAGAAGAAAATGTTTGCCACATCACAGATGAACACACCGATAGGAAAACGACCCATAGAAAACCCGAGTCACTCACAAGAGCTTGGTACCACCAAGGATGCTCTGGTAGTTGTCCATCTTACAGTACCACCAGAAGAGGTCACTGAGTTGCTGGTAAGTCTCCAGGTCCTTGTTTGTAAAGCTTCCATGGGGAAAAGCTGTGCGCGGATATGTGCTAAATTCAGCGGGAATCATCCCGAGCTCATCATAGGAGATGTCTCTCCCGAAAATAGTGCTGAGAAAAGTCACGTCTATGAGATCCCAATCCGTGTATAGCTGACCGGACTCCTCGTCACTGGGCGTATCCTGCGCCTGCTGTGGAGGGTTCTGTGTAGGCTCGGAGAACCTGTGTTGCTGGCGCCGTGCCATTTGAGTCGCCATGGCGGCTCTCGTCATCTCGGCCAGTGGAATATCCTTCATGATCCAGGCGGCTCCAAGAAGATGCTTGCTCCATTTCTCATGGTCCGAGTTCCAAACCTCGTAGTATGCCAGAAGTAGTGTTGCGGCCAGATTAGCGGGCTGTGTGCGCCGCGAGGGCCGGCTAACGTTCTTGGCAATTTTCCGGAGGGCTCGGTGGTAGTGAAGCAGCGACGCGGTGGGCGGCGCGGCTTGGAGTTTGGCTAGTTGTAGACTGCTGAGTGCCAGAATGGCCTGCAGCAAGGCCGGGTGACTAAACGACAGGATAGGGAACGTATCTAGTGCATGTTAGCAAGTGTGCACGGTGAAGGATTCGACTCCACTCGGGGGTACGTACACGTCCATAGATGCTGGCGACCTTTCGGAATAGGTTTCCCCTGGAAAATCGGGAACGGATCGGCCGGGTGGCGTTCGTACAGCGAGATGCTCGGACCTGTTACCCTGATAAAATGGAAGAAGACTGAAGCGATCTGTTTATCGTTCAGAGGCGAGTTCAGCGGTGAGGGGTGATAGTTTGTGAGGAAGTTACCGTCTGCGTAGGAAAAGGTCCTGGCCTGGGTTCCATAGATGTCGTAGGGCTGGTGCGACTTGCGCTGGGCCACCAGGCCCATCTCGTTGAGATCGAAGTGGGACCCCTCGCGGGAGAAGAGCGAGCTGTCGTCCGAGTCCGTCAGGGATACGTTGTCCTCGTCCTCCCAGCTTCGCTGGAGCAGCTCCGGGGCCACGGGAATTGTCGTCTGGGCAGGCACCCGTCCGTTCGCGTCGCTCCAGGGGATCTCCGGTCGTTGGGACGGAAAGTTGGCCTGGATCTCAAGGGGTTCTCCGGATGGCGGGGTCAAGGGCGTCACGCCCACTGACTGGGGGTCCGTGGGAGCCGGGTAGTGGCTGTACTCGATCGATTCCTGGGGCGGGGGAGGTGTGAATCTCGGGGGCGGAGTGAGGGCCTGACCAGCCAGATGGTGATGGCCATGAGGGGCCTCGAGCTGCCCGTACTCGAGCTGGTTATCTTGCGCCCAAGGGGCTTGTGCGTGGCCGTGAGGAGTCTCGGGCGAGTAGTACACGTAGCTGGAGGGGTGAGCCCCCTGCTGCTCGTAATATACCCGTCAACAGACTGGTACGATAGCGGCACGTAAGAGCTGCCCTGGGCATGGGCATGCGACTGAGGGTGGGGGTAGTACGACACGCCCGTCTCTGGGTCGTAGCCAACCGGCCCCGGCCTGGGAGCGATCATTTGCAGCGACGACGCGGCTCTTTGCTGAGCTTGTGAGAGTTGTTGTTGGCGGACGAGGAGATGCCTCGCGGGGGCCGGGCGATGCACATGGCCGAAGTGAGCGCCGGAGTAAGAGCCGACTGGCTCTTTGAAGACAACTCTTTGCGTGTATTCGCACTGCTTCCTCGACTTTGTGCAGTTGTTGCAGATGGGCTTGGCTTCGTCACACTTTATGCGCCTCTTACGGCAGGCTTTTTCGAGCGTTAGTAGGCCGGACTATGGGGGCGTTATCTCACAGTTGCGACGAGGGTTTGACTTACTGCGGCAGCCTGTCTTTGTCCTTCTCCGTACGGGGCCTTTCTTGGGGTGGAGCTGTCACCCCCCTCTTTCTCGCCCGTGCCATCCTGGCTCGAGGGTCTGTCCTCGACAGCCTGTGGATGCGGGGGTTGGCCAACAGCCGAGAGTTCTGAAGACATGTTGTCTGATGTGCACATATTATGGATAATGGAGCACTCCGGCTCAGTGTTGCCTGGCTCAGTTGCGGGGCGAAGCCTTGACGCAGAAAGCGAGGCTGGGCAGCGGCCCAGGTGGTGGTTGCTGGTGGTTACGGAAGATGGCGCAAACAGGTGCAGCGCAGCTCCGGGATCAGCAGCACAGTGGGATGATGTAGGCGCGGTTGGGAAAGGGCGATGGTCAGCCGATGAGTTGTGAGTAGAAATCTCCGCCGTGACACACGTCCCTCACAAAGCAGAGAGGTGTAGAGAGGTGTGGGCGGGAGCACGGGTGGTGGCTGCAGAAGATGTTGAAGAGAAAGAGAGGTGCGAGCCGAGGTGCCGCAGAAGCGAGGTCGGCGGGCAGAGTTTGGTGGAGAGGGAGCGGTGCGGTGTAACACGGCTGTGTGACTCTGAGCGACATGCAAGTGAAGTCTGTGCTGAAGTGGAAAGCTTGTCGGGATGGAGACGGGGGGAGATGCAAGCGGTCTATATAGATTCATCCACAGTGGACCGAGCAGGCGGGATGAGGCAACGCGCAGCAGGCCAAGCACACGACAGGGCGATGGCATAGTCGCAGACGGCGTCCCACGTCGTCAGTACCCGCGGCAGCGCGCGTGGACGAGCCGGCGGGTAAGGTACCGGGCGGTAGGGCGTATCGTCGTGGTAGGGGCAGGTAAGGTTGGGAGGCGACTAGTTGGGAGGAGGCGGTGGTGGTAGGGCCTACGAGTTCCAAGAGTTGGCACGTGTGGGGGCGGGCTATAGCATAGCGCGGTGGAGCGGCAGCAGAGCCAGCGATGGTGGTAGTGCGAGTAGTGCAGGATTGCCTCCTAGCTCAGATCTGGCTCGGTCTGCCCAAGGGGAGGGCATGATGGCGAGAGGCGACGCTGGGCTGGGTGGGAGGAAGCAGAGGTTTAGTGCGTCTGGGCTGGCGGTGGGCGGATGAGGGCGAGTGAGGGCAAGGGCGAGTTCAAGGGGCCCTAAGCTGCTAGTCCGAGGTTGACATGGCACCGCGGGCGCGTGGAGGGGGGGACGGAGGATGAGGGTTGAGTGTGAGCGTGAGAGCGATGAGGAGGGCGAGGGCCGGAACACTGCAGAAGGCGGAGGTTCCCGAGTCTCAATGGAACGCAGCTTTTTCTCGACAACCTACCCCTCCCGTGCCTTCCTCTCTCTGCTCGTACGCGGATGGATGCACGTACCGTTTTCTTGGGTATTATCTGTATTGTCACACGTGGGTGGCTTCCGTTGTCGCTTTTCATGCCCCTGCCTCTTTCAAATGTAGAGGTAGGTACATGCATTGCCAAACCGAACACTGGGAGGTACCGGCCATACCTCCCATCCTACCCGGACGTACCTCAGTCGCCTCGCCGTCTGCAGTACCTAACGTAGCACCCTAGGTCGAGGTGAAGCATCAGGTCTTGCTTTGACCTCCAGCCTTGATTTACCGACCAGAGCCAGCAGATAACAGGCTCAACACCCGGCAAGCTGAAGTGCATTAGGTACCCTCTTGTCTGTCATCTTTACGAATACTCAAGTGAATCTAGGTGTGTAGGTACCTAGGTAAGGTATGGTAAGGGCTGCTGCCCGCCCGTGTCAGGTACAGCATCAGGTACTGTCCACGGCGAGAGTCAGTCAACCTTGCATGCAGGTGGTTCGCAAGTGCCTGGGGAAGTGGACTGGATGGCAGCTGGAGGGCTATTACACACCTCCAGTGCCTCTGCAGAGACAACCGCCCTAGGGAAGCCGGGCGGCGACGGGCGACAGTCACCCACCCGCTCTACTCGTACGAGAAGCGCTCTGGGCCGGATCCAAGCCTGAACCCGAGTACGATCAATCCGCCGAATAGGCCGGTGCCTCGAAAGCGCTGGTCTCCATGGTGTCAACCAACTGGGCAGGCCACATGGGTCAGGTACTTACACAAGGTACGTGTAGATACTCGTACCTACTGGTCATGATGGAGAGGAGTGGATGTCTTCGTCGGGTGGTGCTCCGTACTCCGCAACGCCAACCCAACTGGGCCTCCACTAAGCCCTGATGATGCGATGCCGCTGCGCCTGCATGCAAGCAGGTGCAGGTACGACCCAATTCATCGTAGAAACACAGATCTAGACCTGAGATGGGCATGGTTCGTCTCGTCGCCTGCTTGGAGGTACTCTCAGCAACCTCCTCGGACTTGATCTTGGCAGGTAGGCTACCTGTAGGTACCTCCCTCAGCTAGCTTAACATACCATCACCCACAGCCCTGTGCCCAGGGCCCGAGATCGTGGCCCTGGTCTACACCAGTGCGTTATCCGCAAAGGTCGGAAGGTAAGTACTCGTACGCCTACTCCTCTTCCATGATTGCTCGTGGTAAATTGGATGGACAAATCAAATGATCAACAGGTACTTCGAAGGTGCGGAAGGCAGACCGGAAGTCGGCCGTCGGAACCAGACGCAATGCAACCCCTTGGATCCTGCAACGCCCATTGTCCGGTCCCGACTCCTGCCAGGGATCGTGTTTCCTGCTCCCCAGTCTACCGGAACTACTTGCTCGCTTACGTACACACTCTCGGGTCTTGTCTTCCCACGCCCGTCGTCTCGCCACGCGTCTTGACCGAGCCTCCAGATTTGACAGAGGAGGCGTTTTGCTTGTGATTCAATGTGTTAGTGGGGCACCTCGTGTGTCTTTTCCAGGACAAGGACAGTCAGTGAGGACATCGCTTTTCCGGCCACTCTATTCGTACTGGATTTCGAGAACGTCGTTCCGTCGTGGCGGCCATGACACGACTTCAGAGGGTAATGTAAGGTACGAGACTCAAGCAATCAAGACCGGCCTCGGCGGCCCACGGCTCGCACCACGATCCGCCAAGGGCAAGTCATGCCCTCGAATCGGACTCGAAATGATCAACAAGTAAGCACTCTGGTCACGCAGCGGTACGCTAGCTAATGTAGGTAGCTTTTCACCATGACGATACGAGTGACCGGTACGTGTCTGTCTGTACGGCATACTCGTGCCTGGAGTCCCTGAGTCCGAAGGCGCCCCACAGCGCGGACTCGGAATTATACCTCCCAACACACATTGCCTCTAAGCACCTAGCCGCGTCCCGGACCCTAGCGGCCTGATTAGGGCTACTTTGGAGGTTATCTGGGACCCCAAGATCGCCCCCCCCCCCTGGGCCTTTGGCATCTTTGGGCGCGGTCGGTGGGGGCCGCCGAGAGGCTCTGACTATGCCCAGGACAGCACTGTCACGCGCCCTAGGAATCGTTTCGAGCGCGGGCTGCCCTGCTAGGGACTCGCTGGGGCGCTTGCCAGACCTCGCGCCAGCCCAGCAGGATTACTAACCTGCTGCTGGATCTACGACCTGTCATCAAAACCCTGGCCCGGCGCAAAGGAGCAGCGCTCCAAAGTTCCAACCGCGCCGCGCCAAGACGCTGGCCCTGCCCCCTGTGTGTTCGCCGCGCCGACAAGGGATTCGACAGCCAAGGTGCCTTAGGTAATACACCTTGCTTCTCTTGAAACCGCAGGGGCGGCCAGAGGATGACTAAGGTATACGATCGCGCCTGCCCCTGCTGCCCCGCGCCCGCGCCCACGCTCGCACCTGCCCCCTGCGACTGCGACTGCGACTGCGACTGCGGCTGCGGCCCCTGGTCGCGCCTGCCCCTGCAGGTGGTCGCTTCGCTGGTAGGGCCAAATTTGGGCAGCCGATCCAACACCACACGGCCAAAACCCGCACTGGCACTGCACATCCATCTCATCGAGGTCTTGCGTTCTCACCACCAGACCACCCGACACTTTGATTACTTCCCACTCCTCACTCCCAGGCCGCCCGCCAGCGTTCCATGATGGCCACTTTACGAGACAACCAGTAATGTGCCCAGAGGCACCCTGCCCAGTGCCAGCCATCCCGGGCCCCAGCAGGAGCACAGTCACCCTGGGGCGAGCAGCTATCGTACGAATACGGGTTGGATCCCTAGGTACCTACCTTACCTACCTGTAGGCACCCTACTTACCTTACCTACCGACCGAGCCGAGCAACTGGAAGCACAGCGTTTTACAAGGTCGGAGCGGCGCAGCAACAGTCCCGGCCGAAGAACGTCCTCCGCCGCCCGCGCTTCGCTTCCTTCCCGCGGAGGCGGCAAGCCCTTCTCGAACGCAGGACTCGCGAGAGCTGGGGAGGCGAATACCTCGAACGCCGGATTACATAATTACGGGGCCCTCGTCAAACACCGGCCTGCCGAGCTCTCGGTGTGGGAATCCGGGTTACAACACGCGCGCGTCGCCGTCAGGGTCGCAACGGGCGTCGCGGATCGCCTCGCTTTGTTTCCTCTCTAACCTGGATTCTGCGTCGATGCGATGTCCTCTATTTTTGCTGCGGCAAAAAGTCTAGATTGTCCCAGTCTTGGCCTCCTTCGTTACGTATCCAAGCCCTCTCCGAGTGCCGCGGTTTCTGGCTCGAAAGCGCCGGGCGAGTGCGACCGCACTGCCTGACCTCACGCGGCGCATCCGCGCAAGACTGCTTTGGCCAACGTTTTTCGCCGCTATATTGCTCGTTAGTCTCTGCAGGGTTTACTCATGGCTGGGCTCGGACGAATTGTCGTGCCATTGGCCGCCTCGTCCTAGTCTGTCCTCCCGCGCAAGGCGCTAGCTCACTTGTGCGGAACAATACCTAGTACGCGTAGGTAAGGAATCGGCCATAAGTCGAGCTAGACGAGTAGTGAGTATGTCTGGGCCCCAGAGTATTATCCCCACGCGGTCCTCTCAGTGGCTGGAGGGAGGAGCCATAATGGATGCTGGCTGACTAGCAGGGAAAGCCCAGATGGCAGAGGCTGCCCTCTGAGCAGCCGAGGCATGGCAAACGCCAAAAGCACACTCACAGGCTGGGCGCACGAAGCCTACCACCACCGCCGCCGCCATCGCACCTCCGGCCCATTTACCAAGTGGGATTGCTTCTAATTTAAACTCCCCTGTCTCGTTGTGCGAGCCACTGATTGGTCACCTGAGCCGCGGGCTCCCAAGTCCCCGGCCCTGAATACTCGCATGCAGAACGGCCAGGCCGGCCCCTCTTCAAGAGAAATAAAAAAGGGCATCCGTAGGCAGGATGCGGATCACGGAGACAGGAAACGCAGCCACGTAGGGTAGAGCGATAATGTTGGAGAGGAGAGCGGGTGTAACCAATTCCTCTCCCTCCCCCTTTGTACGACCCGGATGCAAGATCTTTGGCGTCATTCAAAACTCTCCGTGCTACGTGAGCAGGCAACTCTATTGGCCCCTCGAGAGGAGACAGAGAGCCACAGCCGGGAGATACTGTACGAGATCCCCCAATACACAGGTGCCAGACTCGGCTTTGGGGCTTGGGGTCAGTAGATCCACGCAGCTTTCGCGCTTCTCACAACATACACCCTGCACTGTGCAGATACGTTGGCACTGGCGGGCTCGAGAATTTCTCTCACAGTGGCGCCAGCACAATACTCCAACCGGCGTGAAGACTTTGCTTTCATACCCCCCGGGTGTGCTCACTGTTGGTCTGTTACCCTCTTCTTGGGGGGGAGGCAAGGGCGTATGGTTGCCCCGCACTCGGGTGAGAAGAAAATTCTATACTGTGATCCGCTATTTGCCTTCGTATCTTCTCCTCTTGAGAGACTGGAGACGGAGTAGAGACAATTATGGGGAGAAGCACTGGAAAGGGCTAAAGCAGGAGAGGTCCAGGACGAAAATAACCCCAACTGCAATGACAATCAAACATATCACTGAGAGTCTGGAGCGGGCAGACGCAGACGGGGTCTGATGAGCTCGCCAAGAGCTGCCGGCTGCTTTGCCCCTGCCCCGAGTCTCTATCCACAGCCCCTGCAGACATCAAAGTCACACGGACTGACTTGAAGGACTTTATTCGAGTCGTGACCCACACTCAAGGCTATCTCGCCGTACGCAACATATGAACAACTTGGGATAATCATCCTAGTTTGTCTGATGTGGTCTTTATTCACAAACCCTGTTGGGTCGGCGGAATGGCGTACGGGGCGTTTTTGGGACGCGATAGCGGCCTCGCCATCTACGGCAGGGCGGACTATACTGTGGCCACTCGATACGAACGACGTGACGGGCCCAAAGTGGCCAGGAACGTCTTTCTCGGCTGCAGAAGCGGAGGAGTTTAGGCGTTAGATCCAGCCCTCCATCAACGGGGTACGGGATACGGGATACGGGGACCAGGGCGCTGTCGACTTTGAAGCTGCCTTTCGTTCCCAGTGATAAAGTCGGGGCATTGTTCTGCTTTGGTGCGCCGGTCGGAAAAACCGAAGAGCTCGTGGCATCCTGGGCTCCATAGATAGGGCCCGCTCTGTCCACCTGCGTACGAGTAGAGGGCGTGTATTGCACCCGCATTCGGAGACTATGTTGCCCTCGGCCCCTGATGTGATGATGACGGTCGAGCCGCGCCAGTATACTTTCCCCAAGGAGTGGTTAGACGCGAGCCATAATAGTCTCTACCTACGGTACCTAGCCTTACAGGCGCCCCGTGCATCGTCCAAGTATAGCGGCAAAGCAACAGGGCCTAGTTAGTTCGCTTTCGGACCGGGAGGGGGGGGGGGGGGGGAGGCAGGATTCTGCACCTGCACCTGCGGCCTCATCTCCCATCAATCTAAACCGTGGGCCGTCAGTCGCTGACGAATCCTAAGCTGTCCCGACCTAGGCACTTACCTACCTACTCTCGCAGCTTGAATCTGCGCGATGACCTGTCTTGACTTGGAAGCTTCCGGAGGCGACAACCGTCCCAAGTGCCCGCCATGAACTCCCCCCCCCCCCCCCCCCCCCCCCCTTCTCATCCGCTTGTATACTCCATGATTCGAGCTGTCGCCACATCATGGGACAGCCGGGAGGGGCCAGGGGGCCAAGCGCTCACCGACGGTGAGTTACCGCTAACCAGAATTGACGCCGGGAGAGAAGGGGGAACGTCGCCATTGCCACCGGAATCAGCCTTGAGGTAGCGAGACTCGTGACAGCGGATCGATCACTGGACCGTCCGCGGCGGCACGGAGGCAGCGGGAGAGCTCTCAATTTCTCGTCCTGGAGGCTGGGCAAGCAGGTAACAGCCGAGGCCCCCGAGCCGGACGAGTTTCGGATTGGCAGACAGGCTTCGTTGTACCAGCGACCGAGCGGCGAGGGCAAGCTTAGGTAGGTAACTTACGAGTGGCTGCTGGCCCCCAGCGCGGACACGCCGCCACCCACAACACGAAGTGCTTCTGTCTTTGGGTGGGTGGGATAGGGCTGGACGACACGGGGAGGGAGCGCGGCAGAAGCGGAAGGGGGCAGTGCAAATGGAAGCATGGCCCGTCAAGGGGGGCCCGGGGGAGGCGAACAAGCTGCGACAAGCCAACGCCCGGAAAGCAGACCGAGCACTCGGGCGGCGGGGGCGGGCTGTTTGTTCTTTTCGCCACACACATGTTCGGGAAGACATCGACGGGAACGCGCTGGGCTGGGGTGGGCTGGGCTGTGATGTGCTGCTCTAACTACCTAACCTGTTAATACCTGTTGACTGTTGGGTAGCCTCTCACTGGCTAGGTAGGTGGCTGACTGATGATTGCCCGCCTCCCTTGCCGGTCCACGGTCTACCTTTGCTCTGGGGGACGGTGAGCCCTGACAACGGAAGTGCCGAAGCCTCGGGGCCGAATCCTGGGGAGATTCCCGCGACGGGACCTGGGTTTCACCCCGACTTCGGTCAGCCCAACAGGGGCACGGCGCGGTCGGGGAGGTGAGGGATGGATGGGCCTCTAACCGCCTGTGTGGCTGGTCGGGATCCTGCCACTGCACGCCCGAGGGCCAACCGGCAGGAGGGAGCCCTGGAGGGCTGTGCAGGACGTCGAAAGCCCAAGGCGCCACTGGGCACGGGGCATCCTGCCGAGAGGCAATGAATGATGACCTGCCTATACCTGCCTACTAGTACCTAAGGTAACCTGGTAGTATTGCGAGACGGTAGACCTTCCATGTTGAATGCCAATGAATGGCCTATAGTCCGCCGTAGCTTAGGTTACCCAACTTGGTAAGTGCGGTAGAGATTGGGTACGCGTAGTGGACGTCTATATGATTACCTGCCTTAGGGCCTACCTATGAGAATCACCTACATACATCCTTACTTCCCTTGTGTAAGGCACTTGAAGTAAGGTTTGTCAGTACCCGCCTTGCATACCTACCGTAGGTACCTTACCTAAGGAGCCAAGTCCTTCGAATTTACTCGCACTCTGCCTCCTATCTGCCTCTTGAGCACAGGTCACAGGTATCCCCGTCCCTATCCCTGTCGCCATCAGACGCAGACGCAGACGCGGAAGCGGGATCGCCAAAGTTATTAGCGCGAGGCGCACCACCACGCCGGCGCTCTCGACGTCGGTCGCGAGCGCCAAGTCCATCACAGCCTAAGTTAGGTCAGCAATCATCATGGCAACTCTGCAGCTAAACCCGTCTGGGTTCCAATGCGCGCGGACGCCAGACCCGGTCCGGTTTGGCCCGCCGCGTCTTCTTCTTCTTCTTCTTTTTCATCTTCGTCTCCGGGGCCACCACCAGAGAGCGGGAACGGGGAGCCCCTCATCTCGAACCGAGCCCCACTCCTCCCACCTGCCAACTACGATAGTCGACGACTCGACGACCTACTCGGTCTCCGTACTTATCGTACGATCCATGATGCCTGGACTCGCCGTGATGAATCTACCATGTCGGCGGGCGACCACACACACACACACACACACACACACACACACACACACACCACTCTCGCCTGACCTCAAGTTCCATGCCACCCGAAGACGACGCCTCCACATGGTGCTGCTGATGGGCGCCCCATCTTCCATGTGCCCCTGCAGCCGAGGGCCGCCCGCCCACGGGGTCCTAGCCTGACCACCTGTGGCGGCTCGTTGAGTCCATTCTTGAGTCTTGACCATCCGCATTCTGCTCCATGACGCGGGCAGATGGGCACCCATGATCCATCCACAGGGCTGCATGCTCGGCCTCGAGGCTCGTGCTCCCGACAATGGCAATGCCCCTCTAATTAAGAGTTTACCCTGGAGCGTCTATTATTAAATCCATTTTGCCTCGGAAAGGCTCGAGTCAGGATGCCACATGGACCCTCCCCCCTCTGGCAGGCGGCTGCTTGGCTGTAGGGCTACTGAGGAGAGGACAAATACGAGTACACGACATGATACGCTCAGTACGGTTGGCGACGTCTCGACCTGCACCCGGACGGGATCCCCTGTCCCCTATACTGCACTGCAGCTCAGGAATCAGGTACTCCGTAGGTACGTAAGGTAGACGACCGATTATGTAAGCGGACAAGATGCAGTCAAGACGGAGGCACGCAGGGCAGGTGCCAGTGCCAGTGCCAGGCGGGTTCCATGGTTGCACCTGCTGCTCGCAAGGTGCTCTCTTTCGGTCTGGCTCGACGCTCCTTCCTCTGTTTGCACATCTCATGTCCAGGATCCAATATCCAAACAGCAGCATCCAATATCCCGAGGGCACCTTCCGTCCCCAACACATCTCCCGTTGAAGTATCAAGCACCCGGCGAAAGGCAGTGGAAGTACGGAACGGCGGTTTCCGAAGAGGTACCGTGCCGTCGTATTCGCGTGGTGGTACACGGGAGGCGGTGGGCGCAAGGGCAATCAACGCCGGGCCGTGGGTAGCGAGGTACTCTACGGCCGTAGCCGCTAGCCAGATACCAGGGTGGGCGACGGATCCGGGGTCGCGCACACAAGAGTAATGCAATTCCTTCGAACTCTGCAACTTCAAGAAGCCTGACTCATTTCGCTGGGCCGATGCAGTCGAGGGGGACTCTGTCATGCTCATCATAGAGACCATTGGGCAGGTATCTACAGGTACCTACCGTTCCTATACCTAAGGTAAGTATCGAGGCTGCTTGGCGTTGGTGCAGTGAGTGGGCCGCCGCGGGAATGCTACCTACAGTAGGTCACCTCGAGATGGGTGCATCCATCGTGCACTTCTAGAGGCACTTTGGGGACGTTACCCGACGGTCGACCAGCCTCGTACATCCTGGAATTCCTTACAGCCACGCGGTACCTGAGTGACGTCCCGTCAGGGCCCTTGGCAGCACCTACTAATCGAGGGCAGGTACGGCGTACGTAGGGCAGTTAGGACCTACGAGTACCTAAGCTGGACGTAGGTAGGTACTGAATCCCCCGCCCCCACCTGCACCTGCACCTGCAGTGTCGATAACACTGGACCAGCGTTTTACCAGCGGCCGCTCTCTGTAACATGGCCCGACAAACTCAGGCTAGTCCACAATAGGCAGAGCCTGAACCATTGACGCTGGGCGGCTCGAAGGAAGATAAGGAAAAATTGTCTGTCGCTTCACGTGCTTTCGACACACCATCACCACCTCGCCCGGCCGTTGCCCTGCGTCCACTTCCAAGCTCGTCACGCTGGCCCTTGCCAAGGAAGAGAGGCCCCCCTCCGTTGCACAACCAGCCACGGATGCACCAAATTGATCCTCTGCTGCTGTGGCCCGCCAGTCCCTCTGTCCGCACACTCGCCCTCCTCGTCTCTGAGCGCCTCGGCCAGCCAGCCCTGTGACTCGACGACGGTCGTGCTCTAGCCCACCACCACCACCACCACAGCCCATCTAGCCCTGCCCGCCATGTTTGCCGTGCCGGGCTGGGCGGTCTCTGCCGAATCCCTCAAGCCTGAATCCGCCGCTGGCCAGCCGCCGGCCCAGGCCCAAGGCTCCGGAGCCGACGGCAAGCCGGGCGCGCAGCAGTCCAAGAAGCGCAAGAGGCCCTCGGTGGCCGCAAAGGATGTCACCAGCGCCAATGTCGCCGATCTATGGGAGCAGGTCATCCAGGGCAAGCCTCCGCAGGGCAAGAAGGCTAAGACCAGCCAAGCTGTCTCAGGCGCCACCGCTACCACCGCCGCCCCCCGCGTAGCCCAGGGCCAGGAGCCGTCGCGCCCTGACGCAGACGCGACGGAGGAGCCGCGCCCTGACGCATCGAAGCTTTCGAAGAAGGAGAAGAAGGCGAAGAAGAAGAAGCTGCAGCAGGACCTCGGTGCCTCACCGAGCCAGATCCAGGGCCAGGGCCAGGGGCAGGAGGAGCCGCCTGCGCCCCAAACAGACAAGACTGCCGAGACGGGCAAGGTATCGAAGAGAGAGAAGAAGCAGAAGCAGCAGCAGAAGCAGCAGCAGAAGCAGCAGCAGGATGGGAAGAAGGAGAAGAAAGCCCCGGCCGTGTCGCCCGATGGCGAGGACCAACCGGACGATGAGGATGCCTCACCGGCGGCCGGCAAGAAGTCAAGCAGCAAGGCCAAGGCTGCCGCGGCGGCAGCGCCCGCACCCGCAGCTGCGCCCAAGCTCACCCCTCTCCAGGCGTCTATGCGCGAGAAGCTGGTGTCGGCGCGCTTCCGCCATCTGAACGAGACCCTGTACACGCGTCCGTCCAAAGAGGCCTTTGACCTGTTCCACGAGTCCCCGAGATGTTCCAGGAGTACCACGAGGGCTTCCGGCGGCAAGTGGACGTCTGGCCGGAGAACCCCGTCGACACGTATATTGCCGAGATCAAGCAGCGCGGCAAGCAGAAGCCGGCGCCGCCCAGCAAGTTCAAGCAAGGGCCGGCCCCGGTCGGCGACTCGGCGCCGCTCGTCCGCACCAGCGGCACCTGCACCATCGCCGACCTGGGCTGCGGCGACGCGAAGCTCGCCGCGACCCTCCGGCCGGAGGCCAGGAAGCTGCGCCTCAAGCTGCTGAGCTACGACCTGCAGAGCCCGAGCCCGCACGTCACCAAAGCGGACATTGCGAACCTGCCGCTGGAGGACGGCGGCGTCGACGTCGTCATCTTCTGCCTCGCGCTCATGGGCACCAACTGGCTGGACTTCATCGAGGAGGCCTACCGCGTCCTGCACTGGAAGGGCGAGCTGTGGGTGGCGGAGATCAAGAGCCGCTTCGCCGCGCCGGGGGCCCCGGGCGCGCCCGGCAAGAAGGGCACGCCCGTGACGCACAGCGTCGGCCACCGGCGGAAGCAGTCCGCGCCCGGCGGCAAGAAGGGGGGCAAGGGCCGGAACGGCGCCGACGACGAGGGCGACCCGGCCGAGAACGCCGCGGACCTGGCCGTCGCCGTCGACGGGGCCGACGACCCGCGGCGCGGCGGCGGCGAGACGGACGTGACTGCGTTTGTGGAGGCGCTGCGCCGGCGCGGGTTTGTGCTGCAGGGCGAGCCGGACCTGGGCAACAGGATGTTTGTGCGCATGCGGTTCCTCAAGGCCGCGCCCGCGACGGTCGGCAAGTGCGCCGCCGTGGCGTCGGACTCGGCCGGCCCGGCCAGAGGCGGCGGCGGCGGCCCCCCGGTCGGCACGACAGGAGAGGCGCGCTGAAGTTCCTCGACAAGGCCGACACGGCGGACCAGGTCAAGGCGAGCGAGAGCGCCATCCTCAAGCCCTGCGTGTACAAGCTTCGCTGAGGATGCCGCTGTGCGAACATACTTGTCTTGGGGGGCTGGTCAAGTCGTCCGCCCAGCCGCCTGGTGAATGGAGACGAGCTTCTTGCAGTCGGGACTGGGCTGACATCCAGGTCACGAGGGCGGCTTGAGCATGCAGGATGCTGAAGGTTGTATATGAAAAAAAAAAAAAAACGAGGCGGTTTTGACTGTACATCGATGTGGCGCGCTTTGACTGTGCAATATGTGATGTGAACTCGAACAGTTTGGCCAGGGTTCGAGGCTCGCTCGTCTCTGAGACTCTTGCACTTTGGCTGTCAAGTCATCTGTGAGTTGAACGGTTGAATAAGCAACGTCGGGCTGGCTACGGGATGGCAATGTCGGGAAAGGCTGTCTTGTATCCAGTCAGCCGTGCCGTGATGACTGACTGACTACTGAGCCGGCCGGCGGGAAAGAAGACATGAAGACGTGAAGATGGTCCGGCGGCCATGCTTTTGCTGACCCATGTCATGTGTCGGTGAAAGAAGACGGTCAGATCGAGGCCTATCACCAACAGCACCCGCCGCGATGACAGGGGAATCCTATGAGTGAGGGACGTGGTCGCAAGTCGAGTCCCTTCATCCTAACATTGCAGTTCTCTGAGGTGCGGACTCGACTCGAACAAGGAGTTGCATTCTTATTGACCTGCGCGGTGGTCTCACAGAAACCGGAAAATTGACACCACACTCAGTTGCAGTACCAGCTCGTAGCCCTTCTCTCTCTCTTTAGAACATTCCCCTCTACCTCTTTATTAACTCACTCCCTCTTTCTTTCATTCTTTATTCTTTCTTTCATTCTTTTATTCTTTCTTTCTTTCTTTCTTTCTTTCTTTCTTTCTTTCTTTCTTTCTTTCTTTCTTTCTTTCTTTCTTTCTTTCTCTTCTCTTCTCTTTCGCTACAGCAACAGCACGATCCCTCCCTACACCGCCCCCGACTTGGCATACCGATCCCCGACGTCCTCGAGCCCAGCCGCCTCCGCCTCCTCCGCCGCCTGACCCGTCCTCGCGGCGGCGACCCGCGCGCGCTTGACGCGGCGCGTCTCGCTCTCGACCTCGCGGGTGACCCACCACGTGGCGCACGTGGCTGCCCCGCAGCAGGAGACCAGGGCCATGGCGACGCCGAAGCTGACGCGGTAGCGGGGGGCGAAGGCGGCGCGGAAGACCTGGGGCCCGAGGGCGCCGCCGATCTGCCCGTAGCTGTTGACGAAGCCGACGGCGAACGCGGACCCCGTGGCACCGGTGGTGGTCTGGACGCGCCACGGCCACATGGTCGGGAACCAGGCCGCGGCGACCGCGTTGCCAACCGCCCTCGCCGCGTACACGGCGCCCGGGCCCGGGAACGCCACCAGCACGCCGTAGCAGGCCAGGATGACGACCAGGAAGCTCAGGGGAAGAGCGGGCGGGGCACGCGTCCGCCGTCCGCGAAGACGCCCGTCGCCCCGATCACGATCAGCCCCAGCACGGTGATGGGGATGTTGAGGATCTGGGCCGTCGCGATGCTCCTGTGTGTCACCCCGAGTCAGTTAGCTGGTCGCGTTTTCGCCTTGTCCCCAAGTTCCGGCCAGAGAGGCAAACAGAGGAAGAAAGGGGCAGAAAGAAGCTTACGTGAATCCCAGATCGGCTATCACGGTCGGCTGGTAGAAGCGCACGCCGGAGGTGCCGACGGTGAAGAAGGCCCAGATGGAGGTGAAGAGCCACAGGCGCTTGTCCTTGAGGGAGGCGACGATCTCGCCCAGGTTGAAGTCCTGCTCGGAGGCCCGGGGCGCGTTCTGGGGCAGGCGGGCCGTGATGAAGGCCCGCTCGCGGTCGGTCAGCCAGCCGGCCGTGTCCGGGACTGCGGGGGGGGGGGAAGAAGGGAGAGACCCGGTCAGTATTATACGTTCTATCCTTCAGGGGAAAGTCTCAAGTGGGAGGGGCACGCTACTCACAGTCGGGCAGCAGAAACCAGAGAGCGAAGCCCATGATGATGGTGGCGATGCCCTCGACCAGGAAGAGCCTGTGACGCGAGTCAGCCGCGGATCGGGTCTTTGCTTCCGCGTCTCGTCCAGACTCACCACTGCCACCCCGACAGGCCACCCGCGCCCGAAAGGTGGTCGAACCCGAAGGCGAGGAGGCCGCTGAAGATGCCGGACAGGTTTCCGCAGATGTCTGGATCGTTAGCACGCATCATTTCCCCCCGCCACGTCACGTCACGGTACGCATGCAGACTCACAGAAATACAGAAGCCTGACAGACATCTCGTCCGGCCGGTACCAGTAGGTCATCTGCAGAATCACACCGGGGAACTGGCCCGCCTCGGCCTGTGGGATGACGCGCGTCAGTATCCGGTCGATGGAGGCCCGGAGGGAGAAGGAAGATGGAACAAAGAACTAGGTCTGCCCCCCACTCACCAGCCCGAGAAAGAAGCGGGCGGCGTAGAGGCCCTGCTTGTTGACGACGGGGACGTGGCAGCACAGCGCGACGCCCCAGGTGATCATGATGCGGGACTGCCACTTGGACGGGCTGAAGTACTTCAGCAGCAGGTTGGACGGTGCCTCGGCGACGATGTACGGGATCTGGGTTTCGTTAGTGTTTTTCTTCTCTTTTCTCTTCTTCTCTTCACCTTTCCCTCGATTCCCTCCCTGTTCCATTGGGCTCATCCCACCCCTGCTTCCCCTCTTCAGGAACGCTGACCACTCATCGAAACATACATAGTAAAGCACCGTGACAAGGTTGTAGTCGTCGGACGACATGCCCAGCTGCGTCATGATGTTGTGCGGCGTGCCTTTGTTCATGATGCGCGCGTTGGAGACCTGTATCCGTATCCGTCAGAACACAAGCGCATACTACAGTTTGTTTCACAGTCACTTGTTCAAAGACGGGAAATGGAGACGTGAGAGAAGAGGGGGGGGGGCTCAGGTGTTTTTTCCAACGCACATTGTCGCTGTCGAGGTTCTTGAACATGAAGATGATGGAGCACAGGGCCATGAGGCGCAGGTCGATGCGGCGCAGCAGCCTCTTCTCCTCGTCGGGTGTCAGCGCCGCCCTCGCGCGCTCCCGCTCCGCGCTGTAGCCGAAGCCGTCGACCGAGTTGCCCTCGCGGAGCTCCGGCGGCGACGACGACGACGACGACGACGACGACGATGAATCTCCCGCCGGAACCACCTCTGTCGTCGCGGTGGCGGCGCTCTTGCCATCCCTGTGTGGAAAAGTCATGGCCGTCAACACTGCTGTCGCTGAGTGTGTTTCTCTCTCTGGTCTTCTCTGCTTTTGCTTGGCCAGGTTCGGGAGGTGAAGAGTCTCGGGGGAGGGGGGCAAGCAGCACGCCGAGCAACGGAAGCTTGCAGTCTTCTACGTTATTGCGACTCTTGTCGACTGCGTAATTCCATTCAAGCGCCGCTTATCGAAGAGCACAGCCAAAGGCAGGCATGTTCCACCCGAAAACCCTGCCCAGCAGCGATGCGATATGCACACACAGACAGCCAGAGAGGCCTCGAATCGCATGCCATGCTCCACCCAAAGCACGCACCAGGCGGCCAACAGATACTCCTCCCGACGCCCGGCTGTGTGGGAAGAACAGCAAGTATAACAGAGTATGGCAGACACACACACACACACACACACATCTACTACCTACCTCACACACGCTTCGGAGAGCCGGTGGACACGGGAGCGCGATAGCGTTGCACCCTTGATTACCACGAACCCCACGCCGTTCCGCTGTCCTCCCCTCCCGGAAGTATCGCGGGGATGGGAGGATGAAAGGGGGGGGGGGAAGCGGTTCGTTGGCTTGTTGCCGGCCCTACCCCGAAAATTCCGTCATCGGCCCGGTGGATCACGAAAGCCTCGAACTTGCCAATTCGCCCGATATCATCTGTGGCCGGGCTCGGCAGATTGGAGGGCGGCAATCGCTCCGCGAGACGAGGCGCGCGGGATGGCCCGACGATCTCGTCGTCCTCTTTCTGTAAGAGAGAGAGAGAGAGAGACACACACACACACACACACACACACACACACGCGCGCGCGCGCGCGGTGAAGTTTCAAGAGTGGTCGCGGGCGTGCTCCGACCCCTCCTTCGGGAGGAGGAAGCCGGGCGCTGCGCAATCACGACATCGGGGCCGCGGCTGCGTTCTGGTCAAAGGGACGATGACGTGCTACCGCGCCAACATGACGGGGGCCCGGGAGGTGACAAACCGCCGGGGTTGCGCTGCTTGCGAGTCGCCGCTCGAGGGGGGACAGAAGGAAGAGAAGAGACGTGTGCCGTAGAAGGGTCCAATCGAGAGTCGACATTCGATTCAACCACTCCCCGCGAAAAAAAAGGAACAAAGAAAGAGAAGACATCACCAACCATGTCGGCGGCAGCGGTTGCAGCGCCCTCGACAGCGCCATTGCCCTCCGGCCCCGCGGCGACGGCGGCGCCTGAGCCCTCCGGGATTTCCGCGTCGTCGCTCCCCGCCTACCAACAGGTGCCCGAGACGAAATACGAGCGTAAGCAAAGCTGCTTCGTTGCTTTTCCCCATTTCCTCCTCGGGCAGTTTGACGCCCGTGATGAGAGCGCGGTCTTGCTGAAAACCAGTATTTATATCCTCCCGTTAGTGGACTGGGCCGAGCTCGCCACGCTGGACTTGTCCCAGTTCGACGAGCCAGGCGGCAAGCAGAAGCTGGCCAAGCAGCTGCACGACGCGATCCAGAATATCGGTCAGTCCACTTCTCTGCTCCCTCTCCCCCTTTTCTCAAACTCACGAGAGGAGTGAGTCCCACCAAAAAAAGTCCGAGTCTTCTGATTTCCAAGACAAACCTTCCCCCACCACCCCCCCGCCGGGATAGGCTTCTTCTACATTGTCAACTTTGGCCTGTCGCAGGAGCAGGTCGACCGCCAGTTCGCCATCGGCCAGGAGCTGTTCAAGCTGCCCACCGAGGAGAAGCTCAAGTACCGCGCCGACCTCGAGAACGGCGGCTACAACGGGTACAAGCCGATGGGGTTGCGTGTATGTTTTGGTTCCGGGACTTGATCCCCTTTGCCCCCCTTTACCGCAACACTCCCCCCTCATCCCCCCCCTGAAATCTTAATTAACCACCACCACCACCACCACACCAACTCAACAGGAGGTAAAACCCGGCATCCACGACAACACGGAGATCTACAACATCCCCAAGTTCACGGCCCCCTACCACCCCCGCGCCCACCCGGCGCCCGTGGCCGCCCACCTGCCCGAGATCGAGGCCTTCGCGCGGCACGTCCACGACGGCGTGGCCGCCAAGCTGCTGGCCCTGCTGGCCATCCTCCTCGAGCTGCCCCCCTCCTCCGAGGAGGATGATTGCCTGCTGCGCTTCCCCCACCACCGCTACGCCGAGCCGAGCGACTGCCACCTGCGCTACATGAAGTACCACCGGCGCTCCCCGGAGCAGAACGCCGAGCTGGGCGGCGTCTGGGTTAAAGGGCACACGGACTTTGGCAGCCTGACGCTGCTGTTCCGCCAGCCCGTCGCCGCGCTGCAGGTTCGGGGTCCTCCTCCTCCTCCTCCGCCACCCGGGGCCGCCGGGGCCGGGGAGGCAGAAGAGGAAAGTGGCGAGGGCGGCAGTGGAGGCGGGGAATGGAAGTGGGTGCGCCCGCAACCCGGCAGCATCACCGTCAACCTGGCCGACTCGCTCGAGTTCCTGACCGGCGGCCTCCTCAAGAGCAGCATCCACCGCGTCGTCGCCCCTCCCCCGGACCAGCGCGGCCTCGACCGCCTCGGCGTCCTGTACTTCGTCCGCCCCGAGGACAGCACCCCGCTCCGCCCCCTGCGAGACAGCGGCTTGCTCCGGAGGCTCGGGCTCGACAAGAAGACTACTGGCGGCGACGACGAGGGGGAGGGTGGAAGCAGCGTCATCACGGCCGGGCAGTGGGTCAAGGCCCGGGTCGCCAAGGGCGCCGCCAAGACCGCCGGCGCCAGGAGCGAGACGGCCGTCCAGGAGATTGTCGGCGGCAAGTCGGCAAAGTACTACGACTGAGACACTTGGGTGGTCGTAGAGATGCAGGTCGGGGTGGAGTGGCTCTCGGGAAGGGAAGGAGTTGTTTTTGAAGGAAAGGAGCTTTTTTCCCCCACAGTTGTGAAGAGACGACAGCTAGTTGTGAAGAGACAACAGTTCTGTGTAGAACAAGACACTCTGCAATTTCGTCGGATCATTTCGTCGGGGCCGCCCATGATAACGAAAGACTTTGGAACCAGCCGCGTCCGAAAGACTCATCTTTCAAACTGTTATGATATCGACGTTACGAGGTTGCGCACTGTCGACAAATCTTGACGGTTAAGAACCGCAAAGACCCACGACCTAAGTAGCAGGCCTAGTGTCATCGAGGCTGAAGATCAACATTCTACTAACAGAGGAAACACAAGTAGGCAACATTATTTTTGAATATTATGTTTCATTTCTTTTATCTGTCATTAACCACGCGAGTGAAGTATATTCCTCGTTCTATTCATAACGTCGTGGCACCCCGGTTGGAATCCCACTAACCACCCCGGAACGCCTGGAAAATTCTGGGACAGTGCCGCTTCTCTGCGGCGTCTGCAGATTTTTTTTATGCAACGGGAAAAGCAATAACGCTGTACAAAGCGGCTCAAGCCGCCGACCAATCTTTTTCGTCATAGCTCAGTCCAGCGAGCTTAGGCAGCGTTGGCGCTGGCAACAGGCTGGCTCAGCCTGGTGACCTGGTCGCCAGCGCGGATGATGCGCTCGCCGGTCGAGTCGTTGATGACCGTGTTGCCCTTGTTCTCCATCTGGGCGCGCTTCCAGATCTCAACCTCGCAGCCGCCACGCAGAACACCCACACGCATGGTAGACAGCAGGTTGTGGGCGGCGTTGGAGTGCTCGTAGACACCACCGTTGAAGATGGCGGTGGCATCCTTGCCGATGGCCGAGGAGATGAGGGCCTTGCCACCAGGGTGGTCCTTGATGAAATCGGT
Organism: Hansfordia pulvinata; assembly: GCA_006538405.1. NCBI lineage: Eukaryota > Fungi > Ascomycota > Sordariomycetes > Xylariales > Hansfordia > Hansfordia pulvinata. Next base: position 862,084 of record BJKQ01000006.1, on the reverse strand, counting down.
GACGTCGTGGATGACACCGGCAATGGCAACGAGACCACGGCCGTTCTTGGCCTCGGCAACAAAGTCGTCCCAGCCAATGACGGGGAGCTGGTCGAGAGGAGTACCCCAGTCGAGCTGAGAGCGCTTCTGGTCGAGCTTCTTTTGGAGCTGCTGGACACGGCCCTTCTCAATCTCGTTCTGGCGGAACTGCTTCAGGTCGTAAGCCAGACCCAGCTGCTTCCAGGTCCAGATGCACCACTTGGTGGGGTCGTACTGCCACCATTGGATGGCGTTGCGGTAGTCCGAAGGGAACTCGTGGTGGAAGTTGTGGTAACCCTCGCCGAGGGTGACGAGAGCGGTGATGACGTGGTCTCTGGGCGAGTTGCGGTCGTCGAAGGGCTGGTCGCCGAGCCAGTGGGCCAGCGAGTTGACGCAGAAGGTGGCCTGCTGGACGAAGCAGACGCGGAGAATACCGGCGTAGACGAAGCCGCCCAGGTAGTCGCCCCAGCCCAGGCCGCAGACGAGAGTGGGGAAGACAAGGGCCATCGAGATGACACACTTGAGGAAGTGGGTGTGCTGCCAGACAACAACAGAGTCCTCGTTGAGGTCGGAAATGTCGGTGCGGCCGGCGCGCTTGGGGTTCTGCTTCATGACCATCCAGCCAATGTGAGAGTACAGGAGACCCTTGCGGACAGAGTAGGGATCCTTCTCAGTGTCGGTGTAGCGGTGGTGGGCACGGTGGCCACGGGACCACCATCTGGCAGAGCCCTCAACGGCACCAGCACCCATAGCGGCGAGGTAGATCTTGAGAGGCAGAGACGCGCGGTAGGAAGTGTGAGCCCAAAGACGGTGGTAACCTGGTAATACGTTAGCTCGGGCTTCGGGGAAGGGCCTGAATACCACAGGGGAAGAAACGTACCAGCCGTGATGCCATGCCCGTGTTGAAGTAGTAGACAACGGCAAAAAGGGCGGTCTTCCAGTTGAGGGGAGTCCAGTAGGTGGCAACGAAGCCCATCAGAGGCACAATGACGATGAAGAAAGTGTTGAGCCAGTTGACGTGCTTGTACCAGTTGGCGGAGGTGATGGGAAGCTCGGTGATGTGAGGCTTCTTCATGTCGACAGCCTTGGACCGCAGGGGCTTGTAGTCGGTGGTGCCATCCTGCCAGCTCTGGCCCTTGGCACCGTCGCCTGGGGCGCGACAGAGGTGGACGCCATGGTCGCGGTGGTGAAGGTGTGGGATGCTGGGATAGAGACAGATCCCGATGCGCACTCAGACTGCGGCTGCTGTGAAGGGCCCGTGATGTGAAGACAGGTCCCGGGCGAGCAACGGAGAGAAGCTGGGGAAGAGTAGGTCGAAAAGAGACAAACGACCGCTCAGGGTGGTGGCCGGCTCGAAATATTTATTCTGGTAAAAGATGGGGATGGACTCAGGTGGGTTTGGGAGTACGAGTACATCCAGGAGTACGGGTAGGCACGGTAGGGAAGGGTGAAATCCTGGAGTGGCGGCGGAGAGGCCAAAGCTTGGGAGTGGAAGGGTCTGGATGGCTCGGGCAAGCCTGGGTAGCGGTACGGAAGCAGGGGCTGGCTGAGGTACACCCGCAGGCCCGCTCGCCACCGAGTGCCGCGGATCATGGAGATCGAGTACCCGAAGAGATACCCGAGTGAAGTAGCGCTACGGCTCCGGTTCTCACCTCACCCCCGGATACCTGTACGAGTACTCGTGTCCTGGCGCTACAAGATGGAAATCCCTAGGTATACTCCATACGCGTACCTCCCTTGGCTACTCCGTACGAGTAACTCCCAGATGCACCCCATGCTCCAGGATTACGGCCCGGCAACGTCTAATGAGGCCCATTACAGAGCGACTCGAGCGCACATGGATGTGCCTGGGAACAGCAGACAGGAGACTGGTGTTGACTGATGAGAGTTGCGTTCGAGTACTCGTAGAGCTGGGCGTAAGTAAGTAACTCGAGCCGGACGCCGAACCGGCATAGGAATTTGTGCAGATAGGAACCGACAAAGATGATGGCCATCCGGCCTCTCAAACAGCCTCCGAAGGGGTCGAGACAAGATGTAGCGGTACATGGGTCAGCATCCAGTGTTTCCCCCATTCCTTTTCCCCTTGGGACCGGTTTCAATACAGTCGCGTTGCAAGTCAGGACGGACCCGGCGCGAGGAAATTGTTGAATTGTTGGGGCGGCAGGGACGGCGAGCGGCGGACACCAGGCCGCAACGGGCTAGCGGGAGATGGTGTCAGGGGCTTTCCCTTTTCGCAAGACCCTGAAGGCTTTGATTGGCACAGAGAAGCCCGAGTCTGGGTGAGATACTCGTGCGCGTACGAGTACCTCTCTCTGTACTCGTAGGTGGGCTGTGGGAATGGAAGTCGCTCGCACCTTGGTACAGGCAGGGGGTACAACAAAAGAGGCTGGGACAAGGCTCCAGCAGCTCTCGACTCCACCGGCGGGGCGCAGATATGGGCCTTGGGGTGGATGGACCCGGGCAGCCGTTCGCGCCGTCTGCTGTCCAGTGCCACTTGCCGCAGATGTGCTTACGAGTACTTTAGCGTATTTCCTCTTCTTCTTCCTTTTCTTTCGCTCTTCTTTCCTGGCACGTCCTGTCGCTTCCATTTTCTATGGGCCACGCAGGGTGGTGAAAAGTGGCAGAACGGACGATCTCTCTCGTATGCGAGTAAGAGGCCCAGTTCTCGCACGCGCGGACGCACATGCCAGCTGCTTGTGGACGGTGCTGAGACATGGAGACAGGTCTGCTGTTCATCCATGCCTTGGGCGCGTGTTTCGCCTGGAACTCGGTGTGGTTGCTGCGGCGTCGACATTTACGAGCACTCGGGGGGGATATGGCCAACCGTGTGTCGAATGCACGTGCGGAAGTGGGTGCGCATCGAAAAAGCCCACAGGGGAGTGGCACAGGCCAGCCAGGTGCCAGCCCGGTGCCACCCACCACCCTCGTCGCCATCGTACCGTACCTGCGTCGAAGAGAGAGAGAGAGAGAGAGGCATGTCAGCCAGCCAGGCCCCACCACCTGAGAGCCCCGGTGGGTTTCGAGGGCGAGGATTATAATTATCATCGTGACCTTGTCATTACCCTGTCATTACCACGAATACTCGTACGAGTACCCGTGTCGGGCGAGCAGCAGCTTGTACCTTATCTGATGGCCTACGGCTCGAGGTTCACCTCACACTCGGCCCAGCAGAGCTGTCCCATGCTTACCGTACCTTAATTGCAGAATCCGGGGATGGCGGCGAGCTTATTTGCGGCTGCTGCTGCTGCTGCTGCGAGACACGACCCCAGTTGACGCGCCTTCACGATGGGCGCTGCAGGCGGATGACTGACAGCAGGCAGCCCTGCAACAAGAAATCTGGCCGGCATCCCGGAACCACGACTATCTCATGTGCCTACTCGTACCAGATGGTCGTTGAGTGTTGCATGACGCAGAGTTGAGGGGGCGGGGTTTTGTTGGTGGTACTTGATAGTCTCAACTCTTTCGAATACTCGCAGTCGGGGGGGGTGAACCCTAGACTGGACCACCGCCTGGTTCTGCCGAACCCTGCGAGTAGAACGACGCGACGTGTGATCAGATAGATGATGGACGACGACGTCAACGAGCAGCAGACTCTCCCGCCCTGAGGCCAGGCAACGAACGAGAGGACCAGCAGCGTGCCATTCTCGGACGATTGGCTATCTACCCAAGGTACGAGTAGATACCTACCTGGCCAGATGGGATTCGTCCGAGCCGACGACGTCTTCTTCTCACGTCGTAAGACGTAAGATACCGAGACGTGCGAAACTGGCAAGCCGGTTCTTTTTCTGCGGCGACCCCACCGCTCCCAACAAAACAAGTGGGCCAGGCCGCCTCTCCGCCTCTCCGCCTTCCGTGGCCCGGTCAGGTCTCTCCCGGCCATCTGCATGTCTCTCGCCACGCTGGCTGTGTGGATCTGTACATATGTTTCGGCAGCCAGTACCCGTCCTCTTGCCGGTCACTCTGCGGGCGCACGCCCCGAATGGTGCGCGCGGAGACGTACGTATCTTTCGCCGGAACGGCGGCTGACGGGGCGGCCACCCCGACAATCGACCCCATTCTATGTACGTACCCTACGTGCGCGTAGGTACCCGGTCAAAGAAGGAGGCAAACCATGAGGAAAAAAACCAAGGAAGAAAAAAGAGTCAGTGTAGGCAGAAAAGAAACAGAAGAGAGAAAAAGAAAAGCAAATAGCCCAGCCACCACATCCGTCAGCCCCCTTCACCCCCCCTTCTAGAACTGCCGACTCGTCGATCGACATGGCAAATCCCATCCCAGACGAACGGCCGCTTTTCCATCGTACGAGTAGTGTGGCCCCCGTCTCTCCCCGATTCCACCACCCGTCTTGCGGGCATCGCACGGGGGGTTTTTCTCCAGTCATCATACGAGTGAGTACTCGTACGAATACACCGTCAGCCCAATTCTTCCCCAATGCCGAGGCACGATCGCTGTTCCACCCACACTCGCTGCTGGCCCAACTCGACTCAACCGTACGAGTACTCGTACGTGAATAGGCGCCCTCCATCACCAACCAGCCTCAAACGTTGAATCGATCCAGGCACACCAGGCAGCCGGGTGACCTTGCAAACTACTGTGGCGGTGGCTACCCAGTTAGGAGCCCGCTTCCTCTGCCACTCGTACCAAGAGACCCTGACTGGCTGGCTGATTGACACGCATGGCATGACATTGACCACTCGCACAAGCACAACTGGCAAACATAGTCCAGCCCTGCATCAAGTCACATCACACAGCCATCATCGGGGCGCATAACAGACAAACTTGCATAGTAGATAATTAGTTGGTATCCACGGGCTCTCATCAACGTCTGGTCCTCCTGCTCCACTCACAGCGCTTGCATAAACAAGACCACCCACAACCCCGGAATCATAGCAAGGGGGCCAGGCATTCTCGTGTGTAATGCCCACCACCATACTGGCTGGCAGGTTTCGTTTCCGAGACAGTCGACTCTTACACGCCAGCCATCCCATCCCATCCCATCCGAGGTATCATCTCCGTTCCAACAACGTGGGCTGTCAAACACCGCGACCCCGCCTTGTTGCTGTCCAGCCCGCCGCCGCCCCTCTTCCTTCCCCTTGCCTCCCAGGTACTCGCAGCCGGGAGGTATGATATAAGCAAGGTAGGTTGGTAGGGATCGTTGCGCCGCCGAGTTCACCCTGTACGGACTGTCCGCACCGTGGACCCTGAATAGAGTACAGTGCCGGCTCACGACCTTACCATGGTCCCCCCCTCGCATGTGACGTAGACACTACCTCATCACCGCCAATCTGACTCTGAACACGCCCGCCGCGTACACACCATCGCAGGCCAGACAACAAACGAGGCCGGGAGACACGCGCGGGGGAAGCCTCGGCCAGCCCAGCAGACAGCCTTCCATACCACCTCCCAGAACCTCTACCCCATCGGCCATCTGTCCCCATTTCCACAGACTCGCCCTGGCCCCCTCGGACCTCTTCCCGAACCTCCCGCAGTAAACCCCCGGACCACAGCCTCGGCCCCCCTCCAGCAGTGAACCCCTTCCATTTCTTCCCCCCCCCCCCCCCTCTCGGAGAGTCATGGGTAGGTATCGACATTCCCAATCGGAGAAAGAAAAGAAACAAAAGAGGGCCCATCGCCAGTTCCGGCCATGATACCACACCCGACCGCCGAGTCACCCGCAACAGCCAGCCGGGAGACATGACGAGGCCGCGCGAGTGCATGTGTCGTCACGTAGCTACCTACCTGGTAGGTGGCCACCCTTGACACCATCGCCATCTGAGATAATTGTCTCCGTGACGTCTGCTGCTCGTTCTTTTCCTGGTTCTTCGAATCGGGGATCCAGCTCGGCCACCTCCTTCTAGAAAAGAGGGAGGGGAGGGGGAGGGGGGCCGGAAGACCAGGCGGCAGGGCACCGCACACCTCCCCAATCGCAGTGGGCGTCCCCCCCCTTTTCACGCAACCCGCTCGGCGGTCATCAAATAAAAGTGTCGTAGACACCCCGCGAAACACGTGTGAGTGTGAAGTGCATCTTGTAGACGTGTGTGGATTTTTCGACCATGACCGCGTTTACTAGCATGAGTCATCCCCCATACCTATAGCCATGTAGTAGATTTGATAGTTCGTTCTCTTCGCGCCCCCCAACAAACAGCTACGTTCCCCCATGTTCGTAGTCTCTAAAAGCCCCCCTTCCCTCCAAGAACGGACCACCACGCACCCAGAAGATGTGGCCACGATACTTCCCACCCGCCGCTGTACCGACCATCGTCTTATCGTTCTGGGTATACACGAACACCCCCACTTCGCCCGTTCAATAGACAGATAGATAGATGGCATAGCCGGTTTTCGGTCCAAGTTACCGCGGGTTTCCGCCGAAGCCCAGAGCAGCGGCGTTTATGCCTGGTGTAAGTTGCGTCACTTTCTTCCCTTGGGCCCTTGTTCCACTGGGCCGTTCCGTGAATGGCCTTCATCGTCAAGGGCGTAGTGCCTTGATTTGTTCCTGGTCTGGATCCCCGCTATGCCTTTTGACTGACAGTCCTGTGAGTCGGGGCACTGCAAAGAGAGCCAACCTACGGCATGACGGAGCTTGGTAGCCGTGCCTACGTCCATGCGCCTTGAAATGGATATAGGACGTCCACGAGATACAGTCACGCCTGACGACTGAACTAGAAGCAGACGTCTCCAGTATCGTTGCAAATGTCCGGTCGAGATTCAAGAACTATCTGGTTTCGTATATATAAATCTGACTCGTTCGCGCTTCGTTCATCATGCCAGTTCGTTCGTGTCGTTTCGTTTCGTTCTACATAAACACATCTGCCGTTTCTTTCGGTGTCGTCGTCAAGTTGTTACAGCCCCCCACCAGAGGGCTTCAAGATGGGGGGTTGTGGAGGATGGAGGGGAGAGCGGGGCAGAAGAGAGCAAGGCACGCGCTTTGTGGGAAGCCGCTCCGTCCTTCAATCAAGCAAGATTATAGAGGGTTCGCACGTGGGCGCGCGCGAACAGAGGAAGAGAAAAGAGTCTTTCCCGCAAGTTACCCAAATGAAATCTCGCCGAGTCCAGAAGCTCCCTGCTCCAGCAAGTCAAGAAGCCAGCACTCATCATCTCGTGTCTTCGTTTCCGGTCGTAACTCCATGCATGCTGTGCGTCCGTTTCCTCCCACAGTAATGGCCAGTTTTTCTTTTGGATGTGTCAAACAAAGGATCGTGAGAGAAAAACTTCGAAAAGAAAAGGGACAGCTGGAAATCATCAAAACCATCAAGCCCTATCCTCCACTTTAGGTGTGCATCAAGCCGGGGGAACAACTTGCGGCGAAGCTGTTTCCGGACTGACCAGCCCTAAGTCCTCGTCCGAAATGGTGCGGTGCAGCTCTTCCACCTTTCCATAGGCTGAGCCAACACCGGCCAGATCCTCGGAGAATTGGCCGTGGGGTGAATGGGCCTGGTCGGCCAGACTCGAGATCGCTGCTGTTTGTCGCGTGTAGTCGTCTGGCCTCCTGTCGTGGGTATAGTGGTCGTTTGTCGAATCAACTGGTGCGGTGTCGCCCTCGCCGTGACCTGATGCAGGTGCCGGTGACACCCTCTTCTCCGTCGCGGTCTTGTATTTCTCCAGACTTTCTCCTGCGTCCTCCGTCTCGTTTGAAACTATGTTCTCGTCGTCAAGACTCGGATCGCCGTGCTGGAGAGACTTCAAACTCTGCTCCTCTGCGGTTACAGCTCCGGCTGGCAACACTGGCAAGAAGACCTGGGCATTTTCCTCCTCCGCGGACAGCTGTTCTGTGACAGTTTCATTCGCAATACTTTGCGGGTTGTCCGAGGAGGAAGACCGTGGGGCCTCTGTCGGCCGGCTATTACCACCAGTCGTATGGGGTAGCTCATCAGCCACCTCACCTCGAGGGCCCGGGTCAATGCTCTGCAAGTCTTCGCCCATGCCACCAATGCCGGTCACTGCCATACCGCTTGGAGTGTCGGTATTCGTCTCGTCCAGCTCGGTTCCCGGAGTCCTGTCAATGTGGGTGTAAGTGTCAAACCAGGTTGGGGTCCGCGGAACGTCAGCCGGGCCATTCCCGCGGTCGCTGGGAAGAGGACTCGGCGGAGATCTGCCGCGGGGTGGGAAGTAGTCCATGTCGTCAGAGGAGTCGGGCGTCGTGGCCGGGTGGTCACCGTACATCCAGCGAGAACGCGGCTCTGCGATTCGTGTCCGTGGGCCTCCCTTCATATCCATCGGGTATTCGTATGTGTAGTTCCCCTCGTACACTGATACGGGCTGAGCGGCCAAGACGTCGTAGATCGAACGCTCGGGGAACAACTCGAGCAACTGCGTCGCTCCTCGCCGCTGGCGAGGATTGTCGTGGAGGCACATCTCCACCACCCTGCGATACCACATTGGGACCTCTATTTCAGGATCCAGTCGCAAGGGGCGTGGATGAGCTTCAGGTTCGTCTTCGAGCGTGGCCAAGGCCCACAGAACCATACCCAGCTGGAAAAGGTCCGACTTGACGCCAATGTACATGGCGATCCGCTGATTGCTGTCAATCAAGGGCGCCGCTTCCGGGGGCTCCCAGCCGACAGGACATCCTCTTCTGTTAATGTCGATAATCTTGGCGTCGTCGTTCGAATCAATGACGATATTCGAAAGGGTGAAATCCCCTTGGACGAAACCACTCTCGTGGACATCCGACAGACCTTGAACAATCTGCCTAGCCCACTTTTCACGCGTGGGCCAGTCCAGTTCGAGACCGTGCTCCTGCGAGTCGTAGATGATGTCAACCAGAGCGCCTCGTTCGGCGTAGCTGATAAGAAGGCCTTTTACACGCTGGTCATCGTCGATCACGACTCCATAGAAGCCAATGACAGTGCCAGAGAAAGCCAGCGTGTTGAGGGCATTAACCTCGTACAAAAATTCATCGACCGTGTCAGGCCCCGGGATCTCCTTCTTGATCAGGGTGTGGCCATTGACACGGACTTTGTAAACAAAACCGGACATATGAGAGTCGAATTCTAGGTCGCGTTCTTTGACGCGACGGCACCCGAGGTGCTGAACCATGTAAGCTGTGGGATAAGTAATGATCTCCTAGAAAGAGGAATCAGCAGTGTTCTACGCGGTCTTTCTTTCTCAGGCGGCCACCCACGTTGAGATCCTCCACTACATGGACATGCAATCGCCCTTCAGTGGTCTGGAGCTTGAGGTTGGTGACCGTGTCGTAAAACTGGATGTCCTGGAGGCTGTCGCGGATGGCCTCGTAAATCTTTGCGCTCTTTTCGCGCTGATACCTAGTGTTGACGAGGTCCCTCTCCAAGGAGTCTTCAGGAGCGTGCCGGTAGTCGAGAGAAATCGTGACTCTCCTCCATAGGAACTCCCTCTCCCTGTAGGTGACGAAGAATTTCTCTCTCTTGGACTTGTCGCGGAAGTGCATGCTGAGGTTCAATATCCATTTCTGCTCGAGGTCCTCGTTGATCTGGGCCTCATACTGTGAGCCGGAGAGAGAGCGGGTGTCGACCGTGGATGGAGCGGCCTGCGAGTAGCTGGCGGGCTCCTCAGCAGTGTCATGATGGTCGGCATCGGGCGTGATGTCCTCCTCCGCCTCTACCTCGAAGTCCGGTTCTGGCTTCTCCTCGAGTGGTGTCTGCGGCACCGACGGCACCGACTGGGGCGGGGTTGCCACCTCGGCCGGAGGAGGGACGGGAGGGATATCATCGAGGAAGTCCGGAGCGCTGGCGCGTGGAAGATGCTGGGTCTTATTCGTCGACTGCGAGACGCTGCGATGGATGCGGCGGTCCACGGAAACAGCGCGGCGCTCCGAGGGAGACGGCTTGACAGTTTCGAGCCGGTCTCTGCCCTCGGACTGCTGGCGCTTGAACGTCTTCGTGCGAGGGAGACCGGGTACAACCCTCCTCGTGGCGCGTCGTATGAGGCCCGGGGCCGGGGAAGAATTGCGAGACGATTCGGCACTCTTGAAGCTCAGGTTGAGGACCGACGAATTAGGAGTCTGACTCTTGCGCCAGAGCTTCTTGAGAAAGCTGGCGAAGAGGGGGGTGCCGCCCTCGGAGGGGGCGGGCAGGGGCTCTGAGGCGGGTGCGTCTGTCTGTGCCGCCATGGCTGACTGTACAGGCTCACAGACGCACAGTGTAGATGGAGGAGGAGGAAAGATAGAGGCGGCGACACGAGTCGCTATGCAGTAGGGACAAGTGGAACCGGTGAGGCCTTGCACATGGAGGAGCGGACACAATATGCTGAGGGTCCGGGCCGGCAGCGCAGGTGCAGTGGGGGATACAGAATGCAGCGCGGCGTGCCGGGGCTGCCGAAGGGCGGGCAGCGCGGAATCCCGGGTGTGGCGGTATCTTGAACGGAAGAGGGGGGAAGCAAGAAGGGGGAAGCCAGAAAGGCAGTTCATAAGATGCAAGCCGCAAAGCCAAGTGAAGGGACCAGAGGGGGGGGTCCGAGTGACGGTGCCGGAATGGGGAGGGGGAGGGGTGGCAGACAGGCAGTCCGTCAAGGCAGCGGTGGACCAGAGGGTGGGTAGGCGTGGTCCAGTAGCCCAATAGTCCAGGTGAGGGCGGCAGGCCGTTGTTAAGAGCGCATGATGGGCAGCAATGTCGTCAAGCGGGTTCGGCGCAGCGGCGGAGAGCGAATGGCGGGGGAGCACGAGGAGGCGTAAGTGAGGCTGCGGGCAGCTTCATTGGGCGGCCAGGGCAGAGCCGGGCCGTTGGCGTCGGGCACGCAGAAGACTGGCGACAGAGGGCAGGATGGGCCTCAGGAAGGCAGTGATCTCAGAGTGAGGGAGGGACAGACCGGACCCGTGATCGAATACTCGTAGGTCGGAGGGAGTAGGCAGGGTATGTGTGGTGCAGAGATGAGCGATGGGAAGAAAGCGAGGAGGAGAAGGAGGGCGAGCGGTCGGGTGGGTGGGTTGGCAACGGGGCGGACGGCTGGATATGCTGGATCGTGTGCGTTGCGCTGTCCGTCTGAAGCAGTCCAATCCCGAGAGAGCCAGACGAGCCCCGTGAGCAGTTCAGAAGGGTTAGGTTGGTAGGCAAAGTGGTCGCGCAAAAGAGAGCGAGCGAGCGAGAGCGAGGAAGAGGGTGACTCGTCGAGAAATGAGCCCGCGCAGGGACTTGCAGCTCGATATGCACGGCGGGGCTCCGCTTCATCAACGACCAGCGTTGTTGGAGCTCGATGCCATCTGCTCAGGCGCTCCTTCCTTTATTTTCAAAGTCTTCCATGGGTGCCAGTCATACCTACTAGGTCGTACCTATAGGTACCTAAGCGCAACATGAATAATACGAGACCTTACCTAAGGTATATACCTCTCGTCACAGACATCCGGATTCAATCCCAGTACCACCACTCTTCTTTCAATGTATCGTCAAGATTCTGCCAGTCGTTCATGCTGCCTTCCGGAGCTCCAGCCTCCCCCCCCCCCCCACCACCACAAAGTCTCTACCTCTCTACGAGTACGTCTACAGGTAGTTCCGTTCTACTCCGCAGCGACTTTTGACAGTCATGAGAGCGAGGGGTGAACCGATTCCCCAATGTCTTTCTCCCTCTCGCTCCTCGCCCTTATGTACTCAATTTGTGCGCAAGAGTATGAGAGGAGCCGCCGCAGTGAATATTTGCCTCACGTAATAGCCGGCCTGCACACGTACAAAGACGGGAGGCGAGGCCGGCGGCTTGTATAGTCGCGAGCATGCGTACTTGCAGAGGTGGTTTTGTCCAGGTATCTCCCTTCGCGTGGGTGTTCCCCTCAAACCCCGCCGGGGCTGGGGCTTCCCGGGTAGGGCACGCACTGGCCCCGAACGGGGTACGGGGTCAGTACTGCCAGACCCCGTATCGCCCCAGTGCCGCAGACTTGGACGAATCCAGCAGTGGAGACCAGACGATGCGGTGAACAACGCAGCAAACTAGGCCCAGCTGGGCCAAGCCCGGATAGCCCCATGCGCCGGGCCTCGGGGCGTCACAGGCGGGCATGGGCGGGGGGGCTCACCCGACGTCTCTCCGGGCAGTCAGTCCATTGGAGCGAGTCGCCCGGGTACCGCCTAAGGCAAGGTAGATACCTAGGTACCTAGGCACTTACGGATCCAATCTGGGACTGTGACTGTCATCAGATGGTGGTAGCAACGGAAGACGGGATGACAGTGATCGCACGGCTGGCTGCTTGAGGTGACAAGCTGGTGAAAAAATCATGCCTGACGTTCTCGACCAGCAGCCCGACTGCTACATGCTCGTCATATATCTTGTGCAGGTTGCGTTGCCTACCTACGTGACGTAGGCTGGCGAGGCTGGTGTCCGTATCGATGAGCAAGCGGGCCTCAGCTCTGAGACGTTACTGATTTGCTTGTACGAGATTCTTCCTCATACCTTAGGTATCTAGGTACCTACCTAGGATAATAGGAGGCTCTGGATGGTTACAAGTAGCATGGCTGGCCAATATCTACTACTCGTACGAGTACTCGAGGTATTTCTTCTGCCGAGATGTCTATCCGAGGTAGTTCCAAGTTGTGGATGGGTACATGTAGACAAGAACCCGAGGCGCCGAGAACTGGCTCTTTGCGCGCCGTTCGCGTACGGAGTACACAATACGCGTACAGGATCATGGCGAACTGGCCTGACCGTCTGGTGTCAACATCAAATCCAAAACACCCGACAGATGGGTTTCTGTGGAGCTCCACCTCCGCGGATCGGACGCGGCCCGCCACGAGAACCTAGCCCGTCGCGGTCGACCCCAAACAATGGCTCCTCGCCCCAGTCAAGTCCGTGAGCCCTAACTAGGAGAAGAAAAAGGGAAGAAAAAGAATACTCGTGGACTCTGTCAGCCCAAGCTCCAGCCGGGGTTGGGTTGCGTGCGTGCGATCCAGATCGCTGGAAGCTTGTTAGATACTCGTACTCCGCGAATGCCTCTGCCTCTGGGCTCTGATCGTCGTGCCGGCTTGGCCCCATCGCAGCGCGAGACACCGCGCCACGGCCGCCGACATGACCAACACAGCACAGCGCTGCTCCCCGCTGGCTGGCCATGACGCACTGCCGGGCCTCACCAGAAAACCCAGACACTGGCGCGGCCATCTGGGGCACCGATCCGATGCCGCCAAGTGACCGAGGCCAGCTGGACTGGATCGGTTCTTTCTGTTGCTCGGCACTGACTGACCTGGCCTGAGTTACGCCCTCACCGACTTGGCCCGGGCAGCCCGGCCCAGCAGCCGGGATTCGATCCGTCGGCGCGATTGTGGTGCGGTCCAGCCGCCAGAATCCCTTCCAGGGATGTTCCAGGCTCGCAGGATTCTGACAGGTCTGCAGGGGGCGAGCGGCTCTAGCCTGGCCCAAGCTTGATCGTTATCCTTATTCTATTTTATTTTTCACTTGTGTGCTGCGCCCGCCCCGTTCTGCTCTTGACCGCCTCGTGGGCAAAGAAAGGGGAATGACGGTGATCCGAGTCCTCGCCCGCACGGGTACCCGAACCAAGAATAGAGGAGGCAGGCCCCATCTTGACGTAGGTAGCCGTTCCTCTTTCGAACGGTCCACGGGCTCTCTCTCTCTAGGCCCATATTGTGGTTCGCTCACCAACCACGAGGGCCAGACGCTTCCAAACAAAACCTGGACAGTGCGATACCCGTAGACCCCCTTTCGTACCACGCCTGGCCTTGTCGAGGCGCCGCACGTGTCGTGGCGCATGCTGGGCTCTGGGGCCTTTCAACTCTTGGGCCAATATGGCGCTCGCACCGCCAGCGGCCCGTGTCCACAATGGTGTAGACACCCGCATGGCGCACACACCACGGTGACATGGCACCGGGTGCAAGAAAGTGCCATGCTCACGGGCCGCACAGAACAAACAGCAGTAGTGGAGGGGAGCTCATGACGTGGGAGGTGCATCCCAGAAGCTGAGCAGTTCATGTAGAGCCGACTTGTTCTAATTGCAGGATGCGTCTGTTGCGCGAACCAAGGCACATCTCCGACGGGACTGATGCATCGTCAAGTCTCGTCATCGTTAAGACCGAGAGACAGACAACCCTCCCACCAAACGTTGCCGTTGCTCAGGTACATACAAACCCTTGTGTATCGCGAGCAGACCCAACGGGGAGGTACTCAGGTGTAGGTAAGTACCTCTCTACTCGTAGCAGCAGCAACCAGACGGGACCCGTGGATATGTTGCGGACGGGCTGTCGACAATCCAATGTTTCATCCCCATTACCTCCCGTTGCGCGTTCATGCGGCAGGGAAGGAGCTCTTGGGCGACTGCCGCATCCTGCCTCTTGCCCTAACATAGTACTCGTATCAGCCACGGTACATGTGGTCAACGTCGAGTACGGTTGCTGAATAGGTACAGATGTATGTACCTTGTTATCTTAGGTAGGTACCACGTTCGTAAACATGTTGGTTACCTAAAGGTAAGGTATGTACTGAGAGACTGGTGAGACCATGTCAGCGCTGGTAGTCACGACCAGAGATGGACGACCCTTGAGATCCCAAGATTCAACGTCCGACCTCCATCCCCATCCTCATCCTCATCCCCATCACCACCTCTCTACCGACCCGTATTCGTTCGCCCTTACCACGCGTCGTCCACCCTCTCTGCAAGTGCTCGACGGCGCCCCGACCTGATCCATGTTCTCTCCAGACGCACCACGCACACCCACACGCACACGCACACGCACACCACTCGCAGACGCAGATGCAACCTAGCTAGTGCAGATGGGCCGCCGCACACGGCGACCGCGACGGCGATTGGGCTCGCGGCCCGGCGGCCGCCACTCTCCTCCCGCGCCGCCCTGCGCACCGCTGCGCCTGGCCATCGCTGCAATCGCTGATGTGGCGTCTTGCTGTAATCGTTGGGCATCAACACTTGGGCGTGGCCCTCCAATGCCCCCCCTCCCCCCCCAAAGACTTTCTCCCTCGACTATCGCCAGCGTCTCGAGCAGACGAGGCTGTCGACCGCATGGCACGCCCGCTGACGTTGCCCAGAACCATTCTGCCTTGACTTGCTCGGCTTATCGTGCGGCAGCCACACCATTGCTGTGCGTGCCATGCTCGTTCGTGCTCTTCCATGTCCGTCCGCGTCGCGTCAGCGTCAGCCCCAGCACCCGTGCCAACACCACAAGTCTCGAGTCGCACGCATGCCACTAACTGGACAGGTCTCAGTCACACGCATGTTACGCCGCCTGCTGTCGATTTGACTACAAGAGCCCCTGGTCCGCAGCCCATCCCGTCAAGATCACCGTTTCCCCTGCCCTACGGAGCTACGGCTCCCTCGCCTCTGCCTCTTTTGATCCGCGTTTTCACATGGATCGGACCGCACTACGCCTGCCCGCGCGCCCGCGCCGTTGGCGGCTACTGGGGTTTGGGACTAATAAAGTGTAAGAGTGTGCCGGCTTGAACAACGTGTTCGCGTCGGCTCCAGTCACTTTCATCTGGTCCAAGGTGGCCGCCCGTCGCCGATCCACCCGCCGATAGCCGCTGGGGGCGACAGCAATAAAGCAGGCATAACCATGTTCGACGTCCGCTGATGCACGAAATTCTCCGGTCCTCCCTATATCCCGCCGACTATCAACGCCGGGTTTGCTTTTCCCTCTCGCCCTCCTTCACGTCGTGGCTGGGGTCCCCTTTCCTGCCATGCCCTTCCCCGCATCCGCCTGTCTCTCTGCCTTGACTCGAGGCTTAGCCTGCTCTTGGGCTGAACTGCGCTGCACGGCACGAGGCGCGCGGGGCCGCAGCGAAGCGAGCAACTACGGGTAGGCCCGCTCCGCTCGGCCATCCCCTTTGAAGTTGGCCCCCCCACGTGGGTCGGTCACCACTGGAGGGAAGCCGCCCTTTTCCATTCCATGCGTCAACAACCTCTGCAAGCGTCTGCCAGCGCGCCAATGGGTTGCTCTGCTCGCCTTGCGCCCGCTGCGTATGTGACCTGTCGGGCTGATTACGACACGGCGAGCCACGCGGGGGGGTTAGCCTGTCCCGCCGCGCCGCTTGCCAACTCATCGAGTTATTATTTTCCACTTCCCCCCTGCCTGCGTCAGACCCGACATGCTCCTTTCTGCGGCGACGCCGCCCCTTTCGGCGTCTGACATGCCTCAGAATTGGCCATACTGTGTCCTGAGTGGTCGAGCGCTCTCTGCGGTGCCCCCGTTGGGCATCGACGAAGACGCCTTGGAGGCGAAGCTGTGCTGACTCCATTCCCACCCCGGTGGGCAGCCAGTAAACAGCCGCATCCCAGAGGCAGGGTCATGGTCTCCGCGATGGGACTTCTTTCAATCCTGCAGCGCGATCGGGAGTCCCAACGCCACGCTCCTCCGCACCGACAACGGCCATCGATGGAGCCATTCGCCTGCCCCGGGCTGCCGCGATACCGCGATGGCGGCCCTGGGCCCCCCCTTCACGTGGTCCCCTGTTGTGTTCTCCGTGTCTCGCACTAGAAGTAGTTCCGTATGACTCAGGCATCCCCCTATCGTGGGCGGCGAAAGCTGCGTGAAGAGCAGGCGCCGGGTATCCGGTGGCGATCCTGAAAACGCCGCTGTCGTCAAGCAAACTCATGGTCCGTCTCCAACGACGGCAGGTCGTAGATCCTTACACCAGTCCATCTCGGGGGCCTCATTCTCCACGCGATCCCCGACTCCTGCTGGCCATGCCGCAGTGCTCGAGGGGGATGGAGTGATTCGTTCCATGCGGACCTATGAGCTCGTTGAAAAGACGACGCGGCGGGGACGGCACGTCGTGGGCCCGGCTCGCAGGCTCCCACGCGCCGCCAGAGATAGCTGCAGCAGTAGTGGTCGTCCAGGGCCTTCCGCATCTTGCATGAGACCTAAGATGGTTTGCCTAAGATGGCCCGCCTGCACAGGATGTGCATCTGTGTCCTCCTGGGCACGCCGGGATGGGACTAGTAACGTTAAGTGACTGCAGGGTCCCGTAGGGTCAAGGCAGTCTTTGAGGCCCAGGCGGCGTCCGGCTGCATGTCCGCCAATGACGTCCTTTTCCTTTTGCTGGCCCCAGCTTCTGATCGTGGAAATTTTCGCGGAATGACGGCTACATCTTCAGAACCGTGTCGCTCTAGACGATGGAGAGGGTGAGGGAACGGCTTCTTTCTTTTTTGTCTGGCGGCGACGCGCGATTCGTCCTGTCGTGATGAGCCCATCATCCCCCTCCCTTCCTCTCGTGGCATGCACAAGTACTCATAAGCAGCACGGTAGCTCTTCCAGTGAGCGCCCTCCGTGCGCGCCTATCAGAAGGAAACGCGATGATGGTACGAATGTCCGGGATTCGGGTAACAGCAAGGAGCAACCGCCGCCTCGGTCACCCGTGGTGATGTACACGCCCGGACGGCGGGAGCTGTTGCCCGCTCCGCCCGTGCGCGCGGTTCCGCTCTGGTAGGTTTGGATTGGTCCCACGATGCCGACCGACTGAGACTGCAATGAGATTTTAGAATTCTCGTCGCCTCGCCACTCTAAAATTTTCTTTCGGGCTGCCCGTCCCAACGTCACTTTTGCGACACAGGTAAGCGTCAGTGATGTGGCCCGATTTGTGTGTACTCAACCGCGCAGGCCACGTAGGCTTTGCCGTCTGGACAGACCGATACGTCGCGTCTGAATATCGCTCTGGCGCAAATCTGGGGGGGGGGGGGTCTCGTTGGCGCGGTCTGTCTCTTGCTGAAAACGAATTCTCCAAGAGAAAGAATGTTAGGGAGGTTGCCAACCGAGCAGAAAGCCGCACGCGGGACAGCCGTTACATTAGGTGGTTTCGCGAGCGAGCAACAGACGAGCGTTCGGAAGCGTAGTGAACATGTACAGCTATATTGACATTGTATATATTTATTTGGAGTAGGGTGTGGTATATGTAAGATGGTGAAAGGGGCACAGGGGAGGCAGGAGGGCGGGGTTTGATGGAGTGAACCAGATCGCGCTGGATAAGGGGGTCCAATCCGCGAACACGTCTGTGGTTCCGCAGAAGCCTCAACACCCTGAGACCCCACTTTCCACCAATCAGCCCCCACTCGACTGGCAGGATCACCAAGTCGATTGTCGCCAGTCGCCGGTGGCGGCGGCTGGGCAGCCTTCTTCTGATGGGTCTTTCTTCCCTCTGTCTGCCTGAAACGCCTTTCCGACGCCGTTCCCATCCATGGTCCGAGGCGTGGATGGCCCTCTTTCCGTAAAGATTCCGCGCAAATGCAAGACAATGTGCTCCTAACCAGAGGCACTGAGCGGAACTGTCAAAGACCTCTCTGCAGGTGGTATGCAAAATCGCCACTTCCAGAGACGGGCGAGCGACACGCTTTTTCTACCTCTCATCTTCTGTCTGTATTATGCCTGGCCCGGAAGGGCCGTCTAACGCCGCTTACTCGTCACTCTCGGACTTGGTGTCCTCCTTCTTGACTCGACTCCGGCCAGCGTGCTCCTTGTCCAGGTTGGGGAAGACCAGGTCGAAGACCTCGCCATACCAGCTAGCGGGGCGTCCTTCGATGCCCTCCTTGATGTTCTGTCCATCATGTTAGCTAGTTGTCTCTGAATAAGTTCGAGTGTGTAGAATGTGCTTACCTCGGGCAGTTCCAGCCAGTCAGACAGGTTGTCCTCCGGGAAGATGATCATCTTGCAACCGGCACGTCGTGCTGCCACCGTCTTCTCCCGCAGACCGCCGATGCGAAGCACCTTGCCGGTGAGAGTGAGTTCTCCCGTCATGGCGACTGTGGGGTCGACAGGGCTGTCAACAGCCAGGGAGAGAAGGGACGTGGTCATGGTGATACCCGCCGAGGGGCCGTCCTTCTGCACCGCTCCCTCAGGGACATGCAAGTGGATCTTAGCCTTGTCGAAGAAGTCGTTGTCGGGGAATTCCTTGGCCATGTAGGACTTGGAGAACGAGTAAGCGAGCGAAGTCGACTCCTTCATGACAGACTTCAAGTTGCCAGTAATCTCCAAGCTTGAGCGGTCGCTGGACTTCAGGGCAGACTTGAGGATGGACTCGATGTACATGGCCGAGCCGCCCATCTGGGTCCAGGCAAGACCCATGGCCACACCGGCCGGAGTCACATCGTACAGACGGTCGGACGTGAAGACGGGCGGTCCGACGTAATCCTTGAGGTTGGACTGGTCGATTTTGACCTGGACCGAGTCGGGCACCTTCAACGCAACGCGAGGCTTCTCAGTTGTCTCCTTCTCTGACGCTTCGGGGGAAGTCGGCTCCTTGTTGCCCTTCTCTTTCTCCGACTCTTCCATGGCGGCCTTGCCGTCGTCCGTGAGAGCCTCTGATTCGGGCAGAACGTCCTCACCGAGATCCTGAACGATTTTGAGAGCCGACTTGCGGTAAACCTTTTCGATCTGCTTCTTCAAGTTTCGCACTCCAGATTCGCGGCAGTATTTGTTGATCAGCTCCTCAATGGCATCGTCCTGCAACGTCACATTCGCGTCCTTCAGACCAGCAAGCTCCTTGGCCGCCGGTGCAAGGTATCGGTCGGCAATGGCCTTCTTTTCCGCTGAGACGTAGCCTGAGAGCCTGATGACCTCCATGCGGTCGAGCAGCGGCCGGGGGATGGTGTCGGTCATGTTCGCGGTGCAGACGAAGAGAACCTTGGAGAGGTCGACAGGAACATCCATGTAGTGGTCCAGGAAAGAGCTATTTTGCTCCGGGTCAAGTAGTTCCAGCAGGGCGGACGAGGGGTCACCTTGGTACCCGCGGCCGATCTTGTCAACCTCGTCGATCAAGACCAGCGGGTTCTCCGTCTGGCATTTTTTGAGGGCCTGGATGACACGACCGGGCAGCGCGCCGACGTAAGTGCGGCGGTGACCTTTGATCTCGGCGACATCGGTGAGACCACCGACGCTGAAGCGGTAGTATTGGCGGTTGAGGGCCCGCGCAATGGACTTGCCAATACTCGTCTTACCCACACCGGGCGGGCCGACGAAGCACAAGATCTTACCCTCGACAGTCCCGCGCAGCTTGCCGACAGCAATAAACTCGAGAATGCGGTCCTTGACATCTTGGAGACCATAGTGGTCCTCGTCGAGAACCTTCATGGCGTTCGAGATTCCAAAGTTTTCCGCGCTTCGCTGTCCCCAAGGAATTTGGGTCAGCCAGTCGAGGTAATTCCGTGTGACGTTGAACTCCGACGCAGCCGGCTCGAGGTGAGCCAGCTTGTTGATTTCGTCGTCAAACACCTTTCGCACGGCTTCCGGCATAGCGAGCTTCTCGGCCTTCTCCTTGAACTTCTCAACAAGCTTCTCCTTGCCGTCTGATTCGATGCCGAGCTCTCTCCGAATACCCTTCATCTGTTCCATTAGCCAGTATTCGCGCTGTCTCTTAGTGATTTTCTGTTCGACGTCCTTGGTGATCTTGGATTGTAGCTCGGCATTCATGAGCTCCTTCTTCAAAACAGCCAAGGCCTTGCGCATGCGGTCCTCGACGTCCAGGCTGGCGAGAACCTCTTGCAGCTCAGCAGGTTCGCCGGCCGATACTGCAGCAGCGAAATCAGCGAGCTTGGCGGGTTCCGCCGTGACGTTGCCGGTAGAGGAGCTCATGGAGAAAGTCGAAATCTGATCCCTAAAGAGGCTGTTCATGGTGGCGACCTCCTTGAAGACGTTGACAATCTCGTTGGTGACGGCGCGAACAAACGGGCTCTTAGGGTCGTAGGGATGCTCGGTGAGGTTGTCGACATTAACCAGGCTGACGGGGTATTTGCGCAGGAAAGAGGTCGGCTCGTACTTGTCGGCGGCAGCCTCGCCCTTGGCGGCAACCGCACCCTCCTCAAAGCTGGCCACAACATCTCCCTTCTTTTCTTGTGTGGCCTCTTCCTCGGCCTTGGGGGGTATGGGCTCGGGAGGAGTTGGCTCAGCGTCGGAGTCGGACTTCTTGGGCTCGGCCCCACCTGGTGGGATGAGGGTGGACAGCTTGATGCGGCGATGGGGGTAGAGAATGGCTGTCAGGCTGTTCTGCTCGCCATGCACGGGGAATGCGCTCGTGATCTGGGCAAAGACACCCGTGTCGTAGACGTCGTTGGCGTCGCGGATGACGTCCTCATCCGCGTTCTCGTCCTTGAACAAAAAGGCGCCCACGTAAGGTTGGCCGCGCTTGATCATCTCCATGATGGCCTGGGAGACATTGGGGTCTTTTATCGTGATGGCTTTGTAGAACCCAGGGAACAGCGGTCGCTTCGCTATAGGGATCGCCATAACCTGGGGGTATACGTCGGGAACCACGGGCTTCTGGAGGGCCTTGTCGGATGCCGATTTGCGGCCCTTGCGGCCACCGTCGCCCGAGCCATCGTTACCGGAGCCCGAACCAGACGAAGCACCACCTGCTGCACTGCCCGCCTTGCCATCTTGGCCGTCGCCTTTCTGGCCGGCGCTGCCTCCGGACGAGGGATCGGTGGATTTGGCCTCGGCTGGCGCCGGCTCAGCGGCGTCTTTGGGGGCTTCGGTTTCGAGATTCGCCTTGGCTTCTTCGTCTGAAAGAGGCTCGGTGGAGCCGTCGAAAAAATCGTTCTTTTTCTCTTTGGGTCTGAAGGTAGTCGTGGAGAAGGCGGAGCGCAGCGGGGCGGTGCTCAGGGAAGAGGGTGCGTCGCGAGGGCTGAGAGGGCTGCTGGTGGCGACCAAACGCGCGGCGGACGTTCTGGAATAGAGGCGCGGCACAGAGGGGAGCTTGGAGGGCGGCGCGAGTCGGGAGGAAGCTCTAGCAGCAAGCTGCCGCGAGAGGTGCTGGCGACACAGCATGGCGAGCTGATGTGAGGCAGGAGAGCCGGACTGGCGAGCCGTGGGAGGTAGAGGAGGACTCGGGAGGGATTGGATCCCGTAAGCCGTAGGGAACGGCGGCGGGGATTAACTGATCGACAGTGCGGTGGATTCAAAGCGAGAGCGTGAGATGAGTAGGTGTAGGTGATGGGGGGAGTGCAGCGAGACGTCGACGCCGGACTGGGGAGAGGCGATGGACGGGGCCGCAGAAGATGCGAGGCGAGGCGAGGCGGGGGATTCAACGAGAAAGGGACAATTGAGGCGAGTGGACGGCAGCGTCCCACATCTCTTGCCCGGCGCAAGAAGTAGAGACAGAAGCAGCGGCGCGTATCGTGGAGGTGCCGGCGGTGGAGGTTGGCGGAGCTTAATAATGAAGGCCGACGAGGCAGAAGGACGTGGAAAAACAGCAGCGGCACTGACACGGGCTGCACCGGCGCGGACGAGTGGTTGGAGGTACCTCGACTGCGGGAAGGGACCTCCAGCTCGAGCTGGATGCGCCGGGTGTGCAGTGAGGCTTAGGTACCGTCAGGGCCCTTCAGGCGCTGCTCGGTACCTCGACACCTCTGGTCGGCATGTACCTCCAGTGGGCAGCTCAATGCCGGCGGGACCAGCTCTGCACGGGTCAAGCAGCGCCGGAAGCCGCCGGCGACGACATCATCGGTCTGCTAGCCGGGCACGTGCCGGGGCGCGCGCCAGCTGCGAAAGCCCACTTATCCGGCTCCACCACCTGCTACAAGTTCTCCGTACCTACGAGTAGAGCTTCGTATCTGCCACCTAGGTACCTACTCATACCTGCCTACCTATAACTGACAGAGACCAGCATCAAATGAATGCGCGCCTCGATTCGGTCCATTGTGGTCTTCAGTACCTCGAGTCTCTCCTTGCTTGCAGGGGGGTCGTTGTACCATCTCCATCCGCGCCCATCCACTGTGGACTTGGTCGCAGCTTAAAGGCCCGATTTCGGCCACGAACATTCGCCGTCTTTAGGTATCTGCTGGTTGGAGAGTGAGGCCTTTCACTGTGAAAGATGATAATTCCAGTCCCACAATAAGATTCTCCGAGGCTGCAAATAAAGTGTGCATCAACCAAGGCATTGGGACTCGGTTGATTACTGGCTGTAGATGCCGAAGTATCGTAGTGAGAAAAGGGGGACCAGATAGCCCAGGTGAACAGAGGGCCATCACACCAACGTTGACAGCCCAATCAATGGACCTCAGCCGTAGAGAGTTCTGTTCTGGGTCATTACGGCATGAAAATGTTGAAATACCCGGTCTGCTGGCTTACCGCAGTCAGATAGATGCCAAGTGGTCTGGTTGATAACTGGCAAGAGGTTGTTGGCAAGAGGTTGTTGGCAAGAGGTTGTTGGCAAGAGGTTGCTGGCAAGAGGTTGCTGGCAAACTTCTTGTTCAGCCAGCCTTGCCACAGTGCTTCTGCTGTGGTGAAATCATCCCGTCCCCTCGGATTACCATCAGAAGGGCCCTTATTCGTACCGGGACAACCGAATCGCCAGCCGAATCGCCAGCCGAATCGACAGTCGACTCTCTCGCTCAAAAGCAAGACGCGAAATCCCTGGACGGAAGACAGGTCGCAGATGCTTCTTCACTGACACTAAGTTCCGTAATTGGCTGCAGAATCGATTGGCTGTCGTGATTCTGTTATACGCAGTCCAAGCTCCTCCCCCTCTCGTGTTGGCTGGTTCTCGAAGCCAGCGAGCCAACACCAAACGGCAGTGAAGTACTCCAGCTTGTAGGCAGGCTCTTGAATTCCTACTTCGAAAGACGCGGGGTACCTGTCACTACCTCCCGTACACAGGTACCTCAGGTAGGTAAGTCTGTCTTCTCTGCAGCTTGGGAACCTCTCGTTTTCTGTTCATGGCCGTCTCCCGGCTGCCAGAGAAGTACCTGTACCGGTGTCTCCTTCAACCCAGGTCTGTGGCTTGCTTGCTTGCCCCGCGAGATTGGGCAGGCCACATCTCATGCCTCGACCGACTGACTCCTAGGCACCGTTACCTCCGCTCCCAAAACACAATAACAGCGGAAGACCTTTGGCACGGATCATCACCGCCGCTCCAGCCCAGATGACGCTCCACTCCCCTAGCCATGACTGATAGTAGCCAAGTCAGGGACCCGTTCAGTGAGCAAGTCCTCCTCCTCCGAGCCGAAAATGACCGCCGCCGCGAAGCCAGCAACCTCTGGCCACCCAACGGCAAACCAATCCTCGAAGTCGACTCCGAACACAAGTCCATAACGTACTGGTACGAGGACGGCTCTGATCTCGGCCAGTGCGTGCGCATCTTCGACGTACCAGGCACCCTATCGGGCGATGTTGTGCGAATGCGTCGCGACCTGCCTCCTCGACAAGGCCACTACGAGATCCATGGCGACACCATACGCCCCCTCGATCGCTGCCTGGAGTACCCTCCGTACGAGAACGACTCGGAGGACACGAGCGGTCTTGTGTCCAGCCTGCCTGTCGTCTCCCCATCGACCCGGCCAGGCACTTCCTCAAGAAGGGGAAGTACCGAAGCGAGATTGAGAATCTGGTCAAGTGCCAGGGCGGCTCAGTACCAGGTAAGCGGGCTTCCTCAGGGTTCAGCACGCCGGAATCAGATGTCAGCCAGTTGTCAGCCAACCACAAGAGTCAGATTATCTAACTTTTCCTTTCCCACGACGCCCTCGTACCAGGCCGTCCACTGTCCCCTCATGTGATCCAGCTTCTAGGCCGGTCCGCCGACGGGCGCCTCGTCTTCGAGAAGCTCTACTCGGACGTGTGCGCGCTCCAGCTCACCCCGCCTTCCCTGGCCCAGTACAAGAGCTGGGCGCTGCAGCTCGTCGACGGCCTGGAAAGCCTGCACTCGGCCGGCGTCGTCCACCGCGACCTGAAGATCGGCAACCTCGTCTTCTCGGAGGACGGGCGGCGCCTGGTCATCTGCGACCTGGAGGGCCGCTGGGGCCAGCGCAGGGCGCCCGAGCTGGCCGGTTCCGCGGGGCTGCTGGATGCTACCCCTGGTCCGCCGAGTCGGACGTGTACGACGTCGGCAACGTCGTCAGGGGCATGGTCTACGCCAACAACCCGCGCACCCCGTTCGTCGACTGGCCCGTGCCGGAGCCGCTGCAGGCCGTCGTCGACGCGTGCAAGCGCCCGCGCCCCGGGGAGCGGCCGACGCTGGGGCAGCTTCGCGCCATGCTGCGAGAGATTCCGGGTCTATGAGGTAGGTAAAATAAGCTGAGATGCATGGAAGGACCATTGTGTTTGAGTGTATGATTCCTGTCTGGCGGCAACAAGGCCACTGCGCTTGATCATGACACCGAGGAAAATTACACAGAGAGGAACCGACAGAATGAGGTGCGAAGCCAGGTATCATTATCCACATACCCCGCGAGAATTCTACACAAAGGTATCTGCTCATAACTGTACATCCGCCGCCCATCTCTCTCCACCACACTGACACATAGCCTTCTCGCTCACGGCATTCCTCAGCTCACTCAGGCGCAACCCTCCACGACCACACGACATGCCAGCCGGCAGTATCAAAACATGACCTTCTGCCCGACAGTGGACATGTCTGTCGAAGCAAAAACAGAAAAACCAAAACTACAAAACGCCAACTCCTTCCCTCTAGAATCAGATCCAATCCCATCTACACGTTCCCTCCGCTCGTTCCCTGGTATATCGTTCCATTTCGTCCGCACATCGCGCATCAGTCCGTGCCGCAATCAACCGCCTCCTGAGGTATCACATCCTTCTCTGCTCCCTTCCCTTCTCCTTTCTCCCCCTTCCGCCTCTTCCCTTCTCTTTTCTCCCCTTCCTCCTCTTCCTCTCTCTTTCCGTCTCTATTCCCTCTCGCTTTTCTTTTCTTCTTATCCCTCCCCCTCCGCCCAAGCATCTCCCTTCCACTCTCACACTCGAAACCACTCACCCCAACAGGACACCCCCTCACATCCACATCCACAGCTCAACCAACTTACCCCCGGAGCATGCTCCCGCGGAACCCGCCGCGGTAACCCCCCTCATCGAACTGGTGCTGCGGCAGCCCGAGCCCCGTCTGCGGCAACGACGACAACGGACCCCCGGCGCACCCTTCCTCCGCCGCACGCCCACTGACGTTGCGGCGGTAGTAGCTCGTCCCGCCCGGCGTCACCGCGGTGGCGGCGGCGGCCCCGGCGGCAAAGTCCGTGCCGGACGACACCTGCCGCGGGCTGCCGACGACCGACATCATGACCGGCGGCGTGGCCGGCTTGAGCGAGCCGTACGGCTTGGCCGACGCGCTGAGCGACTCCGCATCCTGGTCGGCGTAGATCCCGCCTCGCACCGTTGTGGAGGAGGAGGAGGAAGGGTGGTATAAGTCTTGGTCGTTCTTGTGCTTGATGGCCGCCACCGACGACGTAAAGTCGGCCTCGGGCTGGATCGACGAGTCCCGCTGGTTGCCCTTGCGCATCATCCGCCCCGCCAGCATGCTCCACGACGGAGAGCGGGCCGAGTGGCCCTGCTGCTTGCCCGGGGCGCTGAAGGACTCCTCGCCCTGGATCGACGAGTCGCGGTTGCGGCCGCCCCACCACGAGGGAGACCTCTTCCCTCCGGTCGCCTGCTGCTGCTGCTGCTTCTTCACCGTCAGGCTGCGCGGCTCGTCCACCGCGGCAGCGGCGCCGTTGTAGCTGCCGCTGGCGACCCGGCGGTTGCCGGCCCCGGCCGTCTCGGCGAGCGCCGACACAGAGGACGAGGTCGCGCGGATGCTGGCCGCGGCGTGGCGAGCGGGGGGCGTCATCGAGTCGGCGACCGTCACCTTGGGCGAGGGGTTCATGCGCAGAGGGTTGGGGTACAGGCGGCCGGTGGCGTTGATGGGGCTGCTGCTCCGGCCGTCGTCCTCGTTCTCGTCGTACCGGTAGCCGTCTCCGAAGTAGTAGTCATCCTCATCTTCGTCGTCGTGGCCGAGGCCGATGATGTTGCGGTTCTCGTCGTCCGAGTAGTCCGACATGTCGTCCAGCGCGTACCGCCCGCGCATCGCCTCGTAAGGGCTGCCGGCCAGGCCGAGCCCGGAGGCAGGCGCCGGGGTCTTGTTGCTCCGGGGGGGTTTGGCGGAAGCGGTGGCGGTGGCGGCGGCTGCTGCGGCTGCGGCGGCTTCAGCCTTCTCCTGCTCGACCAATCGGTTCTGGGTGCGGCCGACGAGCGATTCGGAGGCATACCAGGCTTCGGTGAAACGGGCGACGCGGGTGGGGGAGGCGTTGATGGGCTGGATGTTCTCGACGGGGGCGCCGCTGCTGCTGCCGGGGCGCGAGCCGCCGTCGCCGTAGGCCGTGGGGATCTCTGCGTAGCTGCCCCGGGGGTTCTGCTGTTGTCTCTGCTGAGGCTGCGGCGCCGAGCTGTTCGGATGGGAGGACCGCGTGGTAGGGGGCCGCCTCGAGTCGGCGAGCGAGGTCATGCTGTTACGCGCCGTCTGCGCGTACGGGGGCTGGTACTGGCGGCTGCTGGGCAGGTCGGTGCGCGAGTCGCGCTTGGAGACGGTGGAGAGGGACGAGACGGAGGCGCGGGACCGGGTCTCCATGAAGGAGATGCTGGGCGGCTGGGCCAGCTTCTCGTAGGATGAGGGCGCGCCGGGGCGACCGCGAGACTGCGGCGCGGAGTGGCGGTTGGAGCTGGCGGCCGACTGATACGAGTAGACGGTGCTGACCGAGGACTTGTTGCGCTTGTGGGAGGCGCGGGATGTCAGGTTGCTCTCGAGAGGGTTCATGTCGGGCGGCATGTTGACGATGCGGCGGAACGTTAGGCCCAGCCAGGCGGAGATGGTGAAGGACACGACGTGCAAGCAGCCCGCGGCGACGAGGGTGTAGTAGTCGACCAGCACCAGCGGCGCGGCCAGCTCCTTGTTCTCCAGGACCGTCTCCCAGGCCTCCTGCCCGCTGCCGTTGGCGGCCATGGCACCAAAGGCGTACAACGCAATGGTCGCCACGTCGCTGACGGCGGCGAACACCTGGTAGGCGGCGGACGAGGCCGGGGCTCGCGCGCGCGCCGGCCGCCAGTGGTGTATGATGCTGTAGGCGCAGCTGATGCCGACGACGCCGGCCTGTAGGCAAGGTCAGTGTCAGCCGGGCGCTTGCCAGGGACGGGAGTCCGGGAAGGGGTGACATACCGTGATCCTCATGACCCAGGCGGTCAACGGGTCGATATTGGAGATGATGATCATGAAGACCAGCACGCCGATTGCGCCGACGAGCTCGAGGGAGCGCAGGACAATCTGGACGTAGCGCGTCCACTTGATGAACCACTTTGTGCGGCCGCTCATGGGCCGCACGGGCGCACGAGGGGCGGGCACTTCATGGAGACTGGACACACAAAAGGCACAGCGGCACGACGTCAGCACGTGGCAAAGAGGCGATGGGCGGCAGCGCAGAGTGCGCAATTGAGCAGCGAACAGACGGAGGACGATGACATACTCGGGGTGCGTGTTGAAGGAGACGAGAGGGCCATCCTGCTTCTTCTTGCGCGGCCTGGACGGCTCGAAGCTGGCGCGGGTGAAGGCCTTGGGGTCGAACTCGCTGCCGGGGAAGCTGGCGTTCCTGTCGCCGTCGTACATCCATGGCTGCTGATATGTCATCTCGGGCGCAATGGGTGGTGCCCGACAGCAGAGGGACCTGGCTGAAGGCGGGGCGACAAGAGGAGATCGCAGTGCGGGTGGGATGGTTGTTGGGTTGTGGCGAGGTCGAGAGGTGAGTGTCCGATCTGGGGACCAAGAGGAAGAAAGTCAGGGACTCTCGGTTAATGGGCAAATTCCTGGGGGCGGGATGGCAATGTCTCTGAGTCTGCCGGCGCCAACGGTGGGAGGAGATGGTGAATGCCTGCGGAGAATAAAGCAGGTGGTGGGACAGATGGGTGGGTGATCGAGGCAGGCGTCGGTCCGTTGGTCGGTCGATGGCATGCAGAGTCGCGGGCAGCAGACGAGACGGCGCACCAATTAGGTGGCCGCCGGGGGCTGGGCTGGTACTCGCACTCTTAAGGCGCGGGCATCGTGGGCCGGAGGGGGGGCGTTGCGACGTCGCTGCAGTGGTGCGGCTCGACGAGGCGGGCTGAAGCGGCGTTGGCGGGCGCGGACAGTGTTGGCAGGGCAACGGAGAGCCTCCCTCCAGCGCGGAACCCGCCGTAAGTCAGCCTCCACTGGGCTGACAGCTCCCTGTGTCGGTGCCTGTCGGGTGCCTGTGGCGGACTCCACCTACCAGCCCAGATACCTGGATGTAACAGTGCCTACAGGTGCGGTCCCCTTACGAGTACCTAACTCCAGTCGTCCTATCAACCTTAAACGGGCTAGGGCTGTGTGCTGGCACCCGACCCTGGCGCACTGGGGCGGCGCTATTCGGGCGGCGGGCGGCGCACACATGCCGGAGCGACGGCGAGGCTGCCCACGTCGCAAAGCGAGGGGAGGCTGGCCGATCACTGCGACAGGCATCGACGTGGGCATGGTCAGATGCCGAGGAGCAGCTGGGTTTTCCTATCCTTCCTCAGCTAATGCTTGTTTACCACGTACTCAAACACTCCGAGTACACACGGTCTGTGTCTTTGGCGATAGTGCGAGGCTCTTCGTATCTCTTCAGCAACCCGCATACGAGTAGTTCTTCAACAGGCTGCGACTACGGGCGGACGGGCCGAGCTGGCCAGGCCTTGGTCGTTGTTGATTAATCTGACACCCTCATCATGCGGCCCGAGTCTGTGTCTCTTTGGTTGCCTTTGTCTCGCCGAATTGTCATGATACAAATCTGTCCATTGACAATGAGCGAGGTACGAATTGTTGATAAAGGAACCCTCCAGATCCAAGTCACCAGAGGCCCCCGGCAAACAACAAACTGATCCGCGTTTGGGTTATCATCGAGAAAACATACCTAATATCAAGTGCCTGAAGACACCTTAACATCCCATCTTGGCATGGCCTGATTAATACGGACTGAAGTAATAAACGTACCCAGTACGAGTACATGTAGTCCACGTACCTGTCATGGAAGGAGCGGACGGCGCAGGTACGACCACGACAGTGCAGGCAAGAACCGGACAATGTACTCGTACCACGCCTGCTGCCACCACTCAGGCGTCGGACTTGTCGGTCGCCGCCTATCGGAATCCGAAAAGAGGACCCTGAACTCTGGGCCCTCCGTCCGTAGCTCGATCTGATCTTGATAATCACCGCCGCAAACATCTCGAGATGCGACGACTCCCGCCTCAGCTCCAATGCTGAAGTCTTGCCATTGACCGTCCTCACCTCCCGCCAGCCATTCGTTCCTGCCTTCGGTTTGCACACCCGGTCGCTCTGCACCACCACCACTGATGTTCCCTTGCACATAGCCGCCAACCCACCACACAGCGCTGCCGGCGCACGCCGTCCCGCCCGGCCACCATGCTCGCCTCGTCCAATGTCTGGCTCTGCCGGGCATGCCAGCGCGGCGTCGGCCCCCGGTCCCCGGCGCTGACGCTGCGCCTCGCCGCCCCGTCTGCCCTGCGCTGGCTCTCCTCCGCCCCGGCTACGCGCACCCGCGGCGACAGGCCTTTCCGCATGGCTGTCGTCGGCTCCGGCCCCGCTGGCTTCTACACGGCCTACAGGGTCATGTCCAGGATCGACCGCGCCAAGGTCGACATGTTCGAGGCGCTGCCTGTCCCCTACGGCCTGGTCAGGTTCGGTGTCGCGCCTGATCACCCCGAGGTCAAGGTGAGCCAGGCCCATCTATCCCCTTTCCGCGCAGGGCTGAGAAACTCAGTGAGACTTCTACAAGACCTGCTGCTGACTGAAGCCACAGAACTGCCAGGACAAATTCGAGGAGGTGGCCAGCTCGCCCGACTTCACCTTTGTCGGCAACGTGGCCGTGGGCGGCAGCCACCCGGGGGCCGCCGACGGGAGCAGCGGCAGCGGCGCCGGCTCGGCGCCCGAGGCCGCGGCCGCGGCGCCCCTCGCCTCGCTGCTGCGTAACTACGACGCTGTCGTCTTCGCGTACGGCGCCTCGCGCGACCGCACCCTCGGCGTTCCCGGCGAGGCGGCCCTGTCGGCCCCCGGGGCCGGCGTGCTGTCGGCGCGCGAGTTCGTCGGCTGGTACAACGGCCTGCCCGAGTTCGCCGGGCTCGACCCGGGCCCGCTGCTGGCGCGCGCCGACGAGGCCGTCGTCGTCGGCCAGGGAAACGTCGCCCTCGACGTGGCCCGCATGCTGCTCGAGGACGTCGACGTCCTGCGCCGCACCGACATGACCGAGGCCGCCGCCGCCGCCCTCGCCGCCAGCTCCGTCCGCCGCGTCCACATCGTCGGCCGCCGCGGGCCCGTCCAGGCCGCCTTCACCATCAAGGAGCTGCGCGAGCTCGTCCGCCTGCCCCGCGCCGCCTTCCTGCCGCCCGACCCGGCCCTCATGCCCGCCAGCCCCGCGGAGCTGGCCGCCCTGCCCCGCCCGCGCCGCCGCCTCCTCGAGCTGATGCTGAAGGAGGGCTCCGCCGCCGCCGCCGCCGCCGCCGCTGACACCCAGCCCCGGTCCTGGTCGCTGGACTACTGCCTCTCCCCGACCGCCTTCCGCGGCGACGAGGCCGGCAACCTGCGCAGCGCCGTCTTCGAGCGTACCGTCCTCTCCGACCCACTGGACCCGTCCTCGCACGTCTCCCCCAGCGACTCGGGCTCAGACCCGGTCGAGCTGCCGGCGCAGGTCGCCTTCCGCTCCATCGGGTACAAGTCGACGGCGCTGCCGGGCTTCGCCGAGGCGCGGGTCGCCTTTGACCACGGGCGCGGCGTCGTCCGGCACGACGGCGCGGGCCGCGTGCTGCGCGCCATGGAGGATGGCTGGGGCGGCCGCGGGAGCGAGCAGGCCGCAGCAGCATCGGCCACCCAACCCTCTACCGCCACCACCCTCCTCCCCGGCGTCTACTGCGCGGGCTGGGTCAAGCGCGGCCCCACGGGCGTCATCGCCTCGACCATGGAGGACGCCTTCGCCACCGCCGACGCCATCGCCGCCGATTGGGCCGGCGGCGCCTCTTTCCTCGCCTCCTCCTCCTCCTCGCCCCCGCTTCGGGGGCGGGAGACGTCAGCACAGAGACGGCGCCCGCGGGGTGGGAAGGCGTCCGCGCCGAGATCGGCAGCACCGGCGGCGGCGGCGCGGCGCGCGTCGTCTCCTGGGAGGACTGGCGGCGGATCGACGCCGCGGAGCGCCAGCGCGGCCTGCTCCTGGGCAAGGAGCGGGAGAAGTTCACGCGCACGGCCGACATGATTGCCGCTGCGCGGGGATGAAATCGGCCCGGGGTCTCGCGCGCCTTGGTTTGACGAAACGGGGTGGAGGTGAAACTTGGAAGGAGCAGGCTGCGCATCGCAGACTTGCGCGGGGAGGTTGTATATGAAGCTTTGCGATCACGACCGGGTTGTAGGGAGGCTGTATATGAAGCCTTGTGATCACGACCGGGTTGTACTGTAGAAGGTACTTCGTACGGGTCCCGTTTTCGGCCTCCCGTGTCAACAGCCCACGGCCCTTTGCAATAGAGCAAGCAAGCCCTCTTCACTGTATTATAGATAAGTGTCATATACACGCGAGTTGAGGTATCTTTCTTTGCTTTATTCGGTCTCTCATTCATGCTTTATTTACAGTATACACGACATGATCACGACACGCGGCGCAGGCGGGCCAGTCTCAAGAGCTCTTGACCTTCTCGGTCAGCTCCGGGACCTTCTCGAACAGGTCGCCGACCAGGCCGACGTCGGCCACCTGGAAGATGGGCGCGTCGGGGTCCTTGTTGATGGCGGCGATGACCTTGCTGTCCTTCATGCCCGCGAGGTGCTGGATGGCGCCCGAGATGCCGACGGCCATGTAGAGCTGGGGCGCGACGACCTTGCCCGTCTGGCCGACCTGGAGGCTGTTGTCGGCGTAGCCGCTGTCGACGGCGGCGCGGGAGGCGCCCACGGCGGCGCCCAGGGCGTCGGCCAGCGGGTTCATGACGCGGTCAAACTCCTCCTTGGACTTGAGCCCGCGGCCGCCCGAGACGACCTTGGGCGCCGTGGCGAGGTCCGGGCGGTCCGACTTGGCCAGGTCCTCCGAGACCCACTCGGACGAGGCGGGCGGGTTGGGGTCCGCGCCGGCCTCGACGGCGGCGGAGCCGGAGCCGGGCTCGGCGGCCGCGAAGGCCGTGCCGCGGATCGTGATGCACTTGACGCTGTCCGAGGACTCGACGGTGGCGATGGCGTTGCCGGCGTAGATGGGGCGCACAAAGGTCGACTCGGACTCGACGGCGGTGATGTCGGAGATCTGCTGCGAGTCGAGCAGGGCGGCGACGCGGGGCATCAGGTTCTTGCCGAACGCGGTGTGGCCGGCGATGATGTGGGTGTAGCCGCCCTTCTTAATGTTCTCGACGAGGAGGGGGGCGTAGTTCTCGGCCAGACCCTGGAGAGGGAGACGGGGGCGTCAGCACGGGTTTTGTCCCTGGGCGAAGCGTTTTTCAACCCTATCTGGCGGGGGGAGGGGGTCGCCCAATTGAAGACTCACCTTCTCATAGGCCGCGTTGTCGACGGCAATGATCTTCTCGACGCCATCGACCTTGGCGGCCTGCTCCGCGACGGACTTGACGCCGGCGCCGGCGACGAAACCGTGGACGGAGCCACCGACCTTCTTGGCGGCGGTGAATGCGCTCAGGGAGCCGTTGTTGAGCTGGCCGTCGCGCTGCTCGAGGACGGCGAGCGTGGACAGCAGGCGGCGCAGGGCCGAGGCGCTGTGCGGGCTGGAAAAGACAGAGGAGGAGGCGGCGGCGGCGGCACGGCGGGGGAGGGCGCTGCCGGCCAGGACGGACCTTCTGGCGGCCGAGAACATGGCGAGCGGTGTTGTCGGGTGTGCTGTGCTGTGGGCTGTGGAGGATTGCGACAAGGTCGTAGTCGTTGTCGTTATCGTCGTCGTCGTCGTCGTCGTCGTCAGGGCCTCCTGAGGGGACTGGAGTTGCAGTGGGAATCGGGAGCGCGAGGCGTGGGACGGACGGCGGGAAGATTATTCCGTCATGGCTCGGCTGCAAGGTTGCGAGGCAAGCGCCGATACTCGCTCGCCCGGCCCTGTCGCCACTGCCCTGGCCGCCAGCACCAGCACACTGGGGGCTGCAGCGGGCAGCGGCGCTAGGACGGGCGGCAGACCCCCACCTGGCCCGCCTCCAAGGTGGCAGCACTGGCGCGAGTAAGGTGCCTGGTCGCCGGGCAGAAGGATACTCGTACAGGCACAAAGGGGGGCCAATCCCGAGACCTGCAAGGCTTGCCACTCGGAGCAACCCTAGCTCGCATTGCTAGCCGGGGGTAACGTCGGTACTCGACGGCCCATCCCACCACGAGGCGACGTTCCAACCCCGCTTCCAGCCGTGCTCGATTTGAGCATTGGGAACTTATTATATAGAGGTACTCGTAGTCCCTTGCCACGCAACGAGCAATAAGGTGGTGCTCTCAGCGCGGCGCAATAGTTGATCTTCAGAGCGCCGTCAACAGGACATGGCGACGTCCTGCATAGGGCTGGTGAGTACATATCTGTGCGTCAACCTGGTAGAAACTCGCTATCGGGTTGGTTCCTGGAGTAAGATAGCTGATCTCTCATCTTCATCTCGACGTCCTAAATGCTTGAAGAATGGAGGACCGATGGTCCCCATGGCGGCCTGGATTGGCGTTCAGCAGGCGCAAACACAGTGCCTTTACCAAATGTTTTCGGTAAAGCCACCCACCCACCCTGGCTCCGTGAGACATGAATAGATGCACTGCATCGACTATTTGTAGCCCACTAATATCACCGGCGCTGATGCCTGTAAGAGCTAGTGCGGGCCAGCAGCACGTCGCCCGTAGCAGTCGCGGAAAGCAATCTGGACCAACGCAGGACAGCCAGCCAATTGATTTCTCCTTCGCATCGCATCGCATCGCAACGCGACTGAGCACCCGACGACACCCTCATCAGCCCGCCTCGCCCATCAACTCAAGGTACTGCGTCCCCTAATTTCACCGCCACCATCCCCGACACCCCATCCCATCCAAGACTTCTCGCCCCAAGCATCGTGGTGCTGCGATTGCACTTGCAATCTGCCAGCCCGCGTGCTCCATCCGACGCGCCGCCCTACCTCCCTGCTGTCCCTAACTGTCTCCATCCATCTGCCGCCATCTCCATCTCAACCCCACGTATCATCGTCACGCTTTCGATCTTTCTAACTCTAGTTCCTCGCCAGCATCCCGTTGCACTTATTTGCTGTTGCCCGACTCCACCACCTTTCGACCCGCCTAGGCTGTGCTCCTCGCACGCGCACCACTGCGCGCGCCTCGCCTATCCCAGCTCCCTCTTAGGCGCAGCGCCATCGCCAAATCACCATGGACGACCAAACCCCAGGCTATGGCTCGCCCGCCAATGCTGGCACCCCCGGTGGCAACGACATCCTCTCCCAGCCACCTCTCCAGAGCGACTCTGCTGCCGCGGCCCCTGGCCAGTCAGAAGGTTTGTCGCCGCACCCACCTTCTTTCTCCCATATGTGGCTAACTCTTCCTAAGATGTCCAGATGGCCGATGCCACCGCCCCCGAACCCGCCATCAAGCAGGACAGCGTCACCCCTGCCCCCGCCGGTACTTCAGATAACCCGCTTGATGCGCCGCCTGGACCCCCTGCTGAATCTGTCCTAGCCAAAGAAGACGAGGACATGGGCATCACCTCAGACCCCAAGGAATCCCAGCCGCCCCAAGACAAGGAGACCGATGCCGACGACGGCGCCAACGGATCAGCCGAGTCCAAATCCAAAGAGACCACCGAGAACGCCGCTCGCGAGCATCTCATCTCCCAGACCCACGCCATTGTTCTGCCCAGCTACAGCACCTGGTTCGACATGAACAACGTCAACCAGATCGAGCGCAAGGCCCTGCCAGAGTTCTTCAACAGCCGCAACCGCAGCAAGACCCCTCACGTCTACAAGGACTACCGCGACTTCATGATCAACACCTACCGTCTGAACCCTGTCGAGTACCTTACCGTCACCGCCTGTAGAAGGAACCTGGCTGGTGATGTATGCGCCATCATGCGCGTCCATGCCTTCCTCGAGCAGTGGGGTCTCATCAACTATCAGGTATGTTGGCTTGCTCCTGCAAAACTTATCATTCGACTGACGCTCCCAAGGTCGACGCCGACCAACGCCCTTCGCAAGTTGGCCCGCCTTTCACCGGCCACTTCCAGGTCATCTGCGATACCCCTCGCGGACTGCAGCCTTGGCAACCCGCGGCCGACCCGATCGTCCTCGAGGGCAAGAAGAGCCAGGACACCGACCAGAAGGCAAATGCGGCTCCCGCCACCGCCGGTGACCGCAACCTGGAGATCGGGCGCAACATCTACGAAGCCAACGCCAAGGGCACCAAGATCACCAAGTCCGACTCTAAGCCCAATGGTGACGCTGCCGCGACCGCCAACGGTGCTCCCAGCGCGTCTCCGGCTGCGGATGACGCCCTCAAAGCCCCGGTCGCCAAGATCAATTGCCAAAACTGCGGTATCGACTGCACGCGCGTATACTACCACCTTCCCGAGTCGAGCTCCACCACGAAAACCAAGTACGACGTATGTCCCAGCTGCTACATGGAGGGCCGCATACCCAGCAACCAAACAAACACCCAGTTCATCAAGCACGAGAACCCGACGTACTCTGGAGTCCTCGACCGCGATGCCCCTTGGAGCGACGCCGAGATTCTGCGTCTGCTCGAAGGGTTGGAGCGTTATGACGAGGATTGGGCGGAGATTGCCGAGCACGTTGGGACGCGGACGCGTGAGGAGTGCGTGCTGCAGTTCCTGCAACTCGACATTGAGGACAAGTACCTCGAGTCCGAGGCCCCCATCCAGCCTCCTACTGGCATATCGTTGCTTGGTAACCACGGGGGCCACCTTCCCTTCAGCCAGGCCGATAACCCGGTCATGTCCGTCATCGGCTTCTTGGCCAGTCTTGCAGACCCCAAGTCCACCGCGGCGGCCGCCAAGAGGTCGGTTGAGGAGCTGCAACAAGGGCTGCGCAACAAGATTGAGGGCGGAGACGCATCCAAAGTCAACGGCAAGGGCAAAGAAAAGGAGAAGGAGTCCGACTCGATGGAGATCGATGTGCGACAAGAAACGACGACTACCACCACTACCACGACCACAACTTCTTTGGCAAGCGTTCCCCTAGCCGCAATGGGTGCGCGTGCTGGTGGTCTGGCCTCTCACGAGGAGCGAGAAATGACGCGCCTGCTCTCCGCAGCAGTCAACGTCACTCTGCAGAAAATGGAGCTCAAGCTCAAGTACTTTGACGAGATGGAGAGCATTCTGCAAGCCGAGCGCCGTGAACTGGAGCGTGGCCGCCAGCAGCTGTTCCTTGACCGCCTGGCTTTCAAGAAGCGCGTCCGCGAGACCACTGAGAGCTTGAAAGCCGCACAGATCTCTGGCGATGTGAAGCTGCCCACGAATGGTGACGCCCTCTCATTCTCTGCTGCTCCTGCGCTTAGCTCGGTCCAGCCCCTGAGTGCCAATGGCAATGGTGTCAAGACCTACGAAGCTTAGGAAGCCAGGAAGCTTTGGGATGAGCATATCGACGATGTTGAGGTTCATAAACAGATTTCGGGCTTCGATTGCATCATCGATGAGCTAATGAGTGTACCGGGACAGGAACTCTTGAGTCCACAAGAGGTAGATCCTTTGGGGTGTCCCGTGCCCCTACACCCGACCCGACCAAGGCAGAACAGGTCATATTCGAAGCAGTCAACACCAGCCAAAGCGCGTGAATAAGCGTTCTCGACTCGACCACTGTTTGTCGCTGCTCCCTTCCCTGTTCGGGCATGGAGGGCGTTGGAGCGATGAGCGTCTTGCAACCCTTGGAAAGGGGAGGGAACGCGCCAATTGTATCAGTGTGCTGTTGTCTTATTTTTTCTGTCATGATAGCATCTTTTACTCTGCGAAGAGCAAGGGGCGGTGACCGGGCGTGTGCGGGCCCTGAGAATGCATGCAGATAATGGCGTCCAGGGAGGAAGGGACTCGTCGTCACGGATGGCTTTGAGGGGATGAATGGGATGAGAACGGATTTCGCGGTCTGCTTCTCCCCTTCTTCTTTTTTTCTTCTGGCAAAGGCGCGGCACGTGTTGATGCGGAGCTGAAAAGGAGTGAGCAAGATATGGGGCGAGCAAGTGTCTTGTCACTGTCTCGACTTGTCAGGGTATTTTTCTATTTGCGTTTGGTCTGCGGCGAATCCGGGGTTCTTTTCCATACTATTCAATCAAGATCAATGTTCAATTTCCGACTCGCATTGTGTAATGGTTCGGGGCAATGTCACGAATCAAGTCCAAGGGGCCAGCTGCAGGGAACTAAAGTTTTCTAATATGTATTTCGCATCGGCGGAATGAATAACGACTATGCTTGCGGTTGACTCATCACTGGGTTGAAGTGGCATGGTTCATATCCCAGAACAAGTGGAGGGCGGGGTGCTTGTGAACTACCCAAGCTCGAGGTTCTCGGACACGGGGCGCGGGAAAGAGCCTCGCTATTACAGCACGATGGAGGTGGCATCGTTGAAAGAGTAAAATACTTGACAGGTAGCCAGTGTGACATTGACAGTGTCGTCCAGATCGCAGTCTCGGGCATTGCCCTTTGTCGCGAACCCTTTTTGACCTGCCCGCCTTCTCTCCCTCCCTCCTCCATTTCCTCGGATCCTCCTTCCCGTCTCATCCGCTCTCGGAGTCCATCCCGCCGCCCTCGCCGCCAGACGGAAGAGCCGCGGCGGCGGTGGCGGCGGCGGGGGCCCCGCCGAAGATGTCGGCGCGCAGGCGGGCGTCCTCCCGGCGCGCGGCCTCGGCGTCGAGCAGGTCGGCGCGGGCCTCGGCGGCGTACTCTGCGCGCAGGCGGGCGCGGGCGGCGTCGCGCTGGCGGCGGGTCGTCAGCAGTGATGGCGCGGCTGCTCCGGGGTTCGTCTGCCCTGGAGCGGCCGGCGGGAGGGGGAGCAGAGGAGGGAGGAGGAGGGAAGGGTCGAGCGCGACGCCGCTCTCGGCGGCCTCGCGCAGGTCGCGCTCCACCTCTTCTGGGTCGACGGCTTGGTCTGCCTCGTCGGAGGAGGGAGAGGGGGAGGGGGACGAGCGCATGGGAGGTGGGTTGTTGCCGCTGTCATCGTGGTCGTCAGAGTCGTCAAAGTTGGAGTCGGAGTCGGAGTCGGAGTCGGAGTCGAGCTCAGTCGCTGCTGCGTCTGCGTTCGTGCGCGACGCAGGCTCAGGAGACGGCTCGTCGCCGCTGCTTGAAGAGTGTGGGCTGGCGGGGCGATCTGATGCGCCCGGCTGCCGCCCGGTCAGGGCGGCTTCGACCTCTTCAAAGGTCATGATGCCCTCTTCCTCGCCGTCGCTATCGCTGGCGTACCGGCTGCGGTCGTCCCCGGTCTCGTTGGCGGTTTCGTTGGCCGTCTCGAAGCCGGGCTCCTCCCCCGCGAGCCCCGGCGCTCCCTGGGCTCGTATACGGACCCGTCCTGGACGACGTCGAGCTTCAGCCGGCGGGCGGCCCCGGCCCAGAAGGCGGAGCTGTCCTCGCGCATGCCCAGCGACGCGAGGGCGGCGCGCACATCGCGGCGGCGCACAAAGGGGCGGGTGCGGCGGGCGTCCTGGGCGCGCTTGGAGGCGATGCGCGACTGGGCGACGAACAGGGTGGCCAAGACGAGCTTGCGGGTGATGGCGCGGGCCAGCTCTTGGAAGTCGTGCAGCGCGGTGGCGCGGACCGAGGGCAGCTGGTCGGAGAAGCTGGACCAGTTGAGGTCGTCGACGGCCGAGTTCATGAAGACGCGGCTGCTGAGGCGGAGCCAGCTGCGGGGGCGCAGGAGCGCGGCGCACTCGAGCGAGGCGCCCTGGCCGGTGGCGACCTGGTGCTCGAGGACCTCGGCCAGCTCGGACGTGACGAGCCAGCAGCTGTCCCACCGCTTCTGCTCGCGCGACTCCTCGTACATCTGCTCGCGCAGGGCGATGGCGTCGCCCGCCATCTCCATGGCGTGGCAGAGATCCGGGCTGACCTCGACCGCCGCCGGGTAGTCGACGGGCTGCAGGACGCCCTGCCTCTTGCCGGCATCCTGGCGCCTGTCGCGGTCGGCGGACTCGACCGTGTCGATGTACTGGCGGACCTCGAGCTCGCTCTTGGAGCCGATGTGGGCCGCAATCCCGGCGGCGTCGCCCCGGCCGAGACGGTCGGCGGCGGCGAAGAACAACTCCTTCTCGAGGCGAGTCCAGACGACGGAGCCGATCTGGCCGCCGATGAGCCCAGAAGACACGGGCAGTCCGCCGCCGGGGCCCGAGGCGACGTCGCGGACCTCGTCATTGTAGAGGCCCAGGTAGCTGAAGTTGATGATGGCCTTCTGGCGCTTGAAGGGGGCGGCGGCGCCGAGGCGGGCGGCAGCGTCGCTCTGGGAGCTGCGGCGCCTCTTGCGGGACACGGCGTGGGCCGTCAGCCCGGCAGAAAGACGGGCATGCGGCTGCGAGTTGCCGGAGCCGGAGCTGTTGGGGCGTATGGGCAGGGTTGTCTCGAAGCCCGGGTGTGCATGGGTGGATTGCTGCTGGCCGCCCGGGGACCCAGTGGGAGACTCTTGCTCTGGGTGAGAGTCGGCGTCAGATGCGTCGGGTGGTACCCAGTCCGTGTCGTCGTCATCCATGGCTTGTGCAGCAGCATGATCAGGATCCGGCGGTTTGGCTTGCCATCTGGGCTGCGCGGTTGATATTCGTCCGAGGGGATGTACGAGTATGGCTGAATAGTGTGGGGTCTCATGAAGCACAACAGGCGAAGCAGAGATGATTCTGCGCCTGTAGAAGATTTCCCTCCCAGATTGCCGCGTTCCAGGACCAAAGTGTTTCTCTGCTTCACCTGAAAGGTGGCAAGTAGTGGTGGGAGAGGTGCAGGTTGCGAGGCTGAAGCAAAACGACCATCGTGGATGTACCCGTCCAGTACCAGAGTACCTAACCTAACCTACCTCACGTTCTCGCCTTCCCGTCGAATTTGGGAGGTGATGAATTACCGTCGCGGGACTGTTAAAAGAAGAACGGTATGGGCTAGCCCCGACATAGATTAGCGCGCCCACCTATCGATACAGACAATGACGCCGCGTTTGTTCCACCAATTCGCGTCCTCGCCGGCCGTATTGCTTCTTTTCTTTTGGGGAGCCTCTTTGTCCCAATCCCAACGTCCGACGTCCAACGCCACGGCAATGCTCTTCTCCCACGAGATGTACCATGATACGTCTCTACTCGCGATGGCTTCCGGCTGCGAGGCTACGGCACCTGCGGCCTCTCGATAGGGCCACTGCCCCAAGCTGGGCGCCAACCACCGCTGCCCTCAGAACCCCAATCACAGCTGCCCTCCGCGCTGCCTCGACTGCTACCTCGGCCACTCCGACCGCCACCGACGCCGCACCGCGCGCACCGCCGCCGATTCAGCTGCGCGACTACCAGAAGGAATGCATCGCCGCCGTTCTCGCCGCGCTCCAGGCCGGCCACAAGCGCCTGGGCATCTCGCTGGCCACGGGCGCCGGCAAGACGGTCATCTTCACCCGGCTCATCGACCGCGTCGAGCCCCGAACCCCGCGCGCCACCCAGACGCTGATCCTCGCCCACCGCCGCGAGCTCGTCGAGCAGGCCGCCCGCCACTGCTCCAGCGCGTACCCGGACAAGACGGTTGACATCGAGATGGGCAACCTGCACGCCTCGGGCGCCGCCGACATCACCATCGCCAGCGTCCAGAGCATCACCGCCGGCGACCGCATGGCCAAGTTCGACCCCGCCCGCTTCAAGCTGGTCCTGGTCGACGAGGCCCACCACATTGTCGCCCCGGGCTACCTGCGCACCCTCAAGCACTTTGGCCTCGACGAGAAGCGGCCCGGCTCGCCCAGCCTGGTCGGCGTGTCGGCCACCCTGTCGCGCTTCGACGGGCTGCGCCTCGGGGCCGCCATCGACGAGATTGTCTACCACAAGGACTACGTCGACATGATTGGCGACAAGTGGCTGTCGGACGTCATCTTCACCACGGTCGAGTCCTCGGCGGACCTGGCCGGCGTTCGCAACGGCGCCAACGGCGACTTCCAGGCGGGCGAGCTGTCGAGGGTCGTCAACACGGAGCAGGTCAACGAGATCACGGTGCGCAGCTGGCTGGCCAAGGCGGCCGGGCGCGAGTCGACGCTCGTCTTCTGCGTCGACCTGAGCCACATTGCCGGCCTGGTCCAGACGTTCCGGCAGCACGGCGTGGACGCGCGCTTCGTCACGGGCGACACGCCCAAGGTGGAGCGCGGCGAGCGCCTGCACGCCTTCCGCAACAAGGAGTTCCCCGTGCTGGTCAACTGCGGCGTCTTCACCGAGGGCACCGACATCCCCAACATCGACTGCGTCGTCCTGGCCCGCCCGACCCGCTCGCGCAACCTGCTGGTGCAGATGATCGGGCGGGGCATGCGGCTGCACCCGGGCAAGACCAACTGCCACATCATCGACATGGTGTCGAGCCTGGAGACGGGCATCGTCACCACGCCGACCCTGTTCGGCCTGGACCCATCCGAGGTCGTCAAGGAGGTGTCGGCGGACGAGATGCGCGACCTCAAGGACCGAAGGGAGGCGGAGAAGCTGCGCGAGCAGGAGCAGGCCGCGGCGTCGCCCAAGCAGAAGCTGAGCGGCGGCGGCGGTGGGGGCGGCGGCGGCGGCGGCAGCGGTTCAGGCGGCGCCGCCCTGTCTGGCACCGTGTCCTTCACCGAGTACGACTCGGTCTTCGACCTGATTGCGGACACGTCGGGCGAGAGGCACATCCGGGCGATCAGCCAGAACGCGTGGGTGCAGGCGGGCCCGGGCAAGTTCATCCTGTCGGGCCCGTCGGGCACGTTCCTGCGGCTCGAGGACGAGTCCCTGCTGACGGGGCCGGCGGAGCAG
Source organism: Hansfordia pulvinata (assembly GCA_006538405.1). Classification (NCBI taxonomy): domain Eukaryota; kingdom Fungi; phylum Ascomycota; class Sordariomycetes; order Xylariales; genus Hansfordia; species Hansfordia pulvinata. Next base: position 819,517 of record BJKQ01000006.1, on the reverse strand, counting down.
GAGGACTGGCCGCGGTACGTGGTGTGGGAGGTGCGGGCGCTGCCGCCGGGGGTGTCCAAGTCGCCGTTCGCGGCGCCGCGGGAGCTGCTGCGGGCGGCGACGTTCGCGGACGCGGTGCACGGCAGCGACAGCTACGCGGCCGAGGTGTTCCCGCACCGGTTCATCCAGCGCCACCAGGCGTGGAGGCGGGGCCCGCCGACGGAGGGCCAGCTCAAGATGCTCAACCAGTACCGGGGCCCGCACGAGCAGCTGAAGCCCGGGGACGTGACCAAGGGCAAGGCCACCGACATGATCACTAAGCTGCGGCACGGGGCGCGGGGGCGGTTCGCCTCGATCCACGCGGTGCGGCGGCGCGCCGAGAGGAAGACGGCCGCGCAGGAGCAGAAGCAGGCGGCGCTGCGGCAGCGGGAGCAGGTCTCTGTCGGGCCTATGGCGGCGTGATCCGGCGCGCGTGTCTTTACTCTCTACTCATCATGCCAGCATGCTACGTGCCTCCTTTTTTGCCGACTACATATCTCCTTTCTTTGCCGAATTTCAGTCATACCCGGATTTTGTGAGATGCGGCGACGAAGATCCGTGATGAGAAGTCGTGTGAATCTGTACGGGGCCAATGACTGTCTGCTAACATGAAGGAAAGTTGGGTTAGCTTTCATCCATATCTTCACAGAGCAGTCTTCAACGAGCCGCTGTTCATACGTATACTCGGCCATCAGTAACAAAGCGAATTGAGGGTAACAAATGATGAAGAGCAGACCATTGCTGCTTATCCTCGTTCATAGGACAATACTCAACATCTATTCTACCGCCACAATATATACGCGTCTCGAAATGCGAGAAGCAAGAAACACTCGGAAAAAAGAAAAAGCCATCATTTCCACAGCCACCATCTCAGATCACGACACACCAGAATGAAACGACCACAATTCTTAGGTACCCGCGCAAGCTAAACCACCCCCTTTACGAACCCATCATCGTCCCCATGCCCATCCCATGCCCATCCCCATGCCCATCCCCATCGCCAGCTTCGCGCACCCGCCATCGAACCGCCCCACAGGCGCCCTCTGCACTGGCTCGCTCCCGGGCTCGCCGAGCACGAGCAGGTCGCCGGAGGCGCCGAACTCGGCCCAGCCGGCGGCCTCGGCGCGGGCCGGGTCGCGGGCGAAGCCCAGCCAGAGGTCCTGCATGGCCTCGCTGACGCGCGCCTCGTACTCGCCTTCGTGCCCACCACCAGAGGTGGACATGTCCCGGGTGGTGCTGGTGTTGGTGGTGCCGAAGATCTGCGGCAGCTCGCTCATGTGGTACGCGCCCTCCCAGAAGCGCGGGCTGAGGTCGGTGAAGTTGCCCGCGTAGCGGTACAGGAACGTCTTCCTCCTCCTCCCCCCCTTCTTCTTCTCCTCCCCGTGGGCCTGGGCCGCCGCTTCCGCTCGCAGCCGCCCCTGGGCCGACGCCAGGGCGGGGCACTGGAAGACGCCCAGCGTCGCGGCGTCGGCCAGCGCCTGGTCGGGCCCCGTGGTGGCCGGGTCCGCCCCGGGGGAAGGGACACCTGGGCGACGCCCTCGTTGGCGTTGGTGCCGAAGACGGCCGGGCGGTCGGACAGGAGGCCGCGGGCGTAGCGGTCCGTGTAGTTGGCGAAGGCGACGACGCCGTCCGGGGTGGCGACGAAGTTGAGAGGGCCATGGCCGCCGGCGGTCTTGTTGGCGGCCTGCTGCGAGGCGAGGAAGGCGATAATGTCCGCGGCCGGCTTGGCGCGCATGCAGGCCGCCTCCTCCTCCGCGGCGCCGCCGTCGTCGTCAGTGTCTGCAGCAGTAGGACAACCCAGCCCCCTGGCGACGGCGGTGAAGTTGGTGTGGCCCGGGTCGGAGGTGGTCAGGCCCGTGCCGGGGGAAAACAGGGCGCTGCCCGAGTCGGAGATGAAGCCGCTCACGATCGGGTCGGCCGGGTACGCGAAGTTGAGGGCGTCGACGGCCCCCGCGCCCGAGGACTGGCCCCAGAGGACCATGCGCGCCGGGTCGCCGCCGAAGCGGGCCACGTTGTCCCGGGCCCACTCGACGGCCAGGCGCTGGTCGAGCAGGCCCAGGTTGGTGCGGGCCAGCCCGCGGGCGTTGGGGAAGCCGAAGACGTTGAGACGGTACTGCAGGGCGACGACGACGTGGGAGCCGGTGCGCTGGACCCAGGCCGGGGGCTGCTGGTAGGGGACGCTGGAGGAGCCTTGCTGAAGGCCCAGGCCGTGGACCCAGATGAGCACGGGGAGGAGGAGGTTCTTCTTCTCCCTCTCCTCCTCGTCTTCGTCTTGTTTCTTCTTCTTCTTCTTCTTCTCGTCGTCGTCGTTGTTCTTGGTGGTGGTGGTGGTGGTGGTGGGCGTCCAGATGCTCAGGGTCAGGCAATCCTCGTCCCAGGGCGCGTGGTTGAAGAACCCCGCAGGGAAGATGCTGGGCCCGCCGGCGTCGAAGGGGATCTGCGGGCAGGCTTTCGGGAGGGCGGTGGCCTGGATCCTCCTCCTGCTGCTGCTGCTGCTGCTGCTGCTGGAGGCGGCGGCGTCCACGGGCTCCGGGGGCTCGAAGCGCAGGGGGCCCGTCGGGGGCTTGGCGTAGGGGATGCCGAGGAACTGGCGGACGCCCGGGAAGGCCGGGTCGACGAAGCCGGTCACCTGGCCGGAGCGGGTCTGGACGGTGCAGCCGTCGTCGTCGTCGTCGGGGCCGGGGCCGGGTTGAGTGGTGGCGGCTTCGGGGTGGGCCCAGCGAGGCTGTTGCCAGGGAGGCATGGCCGCGGCCAGGCCGGCGCAGGCCAGCAGGGCCGAGACGGCGGACGGGGCGCTGAGGGCGGCCCTCATGTTGTGGCGGGGTGAGAAAGGGGAGTGGGAGGCGGGGATGCTTGAGTCTTGTGCGTCCGGGATGCGCGTGTGCTGTGTGTTGTGGGAGTCATGTCTCGGGGGTCCGCGGCGACGGGGTCGGTCTTATACCATTGCGACTGTCTGTGTCTGCGTCCGGCCTCCACTGTCGCGGGTTTATCACGGTGTGTGTCGGTTTCGGGCTATCTGTCTGTCTGCCTGTTTACTCTGTCTGTTTGTATGTCTGTCTACTGTCTGGCGGAACTCCGCCGGCATGAGGAGTGCCGCCGGCCTGAGTTGGATCATACCGGGAGGCTAAGCGTCTGGTGTCCCGGGTCCCAGTTGTTTCCTGCTTTCTTGATAGAGCTGGATAGTGCTGGGCCAATCATTGCAGGCCTTTCGCGATTTATTTGTCAGGCTATGTGGCTCGGCTTAGCAAGGCGATCCGGCGGGGAAAAGGGGGGGCCCGCGGAATAGGTCAGGAACTGGCTGAGTGGCAGGGCTGAGCAGCCTCGGCGATATCAACCCCGGCCACCCACTTCGGCGATGTCAGTCAGGCCAACCAAACCCAGCCAGACCAGGAAGACACGAAGCGGGGAGGGGCTCCCGCTTGTTACGGCGGTCCCTCAGACCAACCTGGCGGGTCTTCCTATTCAGGTAATTAGCATGGCGTCGAGGTGAGTGAGGCTAAGCGGAGACTAAGCACTAACACACAGCACCCGACAGTTGGAATCACGGTCATCTCGTATAGGCCGAAGCTTGTCTTCGCTGGCGCCGCTGCTAACTTGGTCTGCCTGCCCACTGCGGCGGTTCGAGAGCCGGCAGCCTCCGGCCATCCGGCGACAACGCGATAGATTTGTCAGTGGCCGACGGCTCAGCCTCGCTCCTCGCCGGTTACGGCTTCTGAAGGAACGGAACGGGTCGCCGCGCTTCCGGGCCGGGCAGAAGAAGTCAGGCAGTCTGGGAGTGCGGTGGTAGGAGGAGCGGGGCTGATGTCCTGTATAGAAAGAAGGGTGCTGCCATCGGATTTCTTGGGACATTGGACATTGTCGACTGACAGACTCGTGGAGGTGATCTGCTAGAGAACCCTGGCCTCAGCATCTGAATACCTATCTGCACCTCGTCTTTCTCCCCTACTTAATTTGATCCCCATTTATGTTCCTTTTCATTTCCTATATCTAATTCTTCCTTAATTCTTCCTCGACCAGTCTACGCTCAGGACTCATCCGCAATGCGTCCAGGGGCCCTAACCCTCGGCCTCCTCGCCGCCGCCGCCGCCTCCCCTGCCGTCGCCGCCCCGAAGCCGTCAGTATCCCCGCGGGGAGCGGGGGACCACGGCCAAAAGCCCTTCAAGTTCCCCCTGGAGGACGGCTTCCCGGACATCGCGGCGGGCTCGCCGGCGCTCAAGGCCATCGAGGCCGAGGCCCGGGGCACCCTGCCCAACGGGCCGCTGCCCTCGCGCATCGCCGACGTCTCGGCCGCGGTGTGGTCGCTGATCGCCTTCAACGAGCTGTTCGAGGTGGCGTACTTCAGCAGCCTGATCGCCAACGTGACGTCGTCGCCGGCGGTCCCGGGTTACGAGGTCGGGACGCCCGCGGCCTCGGCACTGGTGCTGGCGGAGCTGCGCGCGGCGCGGGCGCAGGAGCAGCTGCACGCTCTGGGGGCCAACGGGGTGCTCCGGGCGGCGGGGCGCGCCGAGGTGAGGCCCTGCGAGTACGTGTTCCCCGCGGCCGACTTTGAGGGCGCCGTGGCGTTCGCGGCGACCTTCACCGACATCGTCCTGGGCACGCTGCAGGAGGCGCTGGCCAGCTTCGGGATGGCCGGGGACGGCGGGGCCGAGTTCCTCGGGCTCGTGGGGTCCGTCATCGGGCAGGAAGGGGAGCAGAACGGGTTCTACCGCGCCATCACCAGCGGCGGCGGCGGCGGCGGCGGCGGCGGCGGCCAGCGGCAGCAGAAGACCCTGAGCGCCGGAGGAGGAGGAAGAGAAAAGAAAGGGAGGGTGCCCTCGGCGCAGCCGTTCCTGACGACGGCCGCGGGCGTCTTCGCGCTGTCGGCGCTGCACCAGATGGTCGTCGTGCCCGGGTCGTGCCCGCCCGAGGCGACGATCCCGGGCGTGCCGGTGCTGGACGCGCTGCGCGTCGACACGGAGGGCGTCGGGCCCGACACGGCGTCGCTGCGCTTCAGCTTCACCAACTCGAGCGGCGGAGGCGGCGGCGTTGGGGAGGGCGACGAGGCGGCGGCAGCCGGGGCGGGGGACCTCAGCGTCGTGTACATCAACGGGCAGAACCGGCCGGTGGTGCAGAAACTGTCGGATGTCAGGTATGTTCTGCTCCCTGTTTTTTTCTTTCTCTCTCTCTCTCTCTCTCTCTTTTTGAATCGTCCTCGTTAGTATTCCATCCAGCATGCTGACCTGCCCGCTGAACAGCTCGACGGACGGCGTGGTGCGCTTCTCGGCGCCGTTCCCCTACCACGAGTACCAGATGGACGGGCTCACGCTGGCGGCGGTGACCCGGGGCTCCGGGCCGTTTGCCAACGCCAGCGACGTCGCCATGGCGGCGCTGTACGGGCCTGGCTTGATCGAGGTCAACTGAGGCGTTGCAGGGGGCGGTCGTGGTGGTGATGATTATCGGATGAGCGGAATGTGGTGGTGGTGGTGGTGGTGGTGGTGACGTGGACATTCGATTCGTTGTTTGTAGATTGTAGAGGGCAGAACTTGCGTATAATCGATATTTGAACCTCGGATACTTACACATTACGGGTAGAACAGGTGCTGTATGTATTTCCGCCGTATGGTGGTGATGAGTGACTGCACCGGCTGTGTCTTGCTCGCCAGACACGTATTGAATGGAGTGCACAGTCCCAGTACACTGCGAGATGCTGCGGCGCCATCCAATGTTCATGATACCCTCACGTCCGTCCGAATGACTCCCGCACGTAGTGCACACTATATAATACTAATGAGAGCGAGAATCTTCAGCAACTAGCACCCAGAAAACGGGTGTCATCGTCTAGTGGTTAGGACACCACGTTGTGGTGACCGTCAAGGTCTCAGTCCCGTGGAAACCTGGGTTCGATTCCCAGTGACGCCAAAGACTGCGGGTTAAAATCCCGCTCACCCAAAGTCGTCAATTTTTTGAGATATTGTAAGCGGTGCCTCAGCCCCCCTTCGTCTCTTTTTGTCTTTTGTTGACGGACGGACGGTACATGTAAGCACTGTACCCATAACTTACACTACAATACTGGGTTAGGTGTTTAGGTAGTTGGTATTACACAATGCATGGATTACTACACTCTGCGAGTAGAGTCTTTCGATTTTTGTTTCTCAATGGCCGATAACTCATCACTCTAATTAAGTCCCGCGTCTTTACAGTCTATTCACCTTCGACATGTCCTAATGGCGCCTCTGCAATACACCATCTTCATGCCTGTTCCACCATCATTCATAAACCCCCTCTGATCAGTGATAGCGGTTGTTCTGGTCGTAGTTGAACCGGGCGTCGCCCATGGGCTCCAGCTCGTGGTAGCCGCCGACTTTGGTGGCCCTCCTCCTCTCCTTGGCCGCGAAACGGCCGCTCATGGTAGTGTTGTTGGTGGCCGTCCTGGTGGCCCGCAGGCAGCTCGTCGTCGCAACAACCAGCGCGACGACATGCAGCACCGCGATGGCGATGCTGAGCCCCCACGCCGCGTTCTGTTTTTTGTTTTTCCCCATGTGAGAGCGCGAGTCAGCAACTTTTTTCGTCTTGTCCGACATGACAGTGAGCTTCCTCTCCTCTCGTCACTCACCAGTGCGTTGCAGACGCGCCCGAGCCCGACCTCGTTGCGGTCAAAGTCGACCTCGACGGCGCTGTGCGCGCAGCTCCAGCCGCGCAGGCCGTCGGGCCCGTCGCGCACCATGAAGACCACAATGGCCGCGACGAAGAGGCCCAGCGACACCGACGGCAACCCGACCGACAGCGCGACGCCGAGGCGGGCCTTCCAGCGGCCTCTGGCCTGTATTGATCCCACATAAGCCACGCGTCAGTCACTCACTCACTCTGGAGAGCAGGTAAGGTAGGGTATGTAGGTAGTCTGCAGCTCGAAAGCATCGGGGGGTTCCTACCTCGGCAAGACACCAGGCCACCGCAGTCAGCATCCCCAGGACCAGCGTGGCCACCGCCGCGCCCAGAAGCAGGTACGTCGGGAGCAGCAGCGCCCCGACGAGGACGAGGACGGAGGCCAGGCGGGCATGACCAGCCCGCCGAAGCCCGGCGCCACCACCCGGTAGCCCCTGGTGGCGCCGTACACCGCCAGGGAGCGGGCGAGCAGGCCCGCGACGGCCAGGGCGAGGGCCGAGGCCAGGAACAGGCAGGCCGCGCGGGCGAGGACGTGCGCGCTGGCGCCGCGGGCATCTGCCATCATACTCGTCGTCGACTTGGTCACTCGCTGCCCGGGCTTGGGCTGGAGCTGGAGCGGCTGAGGCTGAGGCTGGGGCTCCGAGGGGAGGAAAGCCGACGAGTATCCGGGAGGTGACGGCGGCTGCGGCGGCTGCGCGTAATCCTCGTCGTGGGCTGCGAGCGCGGGGCCCATGCCCACGTGCCGCAGGGGCTCGAGGCCTGGACGGTTCTGCATCGTTGTCATTGTCTTTTCGTCGTGAGGGCTCTCTTCGTGAAGCTGTCTTTTCAGAGGGCGGGGATGCGGGAGTGACGACAGAGACAGGGGGGAGGGGGCGGGGGGTCGATATGCTACACTTCAAGCGCGAGCAACGGAAAGAAGGGGACGCGAGCTTTGAGCGCCGGGGGACCAGCGGCACGTTATGGCTTCTTCCCTGGCATGAACGAGGACTCCCATCGCACCGGCCCAGGAGGCCGTAAGCTGGAAGTCATCCGTGTACTCGACGCCCCCCTCTGTCCGTGTGGGTAACGCCCTACTCGTAACCCCAGGAGGCACTTGGAATCTGCGCGCATGGAAATAGGCCACTCCCACGTGGGCAGGCCAGGCTGAGTACGAGTAGAGGCGGGAGGGGCGGCACCAGATACCGCGGCCCCGATGGTCGGACCGGCGGAAATGCCGGCGTTGTCGTCGCCGCCGTCGCCCGATCGGGTAGGTAAGCCTCATCGGGGCTGCTCTGGCGCGGCGCTATACTCGTATCGTGCTCCCTCCCCAACACGCCAACTCGCATAGTGGCCCGTCCGATTCGCAGGGCTGCTCACCCCGTCCCCTCCAAGTTTTAGGGAGGCGGCGCCAGCAGCCGTGAATTCAAATCGCGGGTGAATAGCGTCGGAACTAGCTCGGCAATGTCGTTCTAGCCATCGCCGTCCTGCTGAGTCAACACCAACTTACATACTAATTCCGCCTATCCACCATTCCTAGCAAAGCACAGCACACCAGAGATGTCAGGCCCAGTTCCAGGTCCGGGTCCAGCACCACCGTCTGTCTGTCGTCTGTCGATGTCTCTCCTTGAATTTCGCCGAGTCAAGTAGTCCCAGTCCCGTCGTGCCCAAAAGTCCCCCTCATCACCGAAGCCCGCCCACTCACCCACTGGCCACGAGGGTCTGTCTCCTCCCCATCCCAATATCACCGAGCCCCAAAGTAAGCCAGGCGATGCAGACCCAACTTCGCCGAAAGCACAAGAACCCCCGCGCCCAGACCTCCTGCGCCATCTGCCACCAGCGCAAGGTCAAGTGCGACGGCCGCCACCCCTGCGGCCAGTGCACCCGCCGCGGCCAGGTCGAGTCGTGCGTCTTCCAGGAGAGGAGCAAGAAGAAGCAGCAGCAGCAGCAGCAGCAGCAGCAGCAGCGGCGGCAGCAGCAGCGGCGGCAGCAGCAGCGGCATCAGGGGGCGCCCTCGCCTAGGTTGCGCTCCCTGCCCAGCCCCAGGAGCCCCTTCTCCTCGTCCCTGGCCCTGTCGTCCGCCCGCCGCTTCCGGAGACGGCCGTCGCGGGAGCCCGGTGGCGGCGGCGGCAGGCCCCGGACAGGAGTGACACCGACAACACCAACAGCGTCCACGAGAAGCAGCCCGGAGGCCCACCACGCGGCGGCCCCGCTCGCGCCCGGGAGCAGCAGCAGCAGCAACAGCAGCAACAGAGACGGCGGCGGCGACGGTGGCGGGGTCGGCTTTCACCCGCCACAGGCGTATCCGGCGGGGGCACCCCCGGGGGAGCCAGAGCTGCCGTCGGGCTCCGGCCCGGGCCCTGGTCCGGCGCTCGGCCCCACTTTCGGCTCCGGTCCGGCTGCAACCTCGACGCGCCCGCCGCCCGAGGAAGGCACGACCAGGTCGAAGCTGCCGACGCACAACTGGGGCAAGGACGCCCCGATCCGAGGACGTACCCATACCTCGTGGGCGGCCCGCCTGGTAAGTTGTACATGTACACCCTTGGTACAGGGTGTGCCTGTATTGTACCTGCCACACTCATGTATTCGTCATGTTGGATAGGATCACGTGCATCCTCCCTCATCAATCACTCCCACCACCATCATTGAACCTCGCGAGCCCACAATGAGGGGGTTATCCAAGACATATGACACTAATCCATCTTCCAGTTCGAACCCCTCCTCGCCTACGTCGGCGACGACAATGACGACGGCGGCGGCGGCGGCGGCGGCAGCGATGTCAACAACACTGCGGCGCCAGCAGCATCCCGCCGGCGCCGCCACGAGAGGATCCCCCTCCTCGAGATGACCTACGCCAAGTGGCGCCAGCAGCGCCTGCGCGCCGACAACACCATCCGCTCCGCCTCGCTGGCCGACGAGCTGCCCGCCGACGCCCTCGTCCGCGCCCTCGTCGACCGCTACTTCGCCACCTTCCACACGGTCCTGCCCGTCGTCGACGAGGCCGTCTTCCGGCGCCAGCTCGAGTCCCTCGTCCTCGGCAGCAGCCACCACCACCGCGCCGCCGCCGCCTCGGCCCCGCTCTACCTCCTCGTCCAGGTCCTGCTGATGATCACCCTCGCCAGCGCCACCTACCCGCCCGGCTGCCCCGCCGCGCCGGGTCCCATCCCCGCCTCCCAGCTCGCCATCTGGTGCGACGTCGGCTCCTCCGTGCCCACCACCACCCTCGAGCTGGGCGAGTGCACCCTCGACACCCTGCGCTGCGCCCTGCTGCTCAACACCGTCAAGCAGACCCTCAAGTTCAACGACACGGCCGACTACGTCTACTCGGGCGCCGGCATCCGCCTCGCCATGCTGCTGGGCCTCAACCGCGAGGGCGAGCGCGACGCCGACGGCGCCCGCGCCTGGGACGCCGCCCGCGAGCTCGAGCTGCACGCCTGCCTGGCCGCCGGCGCCGCGCCCACGGTGCCTCCGGGGACCGACCTCCAAGTCCCCTCCTCCTCCTCCTCCTCCTCCTCCTCCTCGCCGGACAGCAGGAATAGAGACCGGGACAGAGACAGGGCGCACCCCGCGAGCCCCCTCGACATCCTCCGCCGCTCCCTCCCCACCCGCGTCAAGATCGCCGTCCTCGTCAACGACTCCGAGGCCCTGCGCGTCGAGGACGCCTCCCGCCTGAGCCGCGCCCTGGCCCGCGACTTCCGCCCCTGCTGCAGTCCCCGTCCTTCTCGCTGTCCCCGGCGGCGGCGGCGGCGGCGGCGGCTACGGCCACGGCCAGCAGGCCGGCCGACAACACGGCGAGAACGGCTTCGCGTGGCGGTACGCCTCGTTCGTCTACCACAAGTCCCTGGCCGCCCTGCACCGGCCGTTCGCCTCCATGCCGGACCCCCGTGCGGGCGAGTACGGCGGCGGCGGCGGTTTCCGTACGTCGCGCGACGTGGCCGGGAACCTCGCCCGGCAGCACCTGCGTGCGGTTCTCGACGCCGAGGAGGCCGCGGTGGCGGCGGCGGCGCAAGCAGGGGGGAACGCCGGCACCGACGCCGACGACGCGTTCGGCGTCCTGCTCGCCTGCAACGGGACCATGTTCCGCTTCGAGGTGATCCACTCGGCGCTATGGGTCGCCTTTGACCTGTACCGCCGCAGCCACCGACACCGACAACCCTATGGCACCGACGACTTGGACTTTGGCTTGGACTCGAACTCGGAATCGGAATCGGACGACCTGGTCATGGCGGGCGCGGGCACCGCGGGCATGGGAGGCGGGCGCAGCCGCAGCACCGGCCGGGAGCTGCTGGCGGGCGCGGTGGGGTTCGCCGACCGCGCCCTGCGCCGCGGCGAGCTGGCGGGTCTCGCGTTCCTCGTGCCCTCGCTCGTCATGCAGCACCTGCGGCACTCACGGCGCGACGGTGGCGGCGGTGACGGTCATCGGGCCCCGGGGGATACGATGAGGCCATGCAGCGCGCTGGGCAGGCGCTGAGGGAGCAGTTTGTGGGGAGCTTTGGTTCGTTGTGAGAAGGGAAAAGAGGGGGGCAGATACTAGGATTCCTTCCGGCGTCTTGGTTGTTCATGGGGAGTAAACCGAGTTGAACCTGGAGTGGAGAGGAAACGTTTCGTTAATTTCGAGGGACTCTCCGGAAAATACGTTGGCAGAGCATGGAGAAAGGTTTCTTGGTGTGATGTGTACGACAACAATGATAGCTCGGGGGTGATTCTGGAGTCGTAAAAGCGGCGTTACTTCTTGTGTATAGGATAGGATGCGATTTGGGTGTTACAAACTCGAAAGCTCTATTGTAAGAAGCGTCGCTCAATCAGATCTACGAGACTGATACCGACAGTATCAGAGAGCAGGACTTCTGAGGCCTCTGTCCTGCCTGGAAAGCGAAATCTCACGAGCCGTCTCCTCGAACGGAAGACGAAACCAAGCGAGCCGAGGGTTGAGAGTTGTCCGCGGGAGAGTGACAGAGCGGGGCTGTCACCTCTTCGTCTTGGTCACACGAGTGGCGCAGTTCAGGTCCCGCGACGAAAAGCTCTCCCATATCGCCGCAAACGCGTGCCGTCACACAAGAGCGGTCGATGATGGCTTTGAGAAACACGATAGCGAGCCCAGATTCGAGGCTCCCCGACTCTGGCTAGCGCTCAGTTGCGGGTTTTTCTCTTGCCAACTCAACAAAACTACTACTACTGGATGCCGTCCATTTCCCGGGCGGACTGGCGAAGCCCCTCTGCCAGACAGCGCAGTCTGGTCTGGTCTGCGAGCGGCGTCTCGTAGCTGAGCCCACGACCGCCACCACCAACAGCAACGGCCCAGTCGACGGAAAGTCCCGTCAGTTGACGAAGCCCCGAGCGGCGGCGAGAGCATCCGTGCGTCAAGCGGGCGTCCTTCTTCCCCTCCCGCGTCAACATTGTTCTATTCTTCTCGAAAACGGGGCGCACCTGCCGCATGTCCCGTCCCGAGTCTCGCATACTACCCCCTATTAGAGACCTGGGCAGGAAGTGTCGTGAACCACGACCGGGCTTAACGTTGGCGGCCGCATCACGGGGGCGGGACGGGGGGTGTTTGCCAAGTTCCGTCTGCACCAGGGGGCATGTGCCTCGGAAGGAATTGGGGGGTGGGGTTGTGTCTGCTTGTTTGTTTTGTCTGTTTGTTTACCTTAACTCTTTGTCTGACGCTGGAGAAGAGGGCCACGCGCGGCTCTGAGATACACACAGGTGCCAGCTCTGCCTCCCCCGGTTGGGGGGTGAGTTCTACTCACCTGCCTCCTCATGATCCCACAGAAGTCCGCACGGGGAGGCAGGCTCAGACAATCGCAAGTCCAGAGGGTGGCCAGTTGCTCAGAAAATCGTCAGAGGGCAGTCACCACAACGCAGACAATGCAGGACCGGTCCTCCTTGTTTCCGTCGCCGAGATCCGGAGTACACCTCTTCTCCTACACGGCCCCGGTCGTACTTTTGAGCGGGTGAAGACGGGAGTCAAGCAGCAGGTCGGTCTGCAGCAGCAGCTACTTTAAGAGCTAAACATAGTCTCCTGCACGTTCGGGGCCGCTGCATCCCTATATACCAGACACGTGTCCCATCTTACATGGGTAGGCAGAGAGTCATACACTGTAACAGGGCTCTCCGGCAGCATAGCGGCCACGCGGATCTGCCCGCGTGTGCTAGATGGTGAACCTTGACCCCCCCTCGCCCTGCTTGCTCCAGGAGCAACCGGGGCTGTAAACCAGTGGAACAGCCCGTTGGACAGGCGAAGGAGAGTCTCTGGGGAAACACGTTTCCAGACCACGTGAACATGTTTGTAGGTTGACGTGTATCGAGGGATGTCGTATCCAGTTGGCCAAGGGCAAGAAGGGTCGGAGTATCTACTGGACGGACGGACCTTCTACGCGGGATTGCCCGAGGCAAGACTTCACTGGGTTGTGCCGCCCTTCTACAACCAGCCACCGTCTGCAGCACCTGCTTGAGCACGCTGCCAGCGGGCCCATTCTAGGTTCTTGCGTACCTATGCAAAGGGTGCGCCTGGCAGGACCCGTGCTTTATTTCGACGCGGAAGCCCGAGGAAGCGCGGAGAACAATGCGAGCCGACGGCGGGGGTGGGCCGAAAAGGAGACACAGGCGCTTGTTGCTGCAGCAGGCAGAGCGAACAAAGGGTCTCTGACACTGGGCTCTACCAGAGTCTGTTCAGTAGATAGTGAACGAGAAGTAAGGTAGCCAGGAACACAAAGGAAACAAAAGTCGCTGTCTCTCGCATGGTCAGGACCACAACCATATTTAAAAGGTTCTTGTCATTCCTAACTGAGAGGGTTCGATCAGCCCGGATTGTAAGTACTAAGGGGTTTCCGAAGCCACAGACGGGACAGAGCGGAAACAGCAGCAACAACCCTACCGTGCCGAAGAAGGTATTAGAGAAACGCTTCTCAGCGGACTTTAACAGTCTACACGTGCAAGAAAATAAACATAGGTAACCCAGCCAAGTTCTGCCGCCGCCCACCCATCTGCCTCTCAACAGAGTGAGCAACCTGACCCTTCCCCCCCCGGAAACTCTAAAGCCTCACAGCAAAACCCCTTCGACCCCCAACCGCCCAAGACAGAAACGAGAAGAACCCAAAAGAAACGGGGGAAGAGCGAGAGAGAGAGGGAGGGAGGGAGAGAGAGAAAAAAAATGTGCCACTACCCCAAAACCATAACGGGCCGGTGCAACCACGCCCGGCTCAACCTAGACGGCCCCCCGCTGCGAGTCTGCCCCGCGCAGGCGGACTACCTGGCCGGCGCCTCCGCGGACTCCTGCGGCGTCGCGGCGTCGCACCCCCTGCACGCGCGCCGCGTGGACGGCGCGGCGTGCGGCGCGTGCGGGAGGAGGGAGCGCGGGGTGGCGGCCAAGCTGGCCGAGGCGAGGGCCAGGATCCGCGAGCTGAGGGGGCGCTGGAGCGGCTTGGGAGGCCTGGGGCCTGTGCTGCTGCTGCTTCTGCTGCTGCTGCTGCTGAGGGTAAGTCTGAGGTTGACGGTGACGGTGACGTTGACGGTGACGGTGACGGTGACGGTGACGGTGCTCATAGGGAGTCGGGGCGGAGGGAAGAGGGGGAGAAGAGGGGAGAGGGAGAGGAGGCTGTCAGGAGAGAGCAGACAGAAGAGAGAGCTGGTGAAGAAGAACAAGAACAAGAAGAAAAGGAAAGATACGGAGACAAGAAGAACATCGAGGGATGTCGAGTTGATGACTCCTGGGAAGAGAGTGGGAGAGGGGAGAGAGAGGCGAAGAGGTGGCCCGACAACACGCCGAAGAGTTTCTGCGGCGGAGGATGACGGAAGCCGACGCCCATCTGATGATCTGGGGACCCTCAGATGCTGCATGATCAGTACAGCAATGAATCATCAAAGATGTACTCGCCTGCATTGCATTGCAAAGTAGGTACTTAGGCAGGTACGAAACAGTTTCACATCTGGTAGGTACCTGACCTACCCAAGCCGTAAACTCCCGTCTTCTGCATGTAAGAGATATTCAAGGTATTGACATACCTAAGGTTAGTACATATGCAGGTGATGCAGATAGAGAACATTGAAGTCACATGCACTTGACCACCTTACTTCCATATCTCCTACCGAAACAGTTTCCCGGCTCCGTTTCCGTTTGGATACGTGCGGAACTGGGAGAGACAACCCGCTCAGGGCCACGGCAAACACCCGGCCATCGCCATGATCTACCTTAACTTGACTTCCATACCAGTCGGAGCAGTAAGCGTGCAGCAGTAAGTAGGAGGACAACCCCTCTGTAGCCGTCGAGATCCAGTCCAGTCCGCGTGCCTAGAGTGACGACGACGCTGAGAAACTCCCGCCCCGTATCCGCTGGGCTCACACAAACACACACGCCAGCACATTGCCTGCTGACATGCCTTACACGTAGATTGGTAAGAACGACAAAGGCGAGCGTCTTGTGTTCAGGTAAGCCCGGTGTAGCATGTAGCTGGCTTCGCTTGCCCGCCCTTCCGTCAACGGGCTTCTACCCGCCAGGGAGGAATCCCGCTGTGAGACCCCAGACGCAAACCAAGCCCGGGTTGTGAACGACAAACAAGAGCAGGCAACCCGGGGGTCGTGTCTCCCCTAACGAATGAGAGCTGGCCCGGGCTTGCGTGTGTCTCGCGGGAAACGGGGCAGGGGCGTTGTCTCTCGCGAGGGTGCGTGCGCCGGGTCACACTATAGTCTCGCTCCCAAAGCCGCTCTCCCCCCCTCTATCCTTATACAGCATCCTGCAGAAGGGCGGGAAAGGAAGAGAGGGAGGCAACACAACCCGGCAAGCTGTTTAATGAATGGAACGTGGGCGGGCGGGCGGATGTAACAACGACGGCATGGGCAGACACAAACACACACACCACACACACACACACACACAATCAACTGCTGGGGATGCCTGGCGCCGGCCGAGTCTGAAGATGCCTCGGGGCGTTGTGGGGGTTGTCTCCTGTTCATGTTCACCTGCCAGCCCACTCACTAAGTGACCTGCCGGTCTATGCTCGACACCCTCTTAATATATATACTATGTAATCCCGGTGGGCCCGGATGTCTGACGGGAGATGGATGGAAGCCTTCTGGAACCACTCAAGCCAAAGTCAATACTCTTGACATCCACATACACCCCCCTGACCAACACAACTCACCCACCAACCTGGTCTCACAGCCAACAACCATCAACACACCTTCTCTCTTCTCTTCTCTTCTCTTCTCTTCTCTTCTCTTCTCTACCCAGCCTGCACACACACGCACGCACAGACACGCAATATGGCACCCTACCATCTCGCCACGCTGCTGCAGGAGCTCGCCGCCGACTCGCCGGACCTGGCCGCCGAGATCCTGCCGAACCCGCTGGGCGAGTCCGTCGCGGCGCTGCAGGCGGACGTGCGCCGCAAGTGGGGCCGCGAGGGGCGCGGCCTGCGCGGCGCGTGGCGGGCCATGCGGCCCGCGGACCGCATCGGCGCCATGAACGCGGCCCTGGAGCCGCCGCGCCCGGCCGGGATGGGGGGCCCGGCGGCGGCGGAGTCGGCGGCAGCGGAGTCGGTCGAGAGCAGGAGGCGCAGGGCCAAGGTCCTCAACCACCGGGACGACGCCCGGACCAACCCTTTCCTGCACACCCTGTTCCCCGAGTTCAACATCCGGGACCTCGTCGCCGTGTCGCCCACGGCTGCGGAGGGGGAGAGGGACGGGGACCGCCTGTTCCGCCTGTTCCGGCACCGCGCCTCCGCCTCGCTCGCGGAGCAGTGGGCCGTCGGCATCGGCGGCGAGCCGGGCGACTACGACTGCGCCGCCGGCTGCTCCGTGGCCGCCGACCGGGACCCGCGCGGGGACGACCGGGAGGGCCGCTACACCCTGCTCCTCGACAGCGGCAGCAATGGAGGCAGAGGCAGAGGAACAGGCGGGAGGTTCGGGTTCGCGGCTGCCCACACGGTCGAGATCAAGATCCTCTCGGGCCGCGAAGCCTTTCGCCGACAACACATCATCGCAGCCACCACGACCTCCTCCTCCTCCAACCTCCTGTCCCCCCGCACCGCCGCCGCGCCCGCCTGGCTGGGCCGCCTGGTCCTGCTCCGCCAGCGCGCGGCCCTGTCGACGCTGAGCCGCCTGGCCGACGCCCTGCTGCGCCGCCAACGCTCCTACCACCCGCCGCTCGTGGGCCGCCTCGTCGTCCTCAGCGACGTCCACGACAGCCCCGCCGACGCGCTGGCCGAGGTGGCCGCCCTGCCCCTCCGGCAGCGGCCCTCCTGGGACGACTACGACGACGACGACCGCCTCGGGCGCGCCGCCGCCTGAGGCACCTCGCCGCCGCCGCGCGGGAGCGCCAGCTCTGGTTCGCCGCGCAGCACGCGCTGGCCCGCGACCAGGCCGTGGCCCTGCACTGGCGCGCCTGCGAGCTGTACTCCAGCCGCCCGGGCCTGGTCCGCTGCCGCGTCGACCCGGGGAGCAGCAGCGGTGGCGGAGACAGTGACAGCGGTGACGGTGGTGACGGTGACGATGGCGACGAACGGAGCAGCAGTATCGACAACAAGAGCCACATCATCATGCCGCCCGGACGGACGCCGACATAGCCCCGCCGTCGTCGACGCCCTCGTCCACCCGCTGGCCGTGGGCTGCGTCTGGGGGTACCTGACGGCCCTGCTGGACCTGCTGTCGGAGGCGGAGGCGGAGGCGGAGGCGGAGAAGGGCGGGAGGAACCGGGAAGAAGACGAGGGCGCCGCGTGCTACGCCGCCGAGGGGGCGCTGCTGCGCGAGATCGCCGACGTCTGCGGGATGGAGTACGAGCGCGCCCAGGCGGCGGTGCGGCGGTACGTCTCGACCGACGTCGCCCCGGGCCGGCAGTGCTTCGAGAGGGATCTGAGCGGTGGTGGTGGTGGTGGTGGAAGGGGGCACAACAGAGTGTCCCTGGGCAACAGGCATCAGCAGTCCGGGGCCGGGGCAGGCCAGAAAAGGAGAGAAAGAAGGAGAAGAAATCAAACCGGAAAGGAAAACGGAGAGGTCCCTTTCGCGATGACGGTCGACCCTTGGAGAAGAAGCAGCCGACGGATACTCAGCAGACGCAGACGGCGGCGGCGGCGTCAGGGGCCAACAACGACAACAACGACACCCTCGGCCTCGCCTCCCTCTTCTTCAGGCACGGCACCCCGCGGCAGCAGCAGCAGCAGCAGAAGAACATCCACCTGCTGCGCATGTGCCACCCGGCCACGGCGCCGGCCGACGCGCTGCTCTCGATCCGCAGGCTCGATGCCCTGTGCGCCGCGGGCCGGCACCGCCTCTCCTCCAGAGCCCTCGAGACGGCCGTCGGCGAGCTCGCCATGGTCGTGACCACGCTGCGGGGCCTCTCGGACCTGTTCGGCGCCAGGATGCCGGACATTGGTCCTCCTGCTTCTTCATCCTCATCATCATCTTCTTCTTCTTCTTCTTCGTCTTCTACTGCCCCCTGGGGAGAGCAGAGTAAGTCGTGTCAGACGACAACGGAGACGGAGACGGACACGACAGACCGCCAACGCCGCCGCGACCACCACGAGAGCTTCATCGGCCGACTGCAGCGCCTGCACAAGCACATCGACCGGGCCAAGAGCCGCGTCCGCATCGACGAGTTCGCGGTGCCCCTCGACTTCCTGCTGCAGCCGGCCAACGCGCGCGGGCGCGCTGCGCGAGGTCGACAGGACCATGGAGCAGCACTTGGGGGTGCCCCTGGCCCTGTTCTTCGACGGGACCGCGCTGCTGTGCGCGAGACGCGCGGAGAGGAGGGTCTGCAGCCTGCGGACGCAGGAGCCGCCGCCACCAAGCTCAAGCTCGGCGAGCACATTGGGGGACGAGCCGCCAGCGGCGGCAGCAGATATGCACGAGGCGGCAGCTCCGGTTGAGGCGGCAGACAGACAGACGGGGGGCCTCGAGAGAAATAAATACGAGGCCCCCGCCCTGTGCAGCCAAGGGCTGAGAGGGAAGAGCCATCAACGACAGGCGAACACAGCTGCTCAACCAACCATCAGCAGTATTATCCCAAAGCACGCTTATCAGCAATGGCTCACAGAGCGAAAGCCGGAGCCAAGGCTGCCTCTAGAGCAGCAGCCTCCGTAGCCAAAGCCGCCGCCGCCTCCAAAGCCACCGCCGCCGCCCCCCTCCCGCCAGCAGCCACGATCACGGCCAAGAGGCAGACGGTCGACCTGCTGACCATGATCGTGGCCCCGGGCGGCCGCCAGCGGACGCCGGTGCGGTGGGCCTCGTTCGAGTCGGCCATGGCGGACGCCGGGTTCACCGTGTCGCCGACGGCCGCGGGGGGCTCGTCCTTCAGCTTCAGGCCCCCGCCAGCCTGGCGCACCTCGGCCCCATCTGCCTGCACCGCCCGCACAAGGAAGGGCACCCGTCCGTCTTCGAGCCCAAGCAGCTCTACATTCTCGCCATGAGGCTGCGGAGGACGTACGGGTGGGGGCCGGACTCGTTCGCCGTGCGCTGAGAAAAGGGGGGTGGGACACCAACAGCAATCTCCTCCCCTCGGCCTCAGTCGCACAGAGAACGGCCCCTTGAGCGAAGTCTCACCCGCCTCTCCCGTCAACCCTCCTTGTGGGGCCCGCGCCGACGAGACACGGCACCACACCGCGCGCGGAGTGTCACGCGATGCCCCAGGCCTCTGCCTCGTGAGTTTGTCCAGACCATACCCTCTTCTCGCCCTTCCCCTTCGCCACTGACACGGCCTTGCCTCCCTCACCAGCCAAGTCCGACCAGCAAGGCATGCCTCGGCCGGCCACCGACGAGCCCGGACACGCGGCGCCCGGCTCGAACCCGTAAGTTCTTCCTGTCCCGTCCCGTCCTCGGTCAGCCCACGCAGCCTCGAGACCTGCTCATCACTGACTGTTCCCCCATCCCCCTTCTCATCAGACAGGAGATCGAGAAGAGAAGAGAAGAGAAGAGAAGAAAAGCGAGGCAGGCCCACCGATCCAGCACAGCTGCGGGCCTTGCCTCCAGAAAAGAAGAGATGCTTAACATCCCGCTCCCGGGTCGTAAGTTTGTTCCCCTTCCTCCCCCCCCCCCCCCCCCAAATATCCGTTCCGCCCGCGGTTTCGAGAAACCCCCATCGCTAACGGTTGCCCGTTGTCATTCGTCAGTAGCGGCCCATATCGACAGTGCAGAGCGCCGAGAGTCCCCGCCGCTGCGAAGACGACGACTTCGCGCCGGGACGGCTCGCACCGGGCACCCGGTTGAGCCGAGGGGAGAGAGGAAAAGGAGGAGAGAAGAGAGAGATTCCACGTTTCCGGGAAGGGGGAGGATGACGGAGGGGGGACAGATATTTCAGGGTGCCGGGGATATAGGGGATGGCGAAGAGCTGCGGGGACGGATTTCAGATTTCAGATCTATCGAAGGACATTTCGAGGAGGATATGTTTGTGGGGGGCATGTAAAAGAGAGAACATATATGGGGGGGGGGGGGGGATAGGGGGCAAACATGTAGGGGGATCAAGGGGAAGGCTGGCACATGTCCGCACAGGGCAACCAATGTCTGGCCATCCGTCCGTACATGAGAGGCACCATCTTTCCGTATCGTCAACTCGGAAGATCTCCCGCCATTGCCATTGGAGATCTCTTTCCCACGAAATATAACGCCACTTCACCCAACTTTTGCACGTGTCTGTTCCGCCCCGCCTGGTCACCATACTGTGTCCTTTGACCCTCCCACGTAACGCACCTAGCCAACACGGTACGCTCCTCAAAGTTCCTGGTCGAACACGGCCCGGAAGCTGGCGCTGGCCGCCACCTCGTCGAAGTCGGGCGCCCACGTCAGCCTGGCCCCCGCGCCGGCGTCCCTGGCGCGCTCGACGACGGCGGCGGCGGCGGCACGGTCACCGTCGCCGTCGCCGTCGCCGTCGCCGTCGCCGTCGTTCCCGGCCGCCACCCGCCGCAGCGCTCGCAGCAGGCTCGAATCGTCGGCGTCGGAGATGACGACGCCCCGGTCCGCGGCCAGCAGGCACTCGAGGTCGGTGCACGAGTCGCCCGCGTAGACGGTGGGGCCGCGGCGGCGCTGCTGCTGCTCCTGCTCCTCCCGCCCGTCGCCCGAGGCCAGAAGCACCGCCCGCATGGCGTCCAGCTTGTCGCCCGAGTTGGTGAGCGGCGGCGGCGGCGGCGGGGCCCTGCCCTCGGTCTTGGCCGCCCGGCCCGGCGACGATGACAATGATGATGACAAGGCGGCGGGGGGCAGCTCCGGGCCGGCGACGGACCCGTCGTCCTGGATCTCGTTGGCGACGATGACCACGGGCTCCCACGGCCCTGCCCCGCCTTCTTGCCCCCCCTCCTCCCCCTCCTCGTCGAACCCACAAACCCCCTCGATGAACGAGGCCGACCAGTTGACCGAGACGACCCAGACGCGCCACCCGCGCCCGCGGGCCCGGCGCACGAGCTCCCTGACCCCAGGCCGGATCCTCACCCCCTCCTCCTCCTCCTCGCCTCCTTTCCCTCCTCCGCCGCCCCCCTCGGCGACGAGCCTGAGCCGGCGCCCCTCCGCCCGCAGCGCCGCCCGGGCGCCCCCCGGCATCAGGCCCGCGAACAGGCCGGACTCGGCCACGCGCCGCAGCGAGCGCGTCTCGGCGCCCTTGAGCGATCGCAGGAAGTCCCTCTCCGCCGAGGGGTCCCGCCTGTCCGCCTCGCGGACTTGGCCCTCGCCCGCGGCCCGCCGCAGGTCCGCCGTGTACGCGGCGACCACGGCGTCCCAGCGCCGGGGCAGGGGCACGCTCGGGTCCGCGTGCTCTCCTCCCGTCGCGCTGTCGGTTTTTCCCTCTTCTTCTTCTTCTCCTTCATCTTCTTTCGGGGTTGGTGTGGCGACTGCTTGAGCTTGAGCTTGTGCTTGTGCTGCCGCTGCTTCTGCTGCTGATGAGCCTGTGGTCGCAGACTGCGTTGCTGGCGAGTCTCTCTGTGGCAGCGACAGTTCTTCCTCTTGATGCACCTGCTCTTTGGCGGCCTGGACGCGCAGCGCGAAGCCGGCCAGCTGGGCTATCGTGTCCCGCGCCGTGATGGTGCCGTCAAAGTCGAGGAAGAGGCTCATCCTGCCTGCGGCGGTGCTCTCCTCGCGGGAGCGTCTTGTCTCTGCTACTGCTGCCACCGCTGCTTGCGGCGACGGGGCGTTGGCGGCGGCGGCGGCGGCGGCGGCGGCGGCGGCGGCGGCGGTGATGATGGTGCCGGTTGTCGTCGCGAACGGCGAGGTGGACGGTCGCCGCGCGCGCGGAGGGGGAAGCGCGGGCCGGGGGCGGGGCGGAGGAGTGGTGCGAGCCGGCTTGCCGCTCTGGAGGGGCGGATCATGCAGCTGCTCCACCGTTTCTTCAGATATGGAAACCAGCGGGAGAGAGCGGAAGAAATGGGCGACTTTGAGCTGTGCGGTAGTGGAAAATGGGGGCTGGGCGATACCAATGGGTGGGTGGTGGGCAGCAGTGGGTGAATGAATGAATGAATGGTGGTCGCGCGGCGGCAGCGGCGGTGGCGGCGGCAGCGGTGGGGCAACGTGACTGACTGAAGAGCGGCAGTGGTTTCATGCGACACGGACGTCCCGCTTTTTCCGGGCCGCCGAGACATTGGCGGCGCCCGCCATCTCGGAGCTCTGTCGCACCGAACGACGACGGCGACGCTGGGAGGCTTGGAGGTCGTCGAAATATAGCACGCTGCTGGTGGCAGAGCAGGGTCAGACCCGGCGTGTGAGACAGTGTGAACTAGCTGAGCGTGAATGTGGCTTTCTTTTCTTTCGGGTATATCCCCTAAGCTGGTTGTATCTGCCGCCCAGTTGGCTTTGGACTCGGGATTGGCAGGACACTACATCAGGCAGATGATAGCAATACTCGTATGAATTTCTCCTTCCCGTCTTAGAGACCTCGGTTTAGCTGCTGGTCCTGGCGACCCACGAAGCCTCGAATGCACCGCAGACCTGTTCTCTACCTACATGCTATTTTATATCCAACGGATCATTTCACCCTGAAGTGACGTTTTTGGCCCTTCAATAGCCAGCAGCTTGAATGGCCAGCAGTTTGTTGATGGCATACACAGGAGCCGCTCGTCGCCTCTCCCATGGTTGACAACGTGTTGGAAACTCCCTCTAAGGCAGGCATTCGAGTCACGCCAACAATAAGTACCTAGTCACAATTCTCCCATCAACTTGACCACCGTTGAGCAAGGCTCGCACATGCACTTGGCCAATCAGTGTTTCCCAATGGCTTTAAACAAATCTCATATTCCTTCCACTCAGAGATCCGCACTATTGGCTGGCACCTACGGGTATACGGCAGATGACTGATTACAGGAACTACGTCCTCAGATGGTTGCAAATAGCCACTTCAGCAGCAGTCCGATCCAGCCATCCATCAACACCTGAGCCCCTTCTGGCGACAAATGCGGACGGACTACGAGACTCGTCGCCAAGACACCAGGCCAATGCAGCCTCAACTGACCTCACTCACGTCACAGAAGGCATCGCTTAAGCGTATGGGTTGTCTTGACTAATGCACAGGTGTTTATAAACACGGTTGAGATACAAAGGGAATCTTTTCTGATTCGCGGCGCACCGCTCCACGCTCCACGCTTTATGAGGAATTCCAGGTCGGCACGGATCGGGCCTTGGAGGCGACCGGCTCACGATCCACGCTTCATGGGGAATTCGGGTTTGGCACTTATTGGGCCTTGGAGGCGACAATCTCTGCAAGATCGGTCAGTCACGGTCACTCTTGAAAAAAAAAATGGCAATGGAACACGCAACATACTCTCAACATCGGCGACGCTCTGCTGCAGGATCTGCTGGAGGGCCTTGGGGTTCTCGAGCTCCTTCTTGACCTTGTTGATGATGTTCTCGGCGAGCTCCTTCTGCTGGCGCTGCTTGACAGAGCCCTCGTAGCGGACCCACGAGTCGAGGACCGACTTGGCCTCGGCAGCCAGAGCGGTGGTCTGCTCCAGCTCGTAGGCCTTGGCCTCAAGCTCGGCAGTCTCCTGTAGACGGGGTCAGTACGCGCGAAACGGCGATGCAACCTGCGGCGGCGCGGTCGAGACAAGGGATCCGGCATGGGCCGGAGGGGGGGGGGGGGCGGCGGGCCCACGGACCTTGGAGATGGCGAAGAGAGATTTGGTGACGTCGACGACACCGCCCATCTGCTGGACGTTGTCGATTCTGTCCTTGACGGCCTGGGTGTGGTCGGCGCGGGCCGAGTTGAGGATGCCCTTGATCTTCTCGTTCTGCGACTCAGCCCACTCCTTGTACATGGGGCCACCAAACTTGATGAGGGCGGCCCAGACGCTGAGCAGGCAGAAGGCGACGACGGACTCCTCGTTGACGACGTAGTACTCGCTGCTGATGGCGTAGGCGGACAGACCGGCGGCCGAGGACAGGATGGCGGTCTTGGAGATGAGCGAGTTGCCGGGCAGCGCGTCGATGATGGAGTTGGCCTTGGCCTTGGGGTCCTGCTGCTGCTGCGAGGGGACGTTGGAGGACGAGGGCCGGGTCGCGGTCAGGGAGGCGACGGCGGGCAGGGCGCGGGGGCCAACAGCGGGTCGCAGACGGGCAGCGCCTGAGGTCATCAGAGGTTAGCAGCCATGCAGGAGAGCAGACGGACGATCACGTCGGGCGAGGCGCGCGCGTCGAGAGCCGGCCGGTCGGGCGGGTGGTGCCCTGGCCGAGGGCGGCGTGCGCGGGAGCGGAGCGGCGGTCGAAGCCGTGTCGAGCGAGACCCGGGGGGAAGCCATTGGCGGGCGCAGAAGGCGGCGGGAACATGGGCGGACTTACCCAGGGCGGAACGAGCCACGCGGGAGGCCATTGTGATCGGAGGGCGAGGAGGGGAGATGATACGTCGTCGGGGGGGGGGGGGGGCGAACGTAGGCGATGAGGTCGGATGGGAGAGGTGAGGTTTTATTCGGGCGGCTTAGCTCCAATGGTACAGAGTACGCCTTGCAGCGGCGGAGCAGAGGAGCAGCGCAGAGCAGAGCAGAGCGAGCAGCAGTGCAGAGCCTGGGGCGCCGCCATAGCAGCTGGTAGCGTTCGGCGCGGATAATCCTCGGTTGCGGCGGCTGATGTACTGCCACTGCCAAATTGCGAGTCGCGGTACCTCGGGACCGTCCAAGCCTACGCAGTCCGTGCCTGCCCGATGCTTTGTTGTCATTGGTCCTCCCGCGCCTTTCGCCCGTCTTTGCCCGTCGGGACTGTGCCCCCGTCTGATTGGCCGGGCTGCCCTCTTCGACAGGTGCCGCCGCCCCGCACACCATCTGCTCCATCGCCGCGCCGTGCTCCCCCGATAAGCAGGATAAGAGGTTTCGTCAGGCCTGCGAGGCCGTATTGCGCCCGCTCCACTAAAAAAGTTGGTGGTTCAAGTCAACTGTAGATCCAACATTCACGATACCCGGCCTTGCGATGCGCATTCTTCCCACGAAAGCCACACCGACCCGTCGCTGAAGGGAGAACTGCTCAGCAGATAGCGACATACCCAAAAAGATCTCCGCGACAGATCACAGACGGCGAAAAGCTCGCGCGATTGCGCAAGGCCGCCAAAAGTCAAGACCCTACCTATCCGCTCATTTGCGTTCGACACACGGCAGCCCCTCGGTCACCATGCCGGCACCCGTCCAGGACGACACCCTCAAGAGGAAACGGGCAAAGAACCCGAGAAGCCGCAGAAGCGCGCCAAGCCCGAGTCCGACGATGGCGACTCCGACGGCGGCAGCAGCGACGAGGGCGTAGACGAGGGCCTCGAGGCCGAGATCCTGCTGCTCGAGAAGGAGATCCTGGAGTCCAAGAAGAACTACAACAACATTTCCAAGCTGCTGGAGATTGCCCAGGAGAATGACGGCTCGAACTCCGGCCTGGTCGCGATCGTGTCGCTCTGCAGAGTCTTCCTGCGCCTGCTGGCCGCGGGGAGCATGGCCAGGAAGACGGGCCAGTCCGAGAAGGACATTGTGGTCGTCCAGTGGCTCAAGAGCAGGCTCGGCGACTTGAAGCAAGTCATCGCAGCGCTCCTGGCCCGCGAGTCCACGGCCTCCACGGCCTTGACCCTGGCCATGCGCATCCTCAAGGCCGAAAGCCAGGCCTCG
The DNA here is from genome assembly GCA_006538405.1 of Hansfordia pulvinata. Taxonomy (NCBI): domain Eukaryota; kingdom Fungi; phylum Ascomycota; class Sordariomycetes; order Xylariales; genus Hansfordia; species Hansfordia pulvinata. The sequence goes on along the minus strand of BJKQ01000006.1, from coordinate 793,847 downwards.
GGCGACAAGGCCGACTACAACTTCCCCAAGGCCTTCCTCAAGGACATCGTCTCGGCGCTGGTCCACGGCAGCTCCGAGGACGCCCGCATGGAGTTCTGCGACAAGTTCCTGGGCAACTTCGCCGACGTGCGGTACTTCGCCTTCAAGGCCCTCCGCGACGTTCTGTCCGAGGACGTGGACCCCTCCGTGAAAGACGACGTGTTCGAGAGGGCGCTCGAGGTGCTGTCTTTCTTCGAAGATGCCCCCGAGTCCGACGAGGATCTGGGCGACTTCTACATCGGCGCGCCCAGGAAGAAGGGCCACCCCGTGACGTCGCTGAACCAACAGAAGAGACAGGCGCAAGAGGCGTGGCTGGCCCTGATGAACCTGGGCCTGGACCGGGATCAGCGGAAGAGGATCTTGGAGATCATGACGAGGTCGATTGCTCCGTGGTTCACCAAGCCCGAGCTCCTCGCCGACTTTCTCACCGATTCCTACAACGCGGGGGGCGCGACGTCTCTGCTGGCGCTGTCCGGAGTCTTCTACCTCATCCAGGAGCGCAACCTCGACTACCCGTCCTTCTACCGGAAGCTCTACTCGCTCCTGGACGCGGACATTCTGCACTCGAAGCACAGATCCCGCTTCCTGCGCCTCCTCGACACCTTCCTCGGGTCGACACACTTGCCGGCCGTGCTGGTGGCCAGCTTCATCAAGCGCATCACGAGGCTGTGCCTGAACGCGCCCCCGTCGGCCATCGTCGCCGTGATACCCTGGATCTACAACCTGTTCAGGAAGCACCCGCTCTGCACGTTCATGATCCACCGCGTCCTGCGGGCCGAGGAGGACAGGCTGTCCGTCGAAGACGAGGGCTTCCGCGACCCCTTCCTGGCGGGCGAGGAGGACCCGATGGAGACGCGGGCCATCGACAGCTGCCTGTGGGAGGTCGTCCAGCTGCAATCTCACTACCACCCCAACGTGGCAACCATTGCCAAGATCATCTCGGAGCAGTTCACCAAGCAAGCGTACAACGCGGAGGACTTCCTCGACCACTCGTACGCCAGCGTAAGTTCCTCGCCCTCGCCTTCCCCCCTTCTCCGTCACGTGACGTGCCCCGCCGTCCTCAGTGGCTGACTCGAAGTGCAGTTGTTGGACGCGGAGCTGTCGAAGCAGGTCAAGAAGGCCCCTGTAGTAGAGTTCATGATTCCCAAGCGCATCTTCCTCCCGCAGCAAGACGCCCCGGCGGCAGACGGCGAGGGCTCGAGCCTGCTCACCAAGCTCTGGAACTTCCAGTAGACCCGACACACGCACACGCGGTGACGTCTTCTGCCCCCCGGCGACTTCGGGGCCTTCGGGGTAGACTCAGAGCAGCGGTCAAGAGAATTCCATCCGGGTCGGTGTACCAGGGGGGGGGACCAACCTGACAGGTCCCCTTCCGCCCTCCCACTACCCAGTCGAAACGGGCGCTTTCACAGGCCGCTCGAGACCCATCAGGCCAGCCTCCAGGGAGAGAAGGGGCCCAAGACGGCACGCGCCCTGTCCCGTCGAATGGTGTCTATCTGTCGAGAGATTCTCCCTCTGCCCGAATTCCATCCTGCCTACCTACCCGGGCCGGGATCCTCGGGTTCTCCAAATTAAAATCTCACCATGCTGTGCCACGATACACACGAACCCTCGCTTCCGTAGAGCTCTCTCACTCTCTTTCAGCCCCATCCTGGCATGGCGGGCGGACACCCCCCCTCCCCTTCCCTCGAATCGGGCGACTGCGCCGAAGAGCGATTGCGCGGCTTCCAAGAAAAACCTGGCTGGCTGGCTAACCTCTGCCCACGCGACTCCACCACTGCCACCGTCTTGGGCATTTCCCTTCCGCAGGACCACCCCCCGAAAAGAATAACGGTCACAGAGGCGACCTTCTTCCCTCTCTGACACTCACGCCCCCTCCCCCCCCCCCCCGGCAGTGCTCTTCTCCTTCAGCCCGGCTTTTAGCCGCGCAGACTCAAGCGGAGCCACGGGGGGGGGGGGGGGGGGGCGTGGTATCACGGTAGAAGACTTGACAGGCGCGCCGAAGAGAGAAAGTTTCACGTTTTGCGCTGAAACACGAGAAAGAGAGAGATATAGAGAGAGGGCGAGTGGCCAACAATTCAATCCTGTGACGGAGCGAATCCTATTCTTCATCACGAACTTTTTGTGCTTTTGGTGGCTCTTTTCTCATCCCTCCGCCGCCAAAAAAAAAAAAGAGAAGACCCTCTTCGCCTCCCCGAACGACGGAAAACCCACCCACCTTCCCCCCGCCCCCCAAAATAAAAAAGGAGCCGCGGGTAAGCCGCCACTCACTGGGGGAGAGAGAGAGAGAGAGAGAGAGAAAGGGTACGACGAAACGAGGACGAGAACGAGGACGGGGACCTTTCCTCAAGAGATCGCGCCGCCTGGAAGAGGTGGTGGGTTTGGGGCAAGGAAGAACAGGGAGGGAGAAAAAAAGAAAAAGGAAACAGAACACAAATAATAGAAAAAACTGTCAGCCATTGCTTCCGAACCCCCTTCGTTCTTCGTTTGGATTGAGTGAGTGCATAGGAAATCCCCATCTCCGCGCCAAGAGCAAAAAAACAAAAGACCCGCTAGCCCCAAAGCCTTTGGGGGGCAAGGCTTGTGTGGCTGTGTGTGCTCCCGCTTCCCGCGTGTGCCAATGGCGGTGTTGCGCGGCGCGCCGATCATCGCTCGGACTCCGCAGTTCCGAGGGACACAGAGAGAGCGACTGCCTTGTTTCTAACTTTCTTTCTTTGCTCTCTTGCCCTTGTCTATTAACTACTATTACTACGAGATGATACGCATACAAGGTATTACGAGTACACTCGTGAGGAGCGGGGCGTGTCGGTCAACGGAGCAGTGGCAAGAATGGCGGTATGGGACCCGGGGAAACGGTTGCAGCGTCTGGAGCGACGAGAAACACTCTCCGTTGGAAAGGCACAAGACGAGGCCGACAGCGCTTCAGTCTCTATCTCTCTCTGTGTGTGGCAGCAGCAGAAACATGACTCATCTTTCCTCTCATCGGCGGGCGGGCGAGGCTGGTTTGCGCCGAACCGAAATTAGAAACAAAGACGTGTATGATTGTTATCCATCAGTCGGCCCCAGATTGCGCTATACCGCTACTACGAGTATCAGGCATTTGCTCTCTTGATACTGTCATCAGTCTCTGTCACTAGACACCCCTGCCTTTTGTCCCTTTCGCCTCCCCCTTTCCCCCATGCTGCCCAACGTCCTCTCTTCGGATACCGGGGAGCATCGTGAGGGCCGCGCGGGCGCTCTGGGGAGGGCCCGTGATGTCACCGCGGCCAGTAGGGTTCGAGCCGTACCTTACCTCGCGCGCTAGATATGCAGGTTTCTGCGCTGGATCAGGCCGACATGGGGCGCCGGGGGTTGAGGAAGAGCGAGCAAGCTAGCGAGCCAGCCAGAGGAGCAGATATTCTGACCAAGACGAGCAGCGGAAGTGAGAGACAATCGACAACCAAACGTCGTGTTGATTGTTACCTGGCGCCGTTGGCCGAGGAGTTCAGAGACCCGCTTTGGTCGATCTGGTTGCGCAAGTCGACGCGACGAGCGCCTTGTTCTTTGCCATCCCCAGAGGGAATGAATACCGAGGCGACCTATGTGTCCACTCTACGTTTGATATCGCTATCGAAGGGTTTCTCAATCTTGTGGCCAGCCGCAGCGACCAGACCGGCCGGCCGGCCATGAGAGCAGCACGTAGGGCAAGCTGATGGGTGGAGTGGCCAGGGACCTTTTTCATCCCCGATCCTGATTCCCTCCGTCTGCTGCTCTTCTCCGGGCCCCTCTTCCAGCTTCAGACACTCGCTCCGAATTTCCCGGGCGGCCACCAGGCAAGAGAGACCATGCCATGAACATGGGCGCATCTCGTACGTACGTATCCGACGTACGTAGCGTGACCAGGTTTCGCTTTGATGAAAGGCAGAAAAAAAACAGGTGCTTCCTGCCGGGGAGAGGTGAATCTGAGGGGGCGTGGGTTGTACGATCGAGTTTGCTTCGCCAATCAAATGGCGAGAGGGGATGGGGGCGCGGGGGCGTGTGACTGTGGTTGTGTGGGAGTGGAAGGGGGGAGAAAAACCTACTCTTCGCTCACCGCCTCTTTGACTGCCCCCCCCCCCCCCCCCCCCCCCCCGGCCGGGTGTGAAGGAAATCCTCGACGCACGTATACTCGTATCTTTTTCGGGTTCCAGGTGAGAGAACGAAGCGGTACCTACTCTGTAGATTGTGGAACACAACGCGGGCACGAGAACAGGGACTGCAATCCCGTTCTGATGACAAAGAGGACCGCTGGTTGGTTGGTTGTGCGGTCAAGCGGTCGGTCGGTTTGGTTCCCCTTGGACGCCGGGCTTCCTTCACCGTGACATGGGTGGGTAGACAAGGCCGTGACAGACGGAGGTGATGATGCATCATGCAAGGCGGCCAAATGTCGAAAAGGCGACCAAGCAGACGTCGTCATTCTGCCGCGCGCGGTCCTAGGCCATTCCATCGAAACCCCTGAAGTGTGATGATGATGAAGAGTGACCGGCCGTGGTGGTGGTGGTGTTGCCATGAGTACGCCTTAGGCAGGCCGGGGCAGGAGGCGCTGATGGCCAGTCCATACTCGTGAGCCCGATTCCGCTCTCAGGTCAATCGAGTCCAAGGCCACAGTCCGCCCCGGCGCGGCTGGCTGACGGGCTCTGGCTCTGGCTCGGGGCCGGCGCTGGCGCTGGCGAATGGGATCGGGCCGTGTGCTTGCGGTCGCATAATGGGCCGGCCCGCCAGGCCCAGGCCTGTCACAGTGCAGTTGGACGTTTGTGCCCAACGGACGCCGGCGACGCGACTGCTTGCCTGGCCGAGTCGGAATCGGGCGGGAGTCGAGCCTTGCGCCCACCCACACCTATCAAGCCCCTGGCTCGATCATCGTGGGATGGGATGGGATGGGACGGGGCGGGGTGCTGGTTGTCGGGAGTGCGAGGCGGTCATCAAAGTAGCTGTGCATCCTTCCCTGGAGGAGCGAGGCGACGCAAGACCCGACGGAGGCGAGGCAGAGGCGATGTCAGAGAGAAATGGAGAGCGTGGAAGGGGACGGAGAGAGTTGAACGTGCGACTCGATCGGTTCCATCCACGGATGCACGAGTACCCAAGGTAGAGGGAGCCTGGACAAGGCCTACCGCGGAATCGGGACGGGATTGCCCGTCCTGCGAGCACTCAAAGGGCAACCTGGTTGGAAGTACCCGACCAGGTATCTCCGGCCTGCACTCATAGGTACCTTGGACACCTGACAGCACCTCATACCTGACGGGATGTGCAACTTCCACCGGATGTAAGTCCGCGAATTGATCCGGGGGAAAGAACCTCCCTAAAGCCGGTATAGCGCAGCGACGCCAGGAGCTGCTTACGGAGACGCTGAGGCACCTCCTTATTACGGATGGTGTTCCATGGAACTCTCCCTTCAAGTTACTGCGTCGCATGTGTAGTGGGTGTACCTATCCCACCAACAAATGCCCAGAGGATACATTGCCTACCTGCCTGGCTGGGCACATGGACATACTGGACGTAGCTAACCCGAATTCCATCGCACGAGGTCGGGCTATCACTCTGCATCTTGCTTTTCAACCCCGGAGAACACGGTGAGCGCGTTGCGCCTGCGTCATTCACGGCACAGTGTTTCTCCGCCCCTGACCACGTGAGCCTTGGCTCGCGACTGCAATCTGTGTACTCGTACGAGTTGGCGGAATCGCGAAGAGCGGCTTCGTTGCGGCAGTGCCTCTTCTTACTTGGCACTGGCCCGTCGTCTCCGTCGTCGTCGTCGTCGGCACCATCTTATTCTCCCTCTGCCTCTCCTCGGCACCGCAAAGCAAGGCATGTCTTGGAGTCTGACTAGTGCGCAGGAAACGGTGAGAGCCCGGAAAAGGTCGAATACGAGTACTGCGGTGAGCGACGGAGAGCGAGCAGGCCGGCTGGTTACACCACCTTTACCTGGTAGGTAGGCAGTGGCTCCAGATCTACGAGGTCCCGGCTCTGTCTGTCTGCCACATGAGGGCTGGGATTGGTTTCCTGCTCCGATCTGCCCGCCTTGCGGCGGCTTGGCGCGTCTGCCCTGCCCTGGACTTGCGCGTCCAGACTGCTTGCGCCTCGTCGGATGGACTGGGCAGCGCCAGACAGGCACCTAAGGTAGGCAGATGGAGGGCAATACTCGGGGCTGCTAATAGGCGCTATTGCGCTGACCTGCAGCAGCCACGACGCCGGCAGGAGACCAGACCCAAAAATAGACCACGCAAGAAGAAGACAGCCATCGATCCAGCAGAGCGAGCTGCTCGGCCTCTGGAGAAGGCTGAAAAAACGGCGGAGGAAGCGAGATGAGGAGGGATGGGGAGGTACGGGAGGGCCAGAGAAGAGAGAAAGAGAGGAAGAGAGGAAGACAGCGGGACTCGCGCTGAAGGGTGGCTTTACAGGGCTGACGCGCGTGCGCCGCCGGGCCAATCAGTCGGACGAGGCGCGCTCCTGTTCGTGACTCGTCACATTGCACTGACTTGCCTACATGTCATTATGTAGGTAGGTACCTAGGTTAGGTCCCTTACTCATGTTGCACGGTGATACTCATAACACCAGCAGCAGCATCTCTCATGTTGTCTCAACACCATCAAAGTGTGTGCGGATGGTAGCAACCCAAACCCCGCCCTCGCAACTCCTGCTCAACGCAGGCATTGCCCGTACTCGTACGAGTACACACAGCTATAACGCGGCCCATTATCGCAGGCGCCTCCTCTTGTCTTGTACGTGGAGCCGCAGTCTCTCTGCTCGCAGCCCCATTCTCCTCTCCCCGCAATAAAAATCAAGGAAGATGGGGTAAATCGCTCGCGTATCGTATATCGAGCCAGGGCCATGGCAATGGAGAGGAGGAGAGAAGAAAGAAAGACGATGGCTGGTTGAGTTTTCGAGTATTTGCGTAACGCAGTGATGCGCGCGCATGGTAATAATGGATGTAAGATGTTAATAAGAGACCAGTGCGCCGCCAATGAGCGTGCGAGCGCATTCACGGCCCCTGGTCGGTCAGTACCTTTGGTTTCTTTTCTTTTCTTTTTCCTCCCCCACCTTCTTACGCCCCCATCGCGATCGGAGAAATGTGAGCATCTATGAGTATCTGTCTGACGAGCCGAGTGCCGCCCCCTCCCAACAGCAGCAGCAGCAGCAGTCAATAGCAAACGTCAATGCAATGCCATGCGTTGCGCGGGCGCGGGCGCACAATCCGTTCCCTTCACGAAGAGGAGGGGAGGGGGGGGGGGGGGGGGGGGGGCAGAGTCTGCCGCGTAAATTCCCAACGCCCGAGGCCTCGGTGAACCCCCCGTCTCATTCATGAGCACACGCACAAGAGCTGCCAACCCGCGCCCACCTGCACGGTCTCTCACTCCCACTTTGCACTCCCACACGCGCACTGATGACACTCGAACAAACCGCCGGGGACAATCCCACCTCCCATCCCGCCACCCACCGAAGAGAGAGACGTTGGCCAAGACTGCAATACAATCCAATGCAATCCACTTCGCGGACCCAGCAGAGACGTAATCAAGAAGCTCTCCTACGCTCTCTCTCTCTCTCTTTTTGTCTCTCCAGACAAACAGAGACGCGCATCAGCCGAGACGCAATCTCACAGTTCCCACCAACACACACACACACACAGACACACGCGCCACAAGGCTGCATAAACCACACGTGCGAGCAGGAGATGAGGTAAGAAAGATGAGAATCGGGCGCGAGTTTTCTGAAACACGCCGGCGAGAAAACACTACATACCGTACCTATGTGCAAAACTCGTACATGCATACATGTGAGTGAGAGAGCTGCAGCAGCATGCAAGCTGCAAGAACCGGGTTGCCGGGGGGTTTTGCCAGAGGGCAAGCAGCAGCAGCAGTCTCGTAGAGAAGCGAAGCGACTGCACGATCGGAGACAAAATGACGATCAAACCCGTACCACTCAGATACGTACATCATTCATGTAGATAGGGTACCTTAGGTAGGTGGTTCGAGGTGGCGCCACTCCATCTTCTCGTACCTGCTGTAATACGCATGGGACCGGTCCACTGGGAGGGAGGGCAAAGGAAAAGACCACCTAAAGTACAACCTACTTTACATACCATACGGCAAGGTACGCGCACTCGCCACTGAGCATCCATTCTGACATGAGCACGCTAATGGGCAATGCTGGCTGCTGACTCGTAAACTCGAGCGGTTGCGCGATCCGTGCCAAAGAAGCAAGGCAGATCTCTCGGAAGAAAAAAAAAGAAAAAAGAGAGAACAGAAATGCATCCGTGCTTTTTCTCCATACCGGGGAAGGGGGGAAGAGGCCCAACTACCGGGCTTCCAGAAAAGAATTCACGCAAGCCGACGTGATCAGCTAGAGCGAGATTGGCAATTGGAGTGAGGTACCGGTTTGGCATGGCACGGAACTCCCCCCTCTGTCTGTCCGTCTGCTCTGCCTGTGAGCTACAGTATGACCGAGTCACCCCGAGAAGCACAGCACAGGCCCGTAACGGTCCATGCGGGCAGCCGGGCTTCTGGGATGTTCCCGACTCGAGCTACGAGCTATACCTGCCGTCTCCAAAGAGGCGTTTTTTCTTCTTCTTCTTCTTCTTCGTTCGTTCGTTCGTTCGTTCCTCCTTTGGTGCTGCTGCTGATGATGGAGATGATGGGTACCTTCCTCCCCATCCCTGCTTGTCAGTGTTTGCCCTTTGCGCTCCCGCAGGAAGTGCGAGGGGCACCAGCTGAGCCGTGCCTTGGTTTTCTGTCGATTACGAGTAGGCTATGGCTGTCTGCTCTTTCGCCTTTGCCAAGAGGCAGAGAGCTAAAAGAGAGAACTAACTTAGTTGCAAGAAAAGCCACCCCCACCTCGTGCTTAGCCCCAGGGGCGCGCACGCGCGACTCCCAGCAAAAAGTCAGGGTAACCCTGCAGCGTGAATAAATAGCTGGGGACAGAGGCACAGGCTCGGCGACGGCAGCACGAGCGGAGCGGTCGGTGGCCCGTACGAGTACGTACTCGCAGGCGGCGCAGTACGGGTACTCGTATCACACAGGGAACGGACCACGAGGCAGAGACAAGAAAGAACAGGAAGAAGAAGACGAGGAACACAGAAACGTCGACGACCCCGGTCCCGGCAGACCCGCCCGCGGCATGCTCTTGTCGAAAGTCCCCAGCCCACACTGCTCCGGACAGTAGTCACTCTGCAGCGGTTGATTGTTAGTACCCAGCGTCTCGTGTGTTTCAAGTTCTCACCGCAACAAGCGCCATCTTAATACCGGGACCTGCCAAGGCGACCCGCGCCATCTCGACGCCCATCATGACGATGACGACGACGACCACCACCACCACCATCACCACGGCAAGCCCAGGCCCCGGAGGAGAGGTGAGAGCGAGGACACTCGTACGTTACGAGCAGCCAGCCCAGCGCCCGGTCGCGTACGAGCAGATGGCGCAGATACGGATAGATTTGATAGATCGCGCGCCAGCGCCGCCAGACCGGCAGCACGCTTTGATCCGGGTTCCAGCCCGGCCAAAGGTCCCCAGCAGCCGGTAAGCAGCGATGCCAATTGACCCGTGCCCTGAGGATCGCGGCCTTGCAAGGGTCTACCTTGGGGCGGGCGCTCAGAGCCGGCAAAACCAAAACCGTTTTCGTCGTCATTGGCTTTTCGCTTCCAAGTGTGTATGTACTCGTGCGAGTACTCGTACTCCTGTCGTGCTGCTTGTCGCTCTTGTTCTGTTGCCCTCCGTTCCAAGCACGCCGTCCGTACAGCCTTGCCCAGCAGACGGGCGACGGACGACGGGATTTGCCTGGTGCGAAGGACCCGAGGAAGGGGCGCCGCCCGCATAACCTGCGGCAGAGGAACATTGAGCATCGGGGAGGCAGAGGCGGGCGATCCTACGAGAATCTCACAAATGGCGAGACTATGACGATGCAGGGTGTCCGATCCCTCTGCGCGCCCGCGGGCCCAGGCCGAGGTGGCCGGCACGCGGAGAGAACCGCTAGGCCACTTGGACGTCAGAAAGGGCCCCGGGCCTCTCGAGCAGGACTGATGACTGCCGGTGGTGAGCGCGGTCAGCGAGAGCGCGTGTGTTTGGGGGTGGGGGGGTCGATCGGGCTGCAAGTTGCACACCACGACCAAGAACGCCCCCGGCCAAGCAGGTCTGCTGCTCGACGCTGCAACCTGCACTCTCCAACCAGCCATGGCGGCCAGCCTGCCTCGCCTGCCTCGCCTACTCGTACCTGGCTGGCTGGCTGGCTAGCTGGCTGGGTGGTCGTCAGCGACCCCGGCCTTGTGACATTGGGTGCGAATGGGCGGCCATCGGATCAAGGCGAGAAAAGGTCGTGTTGTCGAGGCGAGAGCTGGCGCGGGTGAGGCGTTTCCCAGTCGAGGGTGTGGCCCGCGGTCAGAAGCCTGCCGGATGCCGTTCCGAGGGACAGACCGTCTGTGGGTTGGCACGCAGGGGAGGCTGTCAGGGCCCGATCTGCCCATGGGGCGTGCGTCGCTTCGTCTGTTACTGGCTCTGTCGTCTGCAAGTCTGTCTGTCTGTCTGTATCCGCAGGTCTTTTGCTCGGTCGCCAGAGGCAGGCAGGCAAGCAGGCAGGCAAACAAGGTCGCATCGCCGGACACCGGCCTTGGGCGTCCAACCCAAGGTGCGGTCGAGGGGCAGTCGAGTCACAGTCACACTCGAGCAGCTCCGAAGGCGGTACGCTAGGCATGACGATAGCTGGTGCCAACGGCCGGAAGAGGCCGTAGTCTCCGGGGTTGTCGAGGGCTCGCAACCAGTGCCTGGGAGCGGTCTACACCCTCCCACCGGCGACTGGGCCATGAGAGGCTCGCGAGGGTCGACGGGGGGGGCTGCTGGTGGATGCGTGAGAGCAGCTCGTGGGCGCTGTCGGGTGTCGATGGCACCCAAGGTCGTTGATGCCCAACCCCAAGGTTCCCATGGTTGGCGGGGCACGAGTTCTCGCACTCGTACCTGTACCGATCTCGGGGGCGACCGGGGGTGCGTTTCCGAGGTACCCGTACCTGAGAAGCCACGCGCGTACGAGTACTCGCATGGACACTGGCAGGTGGTGGTGGTGGTGGTAGTGGTGGTGGTGGTGTCGGGCGACTGGCGCAGGGCAGGGCAGGGCAGGGCAGGGCAGGGCAGGGCTGTCGTTGCCAATGGCTCACCCCCACCCTGGCCGTCGTGAGCAACGGAACGGTGGAACGGTGGAACGGTGTGATCCGGATACATCGAACCATTGGGTGTACATGGCCGAGGCACCAGACCGCAAGTACCTTGGCTTCCACACCCGCCCGGCCCAACGTGCTCGTAAGCACAAGGAGGTACTGGCGTAATCCGAGTACCTATTGAAGGTTGAACCCTTCCAGGTTGGGCATGATGGCAATCCGTTTGGGCGGCGGCGGCGGCTGACTCGCCCCCGTCGTCGCAAACCGTCCGCCCGTCCGTCCACCCCACCCCGTCGCAAGCCATTCCTTCGCGGACGACCCGAACGAAGCTCTCGCCATCCATTCCCCAGCCCGGGGCCCTGAGGCGTGCCGGATACGGCAACTGGCGCCCGCGCTAGCAGGCCCGTCCCGTCTCAGAAGCGCGGGAAGCTCTGCTGATACCGAACAATCGGTGCCTATCGATCCCTCCGTCGCCTCTGCTCCATCTCCACTCCCTCACGGCCAAACTCTCGCGATACCTCGCTCGACCTGGCTGGCGACTGGGAGCGTCTCGACTTGTACGACTTTCCCCGCCGCCGAGGCCCATTTGCGTGACCAAGCCTGCTCTGCCCGTGGAGCACGCACGACCGACTCCGTGCCTTCTCCTCGTCCCTCTGCGCTCTGCGTCGGCGGCACCCGCCCGCGCCTCGTCGTACGCGTATCGCGCGGGCGTGGCGCGGCGCGGCGTGGCGTGGAGCACCGCCGTGGGCCAAGGCAGTCGTCCACTCGCTCGCTCGCTCGCTCGCTCGCCTGGATGGATACCGGAAGGGGGGGGTCATTCATGATCCATCTGCCACCGCGGATCCGGGTGCGCATCAGCGGACTCGAGCTGGTGTTGGAGAGCAGCCTGCAAATGGTCAGCACCTCTTGGGCTCGCCAATGAACCGGTATACCAGCCCGTATCTGGCAACCCCCCAAATCCCGATCCCCTGTCCACATGCTCCCACGCCATCAGCCCACTCGTGAACGCGAGCGCGCGCTCCTGTTCGCCAGCCCGTGGTCTCGCGGACGCTGCGTTCCCCACAGACGTGACGGCGTTTTCTCGCGGCGCCCCCCCGGTCTGCGCAAGAGGCACGACGCCGTCGCCGATGGGCGTGCACAGATGCCCTCCCTCCCAGAGGCGCGCATCGTACATGCGCGGGAGATACTCGTAGATGGAGATGAAGATGGATGGCTGCATGCATGCATGCATGCTCTGCTCTCGTAGGAACCGGGAGAGAGGCGCCGCGCGAAGCCAGGCACCGCGAGCAGCAGCAGAAGAGAGAGATCCTGGACCTTGAACATGGCCAGTGCTGCAGGCCTTCGCCTGACCCTGGCTCAGCCCGAGCTGATGGTGGTGGTGGTGGTGGTGGTGGTGGTTACGAGTATGGTGGTGGTGTGCGGGTTCCAAGTTGGAAGTGGTTGCTGGGGCCCGTGCAGGTACCTTGGCAGGCGCGTCTGCCCGAGAGAGGTACGAGCCGGCCGTTGGAGATACTTGGCTGGCCAGGACCTGCGGTTACTCGTAGCTGCACGCAGCAGCGCAGGGACCTCGAGCCGCTCGACCAGGCGCATGCCGGCGCGCCACTCGATGTACCTGTGCTCACTGGCGCGTACCCAGCGGCACCAGACCAGGTCCAGGTTCGTCAGGCCCGGTCCAGGGTCAAGGCCGGCCAGCCCAGGGCCCATCAGGTCCCGGTTCCAGGGCAAGTCCCAGTGCCAGGACAGGACCGGCGGGGAGCCAGGGCCACCTCGCGCCCCAGGAGCACGGCCGCCGTGCCTCCACCAGCCTCCAGTCGGACCCGTCATCGCTGCTCGAGCGGTACCCAGGTACCTACCTGCCTGGAGCTTCTCAGTCAGTCAGTCAGTCAGTCAGTCAGCCATCACCGCAAGAATCAGCCCGACGGGACAGCCAATTCGCGGCACACGCATCTCCAAGGCCAGTCGGCCATAAGATGCAGCAGCGTCGCCCCCCAGCTCTCGGCTCGCCTTGTTCTCGGGACCCGCCTCTTCATGTGCTGCACACCCGCCAGACAGACAGACGTTTGATTATTATTATAACTCGGCATCCTCGAGCCATCTTGATCACCATCCATCCTCCCATTGACTTTGACACACGCCTTGACGACTCTACGACACACATCCAATACACATACCCTACCATCTACTACCAACGGTACTCGTACCTCCCTACACATACCTCGCACCTACAGGCACACCACGCACGCACACGCGCAGCGCAGGATCGACTCTATCGGAACCGATCAGATCAGATCTGCGGCCCAGGCACTCACGCTTCGCCCGCCCATCGCATCCGCATCCTCGAGCGCCAGACTTGCGCGCTTTGGACCAAGCTCGTCCTCCAGGCCAGACGACACAGCCGAGCACAACTCGTGAGTGCTGCCATTTGCTTACCCAGACTCGAGTTGCCTGCCATGGTGTTCATGTTCTGCTCTGTTTGCCCCAGTTCCCCCCATCCTCCTTGCCTGTCTGCCTGCTTGCTTCCATTGCTCGTTTGCCTGCCTGCTGTTTTGCCTCTCTATCCCGACTCCTGGCGTGCAGGCGAGGTGCGAGTATCCGTTCCCCTTACGAGTACACACCCTCCTCCCAACGTACCGCCTTACGGAGCGCTGCGCCTCGAACCGTTTTGGCCCTTGGCACTACCCCCCAAGGTTGTTTTCAAAAAAGCTCCGATCCTCCCGCGCTTCCCACCCGCCAGGCCCACCGGGCCAAGCCAAAGTCCGGTCCTTCCCCCCCCCCCCCCCCCCCAAAGCTCCGGCTGCACTCACTTTGGAGTACTTGGGTACTTGTGCAACCGCAAGTACCGCCGTCTCCTCGAGCGGGTACAAGCCCTTTCGTACCAGCCTCCGTTGTGTCAAAAGCGCACCTGATCCCCCCCCCCCCCCCAATCCCCGCTGCCGCATACTCTGCGCCTGCCTCACATACATCAATACACCGGTTCCCATCCCATCCCGTCCACACCACCACACCACCTGACAATCTTTTGTCTGCTGCTCTGCACAACAACTCAAAACCCTCGGCCTGACTCTTTCCCTTCTTTTGAGTCCTCACCAGTTCCCCTCCACCCTCCCAGAGATACCCATTCGCAACACTCGGGAAACAGGGAAAAAAAAGACTCTCTCCCCCCCCCTTTTTTTCTCACCCACCTCCTCGTTCGTCTCCTCTCCCCAGCCAACCAGCCCGTCAGCCCTACATTGGGCCTGAATACGCCTGCCCGCTCGTCCGTCCTTACACCGCTTCGTGCACTAATACCTCGGACAGCGCAAGCCGGCTCTTGGACCTGACTTTTTGTACACACACTTTTTTCTGCTTCTGGTCCCGCTTTCCCTGGATTCTTCTCCCCAGCAAGACCTGCAATGGTCTCTACATTTCAGATGCAGCCCTTCTACCGGCAAAGCGCGCTGACGGTAGACACCACGCACGCGCAAAAGTTCTTTGACGAAGACGACTCGGGCCTCCTCGACGAGGGCCTCCTGGACCACAGCGCCATCGACTCGGGCCTCGAGCTGTCCCCGCCCATGACGGCCAGCCGCAGGGATTCCTTCGCCGTCTCTACCTCGCTCTTCTCCCCCAAGACGGAGGACTGGCAGTCGGTCGACATGCAGTCGGTACCCTCAAACAACCCCTTCCTCGAGCCTCACCACAGCAACAACCCCTTCACGCGCCCTGATCAGACCCAGGGCGCCTTTGTTGCTCAGGGTCAGCCTTGGATGGGGCCCAGTGCCGCCATGCACTACGACGGCCTCGACGCCGGCCTCGAGGGCAACCATTCCATCTTCCACCAGAGGCCCATGCAGATGCAGACCCCCTTCAGCAACCCGGGCAACCAGGTCACCCTCTTCTCTACCGTCGGCCCCCACGGCCCGTCCATGCCGCCCTCGCCGCAAAAGGACTGGATGGGCAAGGATGTCAAGAACCAGTCCATGCGCAACCCCATGCGGCCCAGCAGTCCCGCGCTCCGCTCCTTCAACGAGCAGCGCCGCGGCGACGGCATCCGCAAGAAGAACGTCCGGCAGGAGATCCCCGCCGAGCGCAACCTGCACACCATCGACCACCTGATCGCCACGTCCACCGACGAGAACCAGATCAAGGAGCTCAAGCAGCAGAAGCGTCTTCTCCGCAACCGGCAAGCCGCCCTGGACTCGAGACAGAGGAAGAAGATGCACACCGAGAGGCTCGAGGACGAGAAGAAGCACTTCTCCACCGTCATCAGCGGCCTCGAGGAGGAGATGGCCGACATGACTATGAAGATGCAGCAGCTGCTGCGTGAGAAGGAGTACCTCCAGACCCACATCGAGAGCATGGCCATGGAGAAGGAGGAGATGGTCCAGAACCACACCATCGAGACCGGCGAGCTGCGCAAAAAGGTCGGCGTCCTGACCGAGCACGTCCAGAGGCTCGAGAGCACCTCCATGTCTGGCAACAACGGCTTCTCCGGCAACTTCAACGAGATGGAGGGCCTCAACATGGACGGCTCCTGGGACAACATGGGCTTCATGGGCGAGTTCCCCATCGAGCAGGAGGTCAAGCAGGAGCTGCAGATCGTGCCGGCCAAGAAGTCCGAGGCCGTCATTCCCGTCGATGCCGACAAGCCTGCCCAGGGCGGTCTCATCTTCATGCTCTTCCTGGTCGGCGCCTTTGTCCTCTCCAACCGGTCTACTCCCTCCCTCCCCAGGGTGTCGGACGACGTGCGCGAGGCCTCGGCCACGCTGCTCGACAGCATCTTCAAGGACGCCGGCGTCGTCGGCCTCCACACCGACGAGATGGTCCCTTCTGCCCCCCAGCCCTCGGGAGCCAGCTGGGCCTCGACGTCGGCCGCCGCTAACAACATGGAGGGCGTCGCCCCGTCTGCCCTCGGAGATCTGCACGACTCCCTGACGCAGCCCACGCAAGAGCAGACCAATGAGCAGCTCTTCTCTCTCTCGGCCGCCCAGTACAATGCTGTCAACGACCAGGAGTTCCTCCGCAACCCTCCGACCCGGTCCACCAGCCAGGGCCGCCGGAATCTTGCCGAGGCACTTGCCACCATGCGCAGCAACAACAACGAGAAGGCCACGGCCGCCGAGGTCTACACGAGATCCCTCTTGTGGGACCAGATCCCGGGCGATGTGGTGCGGAATTTTGCCAAAATGGTAGCGGAATGCGGCAACGCAGAAAACGGACAGCCCCACGGCCACGAATCGAATACCTGATGACTTTACGACATGACTGAACGACAATAACGACTCAAACGCCACTCTGATTGATTGACGGACTTTGAATGCAATATTTTTACTTTTTTTCTCCCTCTTCCATTCCTCCTCTTGGACTCTCTTCTGTTTCGGCCTGGTTTCCTTTCGATCCATATGAGACCGCCATCGCGCAAACCAGATTGGTACCTAGTTGCTCACGCATGCAAACGCGCCACCGAAACACCATCCATCCAAGCAGTCCCCTTTGTCGAACCTCTTGCTCTCAGTCCTTTCAGTGTCGAGAATTTTAGCAAGCGAAGCCAGCATCTGATTTGGTCGATTTCCTCCGGGTTTTTCTTTTTCTATTTCTTGGATTTCCTTGATGACTCCCATTTACCATCTGATTTGACTCTTTATTTGGAAGTGTCGCATCTAAGCTTCTCTCCGGCCTGCGTCGCAAAGCGGGCCGCCCTTTTTATTGTTTGAAAGCGTGCGGCGAAAACAGGCGGGTGGGCGGTCTAGGGCATCATACGGAGTGGAAGCGGCGGCACGGCCTGCCGGGATTCTTCCTGTACAACGACTCGGGCTTGGGGCAAGGATCATGGGGGTGGGGGTCTACGGGGGCAGCAAGCTGCCGGCCGGGGCCCGCGCAGCCATGCTGGAACGGTCGGGTTGCCTTTCCTCGGCCAGAGAGTGTGGCAGAAGCAGGAATACCACAGGACCAAGTGCGGGGAGGGGGATTACACTTGGGAACATGAGGAATGTCTCACGACATGACGGGCTTTTATCAGGTTGAGGGGAGGAGTGCGGGGTTTCCATTTTCCTTGTCGGCTCTGCTATTTCCTTTTGTCACGCTTTACTCTTTTTCTTTTTCTTCCCTTTTGTTGCCGTCGACCGAGCCTACAGAGTTAATGAGCTTGGGAGGCGGGCACGAGAATCATGAGATGTGACGGACACGAGACGCGGAAACGACGGATGACAACAGCATAGCACCAGCTTACCAGTAGCTGAATACCTTACGATCGCGGACTGTACCTATCTAAGCTAGCGCGTCCCAACCCAAGAGCCAAAAAATTGACAAACAAATCTCTATTCTCCTATACACCACATGGCTGGCTAGTAGTACCTATCTATGGATGGCGAGTTGACTTGACCCAAGTGACTGGGTGGTGGTGTGGGTACGGGCAGGACAGGCACGGCACGGTATGAACGGGCGTTGGGTTGGCTGTCTGTCTGGTGTGTGTGTGTGTGTATGTGTGTCTGTCTGTGTCTGTGTGCCTGTCTGTGTCTGTGTCTGATGGGTGTCTCAGTGTGTGTCGATTCTCGACTTGGCCTAATGACAGCAGCGAGCCCACGGCCCGGGTGCTCGGTGGGCTGTGGGCCCGAATCTCGGACGGGGCGCACGGACGGATAGACAGGCAGACGGAAGAGACAGGCGGCGGGCGGGCGTGAGAGCCTGTAGGTAGGTAGGTAGGATGGTGTGTTGATGGTAATGTCTCGTCCGCTCGTCTCCCGTGCAGCCTGGGTGAGTCTGTGTGAGAAAGTGGGTTTTCTGCAGCTGCGCAGGAGAAAGTGCCGAGATGATGGCTGCGGCGGCGGCGGCGGCAGTTCGTTGAGGGGTTTCCCTTTTCCTTTTATTTTTTTTTCTACTTTCGTTCTTCCGTAGCGTAGTCGTCGTAACCTCCACCCGCCTCCTGTTGGCCTACCCCGGGTTCCATTTACACACCTCGCGTGTAAGTTAGGTACGACTTATCAAAGAGAGCAGCCCTTGCACGTCTCCGGCATTGATACACACCCCTCCCACTCCTGCCGCGGGCTCTTGCCTATCGCATCGCGACGCGCGGCGGACGGACGGACGGCTGACAGGTAGGTGATCGTGAGAGACAGTGAAAGGGCTTTGCCAGACACACGGGGGGATCGGGAGAGAGAGAGAGAGACAGGCTTTCTGTGAGTGAGTGAGTGAATGAGATGGGATGAGATTAGATGAGATTGGGATAGAGAGACCAGACACACAGGGGCAGAGAAGACATGCATGTATGCATGCAGGCGGCGGTCGGGGTTTTTTTCTCTTCTGGTGATCCTTAGTCGCACATAACACAAGCTGCGTCTTTTTGTCTCGAGCTCGTTGATGCCACCCGTCGTGTCGTGGGTCGTCCCATCTACCGGGTCATGTCATCCCACTCCCTCCGACGTCGCCGCCGCCGCCACAAAGACTCTATACTCCCTTACTTTGTCTTACCCGACCACACCCCCCCCCCCCCCCCTCTGCCCCCCCCCCCCCTCTGCCCCCCGAGCGTGCGGGATCGATGAGTTTGCTCACTCATGTCAGGTCCCGGCCTGCCTCTCCAACAGTTCGCATCACGTAGTACCCGCCTCGTCTCGTCCGCCCCTCCCAGCTGAAAGGACTGCCCACACACCTTCGCTAGCGGGACGGCGACGGGAACCATGTGGCCGGCCGCCTGCCTCGTGGTTCGCCTCGCTGATCGGCGACGACCTGTATATACATACATATCGTCTTGCCGTACGAGTACTTGTCTGGTGGCCCGGTGAGTGTGTGCGAGTAAGTACATCAAGTAAGCCAGCTCGCAGACGATGACCAAGCTGCTCGTGGTTGCGTTGCGCCGCCATAGTGACAAGACCACGGCTAAGACGGTCGAGTGTCTACTCATATACTCACTCGTACACGTCCCGTCATAGCCCCTATCATCACTCTGGCTGTGCGAGTGGCTGGCTGCCGGCTGGCTGGATGGGCAGTGACTGCGAGCACTCGTACGCACGACCTGCACGTCTCGCACATGCCCAACCTTTCCTTTCTGTCTTGTAGTGTGTGTGTGTCTCTCTTCACTTAGATCCCGGCTTCTGGGGTCCAGCTGGGTGTCTGTCTGTCTGTACCGTACCTAGATATCCAGGTATGCGTGTCTCACACATCCCCCCCGCACCTACCTACTCGTGGCATACGCTCCGCTGATTCTGTTGATACCTGGGAAAATAACCCGGGTGGTGGGGGCCTCGCCGGGCGGTGGCTGGCACCAGCTGCTTCGCCTCGGTGCTCTGATCTCTGGAACTCCTGACTCTTTCCCTCCTGTGGTGTCTTTGTGCTCCTGTCTGGCTTTTCTGCATGTCTATCTTTCTGCTTGTCTATCCAAGGGCCGACGCCAGCTCAGCTCATCTCATCTCATCTCAGCTCAGCTCAGCTTTCAGCGTCCAATCCCCTGTTCTCCTGCCCTGCTCTGCCCTGCTATCATCACATCACCGCGCATGCTCTCTGGGCGACTGCCCTCTATCTCTCTCTGCCTGCCTGCCCGCCTGTCCTGACTTCCCCCTGAGACACATCAGGCACCAGACAGCTACCGCTGCGTGGGTTTGTCTGGTGCTCAGGAGCGTTCGCCCCGCCCCCGCCCCCGCCCCGTCGTCAGCCCGCAGCGAACAGAACAATCCATCCCGCCTTGCGAGCACTACGACCAACGAACGATGATGCTGAAATTGGTTTGTTCTCAACTTGCCCCCATCATCTCGGGCCAATCACGCTCACTGACTGACCCCGGGTCGGCTCTACTCAGTCGGTCAGTTAGGCAGGCTCGGCGGCGCGCTGTCGTGGCATGTCTCTTGGGAGGGAAAGGGCCCTCATCGCGATCTTCATCTTTCTTTTTGAGATTATTTTTTCTTTCTTTTCTTTGATTCGTAGATCTAATCAACACACCAAGACCTGAAATAAGTCCCTTCCTATGTTCCCGGAACCCCTCATTTCACGGCGGGTAAAAGACGGTCTTTCTCGCGAGCCTAATGACACTCGCAAAAAAAAAAAGAGCCCGAGATCCAACAGCAACAGCAACAACAACAACAGCAGCCCCCCCCCCCCCCCCCCCCCCCCCCCACACACACACACACGCCTACTTAGCTTATTACCTACCTTACTTTACATTTGGCATGCCGTGCCGCGCCGCGCCATGGCATGACGTGACACGACGTAGATCTACCATTGGCAACGTGGCGCGGCGGCCTGCGCGGACCGAGAGGGGGTGCAGGTTAGTAGCGAGCGTGAGAAGAGAGAGAGAGAGGCAGAGAAGACTGCCGGTAGTTCAGGGGGAGAGAGGAAGGGGGTAGAAACGGGGTGTTTGTGGCTACACGTGGGCGCTAGAGTGTCCGTTCGTTCCTGCGTCCTTTTCTTCCTCTTCTTCTTCTTTTTCTTTTCTTTTCTTTTTTCTTTTCTTTGCACCTTTCTCACCACTCCCACTCTTATTCCTCTCGCGCTCGGGACTCTTCCTAACGCTCCCTCAAGGTACGAGTATACACGTACGGTGCAGGTCATCTCCCACACGGGCCAAGAAGAGGTAGCTAAGAAGAGGAGAGGAGAGGAGAGGAGAAGAGAGGTGGGTGGGGGCCCGAAGGCTGCCGAGATGGGGTCCGCGCCGACCTGCATTAGACAGACGAGAGGGGGGAGGGATACTCGTATCCCACTCCCTGGTGCACACTGCGAGTACAAAGCAGGTTCTGAGAAAAAAGAAAGGGGGGAAGCCTGCGTCGTGTGCAGGGAGAGGCCAGGGTTGAGGGTTTGCGAATCGTCATGTTAGTGCCTTATGTAGTTAGTTAAGCAGACGATCAGGAAATCAGGCACAAGAAGCACAAGGCGGAAGCAGGGGAGGGGAGGAAAGAGGGCTTCTGGATCGCTCTAGTCGAGATCCTTGCGCGGAGGCGTTCGAGTGTGCTTCGGCGAGGCCGAGAGGTGGCCCTCTTTTCTGGATGGGTGTCGGTGTGTGTGTGTGTGTTAGTATCTCTTTCTCCGTGGAGAGAGGACTCAACTACTACTGCACGTCGAGCGAGGGCATTCCCGGTTCACAGATGGCGCTAGCTCGGCTGACCCTGACTGACTGAATGACTGAGGGCGGAGGCATGAGTAAGATGGAGACGAGGAGAGCCGCGCCGCGTGGGCTGACAGGGACCCAGGTCCGTCCGTCCGTCCGTCCGTCTGTCCGTCGCGCCGGCGTCAGTGCGTGCGCATATACTTGTAGTATGGTAGCACCTATCGTAGGTAGTATGCAGCCATGCAGGTATGCAGCCTGTGGGTTTGTGGGTGTGATGATCGACGGCCGCGGATGATGTGCGCGATGGCGATGGCGATGGCGATGGCGATGGCGATGGCGATGGCGATGGCGATGGCGATGGCGATGGCGATGGCGATGGCGATGGCGATGGCGATGGCGATGGCGATGGCGATGGATGATGGATGATGGATGATGGATGATGGATGATGCTTGCTTGCTTGTCTGCTGCTAGATGAGTTGTCAGTGGCTACCTTATACTCGGCTCGTCTGCCGTGGAAAAGGCGTGGGGAGGGGGGTGGCTCCCACAGGCCCTCCTCGCTCTCTCTCTCTTTGTGTGTGTGTCTCTTGTCTCTTTTTTTCCTTTTCTTTCTCACACTATCTGTCTTATTCTTCTTCCGGATGTCGCCCACCCGCTCGGGTGCGCCGGCTTGTTGTCTGTGCTCCCGTCGGCAGGTATCAAGATCGCACGGGCCCCCGAGAGGAGACCTGCTGATGCATGGCCTCTTCTTCTTCTTCTTCTTCTTCTTCTTTCTGACAGGCATACCCCGGCTTCTCCTGCGCACCCTTTGACCCCAACCTCCCCCTCTACGCGTAGAACGCGCAATGGAAGGATTCTAGGGTCGGACTTCTTTCCATCTCTCCAAGAACTTTGTGTCCCCACACACGGGCGCAAAAGTTAGCTCAGAAGAAGCCCGAGCTCCCGCACTTCCTCGTCTTACTGTGCTCCGTAGTCGTAGACGGCGCGTGGCCGGTAAACCGAACCGAACCGAAGCAACGCTCGCGCGCGCACGATCCGAGCAAGCCGCTCCCTCCCCCCCCCCTTCGCTTCCCCTTCGGCGCGGGCTGCAGCTTTCTGTCCCCCTGTAGCTCTCCGCGGGCTGGCATGGCTTGGCTTGACTTGGCGATAGAGGCCGCGCGAGAGAGACAGAGGAAGGAAGGGGCCAAAGCCTGCCTGTTGAGACCTTATCCATCACACATGTGGCGGGTGGGAAAGCAGACCGAGCGGCGGCACACGCTCATGACCGCTTTCTCTCTCTCCACCCTCTCTTTCTCTACTCTCACATGGTCAGCCGCCAGACTATCCCCATCTACAGGAGAACCCCTTCGCCCCCCTCATGTCCCCCCTGCAACCGGCCAGTCCGACATGAACGCCGACGTGTCCGCCTTGAGCCTGATCAAGGTACACGCCACTAGCAACGCGGGAGCACGGCCTCGCAGAGGGCTGCGGCAGGTACGCGGACGCAGAGAGAGAACGAGGTCTTGTTTGCGAGATGAGGGGAGGGGCGATGTGCAGTAGTTTCTTTCTTTCTTTCTTCTTCTTCCTCCCTTCCCTCTTCCTCTCCTGCATTGGCCCCAGCCTGCTTCAACGAGGCCAAGGCTGATGTTGCGAGGATCATAGCGGCCGGACACTCCGGGGGGGGTAAGAAGGAAAAGGCCTAACGATTACGCTTTACATCCCGGCTCCCTGCCCGCAGCAAGTTTGCATGTGCTCTGCGAGGCTACTTTAGGGGGGATGGATCGTGAGATCGTGTCGACTACTGCGAGCGAGCGCAGGGACGAACCGGCAGACTGTCGAGCAGGGGCGGAGGGGGGCTTGTTTCGAATCTGCCCTCTTCGGCTCCAGCTCGAGCTTACTGCTTCTGTGCTTTGCTCCAGGCTGATCGACCACTCTTCTAGACTCTGTTCAAGCGAGGGTTCCTTCTTTTTTTTTTTTTTTTTTTTTTTTTTTTGAGAGAGAGAGAGAGAGAGAGAGAGAGAGAGAGAGAGAGAGATTCCGCTCCTGCTAAGCTACCTCGGGCTCAGGTTAACCCCCCACCGACACGCGAGTGACGTCGCCGCCAACTTCACGGTCGGTCCGTGGGCAGACCTCGCAAGACACTACCTAAAAGAGAGGGCGGGGGTGGGACGGATCGCCCCCGTGGACAGGAAGATTGCCTGAAGCTCCTTGAAGATCAGGAGGTTGAGACGTTGATACTGCCTGGTCACATGCTCGTTTGGCGAATCCAAGTCTCTTGCAGATTTGGAGTTGACTCGTACGAGTAATGGTGACTCGCCCTTCGAGGACCTTGGAGAGGCCATCCAAGCGTAAAAGTGCAGTGTCTTTTCGACTGCTTCCCATCTACTCTCTCAATTCAAGCCTTTATCACACACACACACACACACACACACACACATTTTCTCTCTCTCCTCTCTCTCTCTCGCCCGAGATCGCGGGTTCGCGGCACGAGCTGCCCTAGCGTGCACAAGGCGAGGTAAAGACCGAGGCCTCACGACTCAGACGACCCGAGGCTGGCTACCTACCTACCTGTTGCACGCACCGTACTTATCTACCTAGGTAGGCGCTGTATCGACTCGTACTAGTCTCAGATCTGAACACTGCCTATACGGGTATAAGCCATTCTACAAGCCTCAAGGTACCTAACATTGAACCTACCGTGCCTACCTACCCAAGTACGTCACACCCACCCACCACACCACACCCTTTCACCCGTGCAGCCATGGGGACCGCAGAGGTGTGTGTGCGTACGCGAGGGGCAAAGGGCGACGGGTGACGGGTGACGGGCGACGGGCCGCCTCCAACCCACACCTACCTAACCTAACCCAGCCCAGCATCCAGTGCTCCTTTAGGTACTCACCTACAGATAAGGTGAATACATGTAGATAGATGTACGGCACCTCACGATGGATACTCATGGATCCATGGGTGTCCCAAGTTACCTAGGCCCTAAACCACCACTACCCGCGCCGAGAGACACTTCCCACTTCCACTTCCCCTACGAGCACACAGCTTCAAGACACGGCGGTCACCAGGCTCGCCGTCGACCCATACATACCTGGGTACACATACCTACATACCTACTGGTGCTTTCATCCATCTCAAGGGGGGGGGGAAACCCCATCCATCGCCATCTTCTACTTCCGCGCACGTGGGCCATGTGGTCTGCCCTCTCGCCCCAAACCCCGACCTAGCGCCACCCGACCCTGACTCCCTTGCGTCTGTAGGGCACAGCCGGCTCGAAGAAGGGGGCCATCAGGCGCACCACCTGCCTCGCCAACCTGCCTGCCCTGCCACACTGCCTACCGCATGATCAACCCCCAGCGACAGGCCCGCCACGCCCCAGGGACGCAAGCAGGCAGGTTGTCCGCTCTCCTCACCAGGGAGGGAAGCCCGCGGGGGGGGGGGGGCGGGAGTGGGTGGTGTGCACTCGGCCCGTCTGGTGGAGGGTTGGTGGTGGCGGTACTTCGAGCTGAGCTGGATCTCAAGTCGCTTTACGGTTCTGCATGTATCTGCCCTATCTTGAGCAAACCGTTTACACTCCACAAGCAAGACCCCCCCCGATCTGGAAAGTCGACAATGACCGCGAGGTGGAGCCGGTCCGCCGCAGGTAGACTGTACGCGTCTGACCGCCCCAGCCCCGCCGCAAGTCTGCGTACCCCTGACTCCTCGCGCGGGTATCGAGTATACCGGATCGATCCAGGGAACATCCGTCCTCCCAGTACTTCCAGGGCCTTAGGTAAGGTCTTTGTGGCTGGGCCGCCATCACGGGTATCCCAGCTTGCACGACTTGGAGACATCGCTCCACCACCTTCCTGCACCTCAACCACCACCACCACCACCACCCACGACGCATTACCACACATTACCACCACCGCCGGGACCAGCACCGATCCATACCGATTCTGCCGCCGCCGCCGCCGCCGCCGCAGACATCCATTGAGACCTCCACCACCTGCTGACTGCCTGACGACACTGCACTGCCCTCATCCGGCTTCGCCCTGCTTGCTGGCTTGCCTCGTCCGGGTCTTCGATCGACCGCAGCAGCAGCATCAACCCCGTCGCTTCTCTGCCTGTCAATCTAGTGACCCCACACCCCGATCTTTCTCACACTCTCTCATTAATTCTGTTCTTACCTTGCGTACCCGTATACGAGTCCTCGCGGCTCTACGCGCTCCCTCCCCTGCGTGCACCGCTTGCCGCGCGCTACCAGTACTCGCGCGAGACTACCACGCGGTCAGGGCATCGCTGCCATCGGCTGGACAGGGCGTCTGCCTGTTCTTTTTCCTCCCCTCCTGTTCCTCCCCATCCCCCAGGCGAGCGAGCGAGCGAGCGATGAAGAGGCACGAATGAACACGCTGGAGCTGGAGCTGGGCGGGGGCAGGCCGGGTGGCTGGCTCCCGCATCTTCTTCGCCCGCTTGACTTAACGCGCACACCCGCCCACCACCCCCCACAGAGATGCCAGACGGGTGGGACGTGGCAGCAGCGAATCAAGGCCATAAGCATACGATACGAGTACCTAAGGGACGAACACCCACCCCCCACCAGAGTGAGAGTGCGAATCCGGCAACACCAACATCAACAACACGAACGCCCGAGTGGACGGGGAAGCACCGCCGCCAGACCGCCCGCCCGCGCCGGCCGTCCGTCCATCCGCCCGTCAGCCCGCAGATGAATACCCCGGGGAGAGAGGCCACTCGTACCTACTGCACTGCACTGCCGCGCGCCAGCGAGCGAGCGAGCGAGCGAGCGATGGGCGCCAAGATCCTGCCCTCGTCGTCTCTCCTCGTGTCCTGCGGGCGCGCACTCTCTCCCCGGCTCTTGCGTCTGCACCTAAGAGTTAAGTGTCCGGCGCTGCATGCCCCGACCGAACCTGCGTGCGTGAGCCCGTCGAACAGGCGGGCACCCGTCCACCGTTGCCCCCCATCCTCTAGTGACCCTCCCCCCTCGGGAGATGCTGCTTACTGGTTGGTCCGCTGCGTGTTCTTTGCGCTGAAGAAAAACAACAAACAATCACGCGGCACGGTAGCTAGGCAGGCCAGGCCAGGCCAGTCCAGCCGGTCGGCAGACGAGCAGGCAGGCAGGCAGGCAGGGAATACAGTAGCGTATCTGCAGGCAGGCAAAGACGACGGCGCATGCTGCTGCTGCGAGATGGGACTGGCAAACACGGGCCCAGGTCGAAGCTAACAGATCAGCCGCCGCCCCCACCGCCATCCACCACCCACCACAACGACAACTGCACTAAATAATAAACAGCATCGGGCAGACAACACGAAGTAAACAAAGCCGCAACTCGGCAGGTAGACGGTGAGAACCCGCGCCCACACACAGAGAGAAGAGAAGAAGCAGGAGCGAGGAGGAGGAGGAGGAGGAGGGGGAGGAAGCAGAAAGGCTCCGACACCCGTCTCAAGAGTACAGCCGCCGGGCTCGACTTCGTAACCTCCCACATACAGATCGTATCCCTCCGGCCGGTATGCAGACCGCAACACAAACGCCCGCCCTCCCGCCCGCACCGCATCGAACAGACAGAGCCGGCGGGTTCGGTCGCTGTCCGACGCCACAGCTCGCAGCCCCCTCGCACGTCGCCCGCCAGCCAATCCACGGCCACCTCTTGACCGGAAGCAGGCCTGCTCCCCGGGTCGTTCGTCCCCGGCTGCACGCCACGATACTCGCGAACCCACGCCGCAGCTACGGGCATGCGGGCCGGCCGTGTTGCAGATTCTTTTTCTCTCCCTCTTTCTCTCTCTCTCCCCCTCGTGCATCTTCTCTCTCCCCCGCCTCTCTGTCCGCCTTGTTTTGTCACCGACGCGGCCACCTGCCCGCGCTGCGTCTGTGGGATCCCCCGTTCCACGGCCAACGCAATGGTGAATATCACTGAGCGGGGCGCGGCGGGCGGGGGGTTTCTCCTGGCGATATCGTCCGCCGGCGCTCGCTCCTGCAGGTGTCAGTCAGTCCTGCGTCGCGGTCTCCCGCTCTGCCGGGGAGGCTTGTGCGGCGGCACGCAAGAGATATGCAGCGGGGCTCCCTCTACTCATGCGCGCCGGGTTAGGATTGCCGTACGTTGCACTGATGAGATACAGCGAACCATCATGGTTGGGTAATAGATGTAAAGCCAGTGGGTAGGTAGGTATCCTAGGTAAACCTCGCCGGTCTACCACGGCCGCAGCTCAACCTTCAGCCTGTAAGCCATGAGCAAGCAACCCCCATACAAGGACGTGGCCGGCGAGCCGCCTCGGTCCAATGTCGGTCGGCCGGCTTCTCGCCATGCGCCTTTTCCCCATGCCTGCCACTAGTGGCGGGCGGGTCCCATGGCTGGCTGATGCGGATGGGTTAAATCGAAGCTCCCGTCTGACCGTCGCCACGGGGCCGCGAGCCGGGCATGGATGGACTCTGGGTGTCGCCACGGCTTTGCTGTGCTGTGCAAACTCCCCGCACGTTTCCGACTCGCAGCCACACGCCCGTCATCTTGTGGTGGGAGCGGCCGCCTGTAGAGAATAAGATATGAGATGGGCAGATGCTGCAAGAGGGGATATATATATATATATATATATATAAAGAGAGAGAGAGAGAGAGAGAGAGAGATCGGAACTTGCCCCCCTCGCGCTCGTGCCGATTCCCCGTTGTATCAAACGCCTGGGCTTGAACGCGATGCCTTTCACTGGGTGAGGACCTCTCTCATGTCTAAACCTTTGACGTCTCGCTCTCTCTCGCCTGGTAAAGGGAGCCGGGGTGGGACGGGCGACGCGATTACGGGGGAGTGGGATCACGATAAGGAGGGAAAGGCGAGGCGAGGGCGGGGGGGAGGTTCCGAATAGAAGTTTAGGGAAGAACAAGGGTGATTAACGCCGGTTGCGCAATGTTTCCCCGCGAGGCGAATGCGTGATCTTGTCTGCGCTGTGGTACAGCCTGGTAATAGAGCAGGTGATTAAGTAAGGAGGGAGTGAGGGAGGGAGGGAGGGTTGAAGTGAGGCTGTGAGACAACCGGATTTCTGGTATCTCTTTCAGAGTCTGAAGCACTTGGCAGCCCGACTTGAGTCCAAAGAGTGAGTTGAGAAAAGGGGGGAGGCGGAGTTTGGACCCGTTACCCGTTCCGTCTTCTCTCTCTATCTCTCTCTCTCTCTCTCTCTTTCTCTCTCTCTCTCTCTCTGTGTGTGTGTGTGTGTGTGTGTGTGGCAATGGATGTGTGCTTTCTTGATCTTCCCAAGCTCCGAGGCGGCTAGCAACCCCGTCAAGACGTAGGCGGCAGCTCAAAGAGCGCGGACGGGTAAAAACCGCCGAGGGCCGAGTCTGTCCCCCCGGGTCCCGTCCCCCCTTTCCCACCTCCTCATACCCTTCTCCCCCCCGGTCCCCAGAGCCGCTCTGCCTCTCGCCCGGGATTCCGGACAGTACAGAACTGACTTTCGGACAGGACAGCGGCGGGTCAAACCTCCGGACAATACTCAGACCCCTCCCCCTGGTTTCCGGACAGTCCCCAGACCCCAAATCCCGCGAGCGTAGTGGACCAAACCAAACCCCTCCCCCTCTCTCTTCCCTCGCGCGCAGGACACTGCTCTGCCGCCAGAGGGAACTGTCAATATTTTGGGGGGGGGCGGGGGCACAGCGCATTCTTGCCCTTTTTCGGGCGAGGCGGGCGGGATGCTCTCGCACTGCACCGCGACCCCCCCTCCTTTTCCCTTCCTTACTCGCAGCCGGCAGACTCGACCCCACCATCCAATTGGACTCCCGTCCTCGATCTAGAACGTCCTTTTGATACCACACACAGGGCAACTCGGGGGACATCCCCCCCGGCTGCAGAGATGAGGAGAAGGAGGAGGAGGATTATAGGGGCCAGGAGACGAATCGGCGGCTCTTGTCAGCCCTCCCCTTCTTGACCCTGTGAGCCCGAGCGCCCCCTCCAGCCCCCACGGTAGCGGGCTGATTCGCCAGTCGCCGCAAAAGTAGCAGCTGAGCCTGGCCATTCGTCTAGCTATGACTTACACTTACAGATAGTCTAGAGTCGGCGCAAGTATCCTTCAAACCCGGCTCTCCCGCAAGGCACGACTGAACTCTTGTGCTGCCTTCAGAGCGCGCAAACAAGGCGAAGCAATAACGCATGGTATTCGACAACTCTACCAACCTTGAGAAACAAGTCATGTGCATTGAAGGCATGACAACCGTCCGTGTTGATATCCGCGATCCGAATCTTCGCCAAAGCTAACCCGAGCCCTGAATTCAAAAGTATGTAATACCCCCAGCCAAGTTACCCGTCTTTGCAAGTACGTGCCAAGTCTACTTTTTCTTTCCCGCCCCAGGACTGTACTTGTCTTTCCAGATCCTGCAGAGCACAACTGTCAGCAAGCTCGCACGACCAGTGACAGCCGTGCGGCCGATCTCATTCCCCTGTTAAAGTGACTCTGGCGGCAGACACAAGTGAATGAAGGCTGTGCCCGGAGCCGGAATGTGGATTCCCGGTCGTGCAACCAGGTCGAAGTGTCTAGACCCGTTGGCAATCATCTCATCTGCCACCGGAATTCGACAAGAATCGTCTGTGGTAGCCCAAATCCTCCACGCTTGTGGGATACAAGTGATGACCATGTCCAGTCACGCATTTGCGCCCCCTACCACTGGGCTAGGGCTCGGATCTGGCCCCATGGGCTGGCTCAGCAGAACCCGACAGTCTGCCACATTCAATCAAGCAACAGGAGAAAGAGATGGAGAAAGCGGGTCGAGGCAACCTTGTACAGCGCACAAGGCCGCGGAGCAACCAAGATGACCCGGCAAAGGTATCCAATTGGTCGAAAGTGCCTTGAGACGAACCCGCGTTCGGGACACCAGCACAGGGGCGGGCCGCATAACGGGCCCCCCCTTTCCTGCTGGGGCCTTGGCGTTGTCTCTCTAGCCAAGCAGGAACGTCGAAGATAGACGTCACGGACCCAGGAAGGACCCCCGCCGGAAGATAAAGCAACATCGTGGGGGACTTCCACACAAGACAATCACCTATCGGCCTGGTAGGGCTCGGCTCTGACGCTATCCCGAACCCAAGACCACCCCCAAGGTTGGGGCTCCTGCGAGCCGGGGGGTGAAGCCAAGCTGGGGCGCTGACGCGGACTCAGACGGATCTTGGGGAAACAGAGGGAGAATAACGTAACGCGGAAATGATGACAACTTACCAAGTGTTTCCCAGTGTCTTGTTGCCGTTGTCCTCCGCCATTCGATAGTAACGTGCAGCAGCGTACTAAAAGTAGGGGCCCCGGTAAAGGGGGCATCGAGTCAGCCTCATGTGATCATACTTCCGTCGGGCTAGGGCTCAAGTGGGCTGTGCAGTTGGAGGGCCGGCAAGGGCAGGTGGGAGCAAGAGAAAGGACAGGGCGCGACGGGCTGATCTGATCTGACTTGCGTCGCAAGCATGCAGCGTAGTAAACGCCTGTTGATGCCCAACGGTGTGTATGGAGCGCGTGCATGAGTAGTTCAGCCTGCGCCTCGCTTTCGAGCAAGTAATTCGCAACCCTCGAGGGCCGTCAATCGAGGTTCGAGGCGCCACAGTCCAGGGTCGAATGCCTTTCCGGGCGGCGCTCCACACCCGTCGGTGGCCCCCGAACAGACCGTCATCGCGACCACACTGTAGGCGTCGAGATCCGGACACGCGAAGCTTGCGACTTGGCTCCCACCGGATCGCGCTGCCTTAGGTACCCAGGCGTACAATTATGCTCAGGATGACGCGATGATATGCGCCACAGATCGCAAGAGTAAGGGACGATACAAATGACCGGGATCAACGAGACGTATACGTACCTTGTCCTTCTTGCACCCATAGCCCTCGAGATAACACCAGGCGGTTTCATTCATGGCGTCTGCGGCTCGTCAGCAATGGCCAAGCAACATCACGTTGGCCATGTTCAGATCATGATCATTGGTCCGATCAGAAGCCTTGGTGCCTACCAGTGTCTCCCAAATTTGCGGCCGTCTCGTAATACTGTTGAGAGCTGTTAGCAGGGGCACATACACTACGCTGCAAGAATGACTGCTGCCCACCAAAAGGGGCCGAAAAGGCCGACACTCAGTGGGAAAAGAAGGGGCAGGACGCGAAATACCTGTTTTGCAGCAACAGCATCCTTGGGGATTCCCCAGCCATGACGGAAGCAGTTGGCCAGCTCGAATATTGCGAGGACGAGCTCACCCTTGGCGGCGCCGCCTTTCTTCAGACCAGCCTTGAGAGCCATCTCTTCGATGGCAGCCGAATTGGAGGCTGCTGCCGACAGATACGAAACAGCTCGCTCATGATCCTCCTCACAACCCCATCCATGCCTGAAGAGATTGGATCAGTCATCAACAACAGCACATTGCTGTGTGGCCAGCAGCAAGTTTAGGCTACACCCGCCTCGCACACCACAGGCGCACTGAACGACAGGATCCTGACTTACCTCAGCGCGAGACCGTATAAAACCTGGCTTAGCGGGTTGTTGGCCCTTGCGGCTCAGCAAGCCTGCCAAAGAGCTTGGTAGACCGCTCGAGGTCACCCGACTCATGAAGGCGGATGGCCTCTTGGATGTCGTCGTCGATGGCCTTGCTCGAGACGGTGCCGGCGCGACTCCTCTGACCGGGCGATGCGCCGCCTCGGCTTGCCGACCCTGCAAGCATGTCCGGTTCGGTAATCTCAATGCCCGGAGAGGCCGGGGGGTTGAAGCTGCGACGGCGCTGCTCATCATTGGCGTGCGCGAGCATGGTGGCGCGGTTCTCCCACTGGCGCTCGGCGACGGCACTGCTTTGCACCGCACCGGGTGCCGCCCCGGGCTCATTGCCCGGACCTTCCGGGTCGACATTGATGGCCGGCAGGTTCTCGGGCACGTACTCGGAGGTGGCGGGCTCTCGCGACAAGTGCAGGCGCTGCGATAGGCGGCGGGGCATGCTGGCGCCAGCCGCACCGGCGCCGAGGGAGCTCTTGTCGCTGCGAGCCGACGAGACACTGGAGCCGCGCGAGCGAGCGGAGGAGGACGAGGGGCGGAAGACATCGAGGCTGCGGCGGGTGCGGCTGGCGGCGCCGCCGGTGTTGTCGTTGGCGGACAAGAAGGACGAGGAGGATGCGCGCGGGTCGCTGGGCGGGTGGATGATCTCCTGGGTGTGCGTGTCGGAGCGGATGAACCTGAACTCGGGCCCGTTCAGGCTGTTGAGCGTCTCGGCATTGCTGGCCGAGTTCCCCTCGCCGCCGAGGTCGTCCTTCTTCTTGATCAGATCGCGCAAACCCATTGTTTCCGGCTCCCCGTCGTCCTATTTCGTGGCTTTGATCGTGGGGCCGGTGATTGTGTCCCGTCTCAGCGGGGACGTAGGTCTGCTCTTGGATGGCGGTTTGCTGGCAGCGGGCAGCGTCTTTCTCGAGATGCGGCCCAGGTTCTCCAATCCCCGCGCCTCCACTTGAAGGCCCCGCCGTGCCTGGGTGATTGCGCAAGCCCGTGATGGTCCAAGGTCAGTCGCGCGCGACCAGGAGCGAGGCGATGCAGGCAGGCGGCAACCGAGGACGCGAGAATACGCCAAGCGCAATGATGTCGAGCTCAGCAAAGGTGGGGGATGTGGCAAAGGTGGGCTGGCAGATGGCGGGGTTCTCCTGGAGAGGGAACGCGAGACTGGAGGGTCGGGACGGAGACCGGGACGATGGCCAGCGCGGCAGGCCGTAGTCGGGGCGGTCACGCGGCTAAGTTAGAGATTGAGCGTTGGCGAGTCAGCAAGAGCGAGAGCGTTTCGAGGAGCCTGGCCGGTAAGCGGCAGCGGCAAGAACCAGATCGTGGAGCGATGTCCGAGGTTGTCTCCTGCTAGCGGCGTGCGCGGTCTGTCTGCTGTGCGGAATGCGTCGCGTTGGTCGCCAGGGGTGCGCATTTGTCATCGGCCTGCCGCTCTGCTACAACAATGGGCTGAAGGCACGTGAAGCGAGGCACAGTAGGGCTATAAGCAATGGAGCAGAGGGAAGCAAAGTGAAGCCAGAGAGAGCTATGTAGAGCCGGGGAGCTGAGCACCGCCCCGAGAGGCGCAATGGGCGGAGCGGATCAGGCTGACCTTCCCGACAAGGAACAAAGACGGGCGGCTTGGACGGAGGTTCCCTTGCGCACTACCTTACCTTACCTACCTGGATCAATCTACATGTATGGTGGGCTGTGGATGGTCCGCTACGCGCCACGCGCCGACGGCTGCCGCCGACGGCTCCAGTCGCGGCCGCCAGTGGGTGGTGATTGCCTCAGGTCCTCGTATGGGCCCGGTCGTCGCTGCCACTGCTTCTTCGGCCGCTGCGTCTCCGTTGGGAAGGTGCTCACTCGTACCTGAGGGAGGTACCGTAGGTAGTAAGTTCACGTGGACGTGCGTTCGCGCGCGCGGGGCAGGCACCAATGCACGCACACAGTCGGAGGAAGCCACGAATACGGCTGAGGAGTGAGGGGGAGGGGCAAGGGCAACGAGAGGAATACCTTTTAGGTATCGTCCGTTGAATGAGTCCAACATTTGAACCTTTTGGAAGCGCCCATGAACCGATGACGAGGTAAGAGGTACATCCATACGAGTACGGTAAAGACGAATGATGAACCTACCTACCTACCTACCTCCTACATATGGGTCTGCATTCTTAACCCTGAGAATTGACACCAGCGCATAAGGTTTCATTTAGATGAAGATACTTAAGGTGCCCACTGGCCTCATATCGAGCATTACCTACCACAAACCTCCCCTCCTGTCCCAAACCAACCCTCCCGTCAACGACTTCAGAGCTGCCAACCACAGTGATGAGACTCTGGCCCCGTTGCTGCCCCGGCCTGTCCCTGGTCTGTTGGTTCTGATCTTTGTGGTTCCAGATGTCCTCCGCTCCTTCACGCGTGCTTCCGAGAGGCTATGCTCGTATTGGCTGGGACCCAGGGCGCATTCGGTTAATCACCCAGGTATTAATAGATGGCCCCTCGGGCTTACTCTCTCCAACAAGCCGAGGACTTCAATGCCGGGGAAATGACTGTGTGTGCGCGCTCGCATCCAGAGGCACTCCCACGGACACGTCACCAGTAACACCCGGGCATCAATCTCAATACAAAATGATCTTGTTCTTATTATTATTCATGGCATCGTGAAACCTGCGCTATCGAATCCAAGTTCTAGTTGAAGCACGCTGCTTCTCTATCATGTGTACTCGTAAAAGCAGTTGGCATTCCTCCGCTGGCATCGCCTCAAATCGTGCCGGGGTGTCCGGGTTCATGACACCCTCGGGTACTGCACAAACCAGGGCGGGGCAGCAGTCAGTCGCAGCTGCATGACCCTCGGGCACGGTGCCATCGCCCGGGGCCATGGCAGACCATTAGAAGACGGCGCGGCTTTGACCACTGGTTGGTGCCTTTCCCCCGTAACACGGTCCCGTCCAAGTTAAAAAGAGCACCGCCATCGGTTCTTCTTTAAAACTTGATATAGTCCCGCTGTTCCGAGATGCCCGGATCCGGCGTGTCGTCGTCCTGCCCAATGAACTCCTCTACGTCGTCAGAGTCTACATCGTCGCTGTCGGCAGCCGCG
Source organism: Hansfordia pulvinata (assembly GCA_006538405.1). Taxonomy (NCBI): domain Eukaryota; kingdom Fungi; phylum Ascomycota; class Sordariomycetes; order Xylariales; genus Hansfordia; species Hansfordia pulvinata. The sequence goes on along the minus strand of BJKQ01000006.1, from coordinate 759,123 downwards.
TCTTCCTCGTCGCTCGACACATCGTCCATCTCGTCCGAGATGGGCCGCATGCTGGCTCGGCGGATGACGCTGGCCCGCTCCACATGAGGTCGTTTGCAGGCTTTGAGTTTACAAGCCCCGGTGTTACTGAAGTCTGGGCATTCGAATACGTGCCGGTCGGCGCACTTGGCCCCCTTTTCGCAATATCCGTAGATCCCAAACGCTCGGCATACCGGGTCGTTGGCGGAATGCTCGGCGTGGATGTAGGCGCAACTGGGGTTGCTGCAGTTTCCCTTGGCAAAGTGTAGGCACAAAGGGGTTCGTTGCTCGGTAATGTCGTGCGACAGGTCGCAGCTGTCGCCGTCGGGGCAGCTTCCTTTGAGAAGCCTTCGGCAGAGGCCGATTTTGGCGATGTCGTGTTGATATCGGCAGTTGGGGCCTTTGGGGCAGACACCTAGGTCAAGTTAGTTCCTGCTCCGTGGGGCTTGTAACGCCACAGAAGCCAGCAATGTAAAAACCGGGCGAGCCTTTGGGCGTTAATCGAGGCGCAAGAAGAAATACCGTTCCAAGAGAAGGCTTTGCACTGCTCGTCGACCTTCTTGATTCCTCCAGCGAGCCTGTGGTAGGTCAGCAGACATGTTGCAACAGGGGGGGTTACGAACCGTTGAGCCTTGACAATGCCGTGTCGGACCAGGTTTCCGTTGCGTGTGCGGTGAAACCTGACACCGCCGACGTAGGTCGTTTTGGGGGTGGCGTTTGGGGGGTTGACGTCGCCTGGGCGCAGGAGGATTAGTCTGGGGGTGGCGAGAGCGAGTGTGGCGAGTGACGTACCAGCAACCTTGACGAGCTTGTTTCCTTCTTTGACGACACGGAAGCGTATGCTATCTACGGTGATTTCGTATTGAGAGCTGGAGGCTTGCGGCGGATTCGCGCCAGACGTGTGCCGAGACTGAGGTTGGGTGTTGGCCGCAAACTTTGACTTTTCCATGTTGTCTTTCCATGTCAGGCGCTGCCGCTGGGATTCGCCGATGGCGCTCGCGCGCGCCTGAGCTTCCTTCTCGTACACAGCGCTGTTGATGAGCTGCATGTGGCGGTCGTTTTTGGAGACCCAGGTGCCGGAGGGTTCGGGGGAGACGTCGGCGTCACGGGCGGGGGCGGGGGCGGATTGGCCGTTGAGGACCAGAGTCTTGTGCCGGTGGTATGTGGGATGACCTCCACGCCCTCCGCGGTAGCCTCGGGGTTGGTAAGGAGCCGGGCGGTGATATCCACCCCTCGCTTCAAGGTGGTGAGATGAGTAAGTAGGGTTGGCTTGGATAAGGAGAAGGTCGGCAGATCGGCAGAGGCGGGCGGGCATGAGAGGGGTTGAGCGGGACTGACCTGGGGAGGATGTGTCTGTCTGTTGGGCCTTGTGGCGATTGATTTTGCCTGCGCAGGCGCGAATGTCAGCGTGGAACGGCAACGAGGGTTGCGACGGGGCAGTCGGACCGGCCAAGCTGCTGATGCGAGCCATCAGCTCCTGCTCCTCGGAGGACATGGCGATGAGCTGTCGTAGCGAGTGCGCGATCTGGCGTTGGGCTGTCGACGCGATCGCGGGGACTGCAGATGGACGATGTGGCTTGTGTGGTGAAGCCGGTGGGGGGTGGGGGGGAGGTGAAGAGTGACAAAGAGTGAAAGAGGGAATGGGATGATGAGGGAGAAGCCGAATGAGCGACGAGCATCTTCAGGGTCTGCTCAAGCGCAAGATCAGCCTGGGCTTGGTGGATGCGAGCGATCGGCGGGCGCGCCAGGACGACTTTTGGGCTCCAGCTGGTTTCGATTGGATGCGCCGGCCTGCTGGATTACTAAGGCCGGGCAAGCGCTTGTGCCCTGAACTTGGCAGTAGGTACCCGGGCAGGTCCGGTTCAAGCGTCAGGCACCGACAAGGAACCTACGCGGTAGCCCAGGTCTGCCTGCTCTGTGCCGTACCTACTCTAACGGTGCTCTGTGGACCCTTTGGGTACCGAGTACAAAGAAAGGCCTGCCGCAGGAGTGTTCCCACTGTTCTCGCAGTACGTGTGGAGGGCTGTCTGTTTCTCCCGTCGCTTCGCTTTGTGTTCTGGTTGCGTTTGACCGTCTCTCCAAGACGCCCGGCGGCCAGCCAAAAGGATTGGATTGATGGATCCGGACCCTAGGTCAGAAACCCAATAGTCGGTTTGATTATAGCATCCGTCCGTTGCTTGCAACTGTCCGTAATGCCTTCCTCTGAATGACGTCGTCTGTTTCTGGATCCGGTGACAGCATCGTATCTCTGCGCGTGCCTCGCGCTCATCACACTGGCGGCTGTGCGCTACTCGTAGAGCAAAGCACTTAGGGTAGGTATACATTGTGGTATAATGGATCAACCCATGATGAAGGGGGAAATGGCCGCATTGTTGGGCAAATCCCTCATCTCCGTATATCATGCCATACATGTAGGTACGTCAACAGTAGATGGTCAAGGGTGCCATGCGCCTGGCGCGGCCAGACAAGCTTCCTTCGCTCGTCTTGTGCCAGCCAGGCTTCAATGGCAACCGGCGTTTCCAAGCGCTTGATGTGACACTATTCCTCCTCCTGGTCAGCCCGCCTGCAGTCATTGTTGGATTAAGTTTCTCGCTGTTTCTTCTTCCATCCCCCAACACCAGGCTGCATCAGCTTTGTTCGGTTGCGGCCAGATGTTGAAAGAGATCAACCTGACCGCCACATCGATCGCGCACGAGAAAAGATAACCTATAGGTACCTCCACCAGAGACCGGCCAGCTGCTTGTTCCCCCCTTTGCTGGATTTATTCCCCAGCGCAAGCCAAGACGCGCATCCATATGACCCTGGGCGCAAGACCTCGGCCTGGGCTTCTGTGGTGCCCATAGATGCTTAATGCCCATGCCGCGTCTGGCCTCATGACGAGCGAGCAGAGAGGCGACGGGTCTCAGATTGTCCTTCGGCGTGGTCGCATTCAACGTTGAAGGTTGACTCATCCAATGCTTCACACAGCACGAGTACCTCTGACACGTGCAAGTACTCGGTACATGTGTAGCGGGTGGCCGCCCATCGAGGCTACTCGTACTCGTAGGTAGGTGTACTGGCCTGACGCGACTCCTGTCCCCATCCAATGCCGGCCGGGTTCCCGCCGGAGCCTTGTGGTAGCCTGCTACGCCACGCCAGCTCTTCGACATCGGCTCTCGCATGTCACATTGCTTCATCCCCATCACCAATCGAACCTCAGCGCCCACGCAGCACCCGGCAATCCCCCATCGTAGGATCCTCCATCTCCATCCCGTGCCGACTCGAACGACTGCGTGCCCTGCGTTAGCTCTCTACCGCGCCCCGAACCGATCTACGACTTCGCGGCCCGCCGAGCCCGCCCGCTCCCCATCATGGCCACGCCCGCTGCCGCCGCCGGCCGTGTCAAGCCCGAGCCCGGCATCAAGCCCGATCCGGACGCCGCCGCCGCCTCTCCAGCTCTCTCCGAGGACGACATCTACGAAGACGCCGGCGACCTGGAGTTCTACGACCGCACTCCGGCCGCCCCCGTCAATGCCGACCGCACATACCTGACCCACGTCCCCAAGTATCTCTACGATGCCTGGCAGCACCTCGACGACGACGCCGAGATCCAGATCGGCACTGTCCGCTGCTGGCCCACCAAAAACGCAAAGGGAGAGACGGAGCAACGGATAGCCATGCTCCTCGACCACAAGATTGCCGCCCACCAGTCGGTCCCCAAGGAGTACAACCTCGACGTCAAGGACATGTACCTGAAGAACACGTTCCTCTTCACAGAGCAGGACCTGCCCGGCTTCAAGAACAAGTCCCAGGGCGCCAACAGCAGCATCCCTCACCACCTCCGCAAGAGGCAGGAGCCCCAGCGCGACAACTCGAAACCCGACGGCCCTGGCGGCCGCAAGGCCCGCTTTCAGCCGTATTACCGCAAGGCCATACCCAGTAGGTTCCTCGGCCCCCTCTGTGAGGCAGTGGCTGACCCGTGTGCATCGCAGAGAAAACCGTGCTGGCAGGGCGCTTTGCCCACGAGTTGAACTGCAACCCCGTCATGAACGAAGAAACCAAGTACATCATCAGCCAGAGGAACAACGATGCCCTGAAGCCCAAGGCCACGACCAAGATGATGGCCGGAAGGGGCCCCAGTGGCATCATCCAGGCCGGCTCCCACGCCCCCGAGAAGTTTGGCAATTTCGTGGTAAGTCTCACGAGCCGGCGCATGCTCGGCTTGCCCGCTGACGTATGTTGTAGCGTGCTGCGGCGCCGGACGCCAAGAAGGCGAAGAAGCAGAAGGAGGAGCGGGCCGCGCGCCTCACCCAGAGCGAGCTGCGCGACAAGATCTTCCAGTGCTTCGATATGCACAAATACTGGTCCATGAAGGCCTTCAAGCAGCAGCTCAACCAACCCGAGGCCTACCTGCGCGAGAACCTCGAGGAGCTCGCCGTGCTCAACAAGAGCGGCCGGTTCGCCAACCACTGGGAGCTCAAGCACGAGTACAAGCGTTCGACTCTGGAGGGCAACGAGGCTCCCACGACGGCGGCCGAAGCCGCAGATACCGATTCGGACGGCGACGAAGAGATGGAGGACGTCATGCCGGCCTGAGCGGCCGCTTGCTTCCTCTCCATGCGAGACCATACGCATGGACACAGCTTAGGTTATGGCTGCTGCCCAGCAGAGAATTGGGTAGGGTCTTGGGCCACGCCGTGCCATGCCTCTGGTCGAGGCAACATTCCGAGTAGCCGCCACCTCCCGGTCCTTGACAAAACCCGGTAGCGCGCCACGGAGCGGAATATGCTCCAGTCCGACGTTGTCGCATCCTGATGAAAGGGTCCAGGCGTGGGTTGAAGATGGGCTTTGATCGTGGTGCTTCAAGGCGACACTGCGAGGGGAGCCCTTCTCTGGCCCATGCCATTCTGTATCATTCATACTATTCTGCGCGCTCTTAACTAATGATACCCCTGCCGACTATTGGCGCTGTACGAGGCTTCTAGCTATATCTAAGGAATTCCACGAGAGAATTCCCCCTAATCATCCTGCTAGGTGCCGTCAGCGTCTGCCTTTTCTTGGCCCTACCTGCTGTCTTGTGTAGGGCCACTACCAAGCCAAGCCACCAGGACAAATATCCCAAAGCTGATGTGGGCTCTCTGCGCTGGTGACAGAAGCTACTGTGAGATGACTGATCGGCCCATGCTGCGAGGTGACAGTGACCGGATCTTCCATCGCGCGTTTTTGGTCCAAAAACAGACTACCTAACTAGGTTGCCGTACGAAATCCACGACCAACGAGTTATCGCATCGCGCCCCATCCCATGTCGATGCATTCGAAGGTGTGGCCAAAGCGGTGCAATCTGCGAGGGAGTCTTCCCCTCTGAGAAGTAACACGAGTGCACACGTCGTTTTAGCGATCTACATACACGCGGGGTCTGCGCAGACGGGTGCCGGCAGGAATTCGCGATTTCTCGCATTTTGATGGAGGAAGTGGCACTTTGGCCGATTGTCGCAGACAAGAGAGGATTTTCGCGCCGCGTCCCAAAAAAAAATCACCATTCACCAAGTGTAGCCGACGGGCCGGCGAGGCGCCCCACCCCGCCCCGAGTCCGAGCCTCTTGCCGGGTTGAATGAAGAGGTACGAGCAATAATAAGAGTTTGCGGATTCGAAAGACAAGATATGGATGGGGAGGGTGCCTCTGGCGATACCGGGAAGGGCGAGTCAGCCGCGCGTGTGTTTGGCCCAGGTGACGAAAGACGCCGCCGCAAGGAGAGAGAGAGAGAGGGGGGGGGGGGGGAAGGGGGGGCAATTCTTCATGCTCTCCTCTCTCTCTCTCTGTCACACATGGCTGTGGCGCCTGGGGCGATCCTGCGGAAGCTGCGGCGCTTATATGCTTGTTCGCGGCTATTCTATGCGGTTCATCGGCAGAATCCCCTGGCAGTGGGGGAGCGGTATTCCACCATCTTCACTGGACAAGTAGAAGGGAGACGCGGATTCTGACCGGAGGTCGCCCCCCCTTGGTCCACCGCACGTGAGTACACTGATTACAGAGCTGCATGTGCCCACCTGCCGAGCCAGACCCGTCGAGAGACGGAAGAGGCAGGTAAGCCTGCCTCGTCATGTTTGCCCCCGTGGCAAGCAGGTTTTCGGGACATGGCGGCAGTGCGATTTATCTGAAGGCAGGAAAAAGGGGGGGTGGGCGGCTCGGGAGGCGCAATTCGCGTACAGCCCCACCGTCCGGATTTTGAGATGATGGGATGCTATGTGCCTAAGGCACGCAGCAAAGGGCATCGCAGGCGAGATATTCCCAGCAGGTGGCGTTGCCACCCCGGCTCGGTATCAATAAAAACCCAAGCCAAGCACTGGAAGCCTAAAGAGTGCGGGACCCAGAGGTTCGCCACCCTCCTCGGCAGTCCTCGGCCGAGGTTTTGTGAGGTAGATTAGGTAGCTAGGTAGGCATTTTATTATTATTATTATTAGAAGCCTCCCCCTCCTCTCGAGGTCGCACTTCCGCGTGCGTTTTCCCGTGTTGCCCCCTCGTACTAGAGTCTCAATCCAGCGAGAGAACGGGACAGACCCGAGAAACAAACCGCTTTATCCTCCCACCACCGACAGAAAAGCCACCAGCCTACGATACAGACCATCCACTGATACGAGTCTCCGACTACCGACGAGGGTGCCCACCCCTTTCTCAGAAAGAAGAGAAGAGTTAAACGACGGTACACGCGGATTGATTGGCCTGGAGTTGCGGTGAAATTGGATCCAGTGGAAAAGGAGAAGAGAAAAGAGTGAGCGAAGGGGGTGAACAAGCGAACGAGAACAGCCAGACGTTCCAAAGGAGGAGGAGGAGAAAAAGAAAAAGAAAAGACTCGAAACATCAAGAAAAAGGCAACATGAAATTCACCGGGATCGCCGCCGGGCTCGTCGCCGGCCTGCTGGGCTTCGGCCCAGCCCTCGCCGGTGTTGCCGCCGCCGTTGTTCCGGCCGACGCTGCCGGCGCAGATGTCGTCAGCGCCCGGGCGCCGGCGCCGCCGTTGCCGCCGCGGCCCGTCGTTGACGAGGACGTCAAGATGGACAAGGGCAGGTTGGACGAGAAGCTGGACCTCGAGAACTTCGGCTTCAAGATCGAGAAGGGGAAGAAGGTAGACATGCCGGCCAAACTATCGAGCTACCTACGCAAGGAAGGGAAGTTCATGTCGAAAATCAACTTTGGCAGCAAGCTCGAGATGGAGGAGTGGACCATGACGGACACCAACGATGGCGACAAGGTTATGGCGAGATTCCGTAAGTCTTTTTCTTCTTCTTTTTTCTTGTGCTGTTCGCGCCCGCAACCCCCCCCCCCCCCCCCCCCCCCCCACCCCATCCTTTCTTATTCTTCCCGCTCTTCCTCGCCATCCCTCCGCGGGCGCGGGACACGGGTAAGAAGGAAAAAGAAGATGGGCTGACCGGCGATGTGACGCGCCTGCCTGCAGTGGTTTCCAAGAAAGCAAGGGCCATCATCACCAAGGACCGGGCGGAGAAGCTCCTGGGGGCCACATCATGTGGATCGACGCGGTGGTGGGCGAGCTCAAGCGGCTGGACGACTACCAGTTCAAGCCGCAGTTCATCGGCGAGATGTGCGTAGACAGGTCGGCGGAGAACGTGGGCGCCGAGATGCGCAGCATCAGCGAGGCGTGCGCCGAGCGGGCCAAGGACCTCATGAAGACGAAGGGGATGGAGCTGAGCCGCCCCGCGTTGAGGAACGCCGAGAAAGGGCCCGCGAAGGCGTATCCGCATACCACCCCGTGGGAGCCGTTCGTCAAGGGCAACCGCGTCGCCCAGGAGATGCTCGCGCCCGAGAACAGCGACCTCGCCAAGGTCAAGGAGGTCGCCGTCTTCGGCCAGATGAACGGCGCCGGCTTCTCCATCGACACCTACACCGTCGTGGCCAAGTACGTGTGGTACTGAAGCGCCCTCCACTCCCCCTCGTCCGCTCACTCTCTACACGGGGGAGGAGGCGGGCAAGCAAAAGAAGCGGAGGCGGAAGAGCATCACGGCTCAAAATCTGTGACGCTTTCCCTCTTCTTCTGTCTCTATATCCTTGGTTGGTCTGTGAAGCAAGCCCGAGCTCATCTGCCGGTGCAAGGGGACAGAGTACATACAAACCACGAGGCCTCGCTGCCGCGGCCTGATTTCGAACCTGCACATTTTATAGCTTTACCACAATCGAGTTAATCTTTGTTCTGTCCTTGTTTGTTTTGTTCGTTCTTTTTTCTTCTTTTTTTTTTTTTTTCAAAAAGCCCTGTACTGTATACCACCCTGCACGTAAAGACCGGAGCTGTACTGTAATCTATGAGAAAGAATCACTGACCAAGGCGGCCCTTAGACGGACCTGCAAGCGAACGGGGGCGATGCTGCTGACAGAAGATGATACGTGCCGTGGGCCTCGCTCGCCTCGCTCGCCTGCTCGCTTATGGGGGAAGGGGGCGATTCTGAACGGTAGTGGCGATTTTGAACGGTGGTGGCGAAACTGCAAACTCGGGTTCGGTCTACCTAAGCGGGATGACAGATCACGGACAGTGCGGCTGCGCCGGATCCTCCTGCGTGCTTTGCCACTCCTCCATCCTCAGCGCGCTCTGCACCGCACGCCGCCCAGTTTGCCGCCCGGAGGCGAGGTGGGGGACATCGTCGATTCAAGAGAGCCAGGTTCAGACGGCCCCATGCCCGTCCGTTTTCGTGGTGGGCGACCGTGATCCAGCTCGCCCGTCTATCAGGCAGGCATCATAGCCACGGCGAGCCCGAGGATAGCGCTGCGGCGCGGCCACAGTGCGGCACCGGGGGTTTGAGCGGTCGCCGTGCTTGGCCCGCCCGTGCCGCCCTACAGCGCTTCCGTGTCGGACTTGTATGGAACTGTTGCATCGTGCGTGCAAATCCCCAGATTGAGCGCAAGTCAGCACGCCGCAGTCAACCTCGCCGCCCCTCCGGCGGCGCTTCCCACTTCTCCAGCAGGCCCGCCGTCCAGCCCTGGAAGACGCGGTCCCCGGCCGGGATGAGGCCTGTGCTGGCCTCCAGGAGCCCCGCGACGTCGCGGATCGTGCCCGCCGGCAGCGCGATGTCCTGCAGGTCCGAGGTCATCGAGTCCAGCGCCCGGTCCGCCTCCGCGCGGCCGATGGTGCGGTAGAGCACCTTGACCGCGGGCCGGGGCGACCGCGGCTCCGCCGTCGACGAGAAGGCGATGTTGCTGTTGAACACCCAGATGTTGAGGAGCCCCGGCGCCTGCTCTCGCGCCTGTCTGTCGGACGCCTGCTGCCCTGCCTCTGACGGGCGCCGCGCCTCCAGCGGCACGAGGACCGTCTTGGAGCACCCCGACCGCGCCATGGTCGCTTGCAGCATGGAGCTGACGCAGTGCGAAAGGCTGGGCCGGACAGTGGCCGTGCCGCCGACGGCAGCTTCCACGTAGACTTGCCACTTGAAAAGCGAGACGGAAGATGCTTCGTCGCCCCACACGCCCACGGAGCGCGTGCACTTGGCGCAGTGCGCCAGCGTGCCGTCTACCCTCAGCTCCCTGAGCTCCTTGCACAAGTCATCACTCCTACCCGGGGTCTCGTTGGGGTGGGAAGAGAGCTGCGGTGAAAGCCATCATCAGTATATTGACTGATCTTCTGCTTCAACTCCTAGGAGAAGATTCTATGGAGAGAAAGCAAAGCCCGCGTCTTGTGCCTAGAGCTGAAATCGAGAGGATTCCACGTCCAAGGAACCTCCTGGTGAAAGCCAAGGCCCTTTCCCCAGCGCCAAGAACCGAACCCATCACAGGAGGGTTCGGCCGCTCGGCGCTTGACGGGGATTTTGGGAGTATCAATCTTGGGTGTGAGTATCGGTGACCACGCCACTGAGGGGGGAAACTGGACGCTTCTAGCCCGGCCACCTTCTATACACCCGGTAGCTACATGTACAGAGAGCAGGCCGCTTACAGCTGCGGTCGTTCGGCCGCTTGGTGTCGACAGAGATGAAAATGCACGTAAATCGAGAAGGGGAGGAAGAAGAATGCGACTCACGGAAGACGGGACAATGTCCGACTCGGATATCAGAAAAGAGGTCAGGTCGACAAAGCCCGTGCGGGCCTGGGCCGAGATCTTGGAGTTGGCGCCGTACCCTTTCGAGGCCAGACCCTCGTCGTCGGCGTGCCCGTGGTCGTGGGGCTTGTGGCAGTGCCAGAACTCCATCATCTCCGCCCAGTTCTCGCTGGGAGGTCCTTCCAGACCGGCAGCCGGCCTCGCTGGACAAGCTCGGCCTCGCAGTGTCTGCAGCGGACGGGCGAGCCGGGCGTCAGGTCCACGGCGGACCAGGGATGCTCTGCGCCTCGACGGCCGGCCTGAGCGGCGCCCCTCCATGGGCCGAGGCGAGGGGCAGCCTCCAGGATAGACCGCCGGCGCCGGTGGGGAGCGCGGGCTGGCTCTGCGTGGGCGTGGGAAGCTCTGCGGGCGCCCTGACGCGGGCGGGCAGGCGCGTGGTCCGCTTCTCGCCATCGTGAGTGACGGCCAGGGTCTCGCCGTCCGCGGACAGCGTGGCCTTGGTGCTGGCGTTGGCGGGGGAAGGGAGGGTGCAGGCGACCGAGACCTGGCGGATCTGCGATAGAAGCTCCGCGTAGACGAGGATTTGGTGTGTTGCCGTCATTGCGGACGCGGGACGCGGCGGAGGGCGAGACGGGATGGGAGGGCGTCAGCGCCGACGCGGTGCACACGTTCAGCGCTTGACGCGATGGCAAGCCGCACCATGGATATGCATCTACACGGGTACGGTACTTTGCGCAGTGCTTCAGCTGGTATGTACGAGTTAGGTACTCGTAGCTTGGGGATGACGTCAAACGACCGTTCTGTCAGCAGTACTGCTTTGTTGCATTATCGTTTTGGTTGCATTCATAGCCCACCTGCATGAACCTTCACACACCAAGTACATACTAGGGCACCTGATGTATCGAGCGCTGGCCTGGAGCAGGTGTTAGTGGAGTCTACAGGGTCACAGGGGCTACAGTCCGGAACCTCCAGCGCCTCGGACGATCGCTGGCTGGACCCTGACCCACTGGACGAACCCCCGCGACGCCTCAACACCCCAACGTACGGGGTTCACGTCATAAAGCCGGGTACTCGTATCGGCTCCGGCCGCGGTCAACCATCGCGGCGCCGCGCCTGCATCGCCTCATCCGCCTCAGCCTACACACATACCCATGTAAGGTAGGTAGACACCATGGCCTCCATGCTTTCCTACGTGCCCCTGGTCAACCGGCTGGTCGGCTCCGCTCCGGGCACCCGCAACGGCGACCTCGACAGCCTCGCCCCGGCCGAGGTGCACAACGTCGAGACGGCCCCGAGAAGCGGCCCCGGACCCTCAAGCACCTGCTGCGCGCCAACCACGTCAACCACAGCCTCCTCTACAACAACCTGCGCTACGACAACCACGTCGCCCACGCCCTGTCCTCGGCCTACCTGCTCGGCGCCGACGACAAGCAGCTCCACCGCGTCTACGAGGCCGGCTCGGCCGACCTCGACCCGTGGACTCCGTCCCCGGCCGAGCTCCACGAGAACGACTGGCGTGCCTTTCTCGGCGACAAGCACTACCAGCGCGCCTTCCTCGACTTCTACGAGGATGCCCTTGTCATGCACCACGGCTACGACTGGAAGAAAGTCGTCGACGAGTTCATGTATCGTGGCGAAGAGCCCCTCATCAGCAGCCTGATCGGTGGCCGTCAGTCCGCCCCCCCCCCCCCCCCCCCCCCCTCTCTTGTCGCCTACCTACCTACTTTACCCTTCCCTCATGTGGCACACGTGATGCGATACTGACAGACAGCTCCTCCCAGTCGGCCACCCCCTGATCCACCTGGGCTATGCCTACGAGATGGACAATCGCGAGGTGGCGATGGAGGCGCTCGCCCTGACCAGCGTCCAGTACGACTTCCTGCACAAGTACACGGACGACCCGTCGTACACGCGGCCGCCAGGCCCCGGCAGCCCGCGGTCCTCGTCGCCCCGCGACCTGCTCGACCGCATGGCTGCCGACCCGCGACTCCGGTCGCTGTTCCCCCAGCCCGGCTTCGCCAACTTCGACGCCCTGTTCGAGCGGCACGAGGACCTGGTGCTCGAGTACTGGAACGCGTGGGACGTCGCGGGCGCGGGCGAGGGCGACCACCCGTCGTCCCCGCTCGCCGCCTTCCGCGCGTCGCAGCAGGCCGCCGCCGACCTCCTCGTCGCCACCGTGCCGCCCGGCGCGCACTCGTACAACTTCTTCACCGTTCACCTGCTGACCACCAGCCACGCCGTCCGCGTCCTGCTGCCCGTCGTGCCGCCGCGCCTGCGCCTGCCCCTCGTCCGCCAGTGGTGGCTGCTCGTCGTCGCCGTCTACATGGCCCAGCTGTGCCCGCCCGTCCGGCGCGAGTACGTCCCCCGGGGCGATGGCTCCAAGGCCTGGAGCTACGTCGAGGACCGCGCGCTCAACGGCCCCTACGCCACCGATGCGCACTTCATCAAGGGTGAGTTTTTGCTTTCGGTCGTGGCGGTCACGGCCCCCCTGCGCTCCTCCTCCTCCTCCTCCCCCCTCCCCTCCCTCTTTCGGGATCGAGCGAACGAAAAAAAAAAAAAAAAAAAAAAAAAAAAAACCCTACTGACCGAGTTTCTCTAGCTGTCCGCGCCTTGCGAGAGGCTGCTAGGACCTGGGGCGACGTGGACGAGACATACCTCCATTTCGCAGTGCGCTTCGTCGACGACTTTCACGGCTGGGCCTTCTCGTAGGCCCAACGAGGCACACGGGACTTGCTTGATGTTACGAATGTCACTTTGCGCAAAATTGCATTGGTTTGGACCACGCTGCCGTGATGCCTTGTTGGAACAGTCGGGACTTCCCTTACGAGGTTGCAAGCCATGTGCGACAAGATGAGCTCGGAAGAGACTTGAGTCATCAGCGCCCCGAGGTCCAGTCCTGGGTCATACACCAGCCCAATCCGGTCCTGGCTACGTCTTCGAGACGGCGACCAGGCTGCCCACTCAGGATATACATGGCGTCCGCAGTTGGGGCCGCGCTTTTGGATGAGACCTGCCTTGCTCGGCATACACACGGCCCTTGGAAATCTCGGCCGCGGGTCAACCCGCTACTTCATCGGTCGCCCGGCGATGCGAACGCATGACCATCTTCCGCTCACTACAGTGCAGGCGCGCCAGCCGCGCCAGATCGCCAGATGTGGGACAATGCTGTTTCACAGCTATGAGTTTTGGTATCGAAATTGGACTAGCCGCTACGATACGGTTGTGAAAGGAGGGGAAAGGATAACTCTTAGGGGCGAAAATTGGCAAAGGGGTACCATGCGTATAACTCCTTCCAATGAACAGATGGGAAGCAAAATCGAGGCCCCTCTCGCATCCTTATTCAGTGAGCTGTCTTCAGACAAGCGGCAAAGTAAACAAAATTTCCGGGCCGCCGCACTGAGGTTCCAGAACGTGCGCATCCGGGATACCAACATTGGTCCCGTAACTGGTATCCCTGTGCTGAGAAGCGTGAAGCATAAAAGCGTGGCATTTGAAGATGAAGATTGGTATATACAGCTAGACCTAACAGTAGACAAGAAAGCAAAGAGGCAAGAGACATGGGGGTATCATTTGATTTTGAACGGGCGGCGGCAGGCAGGCAGGCGGACGAGGTGGTGGGAGCGGCATCGGGGCACGGCGGCTGCGGAGCCCATTGCTATCGCTGCCTGCTCGCTCACCCATCGACCCTCTCATTAAGGCACCGCAGGACGCGCGAGTAGAACTTGGCGGCCTGGCGGCGCGGGAACGTGATCTCCTCGGTCAGGTAGTCGGGCAGCAGGTCGATGAGGTCGGCGTCACGCTTCTTGTCCAGCTGGGGCTGGTAGAGGAATTGTACGTCGTCGGGATCGTCGGAGGCGCCGCTCTCGTCGACACTGATCAGGAGCTTGAAGTGGAGGGCTGGCAGGCCGCGTTAGTACACGTTGCAGGCTTTCCGTGGGGTAGTCGGAAGCAGAGACAGAAATCCCGCGGGTTGAGCAAGGAGGGGGGAGAGAGAGAGTATGGGATACTTACTGTTGTCTCTGCCGGTCTGGATGCAGTCATGCACGTCGTACAGCTCTTCGTCGTTGGAGCGCTCGCGCTTGACGCTGCGCACGAGGAGACCGGTGAAGTCGCCATAGAGATCCTCCCTGAGCTGGGCAGCCTGGACTGACGCCTCGGCGTTCGCGAGATGGGACTTGCTGACGGGCCCGCCGCCCGGGCCCTTCATCGCGCTGCCTGGCACCTTTGCGGCGGCAGCCTCGGCAGATCTTGAGGCTGCCAGCTTGGTGTTGAGCGTCTTGATCTCCGCCTTGGCTGTCTTGAGGGAGCCTGTAACCTCGCTCAATTCGCCCTCGAGTGACTCCACCTGGTCTTGGCTTGCCTTGAGCTCCCTCTTTAGGCGCTCAGCCACTTTGGCCTCCTTAGTCTGGTCGGCGAGCTGCGCCTTCAACGTTTTGATCAATTCGGCGGAGGCTATCATGCGCGGGTTAGCAATTACGCGACTATCAGGCCAATATGGACTGGCTGAGAGGTTGAGAGGGGTTCTTGGACAGCAACTCACTGTTTGCCTTCTCTTGCGACTGCTTCTTCAGCTGATCAAAGTTGCGCTCAGCTTCCTTGATGCCAACGTCGCGCAATTCCCGATACATGGCCTCGAGGCTTTCATAGTTGCGCGTCAGCTCCGTGATGCGCCTCCGCAGAGATGGGTCCCCATGTTCCGAATCGGCCGTGGCTGCCGGTCTTTTCGTGTAGGCGGCATCGCGCTGGTTGGTTCGCTGCGCCGGCGCGCGCGAAGCGCCACGAGTGGGTGGTACGTCAAGTGGTTCGTCGTCGTCGTCGTCGTCATCAAACTCCGCCTCAAGCTGAAGGGGCTCCGCGGGCTCGAAGGCGTCGTTGTCGTCGTGCATGACCGACACTTTCGCTTGTGGTTTGCGGCCTCTTCTTGCCGGCTGGGGTGGAGGCACTGCGGTCACCTCGGGCTGTTCATCGAGCTCGTCCTCCTCCGCAGCCTCGGGCTCGGGCTCCGGTTCAGGGTCGGCGAGTTTCGGGGCCTTAGCTCGAGGGCGACCCCGAGGCTTGGGCTTTGCGGGCGCGACATTCTCATCGCGAGGCGCTTCGTCGACGGCGGCGCGCTTCCTCCCCTTTGCAGCGGGGGCGGGCTTCTCGGGCATGTTTGCTGATTTGGCGCCGAGGGCCTTGCGGGCGGGCTCGGCAGCGGTCGAAGCTTGGGACTTCGTTGTGGCAGAAGGGCGACCTCTTTTGGCCGCAGGCATGGCGGTCGTTGCGGGTCGCTGGGGAAGGTGGTCGAGATCCTCGTCGTCGGACTCGACCAGACCCAGGAGCGCGTTAGTCCTTGCCGAGGGCATGAATGAGAGTCGAGGCGGGGGCAGGAGGATGAAAGTCTTGAGTGGATATGAGGTAGCAAGTAATTCAATTGGCGTAGTGAGAGGAGCGGAGGGGAGAGGCGAGGGGAAAGTCGAGGATGGCTTCAGATGACGCGAATGAAGCCGGGAGGGATGCGCGGTCGGGTTGGAGTGGGTTGGCGTCTAGCTTGGAGGGCCAAAGTAAACAAACGCCCTCGGCGGACCCACGCAAGCTGGGACTGGCATCCCAATCACTCAATGCCGCTCTAGCTGTTTTGGTGGGGGTGAGATTCCATTATGATTTAAACCGTGGCGATGGTCTCTGGCTGTATGTCTCTACCATGGATATTCGTATGCATATAACCGGTGACGCTCCTCACTCGTACCTACTAGTATACTCATATCCAGTCTCAAACAGCAAGTACATGCTGGTACCAGACACGTGCGTGACCCACCAGCTGCTGGACACTGCACGGCTGCACATGCTCGAGCCGCGGCTGCAAGCACTGACCGACCCCAGCCCAGTAGATCTACGCCCCGTGGACTCGGCCACGCCCTGGGCCTTTCAGCATCGGCAGCGCGTCCCACTCGCGGGCCTGGCCGTCCGTGATTCGCCGCCGGTCCGCTCGTCATGCTCATCGGGCAAGCAAGCCATCCGCCATCCAGCATTTCCAAGTTGAAGCTTAGACCAGACATCCAAGCACGAGAAGCATTGCTGCATGATCTGCCTTCCTGATAGGGCCTCTCATTAGCTGACCGTCTCTCGCTCCGTGGACCCCCCCGACTCGACCGATCCGTCCGTCACTATCACACGACTGTCCGCTGGTCCACCGTTTCTCCCAGTTCCCGCGTCTAGCTCGAGTCGCCAATCACCGCCTCGGCTGCTGCGTCTCGCCTCCCCGTCCTACGCTCTGAGATTCCGGTTTTCATCCAAGTGGGACCTGAGCCACCTTTGCCAATCCAGCCTGCCACCTTGCGACTACACCCAACCTTCCGGCCGCCCATCGCCGCTCCTTTCCTCCTTCCCCTGGGCAGCCCTCTCCAGCCAGACTCCTCGTCTCCCGCTTGGGCGCCGAACAGCACAATCACCAACAGATGATCGCCAGCTGGTGGCGTCAGGCTATCACCATGGTCGACAGACGAGGCCGAAATGCCGTGGACTACTTTTGGGACGTCGGCTTGCTCCTCGCTACGGTACGTCATCCACCATCCTTATCACGGCTTGTCCCTCTGCCTAGCCTTCTTCCCTGGCGCATCCGCGCTTGCTTTTATTTGAAGCCGGAACGACCCAGCTGACATTACTCCCCGTCTCTAGTGCGCCGGAACATTCCTCGTCGCCAAGAACCTACTGTCTGCTCTCCAGGGCACCCTCGCCGACCCCGACAAGGAGAAGCACGAGCAGGCCCGGCTCAAGGCTCGCGCCAACCTCCAGAGACTCCAGAAAGCCCGCGATCGCGATGACGGCGAACCCGAAGACTCGACACAAAGTAACCGCCGAGGCCCCCGCATAGAGGACCTGAACCTTAACGAATATGAGAATCTCGTCGCTCTCGAGGTTGTCGCCCCCGAGGACATCCCGACAGGGTTCGACCGTAAGTCCGGCCACGCGACCTCGCTGTTGCCGCCCGTGCTGACCACACCACTGCAGATATCGGCGGCCTAGAAGACATTATCGAAGAGGTCAAGGAATCGGTCATTTACCCGCTCACCATGCCTCACCTCTATTCCCATGGCTCGTCGCTTCTCTCGGCTCCATCCGGCGTTCTGCTCTACGGTCCTCCGGGTTGCGGCAAGACGATGATGGCAAAGGCGATCGCACACGAGAGTGGTGCCTCCTTCATCAACTTGCACATCTCCACGCTGACTGAAAAGTGGTACGGCGACTCCAACAAGTTGGTGCGCGCTGTGTTCTCTCTAGCCCGGAAGCTGCAGCCCGCCATCATCTTCATCGATGAGATCGACGCTGTGTTGGGAACCAGGAGGAGCGGCGAGCACGAAGCAAGCGGCATGGTCAAGGCTGAGTACGTCCGGACTGCTATCCGAACTCCCCTCGAGGGAACACGAACTAATGTCTACTAGATTCATGACGCTGTGGGACGGCTTGACGTCGGCCAACACTCAGGGGCTTCCTGCCAGGATCGTTGTTCTGGGGGCCACGAACCGGATTCACGACATTGACGAGGCCATCTTGCGCCGAATGCCTAAGAAGTTCCCCGTATCGCTGCCGGACAAGAAACAGCGCCTGCGCATACTTCAGCTCATTCTCAAGGACACCAAGACCGATCCTGAGCACTTCAACATCGACTATGTCGCCCGAGTCACCGCCGGCATGTCTGGTAGCGACATCAAGGAGGCTTGCCGTGACGCGGCGATGGCCCCAGTCCGCGAGTTTATCCGCGAGCACCGAGCCGGCGGCCACGCAATGTCGAGCATTGACCCCCGACGAGTGCGCGGGATGCGCACCGAAGACTTTTTCGGCAAGAAAGGAGGAGGCCAGATCCTGCAACAAAACCACAAGCGGGCGGCGGCCACCAAGTCATCAAGCAGCGAGTATGAAGACATCGACGACGACGAGCCTGAGACCAGCGGCAATGTGACGGGGCCGCGGGTAGTTGAACAGGAATAAACAACCCCACATCGGCTTTGCGACCGTGGCCCACCATCACCACTCATTTGACAAGTGAGACACTGGCCTTTCATGGTGGCCTCGCGTCAACTCAGTTACCCACTTGATTTCGCATATAACAAATTTCAGCATTGGGTTAGGGAAAATGGCTGATGGCGTTGGCGTTTGGCGGTTTCATGTAGGCTGTATGAAGGGATCGCGATCGGCCATGGCCGATTGTTGTGATGCTGACGGCCCTAGAGTATCTCGAGGTATATCACAGGATGAAATTGCGGTAGATAAAGAGATCAAGCAGCTGGGCATGCTCTGGCGACACCAAGCGCCCGCGCAGAGTCTGTCGCAGATCCGTGAAAATCACCTATCACAGTGTTGAGCCAGCCAAGAAATGGATGCATCTCTGTGATGCCTTGGTTAGGTCGAGCAGACATTATTTCGTTTCTCCTTCCCCTCGCCTAGACTCGTCTGCGCCGGCTGGCTCGTGGGTTTATACGTGCTGTGATATCAGCGCTGCCGACAGTTGTCCGACCGCGGCCTGTAGGAGTGCATCCGCGTGGGCGAATGTATTCACGGCTGAGAGGGCGAGGGACGGCAGTGGGCACGGGGCCGGGTTTGGTGACGATGGCCAGCAATAGATGAGCAGCCAATGCTATCCAAGCCGGCATCTGGGTGCAACGCCGCCCGGGTGTGGCACTTTATCGTGCTCAGCTAACGGGTGCTCGAGGTTGGGCTTTGCCGATTTGGTGAGCGGGCGGCTGAGTGCATGGAGACCGTCACAGTTCCCCGCCGCCTTTCTCTCCAACCAAGACCGGCTGTTGATGATCGATACGCTGGCGGGATATGTGTGGTGGGCTGGAGACGAGGAGGGCGGCAATAAGAGGGCGGGACCTGGAGACGGACGGCATCGCGTGGCCCGACAGCCGTCGGTAAGGCAATTTTCGAAAAGCCGCCCGGCGAACCGGCGACCCGGCGTGCCGGGAAGCCTCTACACGGCAATGAGTTGCGCCCGGGGAGCGATCACGTCATTTTAGCCGGACGGGCGTCAGCCCTGGAGCGTGCCGCCTGAAGGCTTTTTGGGGGAGTGTTAGGCCGCTGTCAGGGTTCCCCAGAGAGCGGGAGGGCCCCGGGGCTCTCTGGAAATGCAGCACTACAGCGCTACGAGTACTCGCACAGCGCTGGGCAGTGGCAGGCTCGTAGGTGGGTGGTGGGCTGGAAGGCGGGGCGGATGAGGTGACAGGGTGGAGGAGGGCGGTTTCGGAGGCTGCGACTGCCCCACCACCCACAGGCATGGCCCATGGGCGACGAGCAATTGCGAATCAAAGCCCGCGTTGCTCCTTCCCGCCTGCGATCCCTTCTTCAGTCACAAATACAGGGTCGACAGGTTTTTGTTTCCTGCCAGCCACAATCACAGCCCTTCGACAGATCGGCTACCAATTTTCTCCTCCATCTCCAGCTCTCCCCCCTTCCCAATCTTTTCCATTGTCACACTGGAAGCGTTGCCCTCCGGATAGCCCCTTCGCTCCCCCGCAATCCAGGCCTCCTCGCGGTCTCGTCGCTCACCGTCTCTCGGCCCGCCCTCCGCTCCTCACTACCGCCGCCTCCCTCCTCCCACCATGTCGGCGCCCTCTAACAACGGCAACACCTCCGGCGGCGAGGACTCCGTCAAGCCCATCAACAAGGCCGTCGCCAAGGTCGACCTCGAGGGCCACAACCTGCCCCCGTCTCCCGCCCCGTCCAGCCCCTCGAGCGGGCGCAAGCGATATGCCCTCGCGACCGAGCTGGTCTACACCGACTCCAAGGACCAGTACGGCGCCTCCAGCATCCCCATCTACCAGTCGGCCACCTTCAAGCAGACCTCCTCCGCCGGTGGCAACGAGTATGACTACACCCGCTCCGGCAACCCCACCCGCACCCACCTCGAGCGTCACCTGGCCAAGATCATGAACGCCAACCGCGCCCTGGCTGTCGGCTCGGGCATGGGCGCCCTCGACATCATCACCAGGGTCCTGCGCCCCGGTGATGAGGTCATTACCGGCGACGACCTCTACGGCGGCACCCACCGCCTGCTTACCTTCCTCGCCCGCGACATGGGCATCGTTGTCCACCACGTCGACACCACCGATGCCGACTCTGTGCGCAAGGCCATCACCGAGAAGACTGTCATGGTTCTCCTCGAGACCCCCACCAACCCCTTGATCAAGATCGTCGACCTTCCCGGCATCGCCAAGTCGGTTCACGCGACCAACTCTTCCGCTCTGGTCGTTGTCGACAACACCATGCTCTCCCCCATGCTCTGCAACCCGCTCGAGCTTGGCGCGGACATTGTCTACGAGTCGGGCACCAAGTACCTCTGCGGTCACCACGACATCATGGCCGGCGTGATTGCCTGCAACGACCCCGCGCTTGGTGACAAGATGTTCTCCTACATCAATGCCACCGGCATGGGCCTGTCTCCCAACGACTCTTTCCTGCTCATGCGCGGCGTCAAGACCCTGGCCATCCGCATGGAGAAACAGCAGGCCAGTGCCCAGAGGATCGCAGAGTTCCTCGAGTCGCATGGGTTCCGTGTGCGCTACCCCGGCCTCAAGTCGCACCCCCAATACGACCTCCACTGGTCGATGGCCAGGGGCGCCGGCGCTGTCCTGTCTTTCGAGACGGGCGACATTGCCCTGTCCGAGAAGATTGTCGAGGCCGCCAAGCTTTACGGCATCAGTGTCAGCTTTGGCTGTGTCAACAGTTTGATCAGCATGCCCTGCCGCATGAGCCACGCCAGTATCGACGCCAAGACGCGAGAAGAGCGACAGATGCCTGAGGACATCATCCGGCTGTGTGTGGGCATTGAAGACCCTGATGATCTGATTGAGGACCTGTCTCGCTCGGTAAGTTGCTCAGAGTCGTATTCATTTTGAAACTCCAGCTAACACTTCTCAGCTTGTTCAAGCGGGAGCCGTCACTATCACTATCGACGGGTTCCACGCCGCTGGCTCGGCGCAGCAGCTCGGCAGCGATGCTGCCGCCAACTAGACAGACCCGGATTCAATTCGAATTTACGGTGGGGAATGGCGGGCGTTTTTGCATCTACGAATTATACCAAAGCAAGTTTCACAATCATCGGCGTTCGGTGTCGACTCGGGTCAAAAGTTCACACGGTCAATCGTGCCGTTCCGTGACGCTACAATATCAATACAAAAATCTAAACAAACCAACCTCATCCACAATCTTCCAGCCCAGTGACCAAATTCCCTCCATCCTTGCTGATGGGGCCTTGCCCTGGGCTAGTATCTGTCAGAACCCGCCATCGTCGGTATGTCACACTGGAGCAATCCACTTGCCTGATGCTTGGAGTTTTTCTGTGATAGGGATATTTTTTGGCTTCTCGTTGAGCCAATGGAATAGCATAGGGGACATTGTCCCCTGCTCTTGGGTAGTGACCCTATCGTTTCCCAAGTCAGTTAAGTGTTTAAATCAAGATTTGACCTCTTCCACTTACTCTTTAGTTGCATTGGTGGAAGGCATTTTGCTGGTATTGATGTGAGGGAGGAAATAGAAGAATCGCAATGGATCGATAATGTCGAATATGGATTCAGGTTTGGCTTATGGATGCGAGGTTGGCTCTGGTCTGCTTCGATCTAATGCCAACATTTCTGCGGACATAGACTCGCTTTATACACTTCGACTCCTGGCGAAGAAGCAAGTTAAACAACCGCCATCACATCAACCCGCGCGGGCTTTCGCTCGGCCGCATCATGCCGATTCTACCCAGAAACTCATCGACACTCCTCACGTCCCCCTTTGGCACGGCTTATACGCGCGTTTGCATATTCCTGGCTCATCACCCCGGCCAGGGACTACCAACGCCTCCCGAAAGACCGCACTCAAGGTCCAGGCATCGATCGTCATGTGACGAGGGTTGTTGGCGCCCTGAAGAGGCAACAGACCAGGGCGTCTTCCTGACAAATCCACGTTTCCGCGTCTTGACTTGCTTCTGCTGACAACCAAGGCCGGTTTCCGTGCGACAGTCACTCTCAAGAGACTGCTCGCTGATCGGCGGCTGCGGCTGCGGGTTATTTCCGGGCGACGCTGTCAGCCACCAACGAAGCCTTCGCTATTCAAGGCCGCCTTTGGCCAAGACGGACGCGCGCGGTATGTTCTCGGGCCAATTCATGCCCGCTGGTTTCGAACAGACTCCTGGGGACCGTTAAGCCGAAGTGGCGGGGATCGGGGGGTTGCTTGTTCGGCACAATGACGACTGGGCCGCTCGCCTCGCTTTCTTCGACAGATGGTTGGTGAAGGCGATGATCCCATGATGGTTGGCTCCAATTTCCAAAGTCCATAAGGACCGGGAGTGCAGTGGCTTGGGCCTGGGCACAGTCGTTTGCATCTGTCTGTCCCACCCACACTCGCGGCTGCGTGCTCACTCCTCACCCCACGTTCCGGGCCTCCTGCCGCGTCAGTCGAGGGCCATGCGGGTCGCCCTTTTGTTCGTGGATGGTTGTAGCTCCTTTTCTCGTGGATTCAGGCCGAGTCTCCAGGAAGAAAACCAAAGTTCGACTGCTTTATTGCGAGAACTCTTTGCCTTTCAGCTCTGACATTGCTGTATTTGGCTGAACGGGCCGCACCGCAGCCATCATGGCTTACACGGGGATACCGTAACCGATCTATCAAGCTCAAAAGGTCGAACACCTAGGTACCGGCTTTGTCGTCTTGGTGGAGGTACATTGGCTGTCGAGGGTTACTTGCTGTACTGCGATGATGGCTGATGGTAGCTGCAGCTACCCGTCGAGTCGCTACCTGGGTTTTCGATTAAGGCCAGCAGAGAGGTAGGTACTGAGGCAATAGCCACGGGAAGAGCTTATTTATATCTGCAGCCTTCCGTGTTCCATTGTCTCATGACACCCCCTCGCTGACGGTGACCCTTGCTCCCCCCTTCATGCAACGGCTCATATATCCCCACCCCTCCCTGGATAGTGCCTCGCTTCTTGGTAATGATGTCAGCAAGTCGTGGCGGAGACAGATCCGTTCCTGGTGGACCCGCCATTCTTCAGGCGTCACCCCTCTTCCCCTCTTTTCTGGGCCTTATCAACGCGATCCGCAACGGCAAGACACCTCAAAGATCCAAGGCGAAGAACCTATGCCCCTCGCCCTTCGTGGCACAAACGTGTTGGTGTATCAACAGCTCCCAGGCAAGAGATAGCGAGGGCACACACACAAAGCGAGGCATGGCCAAACTGGCCAACGGCCCTGCTGCCCGGTCACCGAGTATCGACCTCCCGCCTAGTCTCCCCCTCAAAAGCAACGACCCGAGATGAACGACGTGATTCGCTGGCAATACCCCGCGGGCTTCTCAGTCTGGTGGGTGTGTCTCATTGGCAGGCATAGTGGAGATATCACATGATCTTGCTGTAATGCCTTTTCCGACATCAATATGTGCCTCGGTATGAGCGCCTGCGCGTGTGTTTCCGTACGAGTACTCTCTGGTTGCCAAGAGCAGGCGAGAGGACATTCTGGTCTCGAGAGGCACGCAGCCGCGGGCTTGCGGGTCGCGACGTTTGCCAGCAAGACAGGGCGCAGTCGACTGGCTAGTCTGGTGATGGATCTTCCTCGCCTCACGCCGATGCCCCAGCACACGACCACACACAAGGCTGGGCGTGCGAGAGCGCACAGCCGTCTACCAACAAGCGCAATATCTCGCTTAGATGTGAGCCAGTCCGCAAACGATCGGCACCTCTGTATTGCAACCCTGACAAAGTACGTTGCCGTCAAAGATCGGGCTAGCGCCGGGGGGCTGAGGCCAACAAGTCCGGGGGTTGCGTCTCAGTGCAGACACAGGCAGGAGCTAATGAAGAAGAAGCAGCCGGCGGCCAAGAGACCGGCAGAGCGGCCGCAAAGGAGACGGGCCCGGGGGCGAATCGGGCGAGAGGACCTGGCAACGTGCAGCGGGCGACTGGCTCCCGTCCGAAGCGGGAATATAATCCAGGCGACGACTCGGTTCTGCTTTGTCCTCCCATCGAAGCGATGGTGGAT
The DNA here is from genome assembly GCA_006538405.1 of Hansfordia pulvinata. NCBI lineage: Eukaryota > Fungi > Ascomycota > Sordariomycetes > Xylariales > Hansfordia > Hansfordia pulvinata. The sequence goes on along the minus strand of BJKQ01000006.1, from coordinate 735,103 downwards.
TTTTGGTCACGAGCAGATGATTCCCGCCTTGGCTGCTCCCCCATGTTCTATCAGACCCAAGCACCATATGTCAGCAAACCCCCCTCCCCCTTTCCACAGACGTCGCTGAGCCGGGAAGCAACATGTGATAGATCATGGAAGACCAAAAAGGCAGAATGAGCCATGCTGAGCTGGTATCTCGGACAATGCAACTCTACGAGTGCTCAAATGCCCCCCTTAGGCACCTGCCGCCCCGGCGTGCTACGTGACGCCTCTGCCTAGTCGCAAGTACGACTACACACCAAGTAGTGGGAGAGGGGGGCGCTTTTAGTCGCAAAGCAGACAAACGGACCGGGTGGCAGGGGGGGGAAGGGGTTCAGGCAGCCAGGCAACTTCTTATCCGAGCGAGTAGCCATACTTCAGATCTGGCAGAAGTGGCCGTCAGCACTGCCGGCGGCAGAGAATCCCGCGGAAATTGGGTCTGCAGTGTGGTATCCCTCCAGCCCCCACCCCCCTCAGTTCCTTGGCTTGGCTCGGTCGCCGGCTCACCCGCACCTCCACACGAAAGAAGACGCCCTCTTCCTTCTGCGCGGCGGACGAGAAAGGGAAAAGGCAGTTGGTACAGTTTCCGCTACATGACGAGATCGAGCATTGGCTGTGGTCTTTTGGGGCGTCCGGCTCTCATGAGATCTGGCGGCGGAGGTTGGTCGGGACGGGAAAGCAACCGACTGGCCTACTCTCTGGCTCATCGGCACCTTTGGCCTGACTTGGGACGATAGCAAGCCTGTATTGTCGAGCAGAACTCTTGATCTTCCGCTCAACACCCCCCCCCCCCCCCCCCCCCCCTCTCTTTTGTCCGGCAACGCCCTGAGGCTCACACAGGTCATTACAAAGAACCTGAGCAAGCAATCTTCTGGTGGGCGTCGCGTCCCTAGCCAGTGTCATCACATCGGGCGAGAAGACGAACGCCTTCGGCAAGGTACGTACACTCACTGCACAAGTACGTTTGCGAGATGAGGGGAAGGGAGAAAGAAACGGAAGAAAACATCCCATCACGCAAACTCGTACTGACAAACAGAGGCGGGGAGCAAGAGAATGCTGCGGGCCCGCCCAAACGTGTCCTTCCTCGAGGCTCTCCAGGAGCGGAGCGAGTCAGCGACCTGTGCTAGGCGTCGTTACACCCCCCAGCAGCTCGGGATGTCGAGGAGGAGAAGCAAGAGGAGGCAGAATATTGGTGAAGACGGTGCTGTGGTGCGGCGCGGCGCGGTGGGAGGGGAGGGGGGGGGCACATCACGTCCGGGTGCTTCTTCGAGTGGCGGTGCAACTTGGGCGGCGAAGGGGGCGATGCGTGCCAGAGCCCAACGACAGAAAAGCGCAGCCCCTATACCGCACTGAGTACCATCCCCAGCCTCCAGCTACAGGTCTCCTGGGGCCTGGTGGCGCTGGGGCCAGTCTCGATGGAATAGCGTTTGCATCCGGCGGGGCATAAATACATAGAGAGGAGGGCACACAGTACGCACCGGTAGACGTTCCTCGCACAGACAAGAAGACGGCTCTCGCCCCATGGAACAGAAGCTGGGCAGGGCTCGGTGACTCTCGCGGGGGAAATCACACACCACGAGCACGCGTCGCTCGTGGACCCGCACGTCTGCGAGTCGGGTCCGTGAGAGAGCCCTGGCTGGCTGCAGTTCGTCAGGGGGTCGCCTTTGGTCTGGTAGGGCAGCAAACGGACAGCGTATCTGATGACTTAGATCTACCGAACAGGTACGTCTTGGCCTGCTCAAGCAGACAAGGATGGGGGGGGGGGGGGGGGGGGGGGGTGGGTGGGGGTGGCTAGGCAGGTACAGAAACAGTAAAGACGCACAAAGCTCTCAGGCCGAGAGGGAGTGGCTGTAGCCGGAGTGAGCGGGGGATAGAGAGAGAGGGGGGGGGGAGGGGAGAGGGAAGCCCTGCGGCTCTGCGAGCCCGTCGTCTTCTCCCCTGACTGGCAAAGCTGTGCGCGGACTATCTCTTCTTCCCCACGAAGCAGCTGATGTCTGCCTTCCTCGAGGGCGGGTGTCACCTTCTTTCCCATACCCACACCCCCCGCCGAGTCTCCCTCTCACTCCGAGGTTACCAAACCCACGACTATGAGTGCCGTGCCCTGTCTCTCTCTCCTATTCCTCTTAAAGGGAAAGGGGACAGGGGTTCAAGCTTTCCATATCCGTGAGAGACTCGTAGAGGAAGGTAGGCTTGCTACGTCACTGTTTCGGCTTCGGCGATGGAGACACAGAATCTCAAGTCGTCAGAGTAGCATCCGCATGCTCACCGGGCCGCCCCTCCACGTGCTCTAGGCGGTTGAGATCGGCTTAGGCAAGGGTATACACGGACACGGATGGGACTGGGGAGTAAGCAGATGGAAAGAAACACACACACACACGCACACACACACAAAATATGCGGAGCAAAGCATATCACGGAGACGACAGGGGCTGACGGGCTTCTTCAGGCGAGGACCGCGCTGCGTTTGCTAGTGGCAAATGCCGGAGGGGGTCACCTTTTCTTTCCCCTTTGCCCTTGCCCCCTTGCCCCGGCGCCATGAAGCGTACTCGCACTCGCGCGTGTGCGTCCCCCTCAGGCACCACCACCGGATCGTGGTTGCGTTTGATGTGAGAGAAAGAGTGATGCCAACGGGGGGGGGGGGACCTTGTGGGCTCTCGCTCTCGCTCCGTTGCAGCGCATAACAGGGCGGGCCAGGCCAGGCTTTGTCGTACCTACGCCAACCGGGGGGGCAAGGCGTTCTTGCGCTGTCTCTTTGCGCCGTCTCTGTTCTTTTTTTTTCCCCTTTGGCCCGTCGAGGAGTCATGAGTTTACTGGGCGACCAAAGCACCTTCGCCTGCTGGACTTCTCGCAGCGTGGATAGTAGCGCGTGCCGCCCGTGGCTTGTAACAGCGTGACCGGTGTTCTCACTGCGCTTTCTGCGTTGCCTGGCCGTCTTCCACCTGTTGCGAGTGACAAGGCCAGCGCAAGCTGGGCAGAGTACTCCTAGAGAGTAAAGCGCCCACCCCTGGGCGTGCCTTGGTTTGTCGAGTTTTGCTGGGCTAAGATACTCTCCTCTTTTTTTTTCCCTCCCCGGGAGGCAACATGCATTTCCTTGGCTTCCTCACGAGATTGTTGGAAGAGCATGCTCGTCGCCTGTTTTGGCGTGCGGGTCGCGTCGCCCCGAGGGGCTGTCGGCGTTTGTCTGCCGAGTTGAGTTCTACAGGGGCCAGCCGGGTGCACCCCCTTCGTCACTCGTCGCGTGTACGAGTACCTGTAGCCTGGAGGGCATGCTCGCGGTGTGCTGCCTGCTCGTAGGCACTTCCTGGGCCTCCCGATGCGAGGCTACTGTGGTCTTCCGTTGAGAGAATCGGGGGGCTGGTTGGGTGGGAGTAGGGGGGAGGGAAGATAGCTGCCGTCTACTCCCCCCCCCCTCCCCTTTTTTTTTTTTCACACAGAGACATCTGCAACATCCCTCCCACTTGAAGCTGTCCACCCTCGGGCGCACTTATCGCGTGAGTCCTGCCTCATAGCGAGATCGATCAGCCCGACGGGGCCGCGTCGTGTGAAGGATGAAATTGCTGGTCTGGAGGAGGTTGCATCGACTCTTGGGGAACCGGGGGGCCCTCAGGGGTGTGAGTATGGCATCGTAGGGCGAGCTAAACCATAACCCCTTCGCCGGCTTCACCTATCCCTGTTCCCTCTTCAACAGTGCTCACTTCAGCCCAATATCGTCTCAATATTGTTTGAGTGCGGAGTAATCGTAAGGCCGGTGCGCTCTCGTACGCCGGGCACCGTGTAGCCGCGTCTGTCTGGGTCCTGCAAGGGAGGCCCCGATGCAACGCAGATCCGGACTAAAAAAGAGCTTCTGGCCTGGCATACTCTTGAGTACTAAACACAACGGCGTGACGGCAAACGGAAGACTTCCTCGTGTCTTGGCGAGCTGCGTGCGGGCTGGCAGTCAGACCACCCCCCCCCCCCCCCCCCCCCCCCGTGCCGAAGCCCCGATGCTGGTCTCCGTGTGCCTTTCGTCATGTTCTCATCTCGGGCAGGCGGGCGTCTTGCTGCTGCTTCTGCTGCTGCCGCTGCTGCTCGTCGAACAGCTCGCCCACCCATCGCCGCCGTTATTCTCGGAGACATAAGAATCGCATCGCGGTCGGGGCCGGGCCTCGCTGCTGCTGCTGCTGCTGCTGCTCGGATTGGATCGGCAGCACCCTGCAAAGGCGGCCAGCCGAGACCCGCAGCCTGTGTTCGTTTCACGGGTCTTCGTGGCCTGTCGTCACAGAAGAGACGGCGGACTGGACAGCAGCGGGTAGGTACTACTCGTAGTCAGTTGTGTGAGTCCACCGGCCGGGGGGGGGGGGGGGGGGGTAAACAGATCGAGCTCACCGGACACGGCCAGCAGGGAAGGAGGGGGAAAAGAAAAAAAATGAAAGAAAACGATATCACGGCGCAGCCTCTCTGTCGTCACCCGAGAGGGCCTGCCTGGCTCCTCCCTTTCGCTCCACTGCAGCGCGTCCCCCCCGGCAAACCCGCAGTACTCGTACACCAGCCCACTCTGCGGGCCCGGCGCCTGTTCCCCCCCCCCCCCATTACTTTCTTTTTGAGGCCCGACCCCTCGTTCGACGAGGCCTTGACGGGAAGAGGGAAGGAGGGAGGGAGGAGGGAAAGAAAACGTTGAGCCATGAGAGCCAGGAAGATGGGAGAAGAATCAAGTGTCCGCTCTGCTGCAGACGTGACTTTTGCGCCCCAAACGACGCCCAACCAGCCAAGCCGGGCCCGCTACGCTCTGCTGCTTCCGTTGTCCGAGGACGTGGAAAGATGCAAGGAGGGGCGTTGGAGGGACGCATGGAGGACAAAAGCGCGCGTCGTTACACGTAGTCCCACGACGCGACAACCAGCAGTAAGTAACGCCTAGCAAGAACAGGCCGTAGGGCTCTAGGCGCGGATACTGTCTGTCCGCGACGCGGCGAGGATTTCTGAACCCAACGCAGACCCGCCCCCGGAGAGAGAAGCGTCACATCGCCCGCCCTGGCCCGGCTTGCACCCTGCTCTTCTGTGCCCGCAAGCTGTTTTGCTGCAGGAACCAGGTATGGAAGACGGGGCGGGTGGCTGGGGGGGAGGAGAGGGGTGGCATCTGCGGCAAACCCGCAGACCATTTCCCACTTGAAAGATTGGGAGAGGGAAGAGAGAGAGAGAGAGAGAGAGAGAGGGAGAGAGGGAAAAGCAGCAAACGGAGAGCTCTCATTGGCCCGGCGCCCTCTCCGAAGCCAACAGCCCATTGGTGGCCTTCTGGTTGCAGGGATTGTGACGATAAGTTAGATTGGGGGGTGGGCCGTGCCTCGGGAGGGGCGTGGGCTTCCTTCCCAGTTCGGTTCGACATGGGGAAACCCGGTGAGGAGGTGGTGCTGGCTGCTGGCTGTTTGCGAGTATTTCGACATCTGGACATATGGCGGGATCTGATGGTCTTTGACCGCGAGAGCTGGGGCGTTTTCCCTCGTGAGTCTCTGCGGTATCAAGACTGCTGGTAGACAACCCTGTAAGAAGCAAAGACGGCGAAAGCAAGTCCTCGTCACACGGCGACAGTATCCAGAAGGCGAAGGGAGTCTTGCCTCCATCATGCTCGCCTGGACTGGAGATTGTAGAGCAGCTACGATGCCACAGTCCCGCCGCGAATCTGGACGCAGGCTGGATCTCTGTTGCCAGCGAGACGTTGCCTTGGACCATCTTGAAGGCAAGAACCTCTGCGGTGTCGGGTTTCGGGGCACGGGCGACGGCCACTTCGAAGGTGCTCTCATTCCGTCACCCCGAGCGGACCGCGGAAGTAGAACCTGTATTCTCCGGAGGCTTGCTCGTCAGACACGTGGTCAATACACAGCATTTACTAATGACAAACCCGGTCTTGTGAACGAGCAGGGCGAGGGACTCACGGGGAGATTCATCTGAGCCACGAGCCATCGTGGTCTGGAAGAGCCAGCTTCCGAGCGTCGAGCAGACCTTCGATTCTGGGGGATCTAACGAGCTTGTCGCATCCATCATGCTCTGTCGTTGACGGGGAAGCCTCCCATTTGTAGCAGGAAAGAGGTGACGTTGACTTTGTGATGCGGTCTCTTCACCGCGATGGTGGGGGAAGGTGGTGCTCTTAGACTCAAGGGGCAAAGTATGAGATGTCCCCATCAGCAGAGCGAGCCCCTTTGCCTTTATATCCCGGACGCCCATCTCTGGCTATGCCACTCGGTACCTCATTCAAGGGCTGGCGTCACTTTATTTCAACATCTCCGTAGGGGGCTTCTGGTCTTGCTCGAGTCCTTGACGGGCAGGAATTGCCAATGGTGACAAAGTGGCGACCGGAGTAGTCGACATCGAAAGATGACAACGGCCGACCGGTCGCGACACCCCTCCGCAGTTCTTGGTTCTCCACCGCCTCTCGTCTCTTCGGCTCACATTCGTACATTCAGCTCCGACGGATACGGCGCATTCAGCACAGAGCGAGTCCGTGGAGACTCGCCTCGTCGGTGCAGGGCTAGAGATCTCAGAATGCCTTCATCAACAGTCCACACCCAGACCACGGAGAAACCGGGGAGACACGCCCGAATCGCCGGCACGATGGAGACAGAGCCGTTGATTTCAGACGCGAGGTGCTTCCGTTCCACCCGAATTCCAGACCAAGACGGCGTCTTCAAGGTCCTCCAAGACAGCAACCGATGTTCGACCCGTCACCCATCGTGGAGTTCTGACGCAGGCGGACATCAGCAACCCTCGAGTGGCCCTCGCGGTCTTGGGATCTCAGAGGGGCCGTGGCAGCAACAACGACGGCGAGCCAATGGGCCAGTTTGCCGACGACACGCGGCGTCGAACTCGTCGAAACAGCCCCAGAGGAGGTATCGTGGTGATTGACTGTGGCCATGGTACGAAGAGAAACAACCAACGCAGAGACGCGGCCGGCGCATGGACAAAGAGGGTGGTGATCGAGACGGGGACGGGAGATGGGGGGCACAAGTCGCACCGCAGTCAAGAACCAGAGACAGAGACAGGTGCCCTAAGAAGAATCTCAACAGTGAGGGACGAGGACTTCTCTGGGCTGCGTGTGTGTTTGACGGTATCCTCTGGGTCGATCTCGCTTCTCATGTATGTAGATAGCCCACCCTGCGCTTCCGCAGCTTCTTCCATTGCTCCATGTGTGCTCCTCCTCCGGGGCAATTCAGTTCAGAGACTTGAGCGATGTAATCTGGATATGCTTCTCCTTTGTGCCGTCTTGTGCTCGACTGAATCAACGTCAGCCCTCCCGAGTGTCCTCCAGTCGCGCGTCGTGTTCGTAGGCGGGGAGGGGGGAAACCCTACACACGTCATCGAGCAGTCCCCTTGAAACCCTTCCCGATCCTCGCTCTTTTTCCTCGGTGCGTACCAGGAATCGAACGACCCTCGGCTTTTAGGGTGCGCAGGGAGACGAAAGATTCTCAACTCCTGTCTCTCTCCCGCAGCCTCCGCAGGGAAGATACCATTCGTGTAAACGACCTGCGCTCAGGAAGCTCAAGGTGTTCGCTTCACACGAAAGCGGCCTGTCGGGCGTCCCGGGTCCCGTGCGCGCGCGATCTGCCCAATGTGATCTTCGTCGAAGTCAAACATGGATCCCGGGCAGCGCGGCTGCGGAAGGCGAGCAACCACTCGATATCGGGTTTCGAAGGAGGCGTGATACAGGCCAACGGTGCTGTGGAATACCATCGCGGTCTTCTCCAAAACGGCAGAAGGCCTCATGCCTGGGTCGCGCAGCGGGAAGGGCATCGCAAGTCGCGAGCCACAAGCCCAAAGACAGCAGCATAAAGCAACATCCCCAACCCCACCTCACTAGCAACCATAACGACCTCTTCACGCCGCGCATTTGTCACGATAACCGATCGAGTCGGCGGACGCCTTTTGAGTCTCTCGCAGTCGACCTACCAAGCCAACAGCTTGCCGGATCATACCTGCCGGGGCGTCCCCTGGCCCTCAGACGCCCACATGGACACCTCCCTTCCGACTCGCTTGATTTCCAAGTCCTTTGGCTGAGTGAATCTTCGCTAGCTCTGCGAGAAGTCAGAGATAGCCGTAGGCACCGCTCCCTGCCTAATGCCCACTTGTCGTTCACGCCGACTTATGTGGTAACCCTCGCGCTGAAGGAGGTTCACTGTAGCTTCGTCGAAGCGGCCAATGCCCATCGCATTCCTGCCCGCATTGCACTCATGTGCCTCGACATTGAACACCTTGTTCCAAAGATGATGCCTTGACATCCTGTTGGTCTGCAATGAATTGGCAGCTTGCGACAGCGCCGGCTTCAGTCGACCTTGACGGCCACCTGCCCAAGCCCTCCTGAACTTGGCTCATACTTCTACGCCCTCTATCCGCTGACGCGGCGTGTGAAGCAGGAGGATCCGGAGCTCGATTCTCAGAGGATTGCGTGGCTGACGAGAGCGCGAGTCTCGATCTCGGTGTGCGGCTGGCCTGCCTGCGTGTGAATGTTTGGCCTGGGCCTCGTTCTCCATTGCCTGTGGAGTGCATCGAGTTGCCATGACTACACTCTGGATGTGCAATGACAAGGCCTGCCCGTGTCATGACTGCGCAGCTGGACCTTCCACAGCATGATGCGAATTATTTCGGGCCTTGTTGTCGATCGAGATTTCTCAGACGGCGGGTCTGGTCCATAATGCGTCAGGGTCGAGCCGAGTCAATCAAGGCGACGTGAACAGCGTGTTATTCGCCACGAATGGTCGAGTTTCGGGATGCGTCGAGACCGCTGTAAATTCAGAGGCCTTGTCATGGCCTTCGCGCGAGCAGTCATCACGACGTCTCGCGCATGCGGTAGGTACGTTAATGCCCTCCTTTAGACGACCTTGAGCAACGAGACGGTAACGCATGATCAGGCCAGACGAGACGGCCTGCATGGATTCTTTTTTCGCCAGGTAGCTTTCGAGGCACGCAGTGCCCCTGGAATTTGAGTCAAGTGAGCCTCAGTGGAGCGTCAACTGCTGGTCAACGATGCCGTACGTCTGTTGGTGATGCTTCGCGCATCGCCAATATGTTTACGGCAGAGCCCGTCACACAGAGCGAGTGTTGTGTGGGATAAGGCCTACCTACAGTATTTACGCATGCATTCGCTCGTTTGTTCGTTAATGGTTGACATTACGCGGAAAAGAGGGCTCCTGAACGTTGCAAGACCTTCGCATCCTGGCACATCTGCCCTCGGGACACCACAGGCGGTACTTGGCCGCCGCCGACTGGTCTCTGTCTTTGGTTGTGATGTGTGGGCAGAGAGCCGGAATCGCACGCAGCCAGCAGCGTTTGCAGGCAGCCTTGGTCATGTAACCGGCATGGCCTGGAGATGGTGGCGCATGGTGGTCGTGGGAAGTGGCGCTGCTGCGGCGGTGAGTTGCAAAGTGCCTGGACGATTCCGACCAGCGAGATGGGGGATGGGACGCCAGATGACGTTGAGCGTCATCTGGCGCGAGAAGAACAGCACACGCGGCAGCTGGGCGTGGGCGACGGGGCCGATCTAGACTTGCTGTTTCGTGGGCGCCCGCCCTCTAACAGGTGGTGTGCTTCTCTCTGCTTTGCTTTTTTGGCGAATTCCCCACCACTACCACCACCGCTGGCACTACCGCTACCACGGACGATTATCGTCATGGATCGGGCGTCGACCGTCTGACCCTCTGGCGGCGGACGGCCCTGCACGCACATGAAGGGGGGCCCTTACCTCTCAGGGGCCTCGAAAGGCACAGGGGTCATGACTTGTCACTAATTAGCGGAAGCGACGGGAGCGAGTTGGCCCTGCGCCCTGGCGATATGTGAGTAGCCCCCAGTCAGACGGAGGAGCAGACAAGCCAGGCCTGGTCAAGCCTTGCGTCTCAGACAGCGAAGGCGAGCAGACGAGGGGTCGACCGGGCGTGCGACCCTGACCAAGAGAGAACGGTGGCGGGGTTCCATGTCGAGGGGCCGGGGCAGGGAGTCAGCGCCGGGTTCAGGTTCTCGCTGGCATTAGCGCTTGGGGGGACCGTGGTGCCGGCGTCAGATGACTGGGCCGTGTGCCGCCAGAATCCCGTGCCGAGTCTGCCCGCCCGTCACGGGGCTGTCCCCAGGTCGAGGACGCCGCGAGGACCGGGCTTATCAGTGTCGGTCGGGGTCGAGTCGGTGTCGATTGCGAGCGGGGTTCAAGGGGCCAGGTCAGTGATCTGTTGGAACTCGGGAGGTCGAGACTCGCAGGACTTCGGTGGTGCTAGCGGACGAGGGCAGCCGTGAGGGAAAGCACATAACCAGAATTGCAGCAAGGCTTGGCTGTACGATAGACCACATCGAGACAACGCCAGCCCGATGACGGCAGCAGCAGAGACGGGTGTGATGGGTGTGGGCGTGTGATGGGACAGTGGGGTTGATGGATTGGTGGCGAGCGGGCTAGCCAACCAGTCAGCGATTCGGGCAGCGCAGCAGGTACGAGATTGCCAGCGAGCCAGGCAACCCAACCCGTCTGCGGGTCGGTGTTGGGAATTTGTCCGTGATCAAGACAAGCAATAAAGCGGTCCGGTCGTGCGCTTGGGTCGGGATCAACGTGCCAAAGGGGCCATGACCGCTGCTGGTTGGTTTGATGAATAAAGGTGAGGGCAGTCGGTCAAGGGCCCAAAGTCAGCCGGAGCGCTGTGCTACGAGCAAGCGACCTACATGTACCTAAATGTGTCCAAGGGAATCCCCGCCGAGTTCCCACTTGTTCGATAAAGAGGTATGTTAGGTACCTAATTTTGCACCACGAGTACAATTGGAAAAGCACATATGAAAGTGGGCAGTGGGCATGTAGGTCAGGTACTCGTATGTCCTACTACGGGTAGCAGCCCAGCCCAGGCGTTTGCAGCTGGACATCTTTCACACAGTCGCACTTGCCTCGTCTGCAGCTGGTTGGGTGGGAGCTAATACGTGTTGACAAGCGGAAAAGCCTCGCACGCCTGGTTGGCGCAGGGGGGAGGGGGAGGTTCATGACCTTGCTTGCTGCCTTGCGACAAGGCTAGATTCTGACTGACAAGCCTTGTCTACGGCTACAGGTGCCTTTCCCCTGTACGAGTACTGCCCTCCGCGACTCCATCATCGCTCGCAGTCCATCAGAGTACGCTAGCACCGTCCAAGTTAGCCTCCCAGGCCAACTTGCTCAGCTGGGCGAATCACACAGCCACGTTTCGCCAGCCCCTGCCGTAAAGGGAATCTGCCGACAGCGCCAGCCGAACTGATATCCGAGTACCTCCTACACCTAAAACACTCAAGTACTAACCCAGGGAATCTACGTGTACCTGCCCGTGGTCGGATGTTATTACCTGGCACTTCATCATGGGTAGCATCAGCGCATGGGTCGCGCCTGCACGTCCAAATCCAACTCGTCCGACCCTCGGCACACAAACATGTCGCATAAAGAAAGAGTTCAAATTGATCTTGATAGCTCCGACCGGACTCAACAGTGAAGAGTCTGCTTACAGCCTGGAACAGTCCGCACTCCAGACAGACGTGCAAAGCGGAGGCCAGCCGATGCGTCGCAACCCGGTCGAGCCACGGCCCGTGCGGTGTCCGCCCGTCTGTCCGTCCATTCGCCCATCCGCCTCCCGTGATTGGACGTCGGCTTCTTTGCCCGAGCCTGGACGTCTCGGCGTTGGCCGCTTCTTCCCACCCGTGCACCCTCCGGACGTGCTGCATACGAGTACAACTCATCAAATGCCTTGCGGAGTGCTCCAAGTAGGCACTCGTGAGCAGCAGGTACTTTCATGCAGTACTCGTATGTAGGCGCATACCGAGTAGGTACGAGCATTCGGGTAGTAGGTAGATGGGGATTCCTCTCAGATCGTCGCGCGCTCTCGCCCACATAGTACTTATCCTGCATTTCCGCTCACGCAGTGACACCCGACAACCCTTCCCCTTGACCACGGCGCCTCCTTCGCCTTTAAGGTGCCCGGGCAGCTCGCCTCGCTGCGCCGCGGCCACCCGCCCGACAGCGGCGGGGCGCATCCAGTCGGCCTCGTTTCATGTGCTAATTTCGGGGCGCCAGTTGGGCGCGGGCGACAGGAGTGGCTTTTCCCACTCGCCGCGCTGAGGCGAGGCCATGGCCCGAGTTCCACGCACCAAAAAGGAAGGTTTTGCTACGCGCACGCACCAGCACACCGGGCTCGCTGGCTGACTGGCTTGACTCCAGCGGCCCATGCCTGGTCCAGTTGGACTGAGTTTGCCATGGGACCCCTCAAGTCTGTGTCGACTGGGAAGCGAAAGCATGCGCCAAATTGGCCCAAAGCAAAGCCAATAATCACTCCGGTCGCACTCCGCTGTAACAACCAATCCATTAGTTCCGGGGCTTTGATACCTGTGCCATGCTGGCCCGTCCCTGCCGGAACAATGCAGGCCGCTCCGCCGCAGCCACGAGAAAAGTGGCTATGCTCGTGCTTGGTTAATATCGCCTCGCTCACCGTTTGCCGAGAATTGAGATCCCGGGCCAGCAGCCGACATCACCAGAAGCCCTTGCAAAAATGCCATGAGAGGGTGCCATGGTTGGTGGCTTTCGATGATGACGACGCCACGCACCCTACCTAAGGCACTGCAACGGACTTCTTAGGTACAGGCCGGTCCTGCTGCAGTTTGTCAGTTTGTGTTGCATGCAGACTTTCCGGGCGTGTCTGTCTTGTACATCATTGATTGCGGCTCAGTGCAGTCTTCGGTCCGTCGATGGTATTAGGCTCGGGCATGCCACTGTGGCTTCCGAATCATCGGCAGGTCGGAAGCCGAGCTCGAGTCGCCTTGTTGATGCGCGTTCTTTTGCGATGTCTATCGGCGTTGTTGGCTGTCATGTTCAGACTGCGCCACCGTCCCGTCGGACTCGTGTCAGGGCCCAATTCCTGCCAGGCATCTGTGTGATTGAGAGCAACGCTGGGTACCAAAGTGGCGGACCGGCGCCGCCGCCGCGCAGCTGAGCGAGTTCGAGGATTTTGGGCTCGCCAAGGCCAGACACCTGCGCGTCTCAATAGCGGGCGGAGGATGCTCGGTGATGTGCGGCTGGATGGGCTATTCATAGGTTGGTCCTCCCTTCGAACCAGAGGCGAGGAACCTTGAGGTGCGGGCTGCGCGAATTCCGAAAAGGGTTGTCTGGACCTATGTCTGGCTGGCGGAATTTGTTCGAACGAGGACAGCGGGGTGAGGGCCTGATCGGGTTGGAAAGAGAAATACAACCTTGGTAACATCATGATGAACGGGCATGCGGGCGACAGTGGCTTCTGACGCTCGACGACGAACCTTGACACACCCTGACTTGTCGTGGCAGGCAACATATTGGTCTTTGGCGCGAGTCTGGCTGGCTTTGGTTGCGTCGTGCAGGGCGGCTTATACGAGTACTCGTAGGTGTCGTACTCGTGTGGAATGACGCATGAGCGGAGCAATAGGCTGGAACGACCTGGGTGCGCCCGCAAACCCCCACGGCCTCCAGCTTCAACTGGGGTTGGTGCCGAATGTGACGGCTTCTCTCGTCTAGCTAGGCCCTAGGACGAGAGCCCTCCCGAGTCTCTTAGGCCCCGGGCCGGCTCGGGTATGTCCCGGCGAGCTTGAATCCGGCGCACCGCCTTGGGCTGTGTCGCAGAGAAAGCCGGGTAGGGGGTGAGCTAGCGCGCGTCAATACCACACAGAATCGGGTGCCAGAGCGGCAAGGCAAATGGACACAAGAAGACGGACCAAACGGACTGCAAGCAACCTGCAAGACGCCACACCTGGTCCTTGGTGACGAGTGCTTCCTGCTCGTCCAAGTCAACACGATGTCTTGCGCTTGGTTTTGCAGCGGGGCGATTGCGGCAGTAAAGTACAAGCATGAGTGGATTTTGTTCCGACACTCAAGTCCGCGAGCCTGATCGTGCAGGGGCCGGGGTTGGCGGAGAGGTACGAGTAAGCTTCAGGTAGCGGGCGGAGAGAGGGGCCGAAGCATGGTGTTTGGAGGCCGAGCCGGCGAAGCGAGGAGACGGGAAAAGGCGGCGGGGCCTGCATTGACGGCGCGGAGGGCTAAAACGCAGTGCTGTCAGATAAGGGCCTACGCGATGAGGCATATCGTCTGTGGGACATTGCACCGATTTGGTAGGGGAAGTTCGTGGAGGGGGCGCGGAAGCGGACGTCCTACGAGTAAGCCAGGCGCTGGGTTTGTTCACCGCCGCTTGCTCTGCACCGCACCAGCGGCGGGCGTCGGCGCGAGGGCGGCTTGTTATGCAAGGTCGAGATAGCCCGTCGCCCTTGGGGACGCATACCTGGACCTTGCAGCCTTGGATGTGATTCGTGCCCGCGAACATGTGCGCAGCGTCGAGGGTTGTTGAAGGTGTCGATGAAGGCGGCCAATGGGCAGGGGAGGGGGCAACGTTTCATTGAAGGGGTGGGAGAGGAGAGAGTGTGATGGGCATTCTCAAGTTGACGACCACGGCCAAGAAAGTGACGGTCGCTGCTTCCAAAACCAACGACCCAAAGGACCTTGCCGTGCTCAGATTACCAATACCGACCGTACCAGGTACTTACATTAGGTACATGCTTGAGTAGACACGAGAGGTACAGTGCGACTTTTGAATGAAATCGGGCAGGCATGACCAGCGATGAGGTCTGTTGTTGTTCACTTCAAATCTCTCCAAAAGCACTGGCTTCTGCACTCACCCTCAGCTGACTCTCTGGGCCGCGTGTCCCCGCCCTGTACGCGTAAATGGGTTGAGTCTTCGGCGTATGTACCTTCAGATACCTCCCAAGTGTATCTTGCCTGTGTACCTTAGGTACCACCAGACGATGTTCGTCTTGCCGAATGCACGGTGGTTATCGAGCCTGGCTTCGCTTCCGGCGCTGCTTGAGTGCATGCTCGTAAGTGCTTTAGCATCAAGTTGGAGGGTGGATCACCGAATGTGTGAACACGGGGGCCCGTGTCTGGCAACAGCCGAATATCATGGCCGGGACGGTAGGCAAATTAATAAAGCCGCAACCGTATATAATAATCATTACTCGCGGTCGGTCAAATAGATGTCGGAGATGTGGGCGCATCATTGCAATGGGCCCGGCCGGCCGCCTACAGGAGCGGCAGGGCCGCTCGAATGCGAACTCAAAAACCCTCTACTCGTACGCGTACGTTGGGGCGCCATTGGAGGCCGTCATGCCCCATTCGCGGGAGGGCGCTGCCGTCAGACAGAAAGATCGTAGCTGCGGCCGTGGCTCTGCCGGCCAATAGGCGCATGAGCAATCGTGACGACTGACGAGCGGCGGGTGGTGAAGGAGCCGGCGGCACCGGCGGCACCGGCGGGCCAGCTGGGAGGCAGGGAGCCGGTCCACGCAAGACGTGGCTGGCATTTTCCGGCCCCGTGGTCGGGCCCATCGAGCAGGGCGCGAGAGCGTTGTCCAGCAGCCTTACGAGGCTCGTCATTGATCTTGCTCAAGAGTCGGACGGGGGCTGTTCTCTCGTCATATTCTCGCCTCCGAGCATTATTACTTCTGACTGGAGCCAGACAAGGGTTGTTTGCTTCTCGCCTGATGCTCGGTGCCTGATGTCCTCGTGCGAGAGTGCTCTTGACGCGCCGCTTGGGCACAGTCAGAGCCCTGGGTCAACATGACAAGGAAGCAGGCAACCGCTTGTCTGGCCCTTCGCGTCCGGACGGCTGTTCTCGTCGCATTTGGTTGCATCCCGCGATCAGCGCGTGCTCGTTGTCATTGCCTGAAGTAGCTGGTGTGAGAGCTGGCTCGGGTGTCATCCACACGTGCGGTTTCAAAGGCCGCCACGGCGGATCCTGGTCATGTCCCGCTGGTAGGGGCGTCGTTGTTGGTGGCCACCATGGCGGACGGGGCCAGCGGCATGGAATCCGCGGGCGTGTCGTACGAGTAACAGCGCACGCCGCCCGCGTATGCGGATGAGTGGGCGTACAGTCGAGCTATGGCCCGCCGACGGGTGGCCCCTCAGGTAAGTGGGAGGGAGATGGGACGCGCACCTGGTGAGCTGTGCGTGCGTGCGCGTGTGCGTACGTGCGGCGCAGCGCTTTGCGGGCGGAATGAGCCACTCGGATTCCGCGAGGCCGGCGACATGGCGCCACGGGTCTTTGCTCCCGGTCTGTAAGGTAGTTTTGTGTCCCGCCGCTGGCTGAATGAAGCGTTGCCTTCACTTCACCCCCCGCGCAGGCAGCGTGGAGGCTAAAGCGCTAGATGCAGCCGTAGCCACGTCTGGAGAAGAGAAGTAGGCGTGGGCCTCTGGCGACACTGCGGTGGCCAAGACACGCAAGCCGACGAAGGGATGAACGAGGACGAAACAATGGGCCGTACGATGGAGACCAGCGAGCGACGTACAACCTTGGCCTGCTGCGCCCTCCGCCGGGGGCGAGGAAGGGGGGAAAAGGGAATGATGGAGCGAGGCCCGGGTCGCCTGCTGGGTGGCGTGATCTGGGAATGCCGAAAGCCATGGGCCGGCCGCCGCAGGCACGCCCTGTGTCTTTTGTGTGTCCCGGGCCCGTCAGCCAGGGATAGGGATGTTCGTTACACTTAGCCAGGTCATCCAGTGCACAGGCGGGCAATGGTGGAGAGGGGAGGGGCGGCTACTTATAACGACATTGTGGATTTCCCATGCGAAGAGTGATGGAATCCAATCAGCCAGCGCAATCTGACCAGTCACAGGGCCGCCGGGGACATGGGATTGTGAGGCCCGATATGGGCCATCCAGGTATGGAGACACGTCGATTAGGTGCGGTCCAGGGCCGTGGCACAAAGCCAGGATGTGGACACCGAAGGTACTCGCCAGGTACCTTGTCGTCCATGCACGTCAAACGGGGGTCATGCGAAAATTCAAGGCTGCCCCAATCGCCTACGACATGCTGGAGCAGACGCCTTGCACCATGTTGAGACCCCGGGGATAGCTAGCGGTTATAACGATAAAGAAGGTCGAAAGCAGATATTGTATACCTTATTGCATCCATGAATGTGAGCAATCACCACAGCAGAGTTTGGGAAGAGAAAGCAAGGCGGTGATTCATTAATACGGCACAAGGGAAGCGACAGCCATGAGAGGTATCTACTAACCTTGCCTACCTATACCTACCTAGGTACCTACATGTAGGTACTCGTTTGTAGGCACCTCCATACCGACTGGCGGACAGACCCCTGATGGGCAACATCCATGTGGTTTGAGACGCGCGCTTTTCGTATGCTTTGTGAATATCTATCTACTCGTACAAAGGATCCATGTGTTCAATTGCTCAATACCTGGTAAGGCGTACGGGTCTGGTCAGATTTGAGGTTGATGTAGGCTCAGGTACCCAGCTAGGTACCAACGGGACCGTATCTTATCCATGTTTGCAGGCGCCTTCTACTGTACTCGTAAGTACGGGCAGGTCCCATCCGTCACTCGACATCCTTCATCCATGCCTGATATATCGATGAATGGCTCGGTTCTGCCCACCGGGCTGGGCACACTTATCACAAGGTGAACTCCATCTCGGGACCTCTACCTGATATCGGTGCTGGGGCAAGGTACCTGTGCGCGCGCCTGCGACTAGGCCGAAACCCATGGCTTACGAGAGTTATTGCCCTGATCCAGGAATGTGCTCATGGCCGCGGTAGGGGTGGGGATGCCTTGTGGCATTGCCGCCTTGCCGCCACCCCGAATTGAATACCTAATAAGTACCTGCCCAACCAACCTACCTACTGGGTTGCATGCCTTGCACACCTTGCCGGGTGCCATCGAATTCTCGCAACCTTGAACCCACCGTGGGCGAGCGTGAACTCTCATCGGCGCCTCCAGCTTCGCCTTCCAGGCTCCTTCTGCGCCGCGCTCCTCAAGGCTGGTCTGGGATAGGACATTGATTGCATCGTGCCTGCCTCCTGTGCCGCCACGTCAGGCGCTACGGGAACAGGTTGGAGTTGGAATTGGCACGGGGGAAGTGCGACTGCCACTGCGACTGCCACTGCGGCTGCGCCTGCGCCTGCACCTGCAACTGCAAACGTGGACCTCAGTGGCGACAACTGCACCTGCCGATGGACTCCGATCGTACAAACGCAGGCCCAAACCGTAAACTCTGGACGTAGCTGGAGGCATGTTCTCGCGCCTCCCGTCACCATTCAATTCCAGCAGTCCGTCAACCTTGGACGGGACTGACTGTTCAGGTGCATCCATCCACACCTAACCTACCTACGAGTAGGTGGTAGGTAGCCAGCACAGAGCACCTGGTCTTGGTGCACCCGACACGGCTGTTTCATTTTCGGCCCCTTGTTCAACTAACATACATTGGATGCCCTGCATTGGATGGAATCAACCCACAACCATATCTCGAGTGCCACCCCAGGCTTACCGTTCGTCCCTTACTTACCTCGAGGCAAACAGGACCTCAAACTTCTCGATCCCTTTCAACCCCGTCCAACCCCGGCTTTTATTAGCAACAAGAACACCCCAGTCTGCCCGAGGCAGTCAACACAAAGGCACCCCTCGACAGCCCACGCCAGCTCGTTGGACTCAACCGCCTGCCGCCCCATCGCGCAGGCCACCCAATAAATCAACGCCCGCGCGAGCCCCTTGTTGCCCTGCGCTGCTTTCCGGGCTGGCCGTCGGGTCCCAAACGCACCTCTGACCACGGCAGATATTCACATCGCCTCGGCAACCTGCAACTCGGTTTGTCGCCCGCCGCTTGTCGGGGGTCTTGATAAAATAGTCAGCACCTGCTCGTCACGCCCTTCGGTCCATCCTTCACCTTTTTTTCTCTCTACCCATCTCTCGCCAGCCAGCGCCAACTTGTTACCCACCGGGACTAACAAACCCGCCCACCATCCCTCACCTTCGCTCGCTCCCACTTGCTCACCCTTTAGCCAGCACCGCCTCTCACAAGCCGAGCACCACCTCGACCAGCCAGCACCGGTCGGACTGTTCTTGGCGCCTGAGCCCTCTCTTCTGCTCCGCTCTGGCTCTCCGGCCTTTCCACCCGGCCCAAGCTCGCAGCTGCAGCGCCCTCTCCTGGTTGCTGCCTGTCCTGCGCCGCGCTTGCGGGTGAGCATTTATTACGAGCCGCCGCCGCCGTTGGATCCTGCAGCCCGTCCGTTTGCCGTCTCGGCCCTCGCTTCTTCCTGCGGTCCTCTACCAGCCGTCTGGGGGGCTCGCACTCGACGGAACACTCCGCCTGCTCACTGGCGACTCGGCGTCTCCGACGGACTTGTCGCTGCTCCGAAGTGCCTGGCCCCGAGAGGACGCACGCCCTGGAGCATCTCCCTGCTCCAGACGCCAGACTCGGCCCAAGGCTTCAGCCCAAGGCCCGGCCACGAATTCAAACAGCCGCCATCAGAGACGGTCTGCTCCCTACTGGCGGGGCCCGTCTCTTCTACCTCACCTGGACAGAACTCTGCACGCCCTGGCCCCTCCCTCCTCCCCCCGTGGCACTGTCTCAAGCACCAACGCACACGCCAGTCGTCACCCAACTCCACCTCCATCCCACACTGCCGCGATTCCCGGTCCGCACTATCGCTGATAATCCCCTTGGCGCCCTGCAGTCCGTGGCCACCGCGGGGAGCCCAATGCCTGCCCGCTCCAGCGTTAACATAAGCCCCTCGACTCCCCCGCGCCGTGTCACCTGCACACCCTCCTCGCCTGACGAGGCGTCCCGGCGACTCCCCATTTCCCTGACCACGGGATCTCACAGGCCGACCATCCAGAGACGATAGGAACCGAGTAACCCTGGCCTGGTGCCTATTTTCCTTCTGCTTTCCTAGGCCGGGCATTGAGCTGACTCCTCGGTCTCTCCACCATCACCATCTACCACCACCACAACACCACCAGTCTGTCGGTCGCCGACCCACCTCCCGCTTGGAGAAGCCGCCCGCCGGAAAGCCTGCCACCACCATTGCCGTTCCTCTGACATTCAATGCTTCTGCGCAAAAGCCGTGCTGGTCAGGCGTCATATTGAGGGGTTTTCCTTTTCTAACACAGGCTCAAAAGCAACAGCCTCCGGTCTGTTTTATTCTTCTCATTGCCTCCACGCCCGCCGGCAGTCGCCCCCGTAGTGTATTCCGACCTTGACCAGTCTCACCATGGCGCATCCTATACGCACCTGGTCGGGCGACGATACCACCAACTCTCCAGGATACCCAGGCATGATATCACCATCCGACGTGTCTGCCCCGGGATCTTCTCCAACATCGCCACTGGGCCAGGCAACCTCTTCCATCCAAACACCTCTCAGCCCGGATTACGCTCAATCACCCCAACTCGATCAACTCGCCTCTCCCATGTGGCCGTATCCCCCGCACTCCAACGCTTACAGTCACGAGAACAGCGGCCCAGGCGTCGCAGCAGGCCATCGCATGAGCTATGGCGTCTCGCACCATACAGAGTCCGCGTTGAGGCCAGGGGTCACAACCTGGACCACTGGCCACTATTACCGCGCCCCTATGTCGTACGATCAGCACTTCTCCTGGACCGGCCCTGCAACGATGGGCTACCCGCTGTCCGTTGCCGGCCGACCAGACGGCTCTTCTTTGCCGCTGTCTCAGGCTTCCGAGTGGCCGCATCATGCCTTGTCACTGTTCAATGCGTCGAATGAGGTATTAAGATCATACGCAGCCTATCCCCCTCGGTTAGTCAGTACTCAACAAGTCATAGAACCAAGGTCGCTGACATACCCCAGGTCATTCACGAGCACATCCGAGCGTAGTAGTGAGCATGCCACAACCAGCTCGGCACCCGGTATGATCCCACATCCGGCTCCCGTCCCGCATCGAGTCATAGCAACTGACTATCACACAGGACCCGGTCCCGTCGCGAGCGATGATCGGGATGCCACTCGTTTGAATGTGCCCACAGGGCCGCCCACCGTAGGCAATGCGGCGCCGCGGCCAGACTCCAGAGTTACTTTGGCGGCGGTGAACGCTATGTTCTCCGCCCAGGACGCTTTTGAACGCTACAACCGAGTTTCCCAGGGACCAGGACCTCGGCATTCGCCAAATGGAGTCGTTTCACAGAGGGACATGGAGGAATTGGAGCGCATTCGAAAGAAAGTCCGTGGTCGTAGGGCTTTTGCACTCCTCGAGGCCGTGGACATCGAGACACTGGACGAGTCAGACAAATGTAAGTCGACCGACAGCTCTCGGACGCCAGGCGCATGTACGACACTGACCACGACGCAGGCTGTAACATTTGCTACAACGACTTTGGCGTCGAAAGCCCCGAGGGTGTCACCGAGAAGGCCTTAAAAACACCTAAATGTGGCCACGTCTTCGGCGATCATTGCATCAAAGAATGGCTGGCTATGAATGATGTTTGCCCCTACTGCAGGCTGCGATGCGACACGACCGAGGGGGGCGAGCACTCGGACTTGAGCGACCGGTCCTTTGCCCGGATGGTTCGAGCGATGCAAGGACACGCAAGGGATTCGAGAGACGCGAGGGCTGAGCGGTTGGCCAGAATGACTCACGCGGAACTCGCTGGCTCGGACACGAACACTGAATCAGGCCATTATCCCCCTACCCGACGATACCGTCCCCGTCAGAGATGGCAGATGACCGGCGGCCGTCAACCGGATCGCCAAGCGGACCGCCAGGCAAGACTGTTGCACGCCGCTGGACGGAATATGGAGAGGCCCTCGGCGGCGTCCCCGTCAAGAAGCAGGTCACACAGCAGTCGTCAAGCAGGGGGACAAACGTCGGAGACTAGACTTCCATCGATGCACAACCACCTTCGAGACTCTCTGTATCGAGAAAGCCACAACCCAGGCCCGCTGCCTAACATGAACACACTCCCACCCCTTTCGCCCACAGTGGGCGCCTCTGATTTGCCCACGGCCGTGAGCTGAAGGGCGCGGGCCAGAATGGCGCACACGACACAGCAGACAGGCCGCGGATTTCGCACAGGATCTTCAGCAACATACGATGTCCTCAAGAATTAGACATCAGACGACTTCTGGAGCCCCGTCGCCCGCGCACTCGCTCAAATGAGACCTATCGTCACTGGGAGCAATGAACTCGACCAGGATACTGACGTGTGTCCGTCGGTCATGACACATACTACCATAATAGCGATTCCAGGTCTCACGAGACCCCCTCACCTCGGGAGCTTGGAGCCTCACGCCGGATTCTGAGTCCAGGCTGTCAGTTTACAACACCGACAGCGGAAACCATGGACTGAAATGGATCTTTGGCCTTTTTACCCCACCCCTAGAAGAAGCATCGGCTTTTCGCTGCCCCCGTCCACTACGTGTTACTCGAGAACTGTGTTCTGATGAAGGAGCGCGTTGGATAACACCAACACCAGGAAGCCTGTTGGTTACCCTCTTGACTACGTGTGGGCTTCATGGGCGGACCGATGACCTCCAGACATGGAGCCTGCGACAGCGTCAGCATAACGATCACCTTACCTACCCATTCGACGAGCACCTTTGGACTGAACGATGACATGTCAGGAAAGAACAGGGAGATAGAGTCCCTGATTCAAGCGTCTGAATGACGACGATTCACGGCTCTGATGGATGTTCAAAACAAGCCGGCCATTTGAGATTTGCATCATGCATGGAGTTTGTCTACTGGTGCCTTTGCTAGCTTAATTACTTATCAATACCCCAACGTTAGGACGAGCCGGAATTTTACTTTTAACCCCAGTGTGCAGTCCACTCTAGCGAGGCATGTGAAGCTGTGATGAAGAGCCGTTTCACCGTTGCGTTTCCGACACCACCCGTTCGCCTGCCAGACAAGTCAAACAGCCAGCACTCACCGATAGATCTCTCTTGGCTCACAGCTTGGCGGCACCGCCCCTTCTACCCGTTTCGTCGCCGCTACCACCGCGAACGTCCCGGCCGCCGGCGCTGACGGCGCCCTGCTCCTGGGCCAGCAACCACGCGAAGCGGGCGAGAGGCCCGAGGGCTGTGGCGTGAGTGCGCGCGCTCGCGCTGCTGGCCTGGCGGGCGGCGACGCGTGCGGCGATGCCCTGGCAGATGGCGGCGAGGCGGAAGGCAGCGAAGGCGGCGGCCCATCCCAGCTCGGGGGCCGGGTCCCACGGCTCGGGGGCGCCGGCGGGCTGCTGCTGCTGCTGCTGCTGCGCCGCTGCTGCTTCCTCGGCGTACCACCGGACCAGGTCCTCGGACGAGGGCAGGCCCGGGGTGGCGCCGGGGAGGAAGGCGGGGTTTGTGGTTGGCGGGGGGAGGAGGGGGAGGATGACGACAAGACGGTGGAGACGGACAGGTGATCCGGGTGGCCGGGGATCATGCGGGCGGCATGGAAGGGGTAGAGCAGGTTGGCCAGGTCGGACAGCGGGTGGCCGATGGTGCTCATCTCCCAGTCGAGGATGCCGATGACGCGCGGCTCGGTCGGGTGGAAGATGAGGTTGTCGATTTTGAAGTCGCCGTGGATCAGGGTCGCGCGGTCGCGAGGGGGGTGCGAAGAGGAGGCAGGTTTTGGTGATGCAGATGGTGGTGGTGATTTTAGGTCGGTGCCGCCGGCGCCGCCGCCGAAAAAGGCCAGCAGGTCATCCATGTGCGGCAGCTCCCCGACGGCCTCGCCCGTGTCGGCGTCGCGGACGCCGGCCTGCGCCGCGCAAATGGACCGCCAGGTGGCCAGCTGGCGGGCATAGAAACCCGAGGGCTTACCGAACGAGGCCAGCTCCTCGGGGAACGCGCGCTGCTGCTGCTTCTGCTGCTGCTGAGGGGTCCCGTTGTGGTTGTCGCTGCTGTCGCCGCCGCTGCCGCTGCTGCTGTTGCCGATGCCGTGGTGCAGGCGGGCGAGGCAGGTGACGGCGGAGCGCCACATGGCGGCGCGGTGCTCGGGGGAGATGCCGTTGTCGCCGCCGCCCGCCAACACCATGGCCGGGTCCTCGAAGATGCGGCCCTCGATGTAGGACATGACGTAGAAGGGGGTGCCGAGGACGGCCGGGTCCTCGCACAGGGCGACGGGGCGGGGCACGGGGGGCCCGCCGGGGATCGGGTGCAGTGCGGAGAGGACGCGGTGCTCGCGCTCGACCTTGTGCGCGGACTGGGAGACCAGGCGGCCCGGGGGCTTCTTGCGGAGAACCCACTTGCTCTTCTCCTCGCCGCCGCCGGGGGAGGGGGAGGAGGAGGTCAAGAGGTAGGTCGGGTTGGACTGGCCGAAGCCGAACTGCTTGACGTCGAGGGGCGCGGCGGCGGCGAGCTCGGGCGCGTTCTGGCCCGTGGCCGCCCAGCGCTCCAGGGCCGCCACGTCGATGGGGTGGCGCACCTTGCCTGCCATTGTGGGCGTGGTTTTGCGGGCTGGCTGGGCTAGGGTACCTAAGCTGAGGGCTTCTCCCCCTCGTGATCTCGGTCTCGGCCTCGGGCCGCGGAGCTGAGACGGTCGTGAGCGAGTCGTCGGTTATGGGCCCGAGTCTGGCTGAACGGGGCGTGCGTGCCTGAGCTGTGGAGGGCTGCGGTCTGGACACTGGCGGCGACGGTTTCTTTTTTTTTTCCCCTTGGGTGATTGGGTCAGGGTGAGTGGCTCTCCTGCTGTGCCGACTTGTTGTCTCAAGGAACTCAGTGAGACACGGGCCGCTGGTCCTGTCAGGGTCGTGGAGGGTTGTGGTAGGAACGGGCAGAGGTAAGCACTCACTCGTATATGAAGCTGTCGCGACCGCCTGTCCGTCCGTGGCAATTCGGCCGCGTCGTCTCAGCTCCGGCCGCCCGCCCGCCCGCCGTCCCACAAGACCGTCGTCATGTGCCGAGGTACGAGTACTCGTGGGTGGGATCGTTTCGTTGCGAGCTGCCGTCGGATGCGCCGATCTTACCCCGGCTAGGTTTAACCCCTGAAAAGCTTGGCTATATTCACTCGTAGTCGTACGTACTCGTAGATCAGTGGGACGGTCGTGTGTGTACATATAGGGGCATGGCGGGGGCTGGAATCTGGACTGTCTTGACATTATCGTCGACATTGTCGGCTTTTACACGAGATGCAGTAGTGATATACAACAAGAGCATGGGCACAAGCCTCCCGCACCGGGACCTCCCCGGCTTTACGACACGTGGACGAAAGCGCGCTTCTTGACGCTCTGGCCCTCGCCGTCGTCCCAGTTCTCGTCGACGTAGTCCTTGACGCTGCTCTCGCGGATCTGCATGCCGACAATCTTGAGGGCGGCAATGTTGTAGCCCATCTCGTCCTTCTGCCGCTGCAGGGCGGCCCGGACGTTGGTGCGGATCCCGTCCAGCATGGTGCGCATGGTGCGGCTGGCGACGATCTGGCGGTGGTGCGTCTTGAGCATGAAGAAGAGGATGCGGCACGTCAGCGGGATGTTCATGGAGCGCTGCGCGAAGAGGTTGAGGAAGGTGAAGAGCAGCGGGACCGACGCGAAGGGCAGCACCAGCAGCGCGTCGTGCAGCGCCGCGGCCTTGATCTTCTGCAGCACCGACATGACGTACTCTTCGGCGCTGAGCCCTCCCAGCGCCAGGAAGACGACGTTGCGGTCCGGCGGCGCGGCGGCCGCGGCCGGGTTGGCCGCGCGCGCCGCCTCCCACTCGCGCACGACGTGCAGGTCCGCCATGCCCAGCTCCAGCGCCTCGGCGATGCGCTCGCCCGCCATCAGCGTCTCGACCGTCTGCTTGCCCGCCGCGGCCACCTCGCCGTGCTCGTCCTGCGCGTCCGGGTCCTGCTCCAGCGACGTCGTCAGCGTGCTCTCGTACAGCTCCTCGATCTCCTTCTCCCGCTCCTCCTCCAGGAAGATCTGCTCGTCCGTCTCCTCCCACACCCGGATGCTCTTGTCGTGGCTGGCGCTGATGACGAAGCCCTCCTGGCGGCTGATCGCCAGCGCCCAGATCTCCCCGTGGTGCCCGTCCAGCCGCTGGATCTGCTCAAACTTGTCCCCGTCCCAGTACTTGATGCTGCGGTCCTTGCTGGTGCTGAAGAAGTGGTGCCCGTTGCCCTCGTTGTTGTGCGGCACGAACGCCACCTGCAGGATGCTGTCCTGGTGCGCGAACAGCGCCTTGTGGCAGTCGCCAAAGTCCAGGCCCCAGATCCGGATGTTCTTGTCCGCCGAGCACGTCACGATCAGCTTGCTGTCGTACGAGATGTCCATGCTGAGCACCGGCAGCTTGTGCCCGTACAGGTTGAGGTACAGCTTGAGCGAGTCGGTGAAGAACACCTTGACCGTGCTGTCCAGCAGCGCCACCGCCAGCAGCTTCGAGTCGGGCGAGTACCGCAGGCTCAGGATGTCGTCCGACACCTTGAGCGCCCGCGACTGCACCAGCCTCAGCCGCGGCGTCGTCCGCGTCGTCCCCAGCACCTCCTCCTGCACGATGTGGAAGTTCCAGAACTTGGCCGACTTGTCCGCGCTGCCCGACACCATCGACCGCCCGTCCGGGTGCACCTGCAGGGACCAGATGGCGCCCTCGTGCGCGGCGACGCTCTCGACCAGCGCCGCCGAGGCCACGTCGAACAGCTCGACGTCGCCGCTCTTGGTGCCCACGACGACGACCTTGTCGCCCGGCAGGAAGGCGCAGCACAGCGCGTAGCCGCAGTCGAAGGTGCGGATGCACGCCCGCGTCCGCACGTTCCAGATCTTCAGGCTGCCGTTCGAGGCCGACGCCAGCATCCGGTCGTCGGAGCTCAGCGCGAGCGACCGGATGTCGGCCCGGTGGCCCGGCAGCTCCACCGACAGCGCCCGCGTGTAGTCGGGCATGTCCTGGGCGGCCTTGGACCTCGCGCTGCCGCTCCTCTCCTTGTTGATCGGCATGCTGTACAGCTCCAGCTGGTTGTTCGTCGTGGCGACGAGCAGCTGGATCGTCTTGTTGGACCCGTGGTTGTCGGCCCAGTCGACCGACCTCGCCTTGCCGCTGGTCCGGACGATCAGGTGCTGCGCGAAGGCGTCGGTCACGTCGGCGCCCTCCGTCGACTCGTCCTGGTCGTCCTGGCCCGCGTCGCCCTCCCCGTCGCTGGCCGCGCCCTTGCCCTTCTTCTGAGCGGCCGCGGCGGCGGCCGCCGCCGCCGCCTTCTCGCGTCTCCTCTTCTTCTTCCGCGCCATGCTCTTCTTGATCTCGGCCTCGGACCGTATCCTCCAGATCTCGACCGACTTCTCGGAGCCGTGGACGGCGAAGTAGTCGCGCCGCGGGTGGAAGACGACCTCGGTGGCCCTGTCCTTGCCCTGCCGGACCAGGGTGCCGCGGTCGCGCAGGTACTGGGCGTTGGGCGCGGCGTCGGCGCGCCTCTGCGACGAGGCCAGGGAGGCGGCGTCGAGAGCCCACACCTTGAGCTCGCCCGAGTTGCCCGCCGTGATGCAGCCGCTGCAGTCGGGCGAGAGGCCGAGGGCCCAGCACTCGCCGTTGTTCTGCGCAATATGCGTCTCGATGCAGTGCCGCGAGCCCAGGTCCCACAGCTTGATGAGGGAGTCCTTGCCGGTGGTGAGGAGGAAGCCGTCGGCGGAATTGTCGGCGGGTCGAGAACCATGGCCTGGTCGGCGTCGGCGTCGGCGTCGGGGCCCGCGTCGGGCAGCTCCTCCTGGGGCTCGACGAAGCGCAGGCCGGTGAGCTGGTCCTTGTGGCCGCGCAGCTTGAACAGGCCGACCTCGGCGACCAGGTCCCAGACGATGGCGTCGGTGTCCCGGGAGCCGCTGGCCAGGCGAACGCCGGCGCGGTCAAAGTCGAGGAGGGTGACGGCGGAGCGGTGGCCGTTGAAGGTCACGATGCTGGTGGCGATCTTGCTGTCCCACAGGCGGATGCTGCCGTCCTCGTAGCCGACGGCGAAGACATCCTTGTCGACGGGGCTCTGGGTGATGGCGGTGACCTGGGCGGAGCACGCGTCGTCCCTCCAGCGGCTGAGGAGCTCGCCCTTCTTGATGTCCCAGCGGAGGACCTCCTCGTTGGCGGCGACGACGGCCTGGCCGGCGCTGGTGCTGTTGGCCGAGCGGTCCTTGGAGGTCCAGACGATGTTGGAGGTCGCCGAGGTGACGAGGCCAAACGACTTGGCGTGCTCGTATTTCCTGTGCGCCGCAGGGAAGGATTGGAGGGTTAGCAGGAGGGAGAGGAGGAGGGGTGAGGTAGGTACGAGAGGACGAGGGGCCGGCGGAACGGAGCGAGACGTACAAATACGACTTGACCATGATGGCCTCACAGCATGTGTGTTGTGTTAGCTATCGGCGCACACTGACGGGGGATTCCGGGCGGTTGGCTGGCTGGGGGATGTGAGAGACGGTCAGTCCGGACTGTGATGTCGGTGATGTCGGTGAAATGTGATGTTGCAGGATCCAATGCGCCGAGCGAGCCCGCGGCCGTTCGTCTTGCGCAGTGCAGTTCGGCTGGGCAACTTTTTTCTGGAGGGACCGCGATAAGGCGGCTTATCGAGGGCGACGGTGGCGGTACCTAAAGTGGGCACGACAGGTACTCCCGGTGTCTGTATCCTGTCTGTGTGGCGGGCGGAGAGGACCATTAGAGTGGGTACGAGGACCTGGAGTTTGCAGATACGGGGATACATCCCGCATGCAGTACCTACATGTAGGGTACCAAAGGCACCTACGTTCCTCCTCGCCTCTACTCCGGCCTCGCATACCATCCAACACTATCTTGTCAACGCGCTCTACTCTTCATCATCTGCACACCGGACATGTCGATTGAATCGGTCATGGGGAAGAACTGAATTGTATTGATTCCCCATATAGATGCCGCATCGTCAAGCTCGATCGACCATTCCCAAGTCAACCCCCGGCACCAATGAGTTACCCCCAAGTAGACACTTAAGGTACGCTGTTGCGTATAGCTGTCTCTGGGTTTTTGTAGGAAAAGGCGCGACCCGTAGAGATTGGGCAGAGTTTCAGCACCGCCCGGCGGCGTTGCCGGAGAAAGTTACCTACCTACTTACTTATCCATCTTCGCCTCGGTTAAAGAGTTCACTGATGGGAGCATGGCTTCGTTGGCAGGGGAGAGGAAGAAAGCTTCGGGGGCCATGAAAGTCTGAAGTCTGGGGTCTTTCGGGGCAGACGAGCTGAAATAGCGAGGTGCTATCACAAGACGGACCGAGTCCATTGTCACGAGGTGCCAGGCAGGACAACGGGCCAGTGCAATCATGCAGGCAGACATCCATATGACAACGCCTTCAATATTGAACGGGAAACGGGCCGGATGAGGTTTGTACTCCGTAAGCAACCTGTAAGTGCCGCTGCACGCATACCCCGCGGAGTACATTGGACGTGTCTGGTATCCATCCGTACTCGTACACGCCAGCCGCCGCTTGGAGGCGCAGCCCGGCTCGTGCAACGTACCCGTACCTCCACCTGCACCTACACCCCAGCGTGCCAGCTTATCCAAGGTACCTCTAGCTAGCGTCGCCGCATTGACGTCGCCGCCTCGCTCCGTGTCCAACACCGCCGCCTCCGTCTCCGTCACCGTCGCCGTCGCTGTCGCCCAACCTGGCTGTCCTGAGCCCGCAGGTCGCATTCCCGCATTTCCCTCCCACCACCGCCGCCGCCGCCGCCGCCGTTCCACCTCCCGCCGCCCGGAGAGCCACCCGCCAAGATGCTTCTCCTCGACTACCAGAATGTCCTCATCCAATCCATCCTGACGGAACGCTTCTCGGGGTAAGCACCTCTCCTCCTGCCCAGCCCGCTCCCCTCCCCCCCCCCACCATCACCACAGGCCACCCCCATCCATCGTGTCTCGCCCGTCCGGTCCTCGGCCCGCCACCGTCATCGCCCCAGAGCCGTGCCTCCATCATCGCCGGCCGACTTCGACTTCCACTAACCACCGCCGCTTTGCAGAGCTCCGCCCGCCTCCATCGATCAGACCGTCTCCGACTTTGACGGCGTCACGTTCCACATCTCGACCCCCGAGTCCAAGTCCAAGATTCTCATCTCCATCCAGATCCGCTGCTTCAAGGAGCTTGTCCAGTATGGCGCCGAGCAGGTTCTGCAGCGCGAGTACGGCCCCTACGTCGTCGCCCCCGAAACGGGCTACGACTTCTCCGTCCTCGTCGACCTCGACAACCTGCCCGCCGACAAGGAGGAGCGCGAGCAGCTGATCAGCAGCTTCTCCCTGCTCAAGCGCAACGCCATGGCCGCTCCATTTGAGCACGCCTACCAGGAGCACTACAAGCTGCGCGACGAGGCCTCCAAGTACACTTCGGAGGAGGCCCCCCAGGGCGTCCGCGAGGGCGGCGCCGTCATGTCCATCCACTACCG